>OY720675.1:35730199-36930199 GCA_963170755.1 Amphimallon solstitiale
GTTATAAGCAGTGGTATAGCAAAATTTTAATTGATTAGGTGTTTTTCTGGTCCCAGCTAAAATCAGGATGTTGAAAGTGAGTATCTGGAGATCAAATTTTGGGCAGGATTGTACTATTTATTAGTTATGACCATATGTACTGAATGACTCGAGATCTTATAATATAACCACATATCTTCATGTATTTAACGATCTGAATATTGTTCTTCATTGAATTATCGAATTTTGAGGATATGGCAATTTGGTTTTTTGAAATTGTGTTTTTTAATGATGAGGGCCGGAGATGTCTTACAAAATGCAGTATGACCATTAAGGAAGAAGTCGAAACAAGAATAAACCATCATGGCAACTCAATCAAACCGGACAAAGTAACTTTTATCAAAGACGTCAAATCATACATGAAATGGGCTGCCTATAAATTACATTTACATAAAAAAAAACTGAATGAACAGAGAAATTCTACACTTTTCAATTTACATTGAATACCACCCATTTAGTATACTTTAAAATACCTAATTTTTAAGAAAGAAGGTATTAAAAGGTCCAAAATTCCCACAGATTCTTTATTTTTAGATGGTGTTTGGCTACTGGTTTCGTGAGTTTAAGAAAGGACTCACATCTTCAGGCCAAGAATCCTACATAACAAATCGTTCTTCCTGCACCAGCAACAACACCCGTGTTCTATCGTATTCTCCAAACAAAAAGTATAGAGAAACCGAGCGTTTCAAAGACATTAAAGCAAAACTTCGAACTCTTGTATGTGTGTCAGAATTGAAGTAATCACTGGATCAAAGTTAATGTAATAACTTGTTATACTTAACAAAAATTTCTTAAAAATTCTTAAAAAGAAGAACGGACAACACATTAAAATCTTGTAAATATGACAAAGCTTTGTGTTTGACCGTCTGTTGGTTTTGTCCTATTTACAAGATCTTAATGTGTTGTCCGTTCTTCTTTTTAAGAATTTTTTAGAAATTTTTGTTAAGTATAACAAGTTATTACATTAACTTTGATCCAGTGATTACTTCAATTCTGACACACATAAACGAGTTCGAAGTTTTGCTTTAATGTCTTTGAAACGCTCGGTTTCTCTATACTTTTTGTTTGGAGAATACGATAGAACACGTTGTTGCTGGTGCAGGAAGAACGATTTGTTATGTAGGATTCTTGGCCTGAAGATGTGAGTCCTCTCTTAAACTCACGAAACCAGTAGCCAAACACCATCTAAAAATAAAGAATCTGTGGGAATTTTGGACCTTTTAATGCCTTCTTTCTTGAATTATCCACCCACACATGGCCTATCATACCAACCTAATTTTTATTTTGGAGTTGGTGTTTTGGCTATTTCCGTCAAGTTGAAGAAGAAAAATAGGGGTTTTGAATATTGCATGCTTATTATGTAATTGTTAATAACCCTTCAACCCGGTTTGGGTATATCCTCCTCGCTGCCGAAATGCGCATACGGTACTTAAGGCTGGGGTTCGCCCGTGTTATATGTCCATAAGGAATATCGGTACCATTTTAACGAAAAGTTGTAAATCAAGAACAATGAAATTTTCACACAGTAAATGTTAAAACACACTCTCATCAGGTTGAGTTATTTTGAAAATCCTAGTGCCCTTAGTTTTTTCACAAAAAAATGATAAAATTAGTAAATTTGGAAGTAACAGAACGAAATTAACTCAATCTATAAAAGGCACTATGCTGATGTCGAATCCGGAAAAAAATTATTTTTGATTTTTGGTTTCGCCTAATATGGTACCGAAAAAATCCATTAGATGGGTGTTTAAATTCGAATTTAGGAACACTTTCTGTATTAATTTTTGTTGTATTACTATCTTTATTATAAATATTTCTCTGTTTGTTTCTCTATTGATCAAGGGTTATAATAAAAACTGCAAAAAATCCATATGCAATCACAATTCCATCTATGGACCCCCGTTAGGGTTAGGCATCGAAGACCGCACCGTTAACCAAATGCTTTTTGTGTGGTGTTACGGCGCTAAAACAATTTGTGTTTATTAAAGTGCAAACTTTACATTCGCAGTCCTTACAATAATATTTTAATTTAATTAAATTTTTTTGCTTTATTTTATTCTAAAGATAGTTATATAAATAATAACAAAAGTCCTGATCGGCATAATTAAAATTTATCACTTCAATAATTATTTGATTCTCATTTTACAGAGTAACCAGAGAGAGCTACGGCTGAAAAGAGAAAATCTGTTAAATAAACCATAGCATTGACACAGATTATCGGTTTTATCTAAGTAAGGCAAAAAGAGAATGTATACCCTGCTTTTTATATAAAATCAAATAAATTGAATTTCACTTTACAAGTAGTAAGAATATAATAATTGCATAATTAAGAAATGTTTGTGTTTAATATTTATCTGAGTAAAAATAATGGGATGATTTTCAAGTTTAGAACTTCTTTTTTCATAGTTTTTAGGATATTAATCCAATTAAATTAATATATATTATCTATTCATTCAAGGATAAACGTAAATGCCAACTATTTATGCACTTGGTAATTTTTCAGTTTATGAATATATAAATAAATAAAAGACATGCAGGTTTGATATATATATATTCATACCAATTAAAACTTCATTTGTGAAGATAAGGAAATATTAAAATTAAATTACATAATTAGCAATACGTGTCGGGTAGACAAATAGTTAAGGTTTTAATGACACAATAAAACCATATCGACAAAAACTAATATGGTATAAATATTTATATTTTTGACACATAAATATTGATTCTTCAATAGGAGTTTGCGCTATTCCCAATATTTAATAACTGCTCTTATTTGACGACGTAATTTTAACATGTGCTTCTCATTGTCCTGTTTCAAAAAAAACTTATACCGGGGTCGACATATTTTAATTTCTGATACGAAAGTAGAAAGAGGAAAAGAGCGCGACGAAATAAACTAAAGATAAACATAAGCGAGGCTGCCACACTCGACAAACGTTTGCTATGAAATGTAAGGCGTGGAGGTCCCCCGCCACTGCGTTGCTCTCCCATCACTGTTAGCAAGCAGGCATCGCTGCATATCATAAGGTCATCTTCTGCATATGATAGAAGTACAAACCGAAATTAAAATTTGACGACTATGGTATACTCATACATCGTAATTTTTGCATTGAATCAGCAATACTGTGGCAATAATGTAAAATTACCGTAATTTATATTTTCGGTAAATTATCACTCTTTTTTCTTACTAAGATTTATTCTTGCGTAATTACCATGGCAATTTACTCAAAAAATGGTAAATTACGCAAGAATAAATCTTGATATTATACACTATTTCTTTTGTCCGTCATATTTTCGGTCTGATACGTCCGGACCAGTGATGAAAAATTACCCTAATTTATATTTTTCGGTAAATTACCGCGGTAAATTACCGCTCTTTTTTACCAAGATTTATTCTTGCGTAATTTACCAAAAATATAAATTACGGTAATTTTACATCACTGAGATGTAATGGTGTATAATATATCAAGTGTTATAACCCTTATTTCGGATGCGAGTTTTATTAATCACAAGAGAAGAGTGGCGGAGCGAATTTTTAAAAACGAGTTCTATACTATACTTTTTCAAGGACAGCATATAATCAAAATAATATAAAATTACGTATCTGTTGTAGTGCCAAGTTAGGTTATGTTGACAGATTGATGACAATTGTCCATCAGCTTGATTGATTTTTGTAATTAAAAAACGTGGCGCTATCTTCAACCCATGTCTGACGAGCCCGTTGCTAGTTCACCCCGTGACTAACGTCACAGCCTATCAAGATTATCAAGAAAATCATTTAACGTCATGTACACATACACCATAAATAGCATTTTAAAGATGGGAGTAGAAAAATTATATTTAATTAAATGTCATATTACTGTTTGAGGGTCAACAAAGAGCCCTGGAGGTCCTTCTGGTATTAATTTATTTTCTACAAGTTTATAAGATCGGAATTAAAACTATTCTGATGTTTTTGAACACGGAATACGACATATCTGAATCATATGCGGACATTGTAATTCAGAAAACATAAGTCTTTATTTATGTCGATTTTCAAGGAATGCCTCATATTTATGTGAGATCACATCTCACGCCAAATGAACATTCGATGGGCCATTGTCCATACATACTAACATTCGTTCATGATTCATTGCGAAAGTTTTCCCAAAGCTTGAAAATTATGTTTTCATTTTTACATATATGCAACATACATATCTGTAAATCCAGAAATATGTATTATTAAAGACTAGCAACTTCGTTATGAAACATGATTATAGATATTTAATAGTTTATGATGAATTTTCATTAAAGCAAATTATTATATAGAATGTAAAGCAGGTTCTCGGAGTGCTTTCCTTTGTTTTATTAGAACTAAATGTATGTACTTGAAAACAAATCTTAGGCATTCTCTTCCAACATTATTATCCGATGCGAGAGGAGTATTTCGACGCTAGTTTTATTCTTTGTGAAGCATCACGGTGACAATTTAATTGAACTGAATGAACGCGGCGGGCATTGGGTCACGGCCCTAATCGCTTCTGACCTTTAACACGGCTGATTATTAAACGCACCAGCGTGCCTGTGTAGGTTCAGAAAATGCCTCACTAATACCTCCACGATATAGTTCCTCGTATATATCCCGGATTGTGTATACACATGTTAGCTGTGAGTAATAAAAGTTTAAATAAGTGCGACACAGTTCAATAACCCGTCCATACGGGAAACTACATGTTTATGTTTGGACGATTTCGCGTGAAATTTCGACATTGTGGACGCGCCAAATGTATCCAAGGTCTATATTTATTAGAGGACGCCGGTGAATGCAGAAATATTAAAATTTACGATTGCAGGACGAGCCTTTCATATTATTAAAGCTCAGCGGTTGTTACAAAGCGCAACCTAAAGACTTTGTAAATATTTCCTTTATTAATATTATCTTTTAAACTATAGTCTACTACTTAAATTAGTTGACATAGAACTTGACATTTAATTTTTAGGCGTGGGTCATGTCGCGTATTGCCCAAGTTAAAAAACAGTATCAGTATAAATAGTAAATACTCGATACTTTATACTAGCACTGATTACCTAGTAAAAGCATACAGTCTATAATATAGTTACTTAACAAAACTTTTTGTGTAATTTCTATCCACATTTGAGAATCCTTAATTTTTTTCCCTTAATTGCTTTTAAGTTACATGTGAACTTTAAATTGGAAAGTGTTAATTTTACGTTACCATTCGATAGGGTATTTTTTTGTCTTTACAATAGTTTTATTTTTTTAATTTGTTTTAATAATTTTATTACAAACAAATAAAATCACCAAATATCTCTTAAAAATAGGTACATCTAAGATAAACAAAACATTTGCAATAAGATTATCTGTCAAAATCTTATCAGTGGTAACTGTTTAGGTCAAATACAATAGTATGCAATTTTTTCTGTTGATATTAGCAATGGCGATTTTAAGTGAACGTGAGAGAATTGAAAACCCTATGATGCTGTGTTATCGAGATAGATGCGGAAATTAAGAAGACCTTTTTTTTTTAATAATACGCACCCAAATAGAAATGGAATTTCTAAATTCCTGGTTGAAAAAACTGTGAGTGTTTTGTACAAACGGGTAGCGTTAAAGAGTACCAAAGAGTGGTACACCAAGAACAGCGAAAAGTTATGACAAAAATCGATGTTTTCTTGGCTATATTTGAATATCCCCATTTATTAATGAATTACTTAGCGGTTAATATCAGTATTTCATATTCATTGGTCGTTTATATTTTCAAAAGTGAAGAGTATAAACCGTATAAAATGTATATATAACTTATACAAGAGTAAATTTTATTTTTATCTCGTTGGGTTGGGCTCGTTCTAAATCATCATAACTTGTTAATCTTTAACTGGCAGATAATAATTTGCATAAATTAACGAAAATATATTTTACATCTTCCCAAAAATAATAAAAGAACTCTATTTCTCTATAATAAAATATATTAATATTATTTATGAGAAAAACATATACAAAAATGAGGTGTGGTCACCACACGACTTTCTTATACGTATGAGCGTTTCAAACTATACAATTTTAAGAATTTTTTTATACAAAACTTATTCAAAATCCTATTCTAAGTACTTTCATTCTCTTAATAAATCGCTATAGAATGCATACTTTGCAAGATATTCGAAAAAAAGTGCTACTTGCTAAGAGTAAAAGTGCCACTTCCTGTCCGAATTTTGAAATTTCATGTATACAAAAAATATTGCAAATTCAACTGTAAACATTTTTGTACTCTTAATAAATATATATAGAATGCATAATTTACGACATATCTGCAAAAAATCGTTATTCGATATCGATATTTAGAATTATAATTTAAATACTTTTATACTCGTAATGTACCTGCCTAGAAAGCATGACTTGCGAGATATTCGCAAAAAACTGATTTTCGATAAGAGTAAAAGACCTACTTCCGGTTGGAATTTCGAAAAACTTTTCTAAGATAATTTGTCTCAAATTTAATTTTGAGTACATTTCAATTCTTTATAAATTTGTTTAAACTTAGTAATTGACGAAATATTTACAAAATTCGATTTTTTCACTGAAGTAAACTGCTACTTCCGGTTTACCGATTTTACTGAAAAACTAATCAGATCTCAAGAGGGAGATTATACACGTAAATACAAAATTTGGAATTGATATCTACAGCGGTTTGACCGCTATCGTGGTCACACACAGACACACAGACAGACACACACACACACACAGAGACATTTCTTAAAAACCACTTTTTCGGTATCAGGGGACTTCAAAACGTGGACATCTGCAAAAATCTCGAGGTCGAAAATTTTCATCATCACAATACTTCCTTATATTACGTATAAGAAAGTAAAAATTAAATTGGAAATGGTTTAAGTAAGCAACAATTTTAGACAGGTTGTTTTAAACGTAACTCAAATGTTATGATGTACAATTTTAATTAAAATGGATGAAAAGAAGACGGCAAGCTTAAATTTATTAGACCTAAGCAAAGCATTTGATACGGTGGACCACAGTATATTGATACACAAATTAGAATACTATGGAATAAGGAGCCAACCCTTAAAATTAATTAGTTCCTACTTATCAAATAGGAAACAGACGGTTCAATGGAAACCTAATAAATCACAAGTAGGACATACCACCTATGGAGTACCCCAAGGGTCGATTCTGGGTCCTCTGTTGTTTATTGTCTATGTCAATGATCTACCGGGGGTCCTGCCTGAGATAGAAATATGCCAATATGCCGATGACACCACCATCCTTTGCAAGCATAGTGACGCGAAAGAATTGATGATACAATCCCATGAAGCTATTGAAAGAATTTAATTGTGGTTCGCAGACCATAAACTGAAATTAAATGTCGATAAAACACAACAATTAGTTGTTAAGACGAAAACGGACGATGATAAAAGTGTTAAGTTTCTGGGTCTCACTATAGATACTGGGTTAAAGTGGGAAAGCATATAGATAAACTGGCGAAAAAACTAACTTCGGGGATCTATGCCATTAGGAGAATAAAATTGATAGCAACACATCAAGCTGCGATACTTACCTATCATTCCGTTTTCCATAACCATCTCTCGTATGGAATTCAGTTTTGGGGCCCGTCAGGCGCAGCCTGTAGAATATTTATTCTTCAAAAGATGGCATTGCGAGCTCTTTGTGGTCTGAGGTATAATGAATCGTGCAGGAGTTTCTTTAGACGAACAAAAATACTTTGGCATCATTTTGCATATATCATGCGATGAATTACGTTCACAAACACCTTCACCAATACGAGATAAATGGAATGGAACACTAATACAACACAAGGGAACGTAATAAATTGCGTATTCCGAGACAAAGGCTAATGATGCCTCAGGGCAGTCTTCACTATTATGGTGTAAAGCTATATAACCACCTGCCAGAAGACATTAAACAACTCAGTCACACATGCTTCTCAAAAGAAATTAAACGAATTTTAACAGAAAAGGAATATTATACCATACAGGAGTATATGGGGGATGCCTGGTGAATGAAGATAGAGTAGTCCGTTTAACACCTTTCTGCGTGTTTCATTGTTTTCTTACACACACATACATACATTTATATATTTTTAATTTTGTCGTTTTTATGGAAACATTTTGCTGTTTGTCATATACCTATTTATATTTTATTTTCTATATTTCTATTTATGTCGGACTTGTATTTGTTTATATGCAGTTTTTATTGACTATTATTGTATTTTTAAATGCATTAATGAAATTTACTACTACTACTACTACTACTAATTATACAGTACAGCTACAAATTCATTACCGTAAAATGGGGTGACTTTGTGCCAGCCGGGGCGTGATTGTGCCACTACGTGTTGATCGTGTATATTCGCACCATATCGGCACATCGATTCACCTACCGCCCCGAACTCTTGTTCAAGAATACCGATATTAGAGGCGAATAGAATGAAATGTATGGTTTGTGTATGCAATACCCTCCATTTCTGTTCCGTCAAGTTATTAAGTTGGTGAGATTTTGCAAAATTTTCGTTTTATCGCATACTTTCTCCTGGCTTGCCTAAAGTGTTTTAATAATGACCGTTTCAAAGTTCACACGTAATTAGGTGTTATATAGGTTATCTTTTAAAGAATACGCAGTGGTCGAGTAGTGCAAAATAACCTGGGTGTGTCACCTTGAATAAGATTCCGACAATATAAGGGGGGAATTTGTGCCACTACCTATTTTGAAATTCAGTTTATACGCTTAATTATCTTTATTAGTTACTCTTCTATGTGAGAATTGGCTGTTCTTTTGTTTTATTTTGGTTTGTAAGAATATCTAGTTTTTGTTATATTTCATAAATAAAAAAAATTTTTCATTAAACCTTCTATTTGGGGCGAGATTGTGCCACAAAAATAACAGAGATAAAACTAATTGGGGTGAAATTGGGCCATGTCACTCATACCATACAGTTTCACTATAATATGAAGCTGGGCCTGGCACATTTTCAGCCTGTAAATAGGCGGCATTGTGCTAAAACGGTAAACAAGTAGCTGGCACAAAGCCACCCCATCCTATGGGGGGAAATTGTGCCAATTGTTATAAATAATTTTAGAAAAACGAATGAAAATTTCTAAGTCTTTTTTACACTATTTAGTAACCAAAGGTTCAAAGTATATCGTTAATTTTTACAAACATTTTTGGTGTCTATAATTGTCCGAAATTCTTTGAAAACCATAAAAAGTGGCATAAAGCCACCCCATTTTACCGGTATCATTAAACAACCATCAAAAAATCAATCAATGACAAAATTGATACGAATACAATTTTAATCTAACCTGCTATGTCATGTTATTTCGACTCTATTTATGTCACAAGCTTTAATGTTGTTTCACCAACCAGTAATCTTCATATACAGATTCCAAATCTTCCAACAATTTCTCTCCTAAAAGCGCGTGTATCAATAATACTTGCCCTCCAAAATTATCGACATTCAATATTGCTTCTATAACAGCAGCCTCGCAGTGCACTGAAGTGCAGCAGGTAAACGAAATTTTGTAACTTTTTCGCAGTCAACAAGCATTCTTCAATTACATACTGTATTCGTCCTCATACATTTAAGTATTTTCGATTGGATTACAATATTTATTTTATAAAATAGATACTTTAAATTTACAGATATTTAAATTTTGATGCCCAGCTTTTTCAAATATCAAAATTATTATTATTATTATTATTATCATATTATCTTTCTAGATACATGATAATCAACTTTGCTTTCTCGAACTTGTACATTTACAAATTCATTTCATCACAAACAATACTTATTACTAACATCGTATGAAGATTAATTTATGTTTTAAAATTTCCATTTATCCAATTGACGAAGCTACTTCTCGCCTTACTACTGCAGCAAGCAGACATAATTGCAGATACAGGTTGTTGGAAAATTCACTTTGGTCCTTTGGAGCTCCATATGCAGGTTAATGTTTTGGTTGTCATTCTAGGGGGTCATATTATCGGTCCTTTTTACATCAATGGCAATTTAACTTCCACTTTATATTTGCAATATATTTTGCAAGATGAGTTATACCTCCTTTTGCTACTATCCATCCATATGAAAACAACGGAAACCTTCCCAATAACATCTGGTTCTAGCAAGACGGTGCCCTCACCGCATAGTTTAAATGACCCTCAATTGGAAGGCGACGAAACATTTAGTGGTTCGCTTGTTCGGCTTTTTTCTTTGGGGATACGTAAAAAACCAAAGTTTACAGAGAAAGACCAGATGATAAGATTTTGCCCGGCAATTTTAAGACATTTTCCTTTGAAGCTTTATAATCGATTAGGTCATTGTCAAATTACCAATGGATAACAAGTTAAGCACTTTGTTTATTTAATCTACTATGTTATTAATTTGTTCTTACTGACAAGATTTAGACAGATATTTTTTTTTATCTTAGCTCTTCTATTAAAAAACATTGATCACAACTGGAGTTTTTCTTTTTGCAAAAAAATGTAATCTATCAAATAGTAGTGCAAAATTTATATCTTTAAATCTAAAAAACTGCCAATATGGCGTAACACAAAACAAATGAAATAAAAAATCAAGTATCTTCAAATATAGATAAAAATTACACAAAAACTTTTAGTAATGACCATTGTTTCTTAAAATGATTTTTAATAACAATAAATCACTGTTCCCATACCTTTAAATAACCCTATATAAACAGGAATTATATTTTATTATGTTTGAAGGAGTAATGAAAATATGTATAATACATATGCAAATACATATATCTATACAAATATTTGGATAGATACATTACACAAGTAACATTTCGTGATTAATTGACGACAATAATAAAAGAATATAAGTAAATAGTGTGGTAAAACTAGAAAGATAAAAATAGAACCCTTTGAGTAGTAATTATTAATAAAACAAAAAAAAAAATAAAGACATATTTAGACAGGATATACTTTGTGTGACTTCGGTTACAAAGGATTGCTACAAAACAAGAAACTTATTCATAAGACGAACTTAACGTAATTACAGTGTAGTAATACGATACACAATGATATTTTCGATGTAAAAGCATGTCATTAAACGAATTTTCGAAGTGAAAAAATTGTTATAGGAAATTGGATAATTCAATAATTAATGATATCATAGAAAAACTCGTCCACAGAAGAGAACAAGAAAAATTATAAATATAACCAAAAAGATTAAGAGTTCAAGATCAAGGAAGAAGATATAAAACTGCTTGTTCAAAATTTAATCGAATATTAGAAAGTACCTACAAGACAATGGAGACATGTATTAATGTTTTGAATATTGAGAAGTGCAAAGTTTAAACACTAAGTTGGATGAAGCGTTAAGTAGATTTTAAATGATTTAAATTAGTTTCGCAAATCAGTTGGTTCTGACATTTTCAACAATATAATCTAATTAAAATTATTCAAAATCAGTTTATTATTTTATAGAAGGAAAAATAAAATCAATTCTTCTTCTTTTCGTGTATACGGTGGTGGTTAGAAATGTGGTAACAAATGACTTTAGGAAAAGGAATGTTATTTTTCAATGTAGCCCACAATGATTGATATATGTACATATTTTACACTTCGTAACAAGTCTGCAAAATAAGCATTAACAGCAGCGACGTTATCATTATCCGATAGGAATCTTTTTCAACTGAGTCAGTTGTTTAAGTTTGTAAAGAACTCGCTTGGGACCATGAAGAATAAGCTGGATAAGGAACCAAATCCAGTCGTAATTTATTCATTTTAATCATTACGGCAGTCAAGTTGTGGAATGGTGTTTTAGCTTGGTGAAAGAGTGCTTTGGTAATCGTTGTTTCATCATATTCTTCCAAACGGTCTAAATTGAAGAAGACCATAATTAACATGGAGAAGAACTAAGAAGTATGGAAGGAGCTGGTGAGAGCTGACCAGGAGTAAATGGACATGTTTAGTAGAGGCCCTTTGCTCCATTGGGGAGTGAATAAACTTTAAAAGTTCCTCATAGCTTGGTGAAAGAGTGCTTTGGTAATCGTTGTTTCATCATATTCTTCTAAACGGTCTAAATTGAAGAAGACCATAATTAACATGAAGAAGAAGAAGAACAGAGGAGAACTAAGACGTATGGAAGGAACTGGTGAGAGCTGGCCAGGGATAAATGGACATGCTTAGCAGATGCCCTTTACTCCGTTGAGGAGTGAATAAACATTAAAAGTTCCTCATCACACAACTCTGCATAAAAGTGCAATAGATTTGTCTTATTAAAAGAAATGTCACTCTGCATATTAGGAAAGCTAAAGTTTTGGGCTAAATATTTTTATTCTCTTTTCTTTTTATTTTATGCCCATATAGTATATGTGCGTTGCTTGTGCTTGTAAAGAGCGGACGATGTGTCTATTGACTTGTTTATTAAGCAGCATAGCAATGTAAATATCTAAAAAGCTCTTATAAATCGTCACATTTATGAGTTAAATTAATTTATCGCGGCATCTTGTTCGTTACATAGATAGAAGTTATAACTATAGAACTAATACATACAACGGATTTCACACGCATATATTTATAAATTGAGTAATTTACCTATTGAAACATGTCTGAACTTGTATATAATTTAATGATGTGACTATAAAAAGTGTCAGTAACATTAACGGCAAATAAAACAAGGGGTCAGAACAGATGATGTATCACACCAGTTGTTATTTTATTAATCTAATTAATAAGACCCAGTAGATCGTCTTCATGCAAAGGGTGTGGCTTGCTTTATTAAGGACTCGTTACACAAGCTTTACGCCGACCTCGATATCATCGCACTGGATTAATTTTAAATTGCCTGGTGGATCTGTCCCTCATTTTTGTTTCTGTTAAGGTTTTTTCATACCAACTAACCTACCATTGCTACCGCGTAGAGGATTTTTAATGAACATTCGTTTCTGAACTCCACATTTTTTAAAAGTTATGTAATAGTCATAATAAATTATTAAGTAGGCATATAAAATTATGTGCACATAACACGCACGCGTATTATTATACCTTCATGTTATATTTAAAAAGGTTCACACGTAAGTTCAAATGTAGAAAGATATTCATGTTGAATATTAAATATAACGTATGTGTTTTTTCGATCATTGATATACAGATGTCTAAATAAGTGTGTACATTTATAACCATTCATTATTATATTCAAGAAGTGCGTGTCTGATGCGTATAAACTGAGGTCACAATGTTATGTATCTGATAAAAAGAGTCATTGAAAATCTAATAATTCTAATAAGGCCACTGGAGGATTATGCCAAACTAGGTACCTTAAAGACTCATCGACATATAGTTGTATTACTATCATACATTGTTAATACGTAGGCTAACAATAAATAATATCATAGTTAATAAATGTTATCAAGAAATTGTTAGTCCTTGTAAACGTTTAAGGTATGAGATATTTAATAATAAATATGAGTCAGTAGATTGCGATACACTTCGGAAATCCCTTTACAAGTAGCAGACATTGTATCTTCTAGGCGGTTAACTACACTTACCAACAAATAGAAAACACAGAAACGTTAATTTTAATAAAATGTAGATGGTTAAGTCATCTCTGATATTGTTTGCATTTTAATGTAAAGATTTTTCTGTTTATGACATACCCTAATATACTTTAAGGTAGATAAAATTAAAAAACACTTGATTTTGTTTCACTTAATTTATTGGAATATCTCTAACAATATTGTTTCGGTATGTTCTACCATTCTCAAAGAACTAAATTTGTGTGTCTATTTCTTAACTTTATATATTACTTGAGGGTGTGTTTACTGTACCTACTTTGACCATTTTATTACTGTGTCTATTATCGGTGTGTTTATATATTCTGTCTGTGTGTTGGTTATGTGTAATTTTTTGTGTATAGCTTTTTTAATTTCTAGTATTTCTAAATAATTTAGTTTTTTGCTTTTGTTAGCATTATGTAGTAATTTACAACTATCTATATCGGGAAAGTGGAGTTTCTCAATGCAATGTTCTGCGAATCCTGTGTTTTTTGTTCCTTGGATTATTGCTTTTTTGTGGTCAAGCTATACACAAAAAATTACACATAACCAACACACAGACAGAATACATAAACACACCGATAATAGACACAGTAATAAAATGGTCAAAGTAGGTACAGTAAACACACCCTCAAGTAATATATAAAGTTAAGAAATAGACACATAAATTTAGTTCTTTGAGAATGGTAGAACATACGGAAACAATATTGTTAGAGATATTCCAATAAATTAAGTGAAACAAAATCAAGTGTTTTTTAATTTTATCTACCTTAAAGTATATATAAATTATGTTTCACCAGGAACCGACAGCTATATCTATAAATAGAATACATATCCTAATGTATAATTCAAATTCTAATTAGAAATGTGACTAAATATTAAATTATCTCCTATAAACAACATCCACAGCCTCCCTTCTGGTAACATACAGAATGATGAAACAACAGGGTTCTGGGTTCAAATCTTTCGAGACTTAAATTGCTTAAGATACATTTTTCGAGATCGATATCCATTTCAGTAACTATTGTTTGGTAAAAAACTACAGTAAAGAGTCTACAGGCTTTATCTTCTTTGGCAAGGAATTGAAGTGCCAACACTATAAAATACCATACATGGAAGATATAGGTAACACGAGCTAATACTATACAACTAATTTAGTGATTTTGACTAAATGAATAAATAATAATAGTGAAGATTCTTACCACAATGTATATACAACGTCCGTATAGGTACTTCGACTAATTAAGGTCAGCGTGAAAACATTTATCAACGCAAAGCACATACTTCTGTCACCAAAGTAAGTGAATAAGTGAAATGATCTGTGTTAGTGAACTAACATAGTGTACTAATTATGACGATACATTGGTTGCCGAAGTAGGTATACGGACATTGCACTTGTTATATACTAAGATTGCGACGCATGGATTTTAACACGCAAAGCAAATGTGGGTGAAAACAATTTAAGTAGTGCAAGAAACAATCACGACCTACATCAATACTACAAAGACAATGTGGCGTATTCATTTAGAATTCAGAGGCTGCAATGGTCGGGGGAGAAGCCTCGGATGGATGAGAAGCGAATACCTAAAAGAGTTGTCAATTCAAGGATGCAAAGAACGCGTCTAAGGGAGAAGACCCAGGGATGGGTGATGGGGCTCCAAGGAATTGTTTGGGATGCAGGAATTGGACGAGAGAAGCCAAAGATTGGACAGTATGAAGACATACACTAAAGACCTCCTCTGAGCTTTCAAAAAGAGGGTTAGAAGACTTGGGAAAATTGGCAGATTACCAAATATTTCAATGTCTCATTAAAATCTACAATCGCGAGATATTAATAAACAGGATTAGTAACATTATAAAATTAGCAGTTCATCAACTGATTTTCTTACTCATGATCAAGGTTACAGACAAATCAAAGAAAAAAGTAGTTTATATGTCATGTAGATCTAAAGCCTTCTCTTTCTTAACTATTTTTATCAAAAAGATTGACTGAACGGATATATTAGACGGTTACTTCTAAATTATTGTTGTTAAGAAATATTAATGCCAAAAATTATACTGCTTCGAGATACTAACGGTTTTTCTAAGAAGAAAATATAAAGTTTTCAAATCCTTTATAAAAATAGAAAATTATATACAAATTTGGCGGAATACCAAAAATTATATTGCGCCATGATATTAACAATCTTTCTAAGAACAAAATATAAAGTGTGCAAATGCTGTAGAAAAATAAACAATTACATACGGATTTGGCAGGCATAGAGCATTCGCTCATATAAATATTTATAACATTTATTTAATGAACTGTATACAAAATACAAATACTTCGGTAATTTCTAGATGAGCAATTTTGTCGTTGAAAAAATAAATATTTTTCTTTTTTTAGGTGAGCGCAAGATTGCATGGCGTTTTCTTGTGCGCTTACTATTTTAATTGCTTCCAATAATTTTTTAAGAATGTAATGTAATTCTTTTTTATTATCCCCTTTTTACATACAATCTGCCCTAAGTTTCCAAATCGGACATTAACCCTCTCGTGCATAATTATTTCAAAGAATCGAGAAATTATTAAAAAAATATAATTTATTCCTCAAACGACAAAATTATATCAACTATGACTAAACAAAGCAAAAACTTATGGTATTTATCCTTTAATCCTAAAAAAAAATCCTGTCCCCTGGAGTGGACATTATGCACCCACGGTCTCAACGAGATTGGGTATGAAAATATTCAAAGCGCAGTCTGGACAAAGCGGTTCATTGCATTTATTACAAATGTACTTAGTTTTTCTTTTGCAAGCGTTTGAATGGCATCGTCTTGCATTTTTAATTTCTGTCAATTTTGGCCAATGTCCAAATCTGTCCCCACGTACTTCAGGAGGTGCATGGTTCATAGGTTTCTTTTTTTTCAGTATACTAGGTGGAGTAGCAGAACGTGGCCGGCCTCTCTTATTCTCTCTGTGTTGATCCATATTGATCAAAGCTCTTGCTACACTGGCTTTAAATTCTAGAAGGTCCATTTTGTTGTTTCCATTTTTTCGAAACAATATCCAAGCATTTACCACTGTTACATCTAAAAAATGCATGAATACTTTGATGTACCATCTTTTATTCCTTCGTCGAATTGGATATAATGCAATAAGTTGATCGTGAAGGTCTACTCCAGCCATATTTTTATTATAAAATTGTACAGAAAATGGTCTACTAATTTCAATAACGCTGTTGGACGACTTTTGCCAACGTTGTACTGTATTCCGTGGCTCTAGACCTGCACAGGTAGAAGCTATGCAGATAGAATTATTATCTAGCCATTTAGTTATTGTAATGTTTCCCGATTCTGTACTTATAACATTTGCAGTTCCTCTACCCTGTCTTTTCATGTCTTTATCCGACATCAATACAGAACTTGCATTCTGTAAACGATTGGATCTTAGAGTCCCCGTTGCCCATATTCCTCTTTGCTTTAGCTCTTCTAAGAGTGGTAGTGAACAAAATAGGTTGTCAAAAAACAATTTATGGTTTACTTGGGGTAAATCATCACTTAGACGAAGAACTACATCTGCACATGCACCCAATGCACTTATTCCATCTCGGTTTCCTGCAGCTTCTTGGTAAACTTCAAAACGATGCATGTAGCCTCTTACACCTGCTCTTACCCAAACTTTGACACCCCATTTTGTCGGCTTTTTCGGAAGATATTGTTTTATTCCTAATCTTCCTTTTAGAGGTATTATTTGCTCATCAATTGATTGGTACTCTTCAGGATCTGCAGCACTAACAAAATTGGCTTGCAGCTGGTCTAGAAATGGTCGAAGTTTTTTTAGTTTATCTGTGTTGTCTTTTTTCAAATCGACGTTATTTACAAAATGGAGAAAACGTAGGATCAACTCGAATCTGTTTACAGACATAGAGTTTGCAATTAGATTCATTCTCAAGCCCTCATCACTTGACCAATACAGACGTATTCGTGGATATCTTATGTAAGACATAACTAAATTTACACCCAAAAAAACAAACAATTCCTCTTTAGTGAGACCAAAATTTAGTTTACCATTTTGCCCTGCATATACATTTGTTTGAAATACGATATCATCCATCATATCTTCAGTGAATAAAGACTAAAAATATTCTACAGGAGTAGTTCCTCGAATATTTATTTTATCAGATCCTAAAAATAGTGGTAGTGTTGCTGGTCCATACATGCTATCCACATTACGCCACACGTAGCTCTTTTTTGTTTTTGTTTGCTGCCAAGGAACGCAATTGCTCTAAAGGCAATTCATCCTCACTGTCCCAGTCATTTTCTTCCACATCATCATCAGGTTTATGAACAGCTTGTTCTTCTTCATTGCCTGATTCTAAATCAGATCCGTCAGGCAGATGATAATTAATTATATCATTTTCCACCCCAGCGTACTCGTCATTTCGAACAATTGCACAAAATCAAGTTTCACTAGAATGCCGAAACTGCATGATGTCCATTACAATGGACGCGTGAACAAATTCATTTTTCTTATTATCTATGTAATAATTTCCCAATTTTTTTTAGTGAATACATTCTCTGCAACCTATTTGAAATGTTGATAATTTTTACCTTTTTTCTGGAACGTCCATAAAATGATTTTACACTAATTTCTGAACACAAAATCTCCTCCATTGAAAAACAGCTGATCACTGCATAACGTGCTGCATAACAAATGCCTCAGCTGCTACATTTAGAGAATTCGACTACAGATGGCGCTACAAACCACTTATACGACGTCCACTGAAGAGGCTAGTATGCATTTCCAAACATTTTTGCTAAGACAAAAAAAAATCTGACCTTGAATGTTCTGTCCACTGTAGTGGACTCAATGCATGAGAGGGTTAAATAATTTTGTGGATTTCAATGGACATGGAGAGAAGCAATTCCAGTGAATTTTTTCCTATTTAACAACTAGACAAATTATCTTAGATAATATAATAAAAAAAGTCAACATGACAACTGCGGCTATATTAATTAACTAAATATAAATGGCAAGGTGGTGGGTTTGAAGCGTTTCAAATGTCTTGGTTCAGTGTTTTTTTTTTTCCATAATTGATTTGAGTAGAACGTTGGGATGCACTTTGACCCTCTCACTGTATTTTTTACTATGCTTTGAAATTTGACTTTTCACTGATGTTCCTTGTAGATCTCGTTCAGTAACTAAGTTTGAGGCGGTGCAGTAACTATTAACCGTTGCACTTTGTTTTGCTAGCGTTGGAGTATTTCGGTATTAGGATTGCTTGCTGTTCCCCAAAGTTGTATATCGTATGTCCATATAGGCTTTGGTATGGCTTTGTACATTAGGAGTTTGTTGCTAATTGATATTTTTTATTCTCCACCTAACATCCAATAATACCTACTGAGTTGGATTCCAGATTGCTTTCTTTTTGTAAGTGTATGCTGAGGTATTTGACAAAGTTTGTATGTTGCTATTGTTTGATGTGAATGCTATATGGATTGATTTATTTTCATTAGCTTTTATTCTCCAGTCTTCCAACCATTAGCTAAAGTCTAAATTCACAGCTGAGTAATATCTATTTCTATGTAGAACCTGGTTCACTTGATTGACTATCCTGTGGATTTGTTCTATATTCCATGATAGCTTATAAAACCAAATTGATGATCAGAGATTATTTTAAGTTGGAGGATAATGTTCATCCTTTTTAAAAGTATTTTCTAGAACAGCTTAGACATACATAATTGGCAAAAGACTGAATGATCTGCCTGTGGGAAGTCACTTCCTCCACTGGTTTTCAGGTTTTAGACTCTCATAATTGCATTAAATATCTAAGCGATCGCTTTAATAGCTTTTCTGGGAATATTTGTAAGACCTCCACTGTAATTAGGTCGGAACCGGGTGCTTCGGGTTGAATGCCCTTTCTAGTTCTATAGTATAATGTAATTACAGACATACATCTGCACTAACGGCAAAACGTATCCAGACAATAGACAGAATATTTATTGGGTTTACATAAACTTGCTTTAAAAATGACATTTAATTTTAAACGAAAGTTGAAAGTTTAGGCTAAATTTAGTTCATCACAACCTAAAACTATTTTCAATAATTATTTCAAAAGGCTTTCTAGCAGAAATAACAGAAATAACTACAAAATAGTATTTTTTTTCTAATTTGGCCTTTCTGCAAATGTAAAATTACCGTGTTTTAAAATTATCAATGTTTAAACCAAATTTGCTTAACGAGCATGCTCTAAATTTCTATTTATATTAGCGTAATCTGGAAACGATAAAAAATAAGCAACCCTAAATATTCCACGACACCTTCGACCCAGCAATTTTGCCCTTCAAAGAAAAAGTAAGAGGCCGCGTAATAAATATTGTCTCTCGCACGTTGTAGTAAATGCACTTTGTCGTGCAAGCATTTTAAACGAAGCGTCGGTAAATCTCTTTGGGAAACCGTATACCGATAAGCATCTGAAAATGATGTGCTCCGTACTCGGTTCCGAAACGTTTGAGAATTCAGAAAGCATCCGTCCGCGCGATCATATCGTTTCTAAGTCGTAGACAAGGAATTAATTTTACGGGCGAACCGTTCGGATGTGCTCCCCGAGCTTTAGGCGACCGAAGACGTCAGAAGAAATGAGCGAGAGCATGAGGGACCAGAAATAAAGAGTCGAAGAATTTTTTACACCAAATGAACTATCATTCTCTCTCACGCTTTCGTACAGTAGTATCAGCAATGGCTTACACATACACAACACACAGGAAATAGCTGCGTCTAAAATTATATTTACACATATACATGCATGCACGAAATATCTATATACATGCATTCTTAAAGATAGGACATCGGCACATCGTTTGCTGGTATTATGTCCATGCATGTGTGCGTGTCGAAAGAATGTCTGCAGTTAGAAGCTTTGACTGCGTGAAATAAATAACGCAATTAGAGAAGAGAATCGGAAGGTCACAGGGCGCTGCTGTGTTATTTATAAGGGGTTTGCAGACGCCAATTTCACGATTGTTTGCCGACAAAAGCAAAAATGTGACTTTCTGTTTTCTTTGAATATCTTCCTTTTTTATACTCATAAAACATGATTAAGTCATCACATTTTTTCATTTTCCAATTCCTGGAATGAATTCTAATCAATGGCTGGCGTTCGTTCATGGAATGTATAATGTATATTATTAATTAAAAATCTTTTCTTATATAGATTAGAAAGAGATAATCTTCAAAGAAGTAAATGACGTGAATATTGACAACATACCAAGGCAAGGAATTACTAGAATACATTGTATTCAAAATAAGACTGTCTACGTGAGAAACTTGAAAACTAGCACAAATATGTACAAAATAAATGTACGTGCTTAATTTAGAAAGGTATTTATGAACCATTTCAGAACAATATTTATTTTTATCGCTAACCGTCAATATAGAGCTACGCATGACCATAACGTTTTTAGGAAGTAAACAAACACTTTAGCTTAAGGGTCCTCGCTAGTGAATCTGTCAACAATGGCAAAATAGCAGATTTTAGAATCCAGATATTTTTGTTGATTTTAAAGATGGAGAAAACCTTTCAACGTCAACTTATGAAGAATTTAGTAATCTACCCGGCTAAAGAATAAATTTAGGAAAAAAATTATCGGATTGCAGAAAATTAATTAATATGTGAAAATATTAAAAACCAGTTTTCTCAAAAATCCTTCGGAGGAGATTTGTTTGCTTGGGTTCACGTTATAAATTGAATAGAAAGCTACCCGGCTGTGCACTTATTTTTCGTTCAACTATTCTTTACTTCGTTTAAAATGAATATAAAATAAATTAAAATTAGGCAACCCACATTACAATGAATTGTTATTCTGCTATAAATATTTTCCGCAGTTACAAATGTGTAAATAGTTGGTCATAAATGAAATTATATTCGCATAGATCGATAGAAGTTTTACATTTTTTGAGACATAACGACTGCAATGTCTTTTAAAATATTGATAATCCATGAACTTTCAAACTTTTCATTTCATGAGTTTTAAAATTTTAATAAAAATTACTTATTTGTAATAAGAAAATATTAGAAGTATTTTTTCTCGTTTACTTGTAGTTATACTATGTGTATTGTAAGTCATGGTAACTCATATTTTTAAGTCGTAATCGGGCTTATTCAAATATAACACCCTATAACTTTTGCCATATCGCCCACAGGCGGAAGAAAGTAGATATTTTTGAATAGTAAATTTTAAGAACATTTCAATGGCACATTAATATACACGGCATTTTTTTATATTACCTGTATATATATAACAAGACATATAATACCATACTGCTAATGTTATTGAGGTTTTTATGTGAAAGAGTATTAAAAAGGGATACAACGTTTTTTCTTCACGTATTAATACAAAGAGATCATTTTGAAATGTCCTGGGTTGGCAACAAAAAATTCCCAGTATTATCAAAAACTAGGAAATATTTACTTCCGTGAATTGTCCATACTAAATTTCTTCGCTTCTGTCTATTTCAAGACAATATTTATACCTCGTATATCATGCCTTTTACGATACAACAGGATACGTTTATCGTAATGTCGCACTTTCGCAGTGGAACATTGCAAGAGGATGAATTATGGAAATATTCATTGGGATCGTGTTTTCAGTAATTTGTAACGGAAAATGAAAATCTGGAAATAAAGTTGAACACATTCACTTGTCATCGCAATAGGGTGATTGAAGGGTTTAAGGAAACGGGGAGTGTTTGTAAATGTAAACCTGAAAAAGCACCAACAGTTTAAACTGAAGATGTTGTCGCAGACATTAGGCAGCGAATGGAAGTTAGTCCCACAAAATCTGTACGAAAGCTATCCGCTCAAACTGGTAAAGAGATCTAATTAACTTAAACGTAGTTTGTTAAGCAGCATTATGTATTTAAATTGTAGGCATTTCCTACGGAAGTACTCATAAGGCATTGAAAACAAACTTACATATGCACCCATTTAAAGTTTCTGTACTACAACATTGACGGGGCAATCACTTCGAGCAGAGATTGAATTATTGCAACTGCTTTAATGAAATATTACATGAAGAAGACTTGAATCGAACTGTCTTTTCGGGTGAAGCTTGGATCCATTTGTTGGGGTATATCAACTCTCAAAATTACCACACCTGGTCAACAGAGAATCACATGTTTTTGTTGAAAATAGTCTCCATCCTATCAAAGTTGGTGTTTGGGCTGCAATGTCGAAAAGATAAATTATTGGACTAATTTTTTTTCATGATACAATTAATGCAATACGATACCGCAAACAAATATTGGAACCCATCATTAACAGCCTTCACGAAGATGAATTAAACCTGGGGTACTTCCAACAAGATAGGGCAACTGCACATACTGCGCAACAAACTAATAATTATTTGCAAAGATACTTTGGTGACTGATTGATTAGTAGAAATCGATGGCCAGCCAATTCTCCTGATTTAACCCCACTGGACCTTTTTCTCTTTGGCCATCTAAAAAATAAGGTGTTTCTGAACAGACTGCATAATCTCGATGAACTTAACGAAGCAATTACAATAGAATTGCAAAATATTACACCGGAAACACTCCACAATGTGTTCAATAACATGAGAAGACGTGTCAATCTATACATTGAGAATAACGGTGGACATTTCGAACAACTTTTACAAACTGTATTCATTTTGTGACATAATTATGGGATATGTTTTACAGTAATAAAGTTGTAACGTATTTATTATTGTTTATGACAAAAAATAAAGTGCAATTACTATATTTCTAAAAAAATTCTTTGATATAATTAAACTTAAAACTAACCCTATTTCACTGACATTTACCACAGGAAAATTTTAAATAGTAAACCTAACCACAAAATAAATAAAAAAGGCTTGCCAATTACACGATGTTCCCATATTAAAATCAGTATGGCTAACTCAGGACAGTTCAAAATGATCACGTAGTACCTATATAGATATGACATGTTACTGTTTTATATAAAGAAATTAATTACTTAACGCCTAGTTTCATGAATTTTATTGTACTTTCTATATCTATTTCTATTTATGTATCATATAATTATACTAATTTTTTAAAAATTACTTTTAGAAATTGTTCAAACAATTATTTCAATATGCAATGTGAGTTAAGAGGATTTTTACGTTTGCGCTGACCTACTACTACAGGCAACACTAATAACTACGTTGTAAATGTATAGAGACTGCATAATACACGCTTCTCGGAAAGGAAAGGTCTATCCTTTATTCGGTCCGTTCAGCGGCATCTACTTATTTATGTGTCGATTTCAATCTCGTCAAGCACAAGTGTAAAACATTTCTTGTTAGAGAGAAACCTTGAAAAGATACTTATCGGGTATTATTCAGTTAAAGTGCGTTCTTTACGGAATATATTACCATAATTTAGTTTATGCAATAATACCTACCTTACTTTCCTGGCATATAATTGGCTTGAATAATGTTTATGCTAATTTAAGTTGTGTTGCACCAGCGATTGTAATTGAATTTGATGGGGCTCCTTCAATAATATACAATTCGAATTTCCTTGTAGACGAGAATTAATTTTGATATGAGTTAATCATAACCAATTCCGTACAATCCGTTTAATTTGGTCATATTAAAAAGTAGTTAGCAATTACCTTGACATTAAGGACCTCTTTGATGAACAGCGACTTAATTTAATAGATGGCAAAAAAGATTAAAACACCACAAAAATTTTTCTGAGAATTTTAACAGAAGCCTTGATAATTTGTTATTCATTACTGACGTATGTATATTTATAAATGTTTATAAAAAAACTATCCGAGACAATTAATTAAAAATACATGTTAACTATTCATATATATCAATTACAAGCACATGTTATTATGAATCTGGTCACGTAAGCCTAAATGTTGACTACTACAACCTAGTCTAATGATGTTTTAAACATTTTATTGACTAATTTGTCTAGTTAAAATTCCATATTTGTAACAGCAGTGTGAAAATTGGTAATGTTTTACAGAAGTTGGATTTTAAAATAAATTAAAGAATAATAAAACAATGAATCCTAAGACAAACAAATCGGGAATTTATAGAATTAATTGTAGTGATTGCAATAAATTTTATATAGGTCAAACACGTAACGTCAAATTAAGGACGAAGTATGAGAACTGAAATGTAGCTAATCATATTTTAGACACGGGTCATCATTTTTCAATAGAGACTTTGTGTTGTTTAGTTTAGAGTTTAGATAAAAGTAAAAAGTGTATGTTCTAGAATGTTATTTTATCAAATAAGGTTTACTTTTACAGCCAGGTAATATTCTTAATGACCAAACAGAACTAACAAATTAACTGATTTTTTCACATCAGTCTTGACAGGTCACTTTTATTGTAATTTCTATTTCATTGCATTTATTTTGTTTGGGGGTAGTTGCAGTATATTGATCTTCTGTTTAGTTTCTGTAGAACTCCTGCTGATGAGACAAGGCGAAATGTATATCGAGCGTATAATTACATATACCTATATTTCTGTGAAACAATACCAAGTGATTTATTTGTCGTTTACTTATTTATATTTTGATAATATATTTTATCATGAGATTTCAATCACTTCGTTTAATTAATTGCTTTTTATTTTAAATTATTGAATTAAAGTAGCTACAAAGACATCTCTCTTTCATATCGAGAAGTTACTCACATAAGGAGATAGAAAATGCGCATCCGTGCATTCCTGTTAAAATCTTAAAACTTGAATATTCTACATAATTAACAAATTAAAGAAGTATTTCTCAAAAGGAATACATTTATTCCTAAAGTAGCTTTCGGAAAGCACTAATGATGTTTTTGCTGACGAAATTTACGTACTATATTCGCCTTTGGAAATGCGTTTTGTATGTTAGAAAATATCTACATAGATAGGCACATACATATCCCATGATTATAATGAATAAACGAGTATTAGAGTGAACGTCTTGGGGGTACATAATCATTAAATACATACACGAAGCGGTCGACAGGTGCTGTAATTTTTCATGTAAACGGGTTATTTTAAGATTCCATAAAATTAGTAGCATTAATTAACGACCGATGGCGTGATACATTGAGGCCATTTTTACTTATGATATTCTGACCTCTTAGTCATTATGGTATATAACTCTTGGTAAGAAAATGTTTGTATCTAATCGTATACTTCACATAAAAAAATATCAAGCGGGTAATAATAAATGAACTGCCGAAAGGACGAAAATTAATTAAAAATAATTTTTAAGTGTGCTTGCTCTTTGTTACTTATTCGTAATATTTATTTATTAAAAAAAAAAGCAGGTTAAACCCCGCATATTTCATATGTATATATGAATAATGTTAATATATCCCAATTTAATTAGAAACAAGCTTTACTGAAAGAGCATAATTAATTACATATATTCAAACATAATAACTCTTGGTTCTCCCTCACTCTTTATGTATGTATTCCTACAAGCAAACAAAAGTTTTGTACTGTGTTCTTTATCACTTTTATTTATGCACCGTCCGTAATTAATTTACTTACAACTTTAGTGAGTCTTTTTCAAACGATGTTTCGTTACTAAAGCATACAAATTTAACACTTATTAAAATTGTATATATGTTATTCGCAATAGCCGCAATCGGCCACTGTCCGAATGTTTTGCCCACTACGCGTTTTGTGTATTGCAGTTTACCCACGAAGCGATTAAGAAGATTTCTATCGAGCAGTGAGCAAAACGAATTACCCAGAACGCGTTGTGGGTAAACTACGTTACTCAAAAAGCGAAATTATCTTTCGAGCGGCTTTGTTTCGCATTGTGGATCTTTTCGTTTACCCACGTCGCGTTCTGGGTATAGAACTTTACCCAAAACGCGTTGTAAATAAATTAACAAATAATTAAACAAAAATATTTATTTTAGCGGAACATTAAAATATATAACATAATTATAATATGTTAATAAACATAAAAAACACATAAAAATAAAAAAACACAGAAAACAATATGGAAATATAAAAACCAGAAATAAAAAAGCAAAAAAATATGTTACTTATTTTTACAAGACGTGCTTTTATGGCATTTTGAATTGCATTTAATATTTGATTTAAGGCACTTACATGCTTTTGTGTGGCACCCTTTCCAACAATTACACCGAATAAAACCTTGCTTAGACCCAGAAGATAATTTTGCTTCTTCTCGCACGTTAACAGAAGAATCTGATGGCACTTCAGATAATGATAAAAATACTGAAGGTGACAATTGAAACTCATTTCGGCTATATAATCGTTTTAGTTTTCCATTTTTAGTACCGAGAATATAAAAACCTTGGTCAGTCTTGTCTATAATGATTGCTAATACATTCCTAGGAGCTAGACGTCCCCGATCTACTTCTGGTATATTTACTAAAACATTGTCACCTATATTGGCAGGTGGGAATTTATGTTGTGATTGGGCAAGCATTTTATCAGCCTGTTTTTCTAGCCCCCGTTTGCAACCTTTTCTCTCCGTATCAGCTGCTCTTTTATTGCTACATAATTGACATAATGGTAAATCCAAATTAGCAGCACATTCGATATGAAGTGACTCATTGCATTCAATACATACATTTTGGATACGAGGGACATACATATTATCACAAATAAAACATTTGGTCATACTGTCAGTGTCATTCTTATTATCATCGTTAACGTTTCCATCTCTGCTATCATTTTCTGTTTCAATTTCCATTTCGGTTTCTAATTCCGACTCAGTTGTTGTCGCATTAGGTTCCTCATTTATGGTATTTGTTTCCAAAGACTCTTTTATTAATTTTAAATGTTCTTCTAGTTGTTCTTCAGTCTTAATTGTATTTATGACAGAGGTATCTAAACATGTATCCAATAGCCCATTTTTTTGTGGACTTCCAAACATAGCCTCATAAGGTGTTCGCTTTATACCCGTATGGAAACTGCGATTTTTTGTGCTTTGAATAATGCGAAGACCTTTTGCCCAGTTCTGGCATTGATTGTCTGACATCCAGGCTACAAGACTATCACGAACATCTTGATTTGCTCGTTCAACGGAACCCTGACTTTGGGAGTGTCGAGGTTTGCCATGGACCAATTTGAGAGCAGACCAATTTGCTGCTAACTTTTCGATTACCTAAAAAGTAGGCACTTAGATAAAGGAAAGCCCTTGTGTGAAGCCATTACACTTACTTGATTACAAAATTCTCTTCCATTGTCACTATGTAATATGTTCGGAGCACCAAACAAACAGAAGATATCAAGAATAACTTCTGCTACTTCATCCGCCGTTTTTGTTTTAAGTGGTCGCAATATAACATATTTCGTTAGATGATCTTGATAATTAAGAATAAATTTATATTCTCCATCAGGTTCACTCTGCATATCGATGAGGTCAACCTATAAAAGTATATTTCTATAAAACAGAGTAAAAAATATTACAAAAAAATATTACCTGGCATCGAGAATTCATTTCACTCATAATTAAAGGTTTAACAACTAATCCCTTACTCTTTGCTTTCTTT
The DNA here is from genome assembly GCA_963170755.1 of Amphimallon solstitiale. Lineage (NCBI taxonomy): Eukaryota > Metazoa > Arthropoda > Insecta > Coleoptera > Scarabaeidae > Amphimallon > Amphimallon solstitiale. The sequence continues at coordinate 35,758,308 of OY720675.1, forward strand.
TTCAAGGCACATGATTGACACAGACTTAAATATATCAAAATTACTTCTCTAGTTATATTGCAGTATTTATTTTTCAATTCATTTTCCATTGCCTTCTCTTTTTTATGTCCAATTTGTAAGTGTGCTGTGTGTATTATATCATACATCTCACTTGCTGTACAGTAAAAAATTAAACCTGATTGGATTCTTGATTTTTCTTTACTGACTAGTTTATCCTTTTCTTCAACTGTCAATAAATCATATCGTTTTAATCTACGATAATCTTTTGACGATAATTCAAGACCATCCCGTTTCTTTTGTAGAGCAATTTTGGTTTCTTGAACTATTTCTAAGTAACGTTCATCCGATAATAGAAACGACCTGTCTTTCTTTTCCAACATTAGGATCCGCAATCTTTCTTCAAATTCAGCCTTCATCTTGTTTAAAACAATTGCCGGTACACAAAACACACATCAACGCGACGTGGGTAAACGAAAAGATCCACAATGCGAAACAAAGCCGCTCGAAAGATAATTTCGCTTTTTGAGTAACGTAGTTTACCCACAACGCGTTCTGGGTAATTCGTTTTGCTCACTGCTCGATAAAAATCTTCTTAATCGCTTCGTGGGTAAACTGCAATACACAAAACGCGTAGTGGGCAAAACATTCGGACAGTGGCCGATTTCGGCTATTGCGAATAACATATATACAAATGGAGTGTGCTTAAAACTAATTGCTGTAACTTTATTGTATTACCAGGAATTATTCTGTATTTTTACTATCATTAACTCTATTGCATGAGGGCAAGTAAATGCTATATTTGGGAAAACCTGTATTGCCATTATTATTAGGATATTATTTGGGTAGTTCAAAAAAGAGAAATACGTTAAATCTGTTAGTTAAGTAGATTAGGAGAGTCCTTTTGTAATTATGAGTGACTAAGTCTCTACTTACAACTTAATAATACATTTTATCAACAAGGTACAGGTTTACCCATGGGCTCTCCCCTAGGTCCATTGTTAGCTCATATTTTCGTGTCAAACTTAATTTCAAATATTAACTTGGGATACATGTACTTAGCCAATATTGCTGCATGCTTCATAACACCAATACAACTCCCATATAACTGCTTTCACCCGAAAAGTCACTAACTCCCAGTATACAAATCAACAGTACGAGGTAAGCGTCAGAAGTTTCCGTTAATGATAGAAAGAAATATTGGCAGTCTTATGTAGCGCCACCTTCTGTGAAATAGTGGTACAAATTGTAGACGTGTATTTTTCTCAGTCGTATAACAGTTGTTTGAGTTGGTCGGTTCGCGTTATTTTTCATAATGTTGAAACAAAAAATGAGGTGTGGCCACCACGCGACTTTCTTATACGTATGTGCGTTTCAAATTATAGAATTTCAAAATTTTTGTATATAATAGTATATTAAAATACAAGTTTCATAAGACAAGATTTTTGCGCACGCGTTCAAGTTTAGAAAACGAGCCGCTAGGCGAGTTTTCTAAAGAACAAGTGCGCAAAATGTCTTATGAAACGTGTATTTTATACTATTTTTTCTATTTCGGTTATTAAAAGTTCAAAAAAGCTTAAAATAAGAGACATGTTTTGTTCGAATATTTTAGAAATTTTGCTTTTTTGAAGTTGATTACTCTGATTTTTAAGTAGAACGTTTTAAATATTTGAATATAGGTGGTGCTATATGTAATTGTGTTTAAAATTCAGACTGATTTATACAATAAATTATTTCAAATTATCAACAAAAAGGACGAAATAAATAACTGTACGCCCCCAGAGATTCGCAAAATAGCAGAAGACAATTTACAAAATCTTTCGTCCACAAACTCTCTACATATTTATCAAAACAAACTTTTATAACAGTTGTACTATTCAACATAGTAAGTAAATGTCAATAGTAGCATCCGAAAACTTATCATCCAACTCTGCTTAACAATTTATATTGCTAATTAGTATGTGAAATGTTAGCATGTGTGCTTTTTATTCTTTGTACAATTTTATTGCACATTTTTGTTACTTTAAAGGCTTATATTTTGACATTTAAATACGATTTGGTTCCATTTTCTTTTGTTACCAACTTCAAAAAAATAAAATTAGCGTGCGATAAAGTAATACTTTATGCAACCAAAACGGGTGTCGTAAAGTGAACTTTATAGCACCGGAATAGAAAAAAGTCCTATTATAAGTACTTCTATTCTCTTAATAAATCTCTATAGAATGCATACTTTCCGAGATACTCGAAGGAAAGTGCTACTCGCTAAGAGTAAAAGTGTTACTTCCGGTCCGAAATTTGAAATTTCATTTATACAAAAAATATTTCAAAACCAACTCTAAATACTTTTGTACCTTGACAAATATTTATAGAATGCATAATTTACGACATATTGGCAAAAAATCACTATTCGATAAGAGTAAAAGTGATACTTCCGGTACGAATTTTGAATTTTTTTTATACAAAAGATATTGAAAATTAAGTTCTAAATACTTTAATATCCGTAGCGTACCTGTCTAAAAAGCTTGATTTTTAGTACATATGAATTCTTTATAAATTTGTCTAAACTTAGTAGTTGACGAAATATTGGCAAAATTCGATTTTTTCACTGAAGTAAACTACTATTTCCGGACTGCCGATTTTACTGAAAATCTAATCGGTTCTAAAGAGGGAGATTATACTACTAAATGCAAAATTTGGAATAGAGACACACAGACATTTTTTAAAAACCACTTTTTTTGGTATCAAGGGACTTCAATACCTGGACATCTGCAAAAATCTCGATGTCGAAAATTTTCATCATCACAATACTTCCTTATACTACGTATAAGAAAGTAAAAAGGGTTTTCATTTGTATCATTAGTTAAAATCACCTTCAGTTTTTTAAAAATTATATTGTTTTTAATATTACTATATTCATACAAGGTACGAATTTTCTCCTTGTATAATTACATATATTAAACTTTCTGTTACCCGGATGCGCCGTCAATTACACATAATTTATGTTACACTTTGTGTATTCCTGTCGTCTTCGCCTTACATTTTAAGATAATACTTCATCGCTAAACCATTCATTTCTGCTCGTTCAATTTTGGTCACGCATACTGCATTAAGTCGAAACATTTACTATTATGATCGCGTACACACCATTAAAAATGTGTGTGCATAATGTTAGGCACTATTCTCTGAAAGTGTTTGACCTTGTTGGCAGGTCAATGGAATCTGTGTTATGATTAGCTAAAATGGTAAAGTATGTATACATTCAAATTGTCGAGGGAAATATGCAGTGCAATAGAAACTTTCCGCTTATAATTTATTCGAGTTGTCCGATCGCAGAGGCTGTGCCGGGATATACAACAGACAAAAGCTATCTACACTTTCTTGCAAATTATAAATAGTACGGCATCAGATCTGTGATTCATCTGGACTATTTGGAGACGTAGGAAAGTGTGTAGAGTCGCATCGTCAACACGTTGCAACACAACTATAACAACATTTTGAATAAAGGAGAAAATCATTTCATTATACATAATGTATATATGTACTACCCACAGAGGATTTTAGTTATTAACAAACAGGCTGTATATACATGTAGTTCAGGATGTTCTTCTTAATAAAAGTAACTTGATAATGGCATAAGGAGATTTGCAATATAACTAGCAAATTGAAATTATTCACGGTTAATTTAGTATGACAGTGTTAAGTAGTGGGTTAGTAATTGGAGATTATATTTCATTAAATAATAATTGTGTTGCTAATTTTCAATATTTGTTATACGTAGTAAAGAAGTACTGTGATGAACATTTGCGACTGCCAGACTTACGCAACGTTCATGCTTTGAACCCCCTAATACCGAAAAAGTCGTTTTTGAAAAAATTTCTCTCTGTGTCCACGTTAGCGGCTAAAGCTATCTAGCCTACTCTATCACGAGTATAATCTCCTTCTTGAGGTATAATTAGATTTACTGTGAAATCTGTAGACCGGATGAAGTAGTTTACTTCAGTGAAAAAATCAAATTTTACCAATACTTTGTGAACTATGAAAATATTTAAAACCTTGATTTTGAATAATTTTGTGTAAAAATTCGGACCAGAAGTAGCACTTTCACTCTCATCTAATAGCAGTTTGTTTTTGCAAGTACGTATCTCGCAAATTATGCCTTTTATACTGATTTTTTTTTAAATACTTTTCTCATTTTTTGTATATAGTGTTGAGCTTTTGATAAAATGAGTTGTCATTAGCATTAGTCCAATGATAGAAGAGTACGTGGAAAAATCTCCAACAGATAAGAAAACAAATACATAAATATATAAATTAAAATTCATATATGCATGCATAAAATTGACATCTCCTTGACGCGTTTTTTTGCATGGCAGATGTCGCCGAGATTTTCTCACAGGTATCGGTCATGCAAGGGGACGATATTGCGGGAGATTTGGAGCTCATTTGGCATTCCAGCAAACCACGTTCGCACGCTGATGAGATCTAAGAAGATCGAAACACGTTTTTGTGCGTTGGTAGCTGGTGTCTGACTCCAGGGCAGAGTGTGCATCAATTTTATGCATGCATATATGAATTTTAATTTGTATATGTACGTATTTATTAATATTAGTCACAAAAAAAATCTGCAGATTTAGAAATTTGCAACAAATTCTAAAATATTTATTTGTATTTGTACAGGTATATCAAGTTTTTTTTTTATTTGTTTTTGTTGAGATTTTACCATTTTATTGAGAACTTTATTACCGATGAATTAAGATAGTGCAAAATCTGGTTGTTTATTTGTTTTCTCTAATTATAATATGTTTAGTGTCGGTTACAGGTGACGCAGCAACATTAATTTTATGCGAACAATGAAAACATTCAGTCGAGATAATAATCATCCACAGACAGCTGTGAGCGCAATCAACTTTTTAGCTTGCCTTTATCATATTCTTCTTTGTCATTTGAGATAGTTTTAATTTCATTCGGGTATGATTTCTTGAGAATAATATCAATTAAATTGTTTCTTCTTATGCCACCAGCGTGTTTTGAATTACTACTACATCTACATATATTAACTTACTTCTAAGACTTAACTCGATATAAGGCTCCATGTAGAAAGAATTATTAGAAGTAATGGCTACTGCTCTTCATTCTTATTCACCTTTATGTTCTCTTTCCTATATTGATCTTATAATACTTCGTAAATATGTAAATGAAGTATGGATAGAGAAAGAGTGGTGACGGTACGAAGGAAAGAGATAGCTTTATGTTTTGCCTTTAGTCCGCTGACCGTGAAGTTTCATATGAATTATTTATATTTTTCTGTGTTCTATTTCACTTCCTTTAATTTTATTGTTGCCAAATAAACAAAATGTAAAAATAAAATCTCATTTTATTTTGAAACAGATTTATAGCACACTAGAATAGTCATTTACTAAGTCCGGGAAGACTATATTCTCGCATGAGCGCACTTTGAAAGCACGAGCGACCGAAGGAAGCGAGTGCTTTTAATTGCGCGAATCCATAGAAGATGTCCTTCACGAAAGTGGTTTATACATATTTTATATTTTTTGTACGAGCATTAAATTAAAATATATTATTGATTAAAGTGACTAGTATCATACCTAACCTTATTATATTCTTGCATATGACGTCGTTATTCTTATATCTATAGTGGATTTGCCACGGAAGTAGTATTTTATAGACTAAATTTTATTAGCATACGGATAAATTTGCTTTTTAATGTCCCAAAGAGCCAGTGTTTTTTGAAATCTTTACAGTCGAGTCGACCGGGAAACACTCGTTGCTGGTCGAGCGATACATGCGCGAAATGTCACTTTACGGGCGGCATACAAAAAGTGTATTTACCGTGTTATTAGGTTTTCGATGCTTGAATTAAGCAGTTGCTTTTTGATAATTCAAATATTGTCAAATAAAGTCTTCACTTTATTGTTTTCTTTAAGGATTTCCGCAAAAATCAAAAGTAGTGTTTTCCTGTAGTTATCATCCTGTAACTAAAAGCAAAAAAAAGCACAAGTGTTAAATATGTAATAGGTTGTCCTTTTCTCTTATTGTTAACACTAATTTGTGTTTGTTTAAGTTGAAAATCTCCATTCGTTAGGTATATAGTACTACTATGTCGATGTCGTTCTATAATATCAAGATTGACTACTCTACTCATTTCATAGTTATAATTAACTTCGTCTTTTTTAAAAAATATTATCACATCCCTAGATGGAATAACGGTGTTTGCTTTCTCTATATCATTTATTTATTTTTTGTGACTAGCATGAAAATGGTGGATTATTTGCATTAGAAGAATACAAATCACTTCCTCAATTTTGGATAACGACTGATTTATTTTCTTGAATCTTATGTATCTTTTCCTAATTTAAATATACCGATAGGTCCAGCTCGGAACGGGCCATAGTTAGCAATCAGTGGCAACACCGATACCCCCACCGAAACCCCTCTACCCGCAGCAGCAGCACATTTGCACATTGCAGTTAAGAATTTAGTAAGACTTAAACCGCGCAAGGATATAGTCGTTTGCATATTCGTTCTGTATACGTAATTTGCCCATTTGTTTCAGACATAATAAGGTCCAATTTATTATTATTATTGTATTCTTAGCTGCTACGGAAAAGTAATTTTAAGTAATAAAAAAACAATAACGTTTTCTAAAAGATAAAAGTAAAAAAATCAATAATTCTGCAAAATAAATTCAAATTTTAAGAAAGTCACTCACGTCAGTCCGCACGCGGAGTGGTATCGTACACACGTTGCCACATAGCATTACGTTTCAATGCGTTCCATACGTATATTGTTGCCTATGTATGGCCCGTTCCGAGCTGGACCTATCGGTATATATCGGTTAACAATACTTTTTTTGGGAGATGAGAATTTTGACCAACTTATTTAAATAATCTCTAATCTTTATATAACGGCGGGGGTCCATAATTTATCTAGGCACAATGATAATTATTTATACCATCATTTTGTAATAGTTGTGTATTTTATAAATTGTGGTATTTGACAAATTAACTGTAATATTTCAAATGAGATACTCATATATTAGTAGAATTTAGAAGTTGGATTTTTAAATTTCAAATCTCGTATATTTATACAAGTAGAAAGCTGCAATAGTAAGACACCCGATAAACAAGTGGATGATATACAGATACAGCGAAACCTTCTTATAAGACTGTAATATCGAAGCGCGTGAGAAAAAAATATCCGCGATGGACACGTGCTGCTGTGCCTTCTTTTCTGCCAGAGCGCGTGGAAGCTAGTTTGTCGATGCATCCAGGATGTTTCTTGTGGGGTGCTAGTGATTTAGAAGACCGACGTTGTGTACGGCGGGCATACATTTCGTAGCGGTGAAAGGCGAGTAAATCTTCTCATTATTTACGAGTTAAACAGTTTTGGTAGAGGTGCAAACCGGCCAATGACGTTTTCTAATTATTTATAAACATATTACTTTTAAGAGTGGCGTTTACCAACAAATAGAAACTTATGCAACTTATATTACTCGCGGGACGGGTAGACGCAAGGGGGTGTGAGTAGGTGGAGGTAGACGATATTTGGTTCTGTCACAGCGCTTCGGTTTTATTCACAGTTTCTGTCATAGATAAAGGAATACTATAGATGGAAAACATAATGTATAAAGAATGAGTACTTACGGAACTGCTGATGTTGTGGATGTTTTATAATAAGCCAATTTTCGCTTGCCCATAACTGTTATATTATTATACACTCGAATATTATAGGTATATATGACATTTAAATGCGAGTGACAGTTTGTAATTAAACTGTCACTCGCATTTAAGTCTGCAATAGCCGACCGATTCCGATAGATTTTCGTCTTGGCTAGGACCGGTAGAGGTACCGTAAAGTGGGGTTAGACGACGCGATTAGCTTGGAAAAACCTCGTGTAAAATGTGTGTGGCAATGTTTACTGTTTAATGTTTTTTACTTTCTTATACGTAGTATAAGGAAGTATTGTGATGATGAAAATTTTCGACCTCGAGATTTTTGCAGATGTCCACGTTTTGAGGTCCCCTGATACCAAAAAAGTGGTTTTTAAAAAATGTCTGTGTGTCTCTGTGTGTGTGTGTGTGTGTGTGTGTGTGTGTCTGTGTGTGTGTGACCACGATAGCGGTCAAACCGCTGTAGATATCAATTCCAAATTTTGTATTTACGAATATAATCTCCCTCTTGAGAACTGATTAGATTTTGGGCAAAATCGGCAGACCGGAAGTAGTAGTTTACTTCAGTGAAAAAATCGAATTTTGCAAATATTTCGTCAATTACTAAGTTTAAACAAATTTATAAAGAATTCAAATGTACTCAAAATTAAATTTTAGAAAAATTGTATTAATAAAGTTTTTAGAAATTCCTACCGGAAGTAGGTCTTTTACTCTTATCGAAAATCAGTTTTTTGCCAATATTTTGCAAGTCATGCTTTTTAGACAGGTACGCTACGAATATAAAAGTATTTAGAACTTAATTTCCAATATCTTTTGTATAAAAAAAATTTCAAAATTCGGAACGGAAGTATCACTTTTACTCTTACCGAATAACGATTTTTTGCAAATATGTCGTAAATTATGCATTCTATATATATTTATTAAGAGTACAAAAGTATTTAGAATTGGATTTGCAATATTTTTTGTATACATGAAATTTCAAAATTCGGACCGGAAGTAGCACTTTTATTCTTAGCGAGTAGCACTTTTCTTCGAATATCTTGCAAAGTATGCATTCTATAGCGATTTATTAAGAGAATGAAATAACTTAGAATAGGAGTTTGGATGAGTTTTGTATAAAAAAATTCTTAAAATTGTATAGTTTGAAACGCTCATACGTATAAGAAAGTCGTGTGGTGGCCACACCTCATTTTTATCTTTAAAAATAATTACATAAATTTGATTTTACTTTCTTATACGTAGTATAAGGAAGTATTGTGATGATGAAAATTTTCGACCTCGAGATTTTTGCAGATGTCCACGTTTTGAGGTCCCCTGATACCAAAAAAGTGGTTTTTAAAAAATGTCTCTCTCTCTCTCTCTCTCTCTCTCTCTCTGTGTGTGTGTGTGTGTGTGACCACGATAGCGGTCAAACCGCTGTAGATATCAATTCCAAATTTTGTAGTTACGAATATAATCTCCCTCTTGAGAGCTGATTAGATTTTGAGCAAAATCGGCAGACCGGAAGTAGTAGTTTACTTCAGTGAAAAAATCGAATTTTGCAAATATTTCGTCAATTACTAAGTTTAAACAAATTTATAAAGAATTCAAATGTACTCAAAATTAAATTTGAGAAAAATTGTTTTAATAAAGTTTTTCGAAATTCCTACCGGAAGTAGGTCTTTTACTCTTATCGAAAATCAGTTTTTTGCGAATATCTCGCAAGTCATGCTTTCTAGGCAGGTACATTTCGAGTATAAAAGTATTTAGAACATACTTTTAAATATCTTTTGTATAAAAAAAATTTCAAAATTTAGACCGGAAGTACCACTTTTACTCTTATCGAATAGCGATTTTTTGCAAATATGTCGTAAATTATGCATTCTATATATATTTATGAAGAGTACAAAAGTATTTAGAGTTGGATTTGGAATATTTTTTGTATAAATGAAATTTCAAAATTCGGACCGGAAGTATCACTTTCATACGTATAAGAAAGTCGTGTGGTGGCCACACCTCATTTTTTACTTTCTTATACGTAGTATAAGGAAGTATTGTGATGATGAAAATTTTCGACCTCGAGATTTTTGCAGATGTCCATGTTTTGAAGTCCCCTGATACCGAAAAAGTGGTTTTTAAAAAATGTCTGTCTGTCTGTCTGTGTGTGTGTGTGTGACCACGATAGCGGCCAAACCGCTGTAGATATCAATTCCAAATTTTGTATTTACGTGTATAATCTCCCTCTTGAGATCTGATTAGTTTTTCAGTAAAATCGGTAGACCGGAAGTAGCAGTTTACTTCAGCGAAAACATTGAATTTTGCGAATATTTCGTCAACTACTAAGTTTAAACAAATTTATAAAGAATTCATATATACTTAAAATTAAAATTGAGAATAAATTTATTTAAAAAGTTTTTCGAAATTCCTACCGGAAGTAGGTCTTTTGCTCTTATCGAAAATCAGTTTTTTGCGAATAGTTCGCAAGTCATGCTTTTTAGACAAGTACGTTACGGGTATAAAAGTATATAAAACATAATTTTCAATATCTTTTGTATAAAAAAAATTTCAAAATTCACACCGGAAGTACCACTTTTACTCTTATCGAATAGCGATTTTTTGCAAATATGTCGTAAGTTATGCATTCTATATATATTTATCAAGAGTACAAAAGTATTTAGAACTGGATTTGCAATATTTTTTGTATATATGAAATTTGAAAATTCGGACCGGAAGTAGCACTTTTACTCTTAGCGAGGAGCACTTTTTTGATAATATCTTGCAAAGTATGCATTCTATAGCGATTTATTAAGCGAATGAAAGTACCTAGAATAGGATTTTGAATAAGTTTTGTATAAAAAAATTCTTAAAATTGTATGATTTGAAACGCTCATACGTATAAGAAAGTCGTGTGGTGGCCACACCTCATTTTTACTTTCTTATACGTAGTATAAGGAAGTATTGTGATGATGAAAATTTTCGACCTCGAGATTTTTGCAGATGTCCACGTTTTGAGGTCCCCTGATACCAAAAAAGTGGTTTTTAAAAAATGTCTGTGTGTCTGTGTGTGTGTGTGTGTGTCTGTCTGTGTGTGACCACGATAGCGGTCAAACCGCTGTAGATATCAGTTCCAACTTTTGTATTTACGAATATAATCTCCCTCTTGAGAACTGATTAGATTTTGAGCAAAATCGCCAGACCGGAAGTAGTAGTTTACTTCAGTGAAAAAATCGAATTTTGCAAATATTTCGTCAATTACTAAGTTTAAACAAATTTATAAAGGATTCAAATGTACTCAAAATTAAATTTGAGAAAAATTGTATTAATAAAGTTTTTCGAAATTCCTACCGGAAGTAGGTCTTTTACTCTTATCGAAAATCAGTTTTTTGAGAATATCTCGTAAGTCATGCTTTCTAGGCAGGTACATTACGAGTATAAAAGTATTTAGAATGTACTTTTAAATATCTTTTGTATAAAAAAAATTTCAAAATTCAGACCGGAAGTACCACTTTTACTCTTATCGAATAGCGATTTTTTGCAAATATGTCGTAAATTATGCATTCTATATATATTTATGAAGAGTACAAAAGTATTTAGAGTTTGATTTGGAATATTTTTTGTATAAATGAAATTTCAAAATTCGGACCCGAAGTAACACTTTCATACGTATAAGAAAGTCGTGTGGTGGCCACACCCCATTTTTTCTTTATATCTTACATCAAATGTGTAGCTGGCGCGTAGTCGTTTTACTTTCTTATACGTAGTATAAGGAAGTATTGTGATGATGAAAATTTTCGACCTCGAGATTTTTGCAGATGTCCACGTTTTGAAGTCCCCTGATACCAAAAAAGTGGTTTTTAAAAAATGTCTGTGTGTCTCTCTCTGTGTGTGTGTGTGTCTGTCTCTGTGTGTGTGACCACGATAGCGGTCAAACCGCTGCAGATATCAATTCCAAATTTTGTATTTACGAATATAATCTCCCTCTTGAGAACTGATTAGATTTTGAGCAAAATCAGCAGACCGGAAGTAGTAGTTTACTTCAGTGAAAAAATCGAATTTTGCAAATATTTCGTGAATTACTAAGTTTAAACGAATTTATAAAGAATTCATATGTACTTAAAATTAAAATTGTGAACAATTTTATTAAAAAGGTTTTTCGAAATTCCTACCGGAAGTAGGTCTTTTACTCTTATCGAAAATCAGTTTCTTGCAAATATTTTTCAAGTCATGCTTTTTAGACAGGTACGCTACGAATATAAAAGTATTTAGAACTTAATTTCTAATATCTTTTGTATAAAAAAAATTTCAAAATTCGGACCGGAAGTATCACTTTTACTCTTACCGAATAACGATTTTTTGCAAATATGTCGTAAATTATGCATTCTATTTATATTTATGAAGAGTACAAAAGTATTTAGAGTTGGATTTGGAATATTTTTTGTATAAATGAAAGTTCAAAATTCGGACCGGAAGTAATACTTTCATACGTATAAGAAAGTCGTGTGGTGGCCACACCTCATTTTTTTTCTTTTGTGTACCAGCCTTATTTAGTAGACATTAATCAAATTCATGCATTTTTGTGGTTATTTCAAAAACATATAACTTTCTTAAGAAAATAAATTAGTACAAAAACTGACCTTGACATTATAAATTTATGCCTTTTGCATCACTAACCCAAATTTCAGATTCTAAAATACAAAATGAGTTTAAAAAACGCGAAACGGCGATGCCTTAATTTTCGATAGGTAAATGCCCCTCTTAATTAGAAACATGACACATAAATTGTTTGATCAAAGATACTTATTTACAATGCAAAATGATATGTATATAATCTAGTTACGTACTATATCTCTAAATCTAATTACCTTAAAAATAAAAAAGAAAATATCTTGTACTCTTAACGTGAAACAATCTGTTTATTCGAAGGATGTAATTAGTTATTGTTTTGGAATACCAATCCACATAAAAGTATGTATGAAATATCCATCATTATCAAATAATATCACTTACTAAAAACTACAAAAATTAAAGAATATTTAAAAATATTTTGAATAATAGAATTTGAGACATATAGATTCTTCAGTCCCTTGTTTTTTTTTTACACGTAAACTTAACCCCAACGAAAAGACAGAGCATAAAATCATTTTTAGGTCATGTGTTTATTGACGTTTAAGGGGAAACGGCACTCCTAAATAGCTCTTCTACAAGGAAACCAGACCACCAAGTTACAAAGGGTATCATCAGGGGATAATGGACTATTCTTGTAACAAACCTTTTTCTTAAAATGGGTGCGCAGGATTAAGAAGATTCGGTATGTTTTTTCCGACTTTTGATTGGCGCATCTTTAGACATTAACCAAATAACGCGACTTAAAAGTAGCTATCCAGATTTACTATTTAAGAGATAAAGCAAATAACCAAACGTACGTATAAAAAAGGGGTCGCTTCCGTTCCGGTTGAGTTGTTAGTTATTTCTATTGTTTTTCTTCCTCTTTTTTTTTTTAAGTAGTAATTGTATTCCTGTGTGATGCACGAAATGCCTAAACAAAGAGGGGTGATACGTTGTCAAAATAGTCGCGTTGTAAACGTCCGTATGGATTGAAATGTCTGCGCTTTAGTGACACGATATATTAGCAGATATAATAGGTTGTGGTGGACGCGATAGTATTTCGAGATTGTGGGTGCGCCTTCACATCAATAAATGTGGCTGCACGAAAACAAGAACGAACACAGTAGCCACAGCCGAGGCGTGAGCGAGTAGGTGATTGTCCTGTTTACGTTAGGTTGGAATTGATAACTTGTTTCTATTTATAGAATAGGGTAAATTTGCGTTTCACGAAAAGGGAAAAGCATTGTTTTCTTATATTGATACAAAGCTGCGAGAATTCATAAGAAGTTTCTTGAAATGAAACTATTTTTCTCAAACCGAAAGATATTACATATATAAAAAATGTACATTTTCTTTATACAAGTGACCACACCAGCGATAATTGATGAGCCAAATTCGAGAGCGTTATTGACATGAGTGATATGCAAACGCAAGAATTGACTACGAATCGCATTCAGAGGACTATTTAACAAATCAAATCTTCACTCAGTAAGTTTGTTACAGCTGTAATTTTTTACATTCCATGAAGTATGTCTACATTAATTATAGAATTGCTACTGAAATACAAAAGCACCATTTTTATATATGAAGCCAACTTTAAAATGATGTTAAGCAATTTAAACATTCAAGTCAATTACACATATCGATTGAACTGGTAGGAGTTATAGACATTGGCCTTATAATTAACATCAATAACATGAATACTAATACACGTCAGTAATGCAATTATTATTTATAAGTAACTGCGAAAGTGAAATCAAAGTGAATTAGCAAGTATCACCCTATAAAGAGAATTATTCCTTTAATGCACCACAATTTTCTCACAAATTGTCATTTAACATGAACACATTGCTACAAACCGCGTTATAACCGGCACTGTTTGAATGATCTTTTAGAAGAATCAATTAATAGCATAAATGTTGATGATTTCAAGCCACTGATCTTGATTCTAGATTAAGCTGTAATAATAGCCATTCATTTTAGACTTTTACAATAAGACAAAAATATAACAATACTTGAAATTAAAGTCTTCTTTTTTTTGTCATACAACTTTTCTTTTAACTATTAACTTTCATGGATATTTAAGAACACGATAGTTCAAAATGAATAGAAGAGATATATGTTTAAGTACGTTAGTTTTCGAACCATGAACAACGCTACATGTAATTTCTGGTAATACCATTTTAAGATCTGTTAACCTTTTTGCCTTTTACACGCACTTATCTGCAAATTTTGTACCCTTTCTTCCTTGGGAACCCGTAATATTTAATTTGACTATCTCTACTTTTTCTATTGTAATTACGACAAACAGCACAACCTAGCATATTAAATAGCTAATTTAATGCATGAGTAAAATAAAACCATAAGTCGGGATTGTTTTGGTACTCTGACAGCGGTAAAAGTTTACTTTAACTTTTAAATCAGCAAAAAAGTTTTTTGTCTTTGGTTGGCTCAACAACAATTAGTGTTTTCTTGTTATGTCATAAAGTCAAAATGAAATGTCAAAGTCGAGGCGACAGTAAGCTGTAAGCTGTGTTTTTAATAACAGTATTTTTGAATAATATAATTACTATGCAACAAATGTTTCAATAATTGTTTACACATTTGAACGCGTGCGCAAAAATCGTGTCTTTTGATATCTTAATATACTATTATCTGTCCCGTATGCGATCTTATACACTTCATCTGATTACGATGAATCTTTGGTGAGTTGTTGTGCGCACGCCCGCGAAGGTTCTGAAGCAGTACAACCATATTACAATAGGTGGCGCGCGAGCCGTTTTAACAAATTCCGCTCTATGGGTGAGCACGCTTGACTCAATTGAATTGAATCAAATACAAACAGTGTGTGACATAACGACTGATGTTGATAGTGAAATTCCAATTGGCAGTCGACATTAGATAATAGATATCACATGCATTTTCTTTGCCTTTTCCAAGTGAAGTTGTAATAAATCGTCACACAGCATTACTTTCGCTGTCAAATCAATTATGCCATTCAAACGACACGAGAATAGTCAATCTACACCTCAAGCACGAGAGGAAAAGTCATCATCATCGTTCCAGTACACAGTGCCTAGCTCGCTCGTCTGCAACAGGCGAGCAAGGGAAGCAAGACTGGAAACTCCACTGGAGTGTGGAATACTCAAGCCTGTTCACCTGAAACAAGTTGAGCCACGGAAAAGACTGGAAACCAAATGAGTTCTTTGAGTGGCATTGCCACGCATGTCGCGTACAATTAGTATGTACATAAAAGTTTTATTTTCCCTATTAAGATAAACGTTTACTAATTGACATAAAGTCAAAAATTCCGTAAACACATACGAAAAAATATGAGTGCATAAAACCACAAAAAAACATGCTAATTACACTTTATGCAAAGGATAAATATTGACGGTCGTCAGTATAACCGCAAAGTCAGAGATTAATAAATAACAATTTCGACAGCAACCTTGAACAAATTAGGTATGTATAATTATTGGTTTAAATACAGACGCTAGATTCAATCACATATAGTAAATAATATATATATATATATATATATATATATATATATATAATGTATATATATCGATGGAACGCCGGGAATTTTATTTTGTTATAAAATTCTCATTTTTATGTTAATTAACCGTCACTTAGACGGTTGAGAAATCCAGAAATTGTGTTAACGAATTTATGTACGTTGTAAATTGAAATACAAAATTCTTGAAGCTTGGCTTTTGCGATAATTTTTCTAGGCCAATGAATATAAGTGGTTATGTCATGCTGAAGTGTTGTTAATGATATACATATATTTGCTTTACATATTTCAAGTTTTGCAACTACTTATATAGTTATAATGTTTATATATATTGAGATCATTAAAGATTCAATTTATCATGCATGTTCCCATGAAAAATATCCATATATACATAAACATTAAATTATTTGTATTCGTAATATATTTAAGATAAGTATAAAACTAATCTAAAATGCCATTTTGACTTAGTGGCTTATTAACAGATAAGTAAACCAATAATAAAAAGACGCTGCCATTTCTAGTTTGTCAGAAGATTCTTAATTTATTAGGGCTAACAGTCACTTCACCACACGGTAGACAGTGTCGACCTATGAGTTAAATGACGTGTAAGAAAACAAATATTTGTAATGACTAGTTTCAAATTTATCAAACAAGACACTTAATACACAGGTGTGTCTTAACATGTTTACGCATGTGTTAAAGCGATAGTCACTGAATTTTATGAAAGCACATTAGCTAGTTCCAAAAGATCACCTCTGTGACTTAGTAGTGAACAAGTGCCGTCAGAAATGGAAAGACAATTTGCCAGAGATAGAATCTTGGAGGGCCATAGGCAAATTCTAAAGTGGAAGGAGGCAACAAAGTGTTGCTGAAGTCTTTAATCGAACTCGAAGCATAATTTGTAGAAGGTTATTATCAATACAAGCAATAGCAAATTGCTTGTACAGGTTTGGGTTATGTTGTCTAAGACCGTTGGTTTGTACTCCTCTTACTTCACAGTATAAAGACCATAGATTGGGGATAAATTGGGGCCATAGTGTATAGGAGTAAGTGTTGTTCAGTAACGGATCAGGATTTACGTTATAGCTGAGTACTAGGTCTATTCTCGTACGGTGTGAACACATGGTGGCGTGCGTAATAGTACGGGTAACTGTCGTTCGAAATGGGAACACCAGGATTTTCCAGAATAGAGACATGGAGGACCGCAGGTTAATTGGCAAGTGCAATGGATGAAAAAACAAAGTGTTCCTGAACGGGATAAGTACTGGAGGTCACACCGATCTTTACTTCATATAAAATGAGGCTTCCATTCCATAGAGATATCAGAATAAGATTTTTCTTCCATATACAGCAGACGTTTGTGAAGAATTGATTTTTAAGGACAATAATGCCTAACCGCTGCTACCGGATCTACGTCGCAATAAGATAACGGCTGATTAAGATATGAAACGGGGAGTCACAATAGGGGGTTGTTAAACAGGATAACGCAGGGCCGAGCTAACTCTGTCGCAGACGGCGTGACGGTTCAGATAAAGAGAACACCTATAAGTAGAGCGTCGGTCGGCAACGACGCTTGCGACGATTGTCCGGGCACCAGGACACTATGCTATCTACAGATAACCTACCTGCGCCTCCTACGATCTACCACTGGCTGTGTCCCTCCAGCGGGTTACCTATTGAACACCCTGTATAAATGAGGCAACCACACTCATGTGCGTACTTGTCACAATAATAAATAAATATGCAGAGGTAAAAAGGAAATAAAAGATAAGGTATTCGTAATATAACAAAATTTAATTGAATTTGACGTGTGTTGAATGGTTTTTTTTTTTTTGAGCAAAAATTAAATGGAGAACTTAGATAATATAAAAACAAGCGTTGATTGAAAGAAAGTTAATTTGAATAAAAAAACAAGAAGTGAAGTTAGACAGTTGACAATTATTAAACAAGCGTTAGGTGACAATTACAAAATAAACAACTTAAAGAATTAACAAATACTCTGCGCTACAGCAGGAGTTGGTCGGTTGCCGAAACGTTTCTTTCACCTTACATTAGGTGTACATATATATATATAAAAAATAGAGCGCAAGAAAATTGTTAAGTCAGTTAAGGACTTAGTCCAAAATGAGAAAAATTCGCTAAATATATAAAAACGCCAGGTTTGTTTACATGTTCTAAATTAAATTAAATGAAGGTTATTTATTTACAAGTCAAAAATTTAAGTCAATTAATTAAGGGTAAAATTAGAAAGGAAAATTTTAAATTAAGCAGAAAAACACACTGAGCCGCACGAACCAAAAATTGCTCGTACAGAATTGAATTTATCTAGCTCAGGTAAATTAACTGAACAACGAGAAAGGCAAAGTTTATTAACTCACAACAATGAACGTGAAAAGAAAACAATTGATATTAGAAATTAGGTTAAGATTCAACACATTTTGTGACGCACAATAATTCCAACGGTAATTAAAGCACGAGGTATATAACTAGTTAAAAAACCTCACCATAATATTTAGTGATATGGGTATAAATTTACTAAAATGAGATTTAATCAAATTTTCGCCTCGGCATAGGGCTACAAAATTATGGTAGTGACATACCAAAATTCTAGATAAACTGAATGTTACATAAAACAAATAAAGAAAAACATGACGGAAATTTAATTAAGATTATATTGTGTCCGCACAGTTGACTAAGTGGTGCGTTAGTTAGTTAGTTAACCACTCAAAATTTCTTGGTCAAAACTAGGCGAAATAAGTCTTGCACACAAACGTTAAGTCGTCGAAAATCGGTCGAAAATATATAAGGTGAAAAATTACAACCTTATATGGCAAAATGGCTGACGGGAAGGACGCTGCAGTTGTTCAAGATGGCGACGTCTCCCTTGTTGGAGAAATTCCACTCAACAGGTGGATTGGACGTTGAATGAAGCCCCTGTTGTGGGCGATAACCCCAAAAATAAGACTTCGGAGGGCTTAAATGGACGTCAGCGGCATCCTAACAGCCTTTGAGGGCTTTAGTGCCCGTCAAAAGAATCCTAATAAAATTAAAAAAAAACCCAAAGATAAAATCCCGAAAATTTAACACAGAACTCTGAAAACTTACCCCTATTATTAATAATATGGAGATTCCACGATAAGGACTCAGAAGTCACACATAGCACGAAATTAATTCAAAATCCACCTCGTGGCATTCGTAAATTAGATAGCGGTATTGCGATAAAAAAAATTAATTCACGATAAACACCTAATTAAGGTATCGAAACTTACACTTATTTCATTAAAGCCGCCTAAGCGTTCGTCTAACTTTTTAGACAAAGTGATAAAATTCACCAAAAGACAATAAGCGTATCGTACTCATGCACTTGTAACAAGTTCGACTTCAAAAGTGACCTCCCCGTGACCTATACGGTAGATACGTTCCAATTCAAAATCGCGCACGCTCATAGCGCCGCACTGGAGAAAGGGCTCAAACTAAAGGCGGGAATTTCCAAATAAATATCACAAGCACGCAACTAAATTGATAATAATGGGAAATGACATCAAAACTTAAACACAATTAATCACGACCCCACACATAATTTTGACGGAAGAACATGAGCGAAATACTCGGCAATTGTAAAATAGGAGATTTAAAGTCGACCGCACGAGAGGTATTTCATGCCGAGCGTTGGCATTACTGCGTGTGCAGACAACCTAAACAGTATGAACGATAAATTTGACAGACACAAACAAACATTCTACCACCTGTAATTTCTATTTTTATTAGACGAAAGGACAGAATTCCTGCAGGTAAATAACGAAATACTAAAGCTTATATAGCAAAACGCTGCAAAAGACGGTTCCAAAGACCGATCAAAAACTTATGTTACAGCGAAATTACGATCCTAACCTCTACGATGATTCTGAGGGGGAACGAGTTAACAGAAGTCCCTAATACTAGAATATCGAAGATAGAGCAGCAAGGGGGTTCGGCAACAGATAATAGTATGCCCTACAATCCAGCATTTCTTTAATTAATTCTCCCTACCTTTTTCTTTTAGAGAGACGACTGCGAAGGAAAAGGAAAATAACAATAATACTCGAGCCTGCTCAAGAATCTACGTTTGGTAATACGCAAAACATATGACACAGTAGCACAATATCTCGATTATCGTTTCGAACGTTTAAAAGCTACAATAAACGCATTAGGTAGGGATCGGTCGTAATATATATAAGAAGATATTTTATATATACTTAAGCAAGACGTAGAAATAATTGCAAATGCGAAAAATATGACACTACAGGTAGGTCAGATTAAGCTAGAGCTAAGATAATTAAAGTTAGTTATTCAGATAAAGAGGCTTTCACAAAAATAGAGTGTAAATGCCCGATCTCACACAAATTGTATCTGTCATGTTCGCGGTATGTGATTTAGAGCGGTGAGGGCTCAATAGTAGGTTTAGTACCCACGGAGGCATACTGCAGGCAGTCTTAGTGGCCGGTGAAATAAACAATATACAGGGTACGCTTAAAAAGTCATGAACTTAATACGAAATTCCACATATTTAGACAATAGGTACACAATCTTTTGCGAACTATAGACAAAGTAAATTTACAACGTAACAAATTCCCCCCTTTCCAGCGAAAAGAAATTGATCGCAGAGCAATTTCTTGCACCGAGAACATAGGCTGACGGGATAAAGATAGCGAAAAGGGTAAGCGAGAGCTCTAAAACGGACGTTGTCTACTACACAAACGCACACATCCACACTCAGTCACAGTAACACCAGACAGCTTGGCCATAACCACCACGTGGCCCTTCGGCATTCGGCCGGTACGGGGAAAGTAACGAAAAAAAACGCAAGGGTGTCGAGATTCTGCACAGACGCGCCCCGAGACCTGTCCAACCGACAGCCCAGCACTATTGGTAGCATCACGGGGGGAAGAGGGTGTAGACGGGTTAGATATCGGTGTGCCCGGCCGGCGGTGATCCTTACGACGGTCGAAGGCACAGGAATGAGGAGTGGGCACTACCAATAGGCCAAGATGCGGGCAAGGCAACCCCCGAGACGACACTCTGCAGACACGCGACGGTAAAAGAGACCCTTGGGAGAGGCCCTCGGTATCTCAAAACAGACAATAATAAAAGGTCAACTAAAAACGGGTTTATTACTACAGATACGGGATACCAAGCGGAATAGGGAAGAGGTAAATAAAGGTAGGGTAGAGCTCAGAATGGTGCAACTGCTCAGAGGTACGGATATGCTGTTTCGACATCCATAACATCCGGTAACAACAAAACGAGAAAAGATCGCCAAACAAAAATAGATATTAGAGAGCAAAAGTTTAAAGTCTGGACCGGCGTTGTCCCGACTAAAATGCTGAAGGCAAACGATAAACCATAAAGGCTGAAGTCATATCCGATTCCTGGAGGTAACATTTTGAACGTAAGGTAACAAAAAGGTCGCCAGGACACGACCTGGGAAGGCTGAGAACTATCAAATAAAGACCGTTCTTCTTTATACCTTCGCAAATAATCGTCAAATCCGGTAGTTAAGCATAACCAACACAAGTTAGCTTAAAGGTAAGTCAAGTCAGAGAGGGTAAACGAAATATAGTGTGGACTCCCCTAGCAAGGCTGCCACTCCATACATGCAAAGACACGGGAGATCCGAAACATACGGAAGCGATAAAGACACGGGAAGATAACTGCATAGACGGAATCACAGATACAAGCTGTGCAATGGGGCCGGTAATCACACCAACAGAAGTCGATATAAGGGAAATGTTTGCCCTGAAGCGATAGCTCCTTGAAGTAGCAAAGCTACCTAGTTAGTAATTGCGGGTTATGAAATAAATTTTCCAAGATGGAACAGCAATCGCGCGGAAGAGGTCGTGCACTCAGCCGCGGGAGGAGATAAGATCCCACACGGAAAACCCGACAACACGAGAGGGAAGGAAATTCATCGCTCCGGGGTGTTAGTGAACAATCGACACACGAGAGGGAAGGAAATTGTTTGCTCCGGGGTGTTAGTGAACAATCGACACACGAGAGGGAAGGAAATTGATTGCTCCGGGGTGTTAAGGAACAAGAGGCCCGAGTCCCTTTAGAAGCCTTTTACTTCACGCAGGATCACGGTAGGAGAATTCTTTCAGCCCTCACTACAGGCCGTGAAGATAACGGTAGGTACAGGTAACGTAAAGACAAAATCGAGATAGCGATAACTTAGGCAGTTAGACACGTGAGAAGATAGATCTTAATCATCACTCGGTTGAGGTTTCAGTAAATTTGCATGCCACGCCCCGGGCAGCAATTTACCTTCGCAAGTTTTGAGTTCATAAATGTCAGTGGAGATACGTTTACTAATTTGAAAGGGCCCGACATATTTGTCAGCCAATTTGGCGGTATAGAATTTGGCGGCATCTGAAAGAACGAAATTTTTACGCCAGACCAACTGGTTTACCAAGAATTCATCTCGTCTATGACGAGTATCGTAGCGCGCTTTAGCACGCTCGTACGCTTTCTGCAAGCGGGATTTGATGTCGCGATAAAGTTTAGAAAATCCTTCGGAACGTTCTATTAGTTTTTCCGGGTCGCGGACCTCGACAAGTGGAGTTCCGTCAGAGATAGGAGCATCGGAAATTCTTTCTCCAGTGAGATTCATCTCACGACCGAAGTTAATGAAATAGGGCGTATGTCCGGTGACTTCGTGTCTGGCAGTGCGCAAGGCGCAAGTGACTTTGGGAAGGTAGACGTCCCATTCGCGATGATTGTCAGAGACATACGAGATCAACATGGTTTTGATAACCCTATTCACACGTTCCACGGGATTCGCTTGAGGATGGTAATTTGCAGTATAGCACGGACGTACTTTATATTCTTTTAACATTGAACGGTAATCGTTAGAACGGAACTGCACGCCATTATCGGAAATTACGGAACGAGGCACGCCAAAAATCAGAAACACATCTTCTTCAAGATGTCGGATAATAGACTTGGAGGAAGCCTTACGTAACGGGAAGGTCAGAACAAACTTACTGAAGATATCAGAGACCACTAAAATGTAATTAAAACCGCGCTTGGACCTCGGAAGAGGACCAACAATGTCGACACTGAGTACTTCCCATGGTTTAGTAACTTTAGAATGTCCACCCATACGACCAACTGGAGCTCTTTGAAGAGGTTTCGCCCTATTGCAATTAGGACAGGCTCTGATGTGACGAATCACATCTCCTAACATCTTAGGCCAATAGTAGTGTTGCAATATGCGCGCGAGAGTCTTCGCAATGCCCAGATGACCACTTGTGGGCTCGTTATGGCATTCTAACAAGACCTCTTGTCGCTGTTCCTTAGGAACATAGATTTTCCATGACTCGGAATCCTCAGAGGGAAAAGCGCTATTAGGCGGTACGTAACGTCGAAGTATCCCACCGATAAGTTGAAATTGAGGGTACTTCTCGGGATGTCTCTTAATTTGTTCTAAGATACGAACGTAACATTTGTCTTGGCTTTTAGGGTTGACTTGAACGATATCCAATTTGGGGACTGAACGGGAGAGAGTGTCCGGAACGACATTGAATTTTCCTTTACGGTGGATGATAGTAAAGTCGTACTGCTGAAGACGTACGGCCCATCGAGCCAATCTACCCGACGGAGAATTTAGAGAGTTCAGCCAGCAGAGGGAGTAATGATCTGTTATCACCGTAAAGTGTGAGCACTCGATATATGGGCGAAGCTTTTCTATAGCCCAGAGGACGGCAAGGCATTCTTTCTCAACCGTAGAGAATTTACGTTCGGCAGGTGTTAAAGAACGGCTTAGATAACTAATTACTTTCTCCTGTCCATCTATGTCTTGAGTCAATACGGCTCCAAGGCCATAGTCGCTAGCATCAGTCTGTATGATGAATTCGTATTGGAAATCGGGACATGTCAAAATCGGGGAGGAAACCAAGCGTTCACGCAAAGATGTCCATGCTTCTTCACAAGCTAACGTCCAAACGAAGGGACGATTTTTCCGTAGCAAATCAGTAAGCGGAGAGATAACAGTAGAGAAATTAGGGACGAAACGTCGGTACCAAGAAGCCATACCTACTAAGCGTCTGACTTCAGAAACATTTTTGGGGGTGGCAATCCCGATGATAGCCTTAACTTTGTCGGGGTCGACCATCAACCCACGACGATTAACCACATAACCCAGGTACTTCAATTCGTCGCGACAAAACTGACATTTGTCTCTATTAAGCGTTAAGCCAGCGTCACGCAGGCGAGATAAAACTTGCTCTAAAATAGTTAAGTGTTTTTCAAAGGTAGGAGTGACAATTATGATATCATCCAGATAAACGAAAACGTAGGGTTCTAACTCAGGACCCAAAACTCTATCAATAAAACGCTGCCAGGAGGCAGGTGCGTTGTGGAGACCATACGGGAGACGACAAAATTGGAACAAACCTCGATTCGGCACGGTGAAGGCGGTATACTGACGGGAAGACTCGGCAACAGGAATTTGCCAATACGCACTTTTTATATCGAGAGACGTAAGATATTTGGCATCTCGTAATTTGTCTAAGGTATTTGATACGTAGGGAAGGGGATAGGCATCTCTCTCAGTGACCTGATTGAGCTTCCGATAATCGACACAAAATCGAAAAGTCTTGTCCTTCTTAGGCACGAGAAGAATGGGTGAAGACCAACCACTCTGAGACCTCTCAACGACACCGAGAGCCAACATCTTCTCTAATTCAGCGTCGACTACTTTCTGCACCGCCGGAGATATCGGATAATAGCGTTGCTTAATCGGAGGGCTACTAGTGATAATAGTGTGCTCTACACCTTTGGCACAACCTAACACCTCCTTATCGACGTTAGGAAAATTTTGACTGATGATAGCCTCGAGCTGACGTTGACGCTCATCAGATAACACCGGTGGTTCGACATCGACAGAAGACACGTTGGGTGCGTCTGAAAATACCCAATCGCCACTGCGCATGTTTATGACGATACCCATATCTCGCCAGAAGTCTGCGCCCAAGATAAGTTGATGCGGTAGTTCAGGTACCACTAAGACGTCAAAGACCTTAGAACGATTCCTAACATTAATAGGCAGGGCAACTTCACCTGATATTCGGCATCGTGAACCGTTGGCAACAGTGCAAAAGGACATAGAGGATTTAAGCGGAACAAAACCCTTTAACACGGACCAACCTGCTTCACCTAAAATAGTGCGTGATGAACCTGTGTCCAAAAGACCGAGAAACTCCTTACCAAAGATTTGGACTTTAAGATAGGGGCGTTCATCCCCTATGGCTTGTTCGAGTATAAAATCTAACCGGGCTCTAATTTGTCTATAGGCCGCTGTGTATACTGTACGCACGGGACGGCCACTTAGTGCGCACGTCGGCCGTTTCCCGAACACTGCGGACAAGAAGATACAATGGTCTCTGGACGACCACAACGATAGCAAAAGCGTTTGCGAGGTAAAGCGCATTGGGAGTAACGATGTCCTGTCTGACGACAATTCCAACATGTGACAGGATTTGCTGAAACGGGTGCCACATGAACACGAGGGCGATTAGAGACGGGAGTAACGGGTGTCTCACGACTTCGAGAATAACTCGGGACTGGTTCGGCATTGACATAAGCCAAATCGGGCTCGAGAGCTTTAGCACGTAAGGGAGGCGGTACATAAGCTTCAGCAGAGGCCTTGCGGGCTTCGAGAACTTTCCCATATTTAAGGAGTTCCGCGATAGAATTGACTTCAGTTAGGCCCAATTGCGTTTGATAGAAAGGCAGAATATTGCGTTGCAGAATTCGTAATTGAGTTTTTTCAGGGACTGAATCAGAAAGACGAGAAAAGAGATTTTTCATAACCGATACATATAGTCCAATAGGTTCGTTAGGGCCTTGAGTCCGTTGCTTAATTTCGTCCATAAGACGGTCGTCATAATCTACGGCCTGAAATTCTTCCCGTAGACCAGCAGCTAACTCTGACCAATTAGAGTAAAGATGACGATTAGCCCGATACCACACCAAAGCACGATCCTTAAATAAATCTATAGCGGAATTGAATAATAACTGGTCTGAGGAATTTCGAGCGATTTTCAGCTCAGCTACGCGCTCCAGAAAAGCACTGACCGAAAAGTTCTTATGCCCTGTAAATGTAATACCCCAAGAGGCAACGGGGACGGGTTTAGGCGAAAAAGTAGTGAAAGTCGAGTGAACTGGACCAGAAAAAGTATTAACCGGAGACCGAATAGGATCCTCCTCCTCGCTAAACTCCTCCTCACTCCCTTGAGGACCAGGGTTACCGGCAGTGGGTGACTGTAATAAGCTGAAGGTCGAGGCGCGTTCAAGGGTGCGAGCCTTATCGCGGATGCGACCTTCCAGATCAGCAACGCGACTCCGAAACGCATGGCATTCTTCCACTTCCTCTGAAGATTTTGGGACGGAGTTCTGAATTCGGCGCAATACGAAAGCAAGGGCGGTAGAAATTTTTTGAAATTCGGAAGACTCACGATTCCCCACGAACTGATCGATGAGCCCTTCGATAACCGTAAGCTTAACCTTAATGGCCGCGGAATCTTCTGCATAGGTAAATGGATACGTGAGCTTTGTATCCGACGGATAAGACTTAGCATAACCTAGCAGACGTCGATACATTCGTCGCATTCCGTCCAAAGTGGATGGCACCACAGCACCCATAACAGTCAGTAAATATTCAAGGTCTTCCTTCAAAAGACGATTGATCTCAAATTTAGGAGCCATAGCGAAAGTTAATTCAGCCGAAAGTCGAAAAGAAGGAACTATAAAAGAAATGGCGGTACCGGGAACAGCAAGCAAAGACTCGAGTCCTAAGACGCACAAACAAATGCTGGCAGGCAAGGTAGTTCAGAACCTAAGATAAAATTGTAACGTGAGGTGATAACTTTTCCAAAAAAAGGGAGAAAAAGAAATATAAACAGTCGAAGTTAGATTAGGGGAGGGAGTAGACGGAAATAAAGAAAACTGAGCGGTAAGGGAAACTTAACGTCCACTTGCCCACCTAAAACGAGAAACGGGCTTAAATCGAGAAAATTCGAAATTTATTCCTGAAAATGGTCAGGACCGAAACGCTAATACAAAACAAGTAGCTTCTCCAAGGTATAGCACCACTGTGCGGTACGACGAAATGTTAGTGGTTGCAATACTTAAAGGTAAGGAAAATATTCCGGAAGATGGAGAAAACTTGTCCAAACCGTTAGGCAACGACACGTTGTCACGCCAAAGCAACCAAAACCGAGGAAAATTAGAAAAGTCGAGAAATTTCCCTGAAGATGGTAAAAACCAGGTTGAAACGTTCGGTGTCAACTTATGAGCTGAAAGGTGACACACAAAAGGAAAAGAAAATTTGAGGGCGGCGAAAACTTAATCGAAACGTAGGTGCGAACTGTTGTACGTTAGGCCCACAACGAAAGCATGAAATTGTTGTGAAGGTAGCGGAAACTTCGTTGGAGCGTTGGGTAGCGAAGGGAAAAAAAAAAAATTTTGTTCCGGAAGGTGGAGAAAAGATGACAGAAACGTTGGTGTGTCAATTCGTACGGGAGGGGGAAGAAAACTTGTCTGAAATTCTGAAAATGGCGGAAAATAGGCCGAAACTTGGTTGACACACACAAATAATAATAAAGAAAATCGAAGATGGCGGAAAGTTGGTCGAAACGTTGGTGCCAAATTTTTTTTCCCCTATCCCCAACCAAAAGAAAGTCCAGACGCTAGAGCGCCAAATTTTTCCTTATTACTGAAAGAAAGGCCCCAAAAGATTATCGAAACGTTGGCTGTTAAAGACAGGGAGATAATTTGCAAAATTCAAGAAAATGTTCCGGAAGATGGTCAAAATTTTTCCGAAACGTGGTCCACCAAGGACAAGGCGATAAATTTGAAAATTTAAAAAAAAATTCCGGAAGATGGTCAAAAATCGGCCGAAACGTTGGGCGCCAAGTTTTTGCTACCGGATCTACGTCGCAATAAGATAACGGCTGATTAAGATATGAAACGGGGAGTCACAATAGGGGGTTGTTAAACAGGATAACGCAGGGCCGAGCTAACTCTGTCGCAGACGGCGTGACGGTTCAGATAAAGAGAACACCTATAAGTAGAGCGTCGGTCGGCAACGACGCTTGCGACGATTGTCCGGGCACCAGGACACTATGCTATCTACAGATAACCTACCTGCGCCTCCTACGATCTACCACTGGCTGTGTCCCTCCAGCGGGTTACCTATTGAACACCCTGTATAAATGAGGCAACCACACTCATGTGCGTACTTGTCACAATAATAAATAAATATGCAGAGGTAAAAAGGAAATAAAAGATAAGGTATTCGTAATATAACAAAATTTAATTGAATTTGACGTGTGTTGAATGGTTTTTTTTTTTTTGAGCAAAAATTAAATGGAGAACTTAGATAATATAAAAACAAGCGTTGATTGAAAGAAAGTTAATTTGAATAAAAAAACAAGAAGTGAAGTTAGACAGTTGACAATTATTAAACAAGCGTTAGGTGACAATTACAAAATAAACAACTTAAAGAATTAACAAATACTCTGCGCTACAGCAGGAGTTGGTCGGTTGCCGAAACGTTTCTTTCACCTTACATTAGGTGTACATATATATATATAAAAAATAGAGCGCAAGAAAATTGTTAAGTCAGTTAAGGACTTAGTCCAAAATGAGAAAAATTCGCTAAATATATAAAAACGCCAGGTTTGTTTACATGTTCTAAATTAAATTAAATGAAGGTTATTTATTTACAAGTCAAAAATTTAAGTCAATTAATTAAGGGTAAAATTAGAAAGGAAAATTTTAAATTAAGCAGAAAAACACACTGAGCCGCACGAACCAAAAATTGCTCGTACAGAATTGAATTTATCTAGCTCAGGTAAATTAACTGAACAACGAGAAAGGCAAAGTTTATTAACTCACAACAATGAACGTGAAAAGAAAACAATTGATATTAGAAATTAGGTTAAGATTCAACACATTTTGTGACGCACAATAATTCCAACGGTAATTAAAGCACGAGGTATATAACTAGTTAAAAAACCTCACCATAATATTTAGTGATATGGGTATAAATTTACTAAAATGAGATTTAATCAAATTTTCGCCTCGGCATAGGGCTACAAAATTATGGTAGTGACATACCAAAATTCTAGATAAACTGAATGTTACATAAAACAAATAAAGAAAAACATGACGGAAATTTAATTAAGATTATATTGTGTCCGCACAGTTGACTAAGTGGTGCGTTAGTTAGTTAGTTAACCACTCAAAATTTCTTGGTCAAAACTAGGCGAAATAAGTCTTGCACACAAACGTTAAGTCGTCGAAAATCGGTCGAAAATATATAAGGTGAAAAATTACAACCTTATATGGCAAAATGGCTGACGGGAAGGACGCTGCAGTTGTTCAAGATGGCGACGTCTCCCTTGTTGGAGAAATTCCACTCAACAGGTGGATTGGACGTTGAATGAAGCC
The DNA here is from genome assembly GCA_963170755.1 of Amphimallon solstitiale. Classification (NCBI taxonomy): domain Eukaryota; kingdom Metazoa; phylum Arthropoda; class Insecta; order Coleoptera; family Scarabaeidae; genus Amphimallon; species Amphimallon solstitiale. Next base: position 35,787,591 of record OY720675.1, read on the forward strand.
CCTGTTGTGGGCGATAACCCCAAAAATAAGACTTCGGAGGGCTTAAATGGACGTCAGCGGCATCCTAACAGCCTTTGAGGGCTTTAGTGCCCGTCAAAAGAATCCTAATAAAATTAAAAAAAAACCCAAAGATAAAATCCCGAAAATTTAACACAGAACTCTGAAAACTTACCCCTATTATTAATAATATGGAGATTCCACGATAAGGACTCAGAAGTCACACATAGCACGAAATTAATTCAAAATCCACCTCGTGGCATTCGTAAATTAGATAGCGGTATTGCGATAAAAAAAATTAATTCACGATAAACACCTAATTAAGGTATCGAAACTTACACTTATTTCATTAAAGCCGCCTAAGCGTTCGTCTAACTTTTTAGACAAAGTGATAAAATTCACCAAAAGACAATAAGCGTATCGTACTCATGCACTTGTAACAAGTTCGACTTCAAAAGTGACCTCCCCGTGACCTATACGGTAGATACGTTCCAATTCAAAATCGCGCACGCTCATAGCGCCGCACTGGAGAAAGGGCTCAAACTAAAGGCGGGAATTTCCAAATAAATATCACAAGCACGCAACTAAATTGATAATAATGGGAAATGACATCAAAACTTAAACACAATTAATCACGACCCCACACATAATTTTGACGGAAGAACATGAGCGAAATACTCGGCAATTGTAAAATAGGAGATTTAAAGTCGACCGCACGAGAGGTATTTCATGCCGAGCGTTGGCATTACTGCGTGTGCAGACAACCTAAACAGTATGAACGATAAATTTGACAGACACAAACAAACATTCTACCACCTGTAATTTCTATTTTTATTAGACGAAAGGACAGAATTCCTGCAGGTAAATAACGAAATACTAAAGCTTATATAGCAAAACGCTGCAAAAGACGGTTCCAAAGACCGATCAAAAACTTATGTTACAGCGAAATTACGATCCTAACCTCTACGATGATTCTGAGGGGGAACGAGTTAACAGAAGTCCCTAATACTAGAATATCGAAGATAGAGCAGCAAGGGGGTTCGGCAACAGATAATAGTATGCCCTACAATCCAGCATTTCTTTAATTAATTCTCCCTACCTTTTTCTTTTAGAGAGACGACTGCGAAGGAAAAGGAAAATAACAATAATACTCGAGCCTGCTCAAGAATCTACGTTTGGTAATACGCAAAACATATGACACAGTAGCACAATATCTCGATTATCGTTTCGAACGTTTAAAAGCTACAATAAACGCATTAGGTAGGGATCGGTCGTAATATATATAAGAAGATATTTTATATATACTTAAGCAAGACGTAGAAATAATTGCAAATGCGAAAAATATGACACTACAGGTAGGTCAGATTAAGCTAGAGCTAAGATAATTAAAGTTAGTTATTCAGATAAAGAGGCTTTCACAAAAATAGAGTGTAAATGCCCGATCTCACACAAATTGTATCTGTCATGTTCGCGGTATGTGATTTAGAGCGGTGAGGGCTCAATAGTAGGTTTAGTACCCACGGAGGCATACTGCAGGCAGTCTTAGTGGCCGGTGAAATAAACAATATACAGGGTACGCTTAAAAAGTCATGAACTTAATACGAAATTCCACATATTTAGACAATAGGTACACAATCTTTTGCGAACTATAGACAAAGTAAATTTACAACGTAACACCGCATCGAGCAAACATCATAAACTCTACTGAATTGATGAAGTTGACATAGAGATAATGGTGTGGTAATTCTCAAGATGGTAATCCAGGAGAACATACTGGAAATGTTGTCAAAAGACGTTCTGCTGTAAGAGTAGCATGCCATAATGAACGCTTTAAGAAATACGAATTGTCGTGAGGGAGGAATATTATATGGTTCACTAACATGCTAATCCGATTTATCAAGACAATACACATTTTTATATATTTGCGGGATCATACACATTATTAATCTCTATTTTTATGTTTTAGACTCTCCCAACATCACATTAATACTCGTCTAAATAAAATCATGTGTTACGAACTAGAAGAATATAACTATTTGAAAAAATTATAAAGTAAACACAACATATATTTCGCTTTGTTCGGCTTCATCAGGAAAATGAAAGATACAACTTTTATCTTGAAACATGTAGTGTCGACATTATATTTTTGCAAATTTAAATATTTGTGTTTTAATTCGCAAAAACAATCGCACTTGACCTGAATAAGTAATGTTTTATGGTCAGATATATTTTTAAACTTATGTATGTGCGTTAGTAAAGATTATGGTTGAATCGTTTTGGCAACCGACACGGCCAATGTACGAACTCAAAACGACAATTCAATCCCACTACAAATTTCCTTCGACCTGAACAATTTCAGAACAATAAAATTAAGCTAATTAATTTTTCAGGATATATAGCTTCCGAGAGTAAATACTATTACATGAAAGCCAGTTACAAATTAAATATTATAAATAATAGTATATTACATACCAAGGTTGAGAAGATGACTATTATTGCCCGAGTGGCGAGATTAAATTCCGAGGCGCAAAGCGCCGAGGAATTTAAGCCACAAGGGCAATAATAGTCTTCTCAACCGTAGTATGTATACTATTTTTTGTACCAGTAGTCTAATTGGACCTTAAAACCTTAATAATTATGAATAAATTTACTCATATATGTAAGAATGCCCTTGTAATAAAACTTCATGTAAACAAATAAGTAGGCTATATTTTGATGTTGACAAATAAGTTTTGACATAAATGCTGAAACTAAAAGTCAAGTATTTTTAGATTATTTTTCATTCCATTTATAATGTCTGAAGAGTTTAGATGTACACCACCTGAAATGCGCGAGATTGCAGAACAGGCAGCTGAGAACTTGCTTCCGCATAAATCTAATCACTTATACATGAAAACATTTACAGAATTTAAAAAATGGTATAATTCCAAATATACAGTAGTAACTTCTGAAAACGTACTTCTGGCTTATTTTCATGAATATTCAAAAAATAAAAAAGCCTCGACTTTATGGGCGCAATATTCAATGTTGAAAGCTACACTTGGCCTAAAAGAGAATATTAACATATCAAAATATTTTAAATTAGTTGCCTTTTTAAAAAGAAAAACTTAAAATTATAAGCCCAAAAAATCATTAGCATTTACTCGAGGAAATTATAAAATTCTTTACTGAGGTACCCGACACATGTTACATTGCAACAAAGATAGTATGTTTATATATTAATACTTTGAAATTATTGATAATTTATATCTCTGTAGACTGGTCTTGTAATTGGTGTTGCTGGTGCATGCCGAAGGATGAGTTGTGTAATTTATTAATTTCTGATGTCATCATGAGAGATAATTTAATTGTTATTCACATCCACAATAGCAAAAATGGTACGTCTCAAAAGTTTGTAATAATGGAACCACTTTGTAGCTAAAGGTTATATCGAAGATTCCCTAGTAAATAAAAAAAATATAGAATGTATGTTACAAGATCTACCTACATCTACTTACGCAACCACACCTGCAATATATACAGGAATTTTCAATATGAATTAAATAATTATTTGCATCTGTAATAGTTAGGTGATATATTGATTCCATATTATACTATCATACATATTTTATGTATTAATAGACAAATGCTTTTTTTTTTAAATTAATAATCGACGTGTTTCATGTAAACAACAAAGTATTGTTAGAAAATATAAAATTAATAGCAATTGCTAAATAAACGTATATTATATTCTGGTATTGTTAACCTAAAATTGTGCCTAAAATAGAGTTATTTATTTTGACGGTTCACAACTTGACATACTACTAAAGGTTTATACTGTGCTACTACTACTACAAGCATGAGTGCATGGTTGCGGCATTCGTTTTATTTGTTTTCATTATTTCCCTAGGTCAATAATAGCCTCATTATTTACCTCTTATTAGTTCCAGGTCGTGAAATGTCATTTCGTGGCGCTTTGTTACGTGTAAAAATACTATGATTTTTTACTACTGGTACAAAAAATTATTTAAATATCACTTTTCTATACCTATATTTTATCTAATACTTGGCTATTCTGTATAGTAAGCAAGCATTGTTGACAAATTTATATTGTTTGTATGACAATAATAACAAACGCCAAAAGGTAACTATGGCAAATGTCAGAGGGTCTATGAATATTATTGTTTATGACAGTCCTGAAATGACATCTCATATTTGACGCCATTTTAATTTATTGCGCATGTCGGTTGCCAAAGCCATTCAACTATACATATTACGTGTACTGTCCAAATTATATTTTTCGTTATAACAACATTCATGAAAGTAAATAAAATGTTTTTACTTCTGCGAGAGCTAGTGTTCCTTTGTTTGCAACTATATTTGTAATAGAATAATACATAAACGATAAATTATGGAGGATGACGCATGTTTAGACACTTTATCTTCATTGTGGGATGGTGGCGATGATAATGCAACCACGAATAATTGGTATCTTTATCTATCATTAAAGATAAAATAAAACGTGTTTATTATGGTTATTTAAGGCCAGAATGCTTTACAGTATTCCACCAATTAACTCTCAATATCTCAATTTGTCTGTCTAACTATCGAGAACACCCACGCATTATGAAAATTACATGAGTTCTGTGCTTGTTCGCTAGAATGACGTCTCTGGGTTGAACAAGGGAATACGACAACACTGTTATTCCATTCCATCCCAAACGATCGTCGTGTTTATGTATTACCACGTACACCCATTACGCATACTGCCAGTACACGCATCATTAATTTATGAAAGGTTAACTTTAATTAAGAATGTTGTCGGAGGGGAACATCACCTACTAAATTTTACGTTTCATATTTGCACAAATTGCTGCATCACGGATTAATATTAGTGACCGTCAAATATAAATTACTGATATTATTGGGGTTAAATATAATATTTAAATATACAGGGTGAGTTATTAGTCGCCGCTTCTTTGATTGCTCTTTGTGTTTTAAATAAGTGAAAAAACAAGTAGTGGAAGATTCATGGTTGCTTGAGGGGCATATATATTTTTAAATTGTTCTAAACTGCCTATTCAATTCCTTTTTTCTATTTCAAAATTGAGTTAGAAATTTTTGAGATATTAATTTTTTTTTGGAAATCCTTGACCAAAACACATGTCTTGAAAAAAATTAATCTAGCCTATTCATTGATTGAACGAATTATTAAGTGCATAGAATAAGAGTGGTCGTAGTTCATTATTTGATCGCTGATTGCTCCTTTAGTGATTTCTCAGAAATTACAGAAGATAGGTATAGGAATTTGTTAATAAAACTGAAACAGAATAAAAAGGGAATAGAAGGCCACATTCAAATACTGAGTGTTCCATCTAAAAATAATATGTTTGTGGTATGTGAAAATTTCGCGAAGTGATGAAAAAACAAAGATTTTAGAGGTATTGGCGAGTGCAACTTATAACAAATAATGCAGAATTGTTTGCCATATGCAAAATCATCCACGTTATAATGCTGATAAAATTCATACATATTAATATTTGCATCAACATGCTGTCATTCCTCTGTGTAGTCATTTTATAATTTTATTTACAACCATAAGCGTAATGTTGGCATTTCTGACTTTTTAAAAGTTTGGAAGTGTGACTTTGTTCACGTTTACTTCCCGCCCTCTATTACTGCCCTCACTTCCCAACCTCAATGTCAATCACAAAACTGTCAACTCGATATGTCAAAATCTTATCGGAATTTTTGTCGGGGGTAATACCATAAGAGTTTGTGTTTATCCGGACAAACTTTCATTTTGAACGAAAGCTTTGTTGCTTGGTAACTGACGAGAACAAATAACATGGTAAAACCGCGACACCGAAGGTGGAGCGGTTTTACATTTTGTTATTTGTTCGAGTCGTGTTACCCTTAAGCAACAAAGTTTGAGTTTTGTCAAAATGAAAGTTTGTTCCGGAAATAAACACAAACTCGAATGGTATTTGGTAAGACAATTTAATGAATCATTTAATTAATATTAATAAACCGAAATATTTTTATTTAACATTCCTTTGAATACATATACAAAAGAAAGAGAATAATACATATGTTTATGTATGAAATTTATTTGAACGATACTGTCAGAATTGAATTTTCGTTGCCATGGAAAATCAACATGCAGTTTATCCGCTAGCAAACATGCAGTTTATCCGATGGCAAACTAACACAGCGTGTATTAAAATGTCATGTTTTTGACAGATGAATTAAATTGTCGGGGGTAATACCATAAGAGTTTGTGTTTATCCGGACAAACTTTCATTTTGAACGAAAGCTTTGTTGCTTGGTAACTGACGAGAACAAATAACATGGTAAAACCGCGACACCAAAGGTGGAGCGGTTTTACCTTTTGTTATTTGTTCGAGTCGTGTTACCCTTAAGCAACAAAGTTTGAGTTTTGTCAAAATGAAAGTTTGTTCCGGAAATAAACACAAACTCGAATGGTATTTGGTAAGACAATTTAATGAATCATTTAATTAATATTAATAAACCGAAATATTTTTATTTAACATTCCTTTGAATACATATACAAAAGAAAGAGAAAAATACATATGTTTATGTATGAAATTTATTTGAACGATACTGTCAGAATTGAATTTTCGTTGCCATGGAAAATCAACATGCAGTTTATCCGCTAGCAAACATGCAGTTTATCCGATAGCAAACTAACACAGCGTGTATTAAAATGTCATGTTTTTGACAGATGAATTAAATTGTCACAAATAAATATAATAATTATGGTTGTAAATAAAATAGTATACAAACCTCGGTGAAAAGTTTCATTTCTGTCTCGAGATAAAATCTAAAAAAATCTCTCTCGACAGTAATGAAACACTTTCCACCTCGGTATGTAATATACTATTGTATTCCTTTGTTACATTCGTGTATATTATCATCTAATAAATATATTTATTTTCGCATCATCTGCATAAGATTCTTCTGTAGAACAAATGAGTATTTGCTTTCAGTATTTAAATTTCCTATTTTAGAGTTTATATAATTGGCATTCTTACCATAGTAACATCTAGCATAGGTTATATACTTATCTCTCCTACATGTATTTTCTAATGCAGGAATGCAGCTTTGAAATATTTGTTGATCACTCTTAGTGTTTATTTTCAAGCATAGTATCTGTAATTCTCCAGAAATGGTGCATACTTCTGAATTGTGTAATAGGATTTTTGTATGAGTTTACGTGGGTTTTTTCATTAACGAATTGTATTTTACTCCACGTTACACATTCACGATCAAATCTATTCTGGACACGTAACTGTAAAAATCAAGATTTTCAATCTCGTTTGTTTAATAGGCTGTCAGTACTTTCAAGTGCTCTCTCTATAGGTATACCACAATACATTTAAACCAATGTGTAGTTTGATCCATTATTAAATGTATAGACTCAGTAATATAAATCCTCTATATACCAGACACGATAATAACTGGTTGTGAGATCTTGAGTTTCTTTTTTTTGCTTTTCAGTGAGATTTATATCGATAACGGACTTTTGTGCAGCGGTCGAATGTAATCGCCAAGAGTATTACATCCTTCCTGATTCATTTAAGTCTCCGTAAGCCAGGACTTTCAATAAGTAATGTAGTGCGGATTAAGTATATAATGGCGCAGTGGCGTACTACAGATGTATCTGACAGAAATTAGATAATAAACTTAACATTTATTTATAATTAAAACGATTTCATTACTATATAGAGCCGGTAATCCTTTACACATCGAAAAGGTATGTTAAACTTGTCCTGAATTTCTGTCAACCATCGATCACATATTAGTATATTATACAATGAGCATTTAATGATAGCCATTAAATGCGAGTTGCATACACTATTTTTTCTACGACCACATAATAAAACATTATTTTTTGGACATTCCATTTCATAAATTGATCGTAAAATTTTCCGTACGTTTTTGCGAATTTAGCTGTTAATAAATTGTTCGTGGCTAATTTCTGCTGGAGTCAAATTTTACATTTCAGTGTCATTATCCTTCATTTTTACCGTTTATATTTTCAAAAAAGCACAAATTTTAGCTACTTGTAAATTGCAGACAACTGCCACATTTAATTAATTTTTATAACTGTCAGATATGCAGTCGCCATATTGAATATTGTTTGAATATTGGAATGTCGCATTCCTATTGGATATAAACTTGTATCGTAATGAAAAATCTGTATTCCTATTGGATATAAACTTGTATCATAATGAAAATCTGTGTCGTAATGGACATCATTAAAGTACAGGTTCAGCATATCTAATAATACAATTAAAGTATGGGAGTAGAAAAACAATATTCTATTTTCATATTATGATTCTTTTAAGACCCGACTTACATGAATCAATATTACTATAATCAAGGGCATGTGGGGTTCTGATAAGATTGTCAGATATCAGGAATGAACCTTCAAATGTTCGTCGAATCGCTCTATTGAATAAAAAATCTATTCATTCGGATATGGAGGCCTCCCTTATTTGATATTAGGAACATAATTCAAGAATTCCTTCGCTCTAAAGGTGACAGGATGAAATAACAATCTCATAGAGTATTTAGAGGGTATAAAAATCATGCCTACGTTTTACTTACGGAATAAGAAGGCGTCAGAGGGCCTACTATACTTTCGGATGGGCTATCAACATATCAACATACGTCATAAGTACACTACATAGACTCCTCGCCATTTTACGGAGATTTTTAAGCTAAGCCATTTGGTCAATCCCAACCCATATGCTTTTTCTTGTCCAACATTGTGGTCTTTTTAAGCGAGGTGCCGGCGGTTGATGCTATCCTACATAACTCCTCGACTACCCCTCTACTATAAACAATAAGCAATAAGCGATGATTGCGAGTGTATGTAACACCGTTGAGGTCACCAGAGAAGAACCCTGGGCTGTTCTTCTCTGGTGACCTCAACGGTGTTGTCTCACTATATAGGGCAAGTATCAGCTTATTTCTTCAGTGCAAGGACTAACAATATTACTTTGTTCTTTACTTTTGGGGATACATTAATAACAGACATAGTCTGACGTATCTCCTTCTGATATGTTTCATATGATATATGTACGATCATTATAAACCGAGTATATCAATAAACGAATTTATTATTATACATATACGGTGTAAATATAAATAGTATATTATGCAATGAGCATTTAATGATAGCTATTAAGACACGAGTAATAAAATTACAATGCGGGGCGAAGCCGAGTATTGTAATGAATACGAGTGTCTTAATAGCCATTAAATGCGAGTAGCATACTCTATTTTTTCTACGACCCCATAATAAAACATTATTTTTTGAACATTCCATTTCATAAATTGAGGTTAAAATTCTCCATGCACCTTTGCGAATTTAGCTGGTAATAAATTGTTCGTGGTTACTAAGGCTTGTTCCATAATTTCTGGTGGACTCAAATTTTACATTTCACTGTCATTATCCCTCATTTTTACCATTTATATTTTCAAAAAAGCACAAATTTTAAGTACTTTCTTGTAAATTGCATAGAACTGTCACATTTATTTAATTTGTAAATCTGTCAGATATGCAGTCGCCATATTGAATATTGTTTGAATATTGGAATGTCGCATTCCTATTGGATATAAACATGTATCGTAATGAAAAATCTCTATTCCTATTGGATACAAACTTGTATCATAATGAAAATCTGTATCGTAATGGACATCATTAAAGTACAGGTTCGGCATATCTAATAATACAATTAAAGTATGGGAGTAGAAAAAATACTTTATTTCACATAAACTATTCGCTACAACGGAAAGTAATGTCAATTATATGTTCTTAATTAATATTTCATGTTTGTAAAGTATTTAGTGGGATTCTATACATCCTCATTATAGTATTTTAAAAATTGGTATGTTTTGAGTAAATTAATATATACTACTTTACTTACTAAGGATAAGTATTTTATAAGTATTTGCTATACAAATAATTATTAATATAAAGGCGCTAGATTGTTAACGCAGTATTTATAATTTGTTTTAATTAGAAAAAAATAATATTTAAATATTAAAACACTTTGACATATCCCAATATTGTTTCCCTTTGTTAGACCTAATCAATTTCTGTTAATTTCTAGTTTATTAACCTCTCTGTCCAGCAGATAATGTTAATGGGTTCCTTATCTCTTACAGGAAATTGAATTGCTGCCAGGCAGTGTACCGAAGAGCGCCATGGAAATATCTATAATCGGAGGCGAAACGTTAACTGTGAGACCTTCTGCATTCGATAGCATGGTGGGATTCAATCTATTGAGAATAGACGGGACAAGAAACTTCGTCATACACAGGCAGGCCTTCACGAACTTATCGGCGAGCAGCCTACTGGTACAGGTGCAACACTGCAACAGGTTCATCTTGGAGAGCAATGGGTTCAAAAATATGCAGGTACGTTGGCGGCAGACTTTTCCCTAATAGACATCTTTTTCGTTAGATATTTACGAAGGCGTCCTAAACTACCTAAGAATCATTAGGTTGAAATTGTGTTATTCTGTAATTCTTGAAGGTAACCGATGTCGTATGACATTCGAACATTAATAGTGACTTACATTCGTAAAGGAACATAGACAACAACACACTTAACAGAATTGTAAATAAATGTAGCGGAAGTTTTTTTAAGAATCAGTGACATTTAAATATTAAAATTACTACATATTTCTAATAATTCTAAATACTATTTGTAATATAATCAATTTGTGAAAGGATCTAACATTAGAAAATGTAAAAACAAGATAATTGTCGGTAGTCGCGATGTTAATACTGCAAACGTTGGCACAAGGATCAAACTTGGAGATTTAAATGTAACAACAATGACAATAGCGTGCAATTGTGATTGCTTAAAATCGAATTCTCAGACACACAACGTTAATCGTATTTAATTCTTTTTCACGTAGTAATTCTATAATTTTACCGTTCTTAATGTATAGATGACTGCTATGTTTATCTGCAGAAGTAATCAATTTATAAGATCTGCGTACTTATACATTTTTATATAATTTATAGAAATTAAGGGTCCTCGCTAGTGGATCTGTCAACAATGGCAAAATAGCAGATTTTAGAATCCAGATATTTTTGTTGATTTTAAAGATGGAGAAAACCTTTCAACGTCAACTTATAAAGAATTATATAATCTACCCGGATGAAGAATCAAATTTAGAAAAAAATTATCGGATTACAGAAAATTAATTAATATGTCAAAATATTAAAAACCAGTTTTCTCAAAAATCCTTCGGAGGAGATTTGTTTGCTTGGGTTCACGTTATAAATTGAATAGAAAGCTACCCGGCTGTGCACTTATTTTTCGTTCAACTATTCCTTACTTTGTTTAAAATGAATATAAAATAAATTAAAATTAGGCAACCCACATTACAATGAATTGTTATTCTGCTATAAATATTTCCCGCAGTTACAAATGTGTAAATAATTGGTCATAAATGAATTTTTATTCGCTTAGATATTGAGTTATTATTTCAAATATTTATTATATGTTCCCTATGTGTAGAATTACTCGGATATCCTTGGCTTATTAAATTATGTGCTATGCAACCAATACTACATTTCCCATTCACTAGCGAGGACCCTTAAAATACATCGGTATTTTTAATACATAATACAATTGAAAATTTGGTTTTCTAATATTAAAAGGCTTAGGTAGTTTCTATATGAACGTGCATAGGTTTAACATAGGTCCCATACTGTTATGTTGGTAATATGATATAAATATATTCAATGCATTATTTTAATAGTAATATCTGTATATGATTGTAGTATAGATAATCATATTATGCAATATGACATTATATGTAAGTAGGTTGTGGAATGCAATCTTAAAACCAGTTGACCGTTATTTCGGTGAAGTATCAACTATAAATATTTTATTTCCGAAAGCTTGCTGTTACAAACAATTTGTTAATGCGATACAATACTGCCATAAAATCTTGTATCATTTGTTTACGAAACAGGTCCTGTTATCTCTTAAGTTTGATTAAAAACATTGAAATATATATGTATATATAACATTTGGACGTTGCCTATCTTTAATGATTCGTATTTTAATATTACTCCAAGCGATGTTTTGAACATGAGTAAAACAAAAGAGATAAAATGCGCTACCAAATATACATTCTCTTCGCAGGAAAAAAAATGAGGTGTGGCCACCACACGACTTTCTTATACGTATGAAAGTGTTACTTCCGGTCCGAATTTTGAAATTTCATTTATACAAAAAATATTCCAAATCTAACTCTAAATACTTTTGCACTCTTCATAAATATATATAGAATGCATAATTTACGACATATTTGCAAAAAATCGCTATTCGATAACAGTAAAAGTGGTACTTCCGGTCTGAATTTTGAAATTTTTTTTATACAAAAGATATTTAAAAGTACATTCTAAATACTTTTATACTCGTCATGTACCTGCCTAGAAAGCATGACTTGCGAGATATTCGCAAAAAACTGATTTTCGATAAGAGTAAAAGACCTACTTCCGGTAGGAATTTCGAAAAACTTTATTAACACAATTTTGCTCAAATTTAATTTTGAGTACATTTGAATCCTTTATAAATTTGTTTAAACTTAGTAATTGACGAAATATTTGCAAAATTCAATTTTTTCACTGAAGTAAACTACTACTTCCGGTCTGGCGATTTTGCTCAAAATCTAATCAGTTCTCAAGAGGGAGATTATATTCGTAAATACAAAAGTTGGAATTGATATCTACAGCGGTTTGACCGCTATCGTGGTCACACACACACACACACACACACACAGACACACACACACACAGACACACAGACATTTTTTAAAAACCACTTTTTTGGTATCAGGGGACCTCAAAACGTGGACATCTGCAAAAATCTCGAGGTCGAAAATTTTCATCATCACAATACTTCCTTATACTACGTATAAGAAAGTAAAAATAGATTATGGTCTAGTTCTTTTCTTGCATTGCTTTCGAAATCTATTTTTGACTGCATTCCAACCTAATTCCATATTTCGTCAACAAACTGTGGGTCAAATAATGTTGATTTGCCTTATGTCGTCGTGTTTGTTTTTTTAAGGATTGCAATTCCTGTATTTTGTGAACGTTTATCTATCATTTTCAATACGATCATTAGAACTTCGACTTTTCCTGATATATGGAAGATTGGTAGGGTTATTCCTGTGTATAATACCGTAATCGCTCAGATATAATGAAATATGGACCGATCATTGTCACAAGTAATTTCGCCAAATTTTTTGAATCAATCATTTATTAGCAAATTTTTAGTACCTACATATGTAACCTACGTTTCCCCACATCAGCATGGATTTACACCAGGTAGATCCACTATACAAACCTGGCTAAAGTAATGCAATATGTGTATGAATATTGGACAATCGCTCTTAAGTGAATGTTGTTTAGACTAACTTTTCAAGCGCGTTTGATAGCGCTGACCACTCCTTACTGATAAATAAATTGAACATTTTCGGTTTTTCTATTTGTTTACTTAAGCTGGTCTCGTAATATTTGAAAAATCGATCTAGTTATGTATTTTACAACGGATTTCAGTCTGGACATTTTACCCCAACGGTGTGCCATAGGGATCCAACTTGGGCCCGATGCTCTTTAACATATTCTTAAATGATCTTTTGAATTCGTTAAGTGGTGTTTTAGGATATTTTTAGATCATCAGATTGCTGATGATATAAACATATTTATGCGAAGTAATAGTTTGAATGACAGTTGTATACTTTAGGATAACTTGCAAATAGCTGATCAATGGTCTGTTGACAATAAAATTTTATTAAATCAATCCCTCATTCTCCCCGTACAATGTAAACAACTTTATACTAAGTGGTCAAGTCAAGAAGTTTTGGAAAAACAAAGCCTACTTGTTTTTTTTAATGGGAACATGGGTTATATGGAACATCGTTAAAAAGGTTATATTTTCTCGAATTCAATGATATAATAGGTTTGGTGATTCGTTTGACAGAATTTTAGAAAAAAAATAAAACATTATTAAAATAAAATAAAACACGCAAATCTCCGTCAAACATAAATTTTCTTGACACTTAATTGTCAGTTGACGTTGTATTAGCAAAAAACTAATAATTATGAATCATTTAACTGAAAGAGAAAGAATTGAAATTCTCATGATAATTGGGTATGGAAATAGAAAAAGAAGTCACCAAGAAGCTTGAGCAGTGTTTAACGGTACCCACCCAAACAGGTATCCAATAAGCAAGTCAACAGTGACAAAAACATTAAAAAGATTTAATCAAACCGGCAGTGTCAAAAACCAACCTAAATTAGGACGGCCAAGAACATGCACCAACGAAGAAGATTCTTTTCATATTTTATTAGACATCGCGGAGAACCCTAAAACGTCTCTACTACAAGTGGCTTTAAATCATGATATGTCTGTGAAAGAATGATGACGATGATCGGTGGCGATGAAAATTTTGTTAAAAGGATTGTTTTCTCAGACGAAGCAACGTTTCAGTTAAATGGTATTATAAATATACACAATTGTAAATATTGGTCTGTTAGTAATCCTCATTGGATGGCGACGGTACATACCCAATATCCACAAAAAGTCTATCTATGGGCTGAAATTATCTGCCAAAATATCATAAGCCAGTTTTTCATAGACGGAAATCTAACTGCCGAAAAATATTTACAATTATTGCGAGAAAATATTTTTCCTCAAGTTTCTTTCTAATTTTTGACGGATTTGCAAAGGCTGCATGATTTGCGTGTTTTATTTTATTTTAATAATGTTTTAATTTTTTTCTAAAATTCTGTCAAACGAATCACCAAACCTATTATATCATTGAATTCGGGAAAATATAACCTTTTTAACGGTGTTCCATATAACACATGTTCCCATTAAAAAAAAAACAAGTAGACTTTGTTTTTCCAAAACTTCTTGATCAAAATAAAAATAAAACAAATTAATAAGTAGTTTTAATTGAGTCCTGCGTCTATTTAAAATTTCAGGATTCTAGATCAAACCGGTTTAGTATAACGAACCCGGTTCCATACATAATCGCAAGCCTGTATATGGAGTTTGTAATACCCCTACAATATCTTTGGGCTTTTTGATCCGTTCGTGTAAGAGTTTCACTAGTCGTCTAGCTTTTAAATCTATTTTTTCGCCTTTGGTAGAGGTAAATTAGAATACGGAGCAACTACTTGGCACCCTTACTATTTATACCAAGAAGTAGCATTAGAAGGCGTGCAAAAGTGTTTTTCTAAGTTATAAAAGCGATATGCTTCTGAAGGTACCTCTCTCGTATATGTAACGAATATAAATAATATTTTCCCGGATTGTTTTAGTTAAGCAGAAGTCCTTATAGTACAGCAGATTCTCTTATTTTTTAAAACATATTTTCTCCTTTTTTTAGTATTAGTTGGTAGATTGTGGGGAACAGCTGCATATATATGTAATTATCCCGTAAGTGGAGTGAATTCTCTGTTGGATAATATGTGTATTATTATAATTATTATTATATCTCACTTAGATATCAGAAACTGCACATTCGTTTACGTAAAGTTTTAATAATATATTGTGAGTTTATTCTATGAGCTTATTAAAATTATAAACGTGTTTGTCATAGATTTTCCGTGTCTTCATTAATATATGTTCACGAGAATCAGGTATTGTAAAGACGACGAGCACACAAAGTAATTGTCACTAAAAAGTTTACGCAAACCGAACGGAATCTTCTTTACCCAGAAGGCTTGGCTTACTGACTCGTGTATGGTAGTGCTACTACAAACACTCCGTCCACCACAACATCACTTCGGATTCTTTTGGGTACCGCCTCGTACATACCTATGTAGATACATTGCGAACACTTAACAATTATTAACTTACTTGAAAAATACTGTGCTAATACAAGAAATTGCAGTACAAGGAAACGCATATATGCTTGTGAATAATTTAGTATTTACTGATTTCATTTGCAGGTTTACAAAAAACAAGCCAATATCTACTTTTGCAATTAACATATCACTCGCATACACACAAAATATAAAAGCTAAATAATTCCACACAATGAAAAGAATAAACAGAAGTAAGTAATAAATTCCTCAAGCGTTAAAAAGCACGTGCTGGACAACGTCTACAATTATCGAAGAATATTTCAGCGACAGCCATTAACACCAAGTAAATTTAAATCGGATTAATAAATCCTTATTTCAGAGTAACATGAATTTTTCAAAAAGAAGATTTGCGGCCATACAATTTCGACCAATAAATAATAAAAAAGTGCCATATGTTTGCATCAACTGCATTAGCATCTGCGAAGTACCTTATTATCAGCAGTTTCTGCGTGCAATTTGTGTTTACACTCAGAGAATGAACGGTTGCCTTGTTTTTCATGATGTGCATTATCTCCGTAGTGTCGTGTAACACAAGCTTTATCTGCTTGAGTCATTAGTTTTTCTGGTGGGCAAATATGTAGTTTTGAACGCGACACTCGTGAAACATACATATGTAAACATATTGATATATGCGGGACGAACAGTAAATGAAACGAAGTTGTAGATATGATTATCTTGCCAAGAACATGCACTGACTCTTGAAGAACGACTTGATAAGTTGAATGGTTATATAATATAAATTCCTGGACAAAATTAGCGCATCACTTCTTACTTTTATTATTACTTAAAATTTTCACAGTTTTAATTCGTAAAATATAGTATCTAGGTAGCTTAGGATGTCGTCTGATTATTGGAAAAAAAATTGCAGTGATTTGACGTTTTCAAGGTTATACGAGGGGAGGTCAGAAGAAGAGGAGAGATTTTAGTTTTGTGCACCTGACACTAGACGGCGACTCAATCCAACTGTAAATGTCAAATGTCAGTGCGATTGGTTCAGTGGCGTTTGAGATATCACCAGTTAAAGTAGTAAATCGCGAAGGTAACATGCACTATGAACAAAATTTAGTATCGTGTCGTGATTAAATTCCTTACTAGGCAAGGAAAAACGCCACGGACTCTTATGGAAGAGATGTCGTCTGTTAATGGGGACTCTTGCTCTGGCAAAACAACGATTAACAAATGGCATAATCAGTGGCACAAAAACGGCACGGCACCGCCTAAGAAGCTCAAGGTGTCAGAATCGGCTGAAAAAAATATGGCCACGGTGTTCTGGGATTCAGAGGGTATTTTAATGATTGATTATAAAGAAAAGAGTATCAGTATCACGGGGCAATACTACACTACAATATTAGAGAAACTAAAAGACGCCATTAAACAAAGAAGAAGGGGAAATGGGCTCGAGGTATTCTCCTTTCGCACGAGAATGCATCCGTTCACAAGAGTCATTTTGTGATCGATGTTCTACACAGGTCCGACTTTGCAAAACTAAGCCCCACCCTCCTTATAGTCCAGATTTGTCCCCGTCAGACTAGTATTTATTTCCAAAATTAAAAAGAGCTTTGTGGAAAAAAATGTACTCATGGTGAAGAAGTGAAGTCGGCTGTTTTCATCTTTTTTGCAGGCCTTGACAAAAAATTCTTTTTTGATGGTATATATAAATTATTTGAAAGATCTGAAAAATATATTAGGGTCAAGGGAGAATACATCGAAAAGGAAATTCAAATTTGTGTTTTATTTCACGCCCTTTTATCGTCATTCCGCGAATATGTTTGCAAATAAGAGTGGTGTTGATTTCCTAAAAAATGCTGTTAAACAAAAATTACTCAATTTAATTTTGATGATCATTAGTTTGATATTAATTTGTTTAAAATAATAAAATATACTGTCTAATATAGCTAGTGTTGAAAATATGAATCGTCAATGCAATTTAAGTGAACATGAAATAGCGCAAGCAATAGGGTTAATGATGGTCGTAGCCAGCGTTATGTGGCTAATTTGTCAACAAAAATAAATGTTTAATTTCGTAATTGTATCTTGGTAGACATTTCCCGTTATTGTAGTCCTTTTTGGCATATACTCAATTAAGAGAATTCTCTACGCGTCCCGGAAAACTGTGACCATCGCTTTGTGTAATTGTATTTTTGACTTTTTGGATAGTGAAGAGCCCTTATGACCCAATTGCATGGACTCTTGTTTCGTAGGAGGTTCCCAGTGGTGTACCCAAGTTTCATCCCCAGTTACAATTCTATTTAAGAAGTCTTCATCTTGAGATACAAGACTCAAATTCCCTTCAAAATTTGGCGTCTGCAAAATATTTGTTCGAGACTGTTCAGTCTGGGAATCCATCGTGATGACACTTTGCTCATCCAAAATCTTCTTGTAGAATTTTAAAAACACTCGTTTCTCATGTTCCTATTTCTCAAGCAATAACTGAAACTTTTACTCGACGTTCAGTCAGCACCAAATCTTCAACTTTGTTGATGTTTCTTCAGTTCGTGCTTCTAGAGGTCTTACACACTTTGAGTCATCATGAATGGATTCTCTGTCCCATTTGAACTGCTTACACCAAAACTTGACTTGGAAATAGGACGAGCTATTTTCTCCGTACACTCTCACTATTCTCTCATGGATATTCTTCGGGGTATTGTCTTCTACAACTAAATATTGTATGCTTTCTTTACGAAGATCAACCGAGGTATCTTTGATGTAAGCAGCATGCCATGTTTAAAACGCGGGAGCCACTAGTTAAATAGGATGTCTTTAGGTGGTACTATATAAAAGGAAGCTTTATCGCTTGCATTAGATCCCTCAAAATAATAAAAAAACATGGCAATATTACCATAAGAAATGAATATATAACCACCACGTGGGGTCAGCCATACTGAATTAGTAAATATTGGGAATTAAAAACTGGGTGGATTAAATAATTAGCAATCTTTGGGGATAATCATAATTTGCAACAAATTCTAACCATTACCAAATCTGTAACTTGTATGTAAAGCATCAAGGGCGGACAACAGTCATCTAACGGTATGCTAGCCGGCTTACCTATACCGAGAAATCGGCACCTGGAACTATTTGAAGGGTACTTCTTCTTCAGACTGAAAACGGTTACCTTTTCAGTTGCTCAAAATTCTCGAGTTCTTTTGCTACATATTTTCTTTTATTGCGTTGGCAACATGAGATTAAGCAAAATGACACCAGATGAAAGTTCCCATCGTCTTGTTGCTTTATGAAGCTTTTTCAAACTTTCATTATATTGTTTGAATTGATATTCACTCTATCTTCTTAAATTTGAATATTTTCATTGTATCGGTAAACACGTACTGGATGGTTCGAAATCATGGCAGCAATTTTCGTTAACAATTATTGACAAGAGAAAGTCGCCAATTTGACTGTTCCGTAAGCTCCTGCAAGACAAGCTCATTCGTATGCATTTTTGCTCCTCAGTCAAACACATGGAACCAACTGCGCATAAACTTTACTGTAACCCAGTATGTGTACGATACTATTGACACGTCCTGCACTTCATTCTAATCCTACCTTCCATGCATGTAAATATTGTGTTGCGTTATTGCAGTGAGCAATACACCTGGTCTATTCGTCTCCTCTGTTACAAAAGGGTCACCACGATGGTCGCCAAATTGTTGCAACAGGTTATTTAGGTTGGCTGCGAAATTGTTGCAATTGTTTATAAAGTGAACGATGATTGATTTAGGAGAAACATTAATTACGTTATGTGGGCACACTTATCAAAGGTCCAGGATGCTGTGCTGTAAGACACAGTAAAAAGAAAACAAACAGGGTTGTCTTTAATGTTAATACCTAGTTTGTATTCTAAAATATTCAGGGTTTTCACACACTGCTTGAATTTGTGTACGAATTTGTTATAATACCTAACATTTAGTACTCAAAAATTGAATATGCACGCTGATTACAATTGGACGGTTGTTAACTACAACGAATGCCATTTCAAAGTGACAATGCCTCAAATCACTATCAAATATAAAAAAAGAAACTGATCAGTGTAATAGTTACAAATATCACTAATGTTATAAAACGGCAGTTGAGTGATTACAAATGTTTCCAAGGCTAACCTGACCAAAGATGAGTTTCAACTAAACATCCCTCGTATTCATTTTTCTAAAATACTCTGCGAAAGTCTTATATGAAATAATCACTTTCTAAACTTAACAAGATCTTACATTATACACAAGTGTTCCAACTAAAATATATTCCTCAATAGCTTTGTTATTATTGCAACTATAACTAGTCCCTTTTTTAATCATAGTAACGTTCCACCTACCTTATAATTGGCAGTGTTGTCATATAAATTGGCCTCTGCAAACTCTTACTTTGGTCTCGTTTTATTATACCAAGCTAAGTGATTGTAAATGAATAGTGGCAATATTCAATTCAAGTTTATCAAATTTTTCAAGCTTATCAACTTTTCATGTATTACTTACTATTCATAATATGATAAAGCTAATAATATATTATTTTTCATTTTACAGACACCCATTATAGCTGAAGTTTTAAGTTGTAACCAAGTCACCATAAAAAATTCCGCTTTCGGAAGAC
Source organism: Amphimallon solstitiale (assembly GCA_963170755.1). Classification (NCBI taxonomy): domain Eukaryota; kingdom Metazoa; phylum Arthropoda; class Insecta; order Coleoptera; family Scarabaeidae; genus Amphimallon; species Amphimallon solstitiale. The sequence continues at coordinate 35,808,087 of OY720675.1, forward strand.
TGCAGACGGGCAAATTTTCCAATATACCAACGTTAACTCTCGAAGAAGGTGCCTTCACATTTGAAAATCAAGGACAAATTGGACGACACGGACCAGTCACGAATGTAAGTTAGATTAAATTTAAAATATTGTTAGTATTTGATCTTCATTAGAAATATTTTAATAATGGACAGGTGTGACGATGTAAATTGATGAGCAGGTGGTTTTTTGAAAGGAGCTTGTGTACGTTTATCAAGAAATGCTTTCATCTTCTAGCACTAACAGGTGATTCTGTTGTTATTTAGCCCTTTTAATAGTGTTTTTTTCAATTCGTTTCAATTAATTTTTTATTAATATAAGCAATGGGAGGATTGACGTACTTATTAAACGCATATTTATACATCTGTACGTGTATTTTATTGATATAATTGAATAATTATTTCCGAGAATATATTTGAATCGATACAATAACGATTATTAACTAAAATTAAAAATTATGTACAGCAGAAGCGCCGACATTATAAGTTGTCAATTAGGGCTCGAGAGAATGAGGAAAGGGGTATCTGCATGTAGGTATTTTGCATTTATTAATAATAAGCGGTTTTTAATTAGGCGTGTCTGAACTTTAAACTGAAAGAGTTATGTGTGTGTGTGATATGAAAGAAACTTTTATTGCGAATTAAAGAACATTAAATACCATTGTTTCAAAAATGATATCAATCAAATGGTCTTGGCAGCTTGGTCATACAAAATTGGCGTGATCCAAGAAGTCCAATTTTGTATGTTGTATAAGTCTGACTGAATCTCACAAATGGTTTGAATGATGCTGTTTACCAGTTGATCAGTTGTTGCAATAAATTAGCGACTTAACTTAGCCTCAGAGAAAAAAGTTTAAGGGTGTTAAATTGCACAATCTTGGCGGCCCTTGCACATCGTCTCTTCTTGGAAATAACGCGTTCTGGGTACTTTCTTACAACAACCACATCTCGTCCAGGTTCATGTCATCTAATTGAGGCCACAAAAAGTCAGTTATCATAGCCCCCAATACAGTTCGCCATTGACAGTCACCGTACGGCTATTCTAGTTTTGGAAGATGTATGGCCCAATGACGCCACTTGACCAAAATCCACACCAAACAGTAAGTTTCTCCAGATACAATGGAGACTTTTGGTACTGCTTTGGATTACTTTCTCTCGCCAAATGTAGCAATTTTGCTAGTTCACGAAGTCGCACAACCAGAAATTTGCCAAAATTTGAATCAGCTTGGAAGATCTTGGGGCCTCAGTTCTTGTGTCTTTAGGATCTTGCACGGATGCATGCCCAAGTCATTCGCAAAATTCGCCATGTTGAGGTGGCAGAAAGGCCTACTCCTAGTGCATGACGAGGAATCGAGAGGTTTGAATCTTCAGCCACACTTTTAGCAACAGCAGCAGCATTCTCGATCAGCAACCGAACCGGTTTGCTCGAATTTTGCGATAATCCGCTGAATTGTACGCTCGGTTGGACGATCATTTCGGCCGTAAATATTTTGTAGCTTTGTGAGCACGAATTTTTTTAATCAATTTTAACAATTTTGACGCGTTTTTGAATGGCGTAGCGCTCCAAGTTAAATGGTGACTATGGCAGAACACAAACTTCAAAGACTGTCAGCGCTGCCACTTCAAACGTCAGAGCGATTACTTGTCAAAGTGCGGACATAGCTACTGAAAACCCCTGAGATGAATATACGATAAATAAGGGCGACAGAAATTCTTCAGATAATGTTGAACACGTTCGAGTAAACAATAAATATATAAATTCATAACATACAATTAAAAGTAAATAATAATAATGCGGTAGTTTAATTAATAAATTAAAATAAAATAAAAAATTAGGTGTGGCCACCACACGATTTTCTTATACGTATGAGCGTTTCAAATTATACAAAAGTTGTTCTAAATTAAGTTTTAAATACTTTTATTATCTTAAAAAAATAAACCTGTGAGTAAGTGTATAGCTACTATATTTAGGACAGCTGACTCGTCCGCCATTTTGGAGATAGATGTTAGTCATATTACGTACTTATTTTTAGTTAATATTATATATTCTGGGTTAAATATACGACTATTGTAAAAGAATATACCTACATTATTTCACGTCCTAAACCGGCTTAATAAAGTCAATTATTCGAAGTTCTATTCAACATTTGCTATTAGCATACATATTTACCGCCTTAAAATTATCTCCAAAATGGCGGACGAGTCAGCTATGTTTTATGTAGTAGTTGTAAGTAAGTGTGTTACGTCAAGTTCAAAAAGAAAGTGCCACTTTTACTCTCTTTTGCAAATATGTCGTAAATTATGCAATCTATATACATTTATCAAGAATACAAAAGTATTTAGAGCTGGATTTGCAATATTGTTTGTATACATGACATTTCAAAATTTGGACCGGAAGTAACACTTTTACTCTTAGCGAGTAGCGTTTTTTTTTAGAATATCTTGCAAAGTATGCATTCTATAGCGATTTATTAAGAGAATGGAAGTACTTAGAATAGGATTTTGAATAATTTTTTTATAAAAAGATTCTTAAAATTGTATAGTTTGAAACCTCATACGTATAAGAGAGTCGTGTGTTGGCCACACCCCCTTTTTTAAACGACTTTGCTAGAAACATTTGATTGCTTGTATTGAATAATTCCATTTGTTAGCTAGTAGGATAAGGTTATAATAAACCTTCTGTTTTTGAATATAAAATGGATACTCACGTCAAAATAAAAGAATTGGGAGAAAATTTGGACGATTATTTTCCTCAATTAATGGCAAAAACATGTTAAATTCATATTGTAATCATTCTTTTCAGTGAATAAATTTCTTCAGATTTAAGTCAAACAATTCATAATAAACTCCTAACTGAACAAATAACACATTTTAATAAGAAGGTTTATAACTTTATTGATAAACATAATTACTAAAATTGGATTTAGCTACTCATGTATATTGGGTAATGTGATGTCTAATCCTTCAATTTTGATTTTTTCAGATATCCTTTGTGAACGTGAAAATATCCGAAATCCCAAAATCAACGTTCCTTTCTGTATTAGCCGAAGTGAACATTCACGATTCCGTCATTAAGAACATTCATTCCGAAGCCTTCAAAGCTGGCCAAATATCATCTGTATCGATAATAAACACCACAATACAGAAGATGCAAACGGGAGCCTTCAGCGGTCAATCGCTAATCCTGAATTTCGTACTGAGCAAGTGTGTTATACACATGCTAGAAACCAAGGCCATAATGGCAGCTTTCAACAATTTTACTGTACAGCATTCCATGTAAGTATAGTCATAACGAAAATATATTCGGTTCTTTGTATCTTGCATTTTTTTGACGCTAACATTTCGGCATCTGATGTTAAATTTTGTCATGAAAAGATGCATAGTAGTTAGACAATTTACGACGCAAAGCTGAGTTATGAGATAAACGACATCCAAGTATAGCTAAACACCTAAAATATGTAAAAATGAGCGTGTAATAGACGCATAGCAAGGTATATCGCTATTTACTAGTGATGTTGAATTCAGTTACTTTTCAGTACTTGTAATTATCCGTTACTTCCGAAATCAATGTCCGTTATTTACCCTTAATGATAACTTAAGGGTCCTATATAGTGGATCTGTCAACAATGGCAAAATAGCAAATTTTAGATGCCAGATATTTTTGTTGATTTTAAATTTACAACGTCAACTTATGAAGAATTTAGTAATCTACCCCGCTGAAGAATCAAATTTAGAAAAAAATTATCGGATTAAAGAAAATTAATTAATATGTCAAAATATTAAAAACAAGTTTTCTCAAAAATCCTTCGGAGAAGATTTGTTTCCTTGGGTTCACGTTATAAATTGAATAAAAAGGTACCCCGCTCTGCACTTATTTTTCGTTCAACTATTCGTTACTTTGTTTTAAATGAATATAAAATAAATTAAAATTAGGCAACCCACATTACAATGAATTGTTATTCTAGTAAAAATCTTTCCCGCGGTTGCAGATGTGTAAATATTTGGTCATAAATGAATTTTTATTCGCTTAGATATTGAGTTATTATTTCAAATATTTATTATACAGTGAGGACGCGCGGGTTGGAATAAATTCATTTAAAATTTTTGGTTTTGTTTTATGGAAAACCGCTCGGATAAGTCGATTTTTATTTTTAGCTGCGGTTTTTTTGATGGTAAATTGATCTTTGTACATCAATTTAAGTTAGAGCATCAATTTTTTTTTCAAATGGAAACATATGTTTTTTATTTAATTTGTTAATTCTACATCGAATTCTAAGTATATTTCATGTACCATGTCCTATAACCAAACTCAACAGTTATCGTGAAATTTACAATTGAACATATCAATAACTGCATGTTCAATTCACTGTATATTCCCTATGTGTAATAACTACTCGGACATCCTTGGCTTATTAAATTATGTGCTATGCAACCAATATTACATTTCCGATTCACTATATAGGACCCTTAAGACAGACGTTTTACATTCCATGGCAAACCTTTATCAATATAATTTTTGGTCTCGCGATACAAGTAATACTAATAATTGGTTAAATTCAAATATTTTGTTATTTACTTTAAATTATATTTTTTAATAAAATATTTCAGGCAAGAATGTATTCTAAAAGTTATATACTATGAGAGTACTGTTTGAAAAAGTAACGATTATGTGAAACCAGTATTCGTTACGGATCTTATCGAGTAACGGATACTTTAGTAACGGATAGTTACATTTGCAACACCACTACTATTTACTATCAGGATGTGCAATAGTTAGTTATATAGCTCAACCGTTGGCTCAACTAACCACAAAAGCTATTTGTCATCCCTATACTACATCTGCCTCTACCCAATACATTTCCCTACCGGTCACGAGCCGTTGATGTTCAAGGTAATATGAGAAAATAAAAATAATCTTCAGGCAAGTTATACATTTTTACTCACGATACAATAATTTATTCAATTAGATAATCGCACATTTTCGACAGTGAGTCCTAACAAACCGACACTTATACAAACTGTTCGATGACCGATTCTCTGATGAGGAAATTGTTTATGCACCGTTGCTGCCGAATATATTGATTTATCTTGTATATATTGAAACGAATAGTTGCCAATTCGGAAGTAAATTTAGTTTAAATTATTGAATATTTAAATTTATCTAAATCACTGATACAAGTCAATGTCCAATTGGGGGTCTCAGTTTGTGTCGCACTTTTTTTCCATAAAATTCCATAGAATTTAAGAAATCAGCTTCGCATTTATTGCGAACACATTATCAAATTGTATTCGGTCTCTTATTATAGCAATTATCAAAATATCTTTCAAAATATTCTAAGTCATATTTTTCACGTATCAAAGTTACTTTTCTCTATAAATTCGACTTTTGGTTTTTAATGGAAAGTGTGAATTTAAGGTGAAATTTAAAACCCAGTTTGACCTGCATGGAACCGTTCGCAGTTACTTACTCACGTCTGAGATTCTGATATTTATATTCTATACTACTACCATTGCACTATCTTGCAGTACGCAAGATATGAAGCTGCCAATTTCGCGGATTGATGAACATAAAAAATACTTCTTGATTTTTGGGATGAAAGTGTATGATTGTCTCTTCCTCCACTGGCGACGTTTCGTCCATTATTCTAAGGGAGATCTCCAGAGCTGTCGCTGCTTCTGTGATTATCTAAAACAGACTGAGATTTGTTGGACTGATTTATATTTGGATTAGTGTATTTGGCATAGTAGTAACTTCTTACTCGTAGCTGAGTTTGCACTTGCTGAGTGCAAATTGGAAATCAGTTACCAGTTCCAGTTCATTACCACAAAAATCCTATTCAAATATTCCCATTATTACAGTCGTAAAATCAGAGAATTTATTGAAAACCAGAAAAACCTAATGACTTGAAATCAAGACAATGGATCTACCGTGCCTTCAAATACTTTTCTCATTCATTTCGATATCTTTCAGCTGTTATGGTTTCATTAAAAAATATAAGCCCAATAATTCGTCGTCTTGAAACTGCCAGCCAGACACCTATTTTTTGTGGATGTAGCGTAGTTTTCACAAATTCATGAAGATTTTCTGCAGACCAAATTCTCATATTTTGCTTGTTTAAATATCCTGAAAGATGGATTTATGTTATTCAAAAACCATTGACAGTACTGTGTTCTCGTACCAAAATCTACCTGTTTGAGTTCCGAAACTGCTTGAATTTTATATGCAAATAACTTTAAGTTCTTTTGTAAAATAGTATGACATGTCCCTACTGACAACTGAACTTCTTGAGAGCTTTGCAATTGATTTTTTGGATGAGTTGTCCATTCGACGTTGAATATCGTCTATACAATCTGTTGTTCGTTTTCTGGGGGCTCCACCGTCAGATTTACGAGTTGCTGCTCCTGTTTCACCAAATTTAATAACACAAGCATGAATATGTTTTTGCAGTTGTGCGTAAGTAACTGGCAGATTAGGAAATTGTTGCAGGGAATCCTGTAAGCACTGATTAATGGAATAAACCCAATCTCCATTTTCTAATATTTGGCCAGCTCTGTAGTAACTTTCAATAATAAATATTTTATGTTGTACGTCTAACATTATAATAAAATAATTTAAAAAATATAAGCGTCTATAATTTGAATTTAATTAAGTAAAACAACTGTCAGAATTTGAACTTTTCAAAAGCTTCGCATGTACATGTTAGGTTATTATTTGTTCATCAAATGTCGTATTTAATTTCCTTTCAAATTCATTAGCCACGTGTTGCAATTTATGTCTAACATTTTCGAAATATTTAAATAGTATTTTAATTACATTGTTCTATAACTTAAATTTGCAAAACTTTTATATTGTTTCAATATTCTTATTCTCAAAGTGTTACTTACATTTTTCATAATTTTACAATTAAATTAAAACATCCATCATCCAGTATACTTAAGAATTTAGTTCCTTCGAGTCTATTAGTGATATACTCTGCCCAAAATAAAACTATTTTTATTATTTGAAAATAATTGTACTCACTGATGGGAGAATGCGGAGAGGTATAAATTTATTTTGCATAACAGGCACACGCTGTAGAATGACACATGACCGCCAAAGCCACTGAAATTGGGCAAAAGCTGTTGGAAGATGTTTAAGCATGAATTATTATTAGCAAATTAATATTAAAACGAGTTGACTAACGTGTTTCTTTTTATTTTAGTATATCGGACATCCAGTTGACTGGTATCACCAGTGTAATTTCGAATATTCACATAACGGACAATCAATTCAAAACCATCCAGGAAAAGGCGATCTCGCTCTCCCACTTCAACAGGATCTACTTCAATCACAACATAATGTTAAATGTCGAAAACTCTTTCATAGCGTTCGATACAATCACCGAAGACGAAGCACAAGAAGTGACTTTCATCGGAAACGAGATTCACAATGCCAATTCGAAATCTCTAAACTTCCTCGCCCATCTTCCAGTCCATACTGTCGTCAAGTTCGACGATAATTCGTTCAATCAACTGTGTTACTGTGATATTGACAAGTGGTTACAAGATCTGTTCGACGACCGAAATATGGCCGTGGATTTTGCCTTAGACACTAGTTTCTGTAAGATAAGTGCGACCTTGTCGCATTGCTTCAAATTGAACGAGGGTCTGATCAACATGAAAAACTTCACCGAATTAGTTTGCGGAAACGATACTAATACGATATTCTGCGAACCTTACAATGGTGAAACCAAAACTTTAGATACAACTGCGACGATGCTTTTCGACGAAATGGAAGAAAGCAGTAACAGCAATGTATACATAGGTATTGCCTTAGGGAGCTTGTTAATTCTGGCAGTGTGTGGTACGGTAGTGATTTTATTGATACGTGGAGGAATATGGTTAAAGAGAAATGGTTATTGCATGCATTTCCGGAATATTCGATTATCTCAGGGCGAACCAAGTCATGATGATGAAAGAGTTATTGTAGATCTGGATAGGAGCGCGTCTAAGTTTGACGATAACGATCTCACTCCAGAACTTCTTTTGAGATTACGCGAAGCACTGAACGATCCCGACGATGATGTTAAGGAACAAGCACGGGAACGTATAGAAAAATTATACGAACGTTACATTACTTCCGACAGCTATACGAATAATAATCGGCAAGATGAGGAGACGCATCTGTATGAGGAATTGGGGAACTTGCAGAACGGCCATGGTCATCCACCCGAAATACCCGAAAGTCCAACCGATCGTATAAAATACATGGAAACGAGATTTGGCCAGGCGAAAATGGCTAATCAACGGCCCACTCTTGTAGGGGAGTACTCGGAGCCCACAGACGCAGCCGTCCATCTTTATTCCGAATTAAAAGAGCACAGGAATGATGAAGACACAGAGAAAAAATCGTCCATTAAATCGAACGAATCGGGCAAGATGGCGCTACGACCATTACCCGACAAGCCTAAAGACACAAATGCGGCAGGACCTTCGTCAAAATATTGAGAATGATTTTTTTGTTGAGACAAATTGAAAAAGAGAGACCAATTAATTAATTAATATTATTCTTGTTATTCCTAATCGTTTGTTATGCGCGAGAGATATGTTCATATGTTTTTTATTAAGTGTTTTGTCATTGCCATAAATAGACGGAAAACTCTGCGATCTGCTTTCGTCTCCTCCTGTATCGGGTTTTTCTGTTCTCGTACGCCATTACTTGTTACACTGTGATAATGTACAGTAGGTGATCGTAAGAGTTATTACTATAATTAAGTTTGTATATTTTGTATTCATTATTAAGAGTCTGTATTAGATACATAAGATACAAATCGCAAGTAAATGTTTTAATACTTTTATGTTGAGCTTCTATATTTCTTCGATAACCCGAAATACACTTATAATAAAAAATACCTTACATTCAAATGTAATTTTTATATTTATTTAATAGTATATAATGCAATGAGCATTTAATTACAGCTATTAAGACACGAGAATGAAAATTACAATACGAGCCGAAGGCGAGTATTGTAATGAATTCGAGTGTCTTAATAGCCATTAAATGCGAGTTGCATACACTATTTTTTCTACGACCACATAATAAAACATTATTTTTTGAACATTCCATTTCATAAATGGAGCGTAAAATTTTCCGTACGTTTTTGCGACTTTAGCTGGTAATAAATAGTTCGTGGCTACTAAGGCTTGTTTCATAATTTCTGCTGGAGTCAAATTTTACATTTCACTGTCATTTTTCCTCATTTTCACCGCTTATATTTTCAAAAAAGCACAAATTTTAACTACTTACTTGTAAATTGCAGAGAACTGTCACGTTTAATTAATTTTTATATCTGTCAGATATGCAGTCGCCATATTGAATATTGTTTGAATATTGGAATGTCTCATTCCTATCGGATATAAACTTGTATCGTAATGAAAAATCTGTATTCCTATTGGATATTAACTTGTATCATAATGAAAATCTGTATCGTAATGGACATCATTAAAGTACAGGTTCAGCATATCTAATAATACAATTAAAGTATGGGAGTAGAAAAAGAAAATAACATTATACAGTGACCGGCAGAAAGTGCGCAGCATATGGGAAAATGGTTTACCTTTGAATATAGCAAAATTATTTTATTGCATCATGTCTCGGCATGACTTGAGACCAAAATAGCACTCGCGATTTCTGCCGAAACTCTCATCGTATACGAGGGAGAGTCAAAAATAATAAATTACGCTAAGAGTAAAGTACCCCCATTTTTAACATTAGACTTTTCTTTATTAAGCAATAGTTCTTTGGTTTTAAAAATTAAAGTAAAATATCGAGTTTCATTCACTTTTGATAAAAAATTTCAGTTTACTGTTTATTCTGAATTGCCCTGTATAAGAAATTGAGCGCGCTCATACAATACGCAAATCTTACTCTCTGTAGACATCGCAACAGAAAACCATAAATAATACGTCGCAAAAGTCAGCTACAAAAATAATATAGCTCTTGAAAATAAAAATTCAAGAATGTGAAATAATTTTGCTGCACACCATATTTTACGTTTTCAGAAGTCAAAAAATTTTATTTAACTCAAATTGTGTGATTCATTTTAACTTAATCATCTTTAAAATTGTAATATTTTTTCATAAAATTAGCAACACTTCGTTTTATTAAGGTTTTAATAATAAACGCTTGACGAGAAAGAGCGACAAAAATAAAAAAGTTAGTCTCAGCGTAATCCTCGACAGATGTTTTTTCGTACTGCATGTGTTTGATTTTAAAAAACATGAACTTAATTCAATAAATGTCATTTAGACATTTAGTTTTGCTATAAAAATGGAAGCGGAAAGGTTATCGGTACAAGAAAAGGTAGAAATAGTTCTAATTCGTGGTGAAAATTACTATAGCTATCGCGAAACAGCAAATATTTTTAACAATAGACACAATAAAAATATTCACGATTCTACTGTATGCCGAATTGTGAACAAATTTAAACAAACTGGTTCGGTGGAAAGAAAAATACAAGCAACCCCATGAGAAAAGTGTAACTAATGAAGAAAATAGTTTAAATGTGTTATTGTCAGTAAATGAAGTTCCTACTATGCCATTGTATGAAAGACAAGAAGTATTAGGTATTTCCGAAAAATCGATTAGAAGAATTCTTAAAAAAAACAAGTACTTACCATATAAACCAAAATTCACCCATACTCTTCAACAAAGAGATCTAGATGCTAGAATTGACTTTTGTTTTTGGTTCCAAGGCAAGAAGGAAGATAATCCCCATTTTGGAAGTCAAATATTATTTACTGACGAAGCAACCTTCACAAACAACGGCGTAGTAAGTTCTCAAAATTGTAGGTGGCGGGCTAATCAAAATCCTAATTTTACAATTGAACGTAAAAGCCAATATTCATTTAAAACAAACGTTTGGTGTGGTATATTGAATACTCAAATAGTTGGACCATATTTTTTCCGGCAAAATCTAAATGCAGGTAGATATTTACAATTCTTGCAGAATGAATTTAGCGAGTTCCTAGATGATATGCCTTTAAATCTACGAGCAAATATGTATTTTCAACAAGATGGTTCTTCGATCCGTTCTACATTGCAAGTAAGAGAATGGCTTAATCAACAATTTCCTCAAAAATGGATCGGACGGTTTTCAGAAAATCATTGGCCTGCAAGATCGCCTGACATTACCCCAATGGATTTCTTTCTCTGGGGTTACTTAAAGAACCAAGTATACAAACATCGACCATTTAGAAATCTGGACCATTTAGAAAATACGATTAGGCAGTGTGTCGTTCAATAATCCGGTTTTTTTAAGAAACGTAGCACAAGAATTTAACAACAGGATAATGAAATGTATTGAGAATGGGGGAGCTCACGTAGAAAAATAATGTACTTGTAAATAAATATTTTTGTTTACGATTTTGTTAATGTATTTTGAGTTTTATTTCCTACTATTATGTATCTTTAGTATTATTATTATTAAAACCTGAATAAAAAGAAGTGTTGCTAATTTTATGAAAAAATATTACAATATTGAAGATGATTAAGTTAAAATGAATCACACAATTTCAGTTAAATAAAATTTTTTGACTTCTGAAAACGTAAAATATGGTGTGCAGCAAAATTATTTCACATTCTTGAATTTTTATTTTCAAGAACTATATTATTTTTGTAGCTGACTTTTGCGACGTATTATTTATGGTTTTCTGTTACGATGTCTACAGAGAGTAAGATTTGCGTATTGTATGAGCGCGCTCAATTTCTTATACAGGGTAATTCAGAATAACCAGTAAACTGAAATTTTTTATCAAAAGTGAATGAAACTCGATATTTTACTTTAATTTTTAAAACCAAAGAACTATTGCTTAATAAAGAAAAGTCTAATGTTAAAAATGGGGGTACTTTACTCTTAGCGTAATTTTGTATTTTTGACTCTCCCTCGTATACGATGAGAGTTTCGGCAGAAATCGCGAGTGCTATTTTGGTCTCAAGTCATGCCGAGACATGATGCAATAAAATAATTTTGCTATATTCAAAGGTAAACCATTTTCCCATATGCTGCGCACTTTCTGCCGGTCACTGTATAAGAATAAAAGACAACTTGCCTAATGAATTAAGTAAATCTGTAAGTTTATTGAATATGTTATTATTATTCCTATTGTTGCAAATTTCAGAGCAGTTTTAAAGATAATTGAAATGAATGGTAGAGCTATGAAAATGTTAATTTTTATAACGATGTGAAACAAAACTGGTGCATAAATCTAGATAAGTCATCGCCATATTCAAACGAACTTTTGGTTTTTGTATAATATAATGTTAATACTTGAGCATTTTGACAAATAAAGTGGTATCACCGTTGCAATTATTTGGCGATTTATATTTGAAAAAATTAGTCCAAATATAAAAATCTAACCACTTAAATAATAATTACATGACAAATTATAGTCACTTGTCCCAATTTTAAATAATGATTTGAATAATATCGATAAGTACGATACCCCTCTACATTGTTAACTTCTTCGATTCTAAATAATTGATATTCTAACATAGGCATTCCGTACGGCTTTTCTTGGCTATTACGTTTTTTTTTTCACTTCGATTATTAAAATTTCAGCACAAAAACGTGTAACGACTGTCCATGTTATGACCAGTTTGTGATAAGAAATATTAAATTTGTAGACATATTACAGATAAATTAAGAACATTATTCTAAAAATGTGGCATATGTTTAAAATTTGTCATGTATTACCAAAAAGAATACTGAATTGAATCTGAAGTCTCTTTAAAATATAAAGTCAGTTTTATGTAAATGTCGATTCGTTCCCGTTTGTGGGTATTAACCCTTCCAAAAGCTCCCTTCCATTCTGCTCTACCCTGTATATTGAAATTAATGAGGATTATACAGAGAAGACAAAAAATAACGAAAATAAGTAAAATGAAAGTAAAAATATTTTTAAATAATTGATTGAAGACGGAGATACGTGTTGAAACTCCATAATTTACAAGTAAAAATTGAAATAAATTCAAATTGAGTTCAAAACAGTTTTATTTAATTCACAACAATTGTTTCACCCTACTAGGGCTTCATCAGGTGATGAATATTATAATACAGAATATTTGTTGACGTTCTTATTTATGTCTTTTCCTAAATGAAGAGGGGGGAGTTTGTGACATTAGGTTAAGAGCGGGAGTAACTTATATCTTTAATGTAATATTTAATATATATATATATATACATAACAATATGATTAATAATATTAAAAATTTTTGAAAACTGATTGTTTACTGTTATTATAAAATTAAACAATTTATAAATATATATATAACTATAAGAATTATTAAGTTGATTTTAAATATTTAAATTTAACAATGGTGAATTATTCACTTCTAGTTGGTCATTTAAAATAAGGTTTAATTTGTTTAATTTATTTATTTCTAGGTTTTCTAATAAATTTAATTTTTTACTCTTGTCTTGTATATGTAGTATGTCAAACTTGTTATTGAATTTATGTTTTTGTTCAATACAGTGGTTTGCATATGTGGAATCTGTTTTTTGTAATTTATAACTTCTTTCATGTTCTTTTATGCGCGTGGAAAAGGATCTACCAGTTTGTCCGATATATATAGTAGGTCCCGTTAAATACAAAGTAATTGTGTTCTAGGCAGATGTTAAGAAGTTGTAAAATTTCAGATTTTATTACAGGGTTAACTTTATTGTTTTCTAATTTAGTTTCTATTAAGTTTAACACTTCTTTTGGGGGAATACTCGTAAACAAATTAGTGACATCAAATGAAATGAGTTTTGAATTATCTGGTAATTTAAATTTACGAATTTTAACCTAAATATTCGATAAAAAACTCTGGAGAATTAATAAATAAAATTCGTAAATTTAAATTACCAGATAATTCAAAACTCATTTCATTTGATGTCACTAATTTGTTTACGAGTATTCCCCCAAAAGAAGTGTTAAACTTAATAGAAACTAAATTAGAAAACAATAAAGTTAACCCTGTAATAAAATCTGAAATTTTACAACTTGTTAACATCTGCCTAGAACACAATTACTTTGTATTTAACGGGACCTACTATAAACAAACCGGAGGGTTAGCAATGGGAAATCCACTAAGTCCCTTATTATCCGAAATATTTATGGACAACCTTGAAGATATTATTAGTAAACATTCGTTATTTAAAAATTGTATATACTGGGTGAGATATGTAGATGATATTTTGGTGTGTTTTAAAGGAACGGAGAGACAGTTAAATACACTTCATAATCATATTAACACTTTGCATGATAATATTAAATTCACCATAGAATTAGAAAAAATAAAACAATTAATTTTCTAGACCTTCAAATATCACATATTACTGATACACACGAATTAGCTATTTACCATAAACCCACCCACACAGATATTACGATACATTCTAACTCTTTCCACCCGATTAGTCATAAACTTGCTGCTTTTCACTCAATGTTATATAAATTAATCCATGTTCCTATGAATAAGATTAATTTTGATAAAGAATTAGATTAGAATTTACACCATAGCTCAGAATAATGGTTATTCAAAAGAATTAATAAATAATCTCCTTTATAAAAAACAAAAATCAAAAATCATATCCGAAATTTATCCTATAGTTCCCCAAACTTACTTATCAAAATTTGCCTCTGTGACTTATATAGGTACACCTTCCATAAAAATAAAAACATATTTACAAAAAACAACAAACACATTAATTTCATTTCGTAGAAACAACAAACTACAGATTCACATTAAAAATAATAAAGATAAAACTGACAAAAATTTAAAATCTGGGGTCTATAAGTTAAATTGCGAGTGTGGAAAAGCTTATATCGGACAAACTGGTAGATCCTTTTCCACGCGCATAAAAGAACATGAAAGAAGTTATAAATTACAAAAAACAGATTCCACATATGCAAACCACTGTATTGAACAAAAACATAAATTCAATAACAAGTTTGACATACTACATATACAAGGCAAGAGTAAAAAATTAAATTTATTAGAAAACCTAGAAATAAATAAATTAAACAAATTAAACCTTATTTTAAATGACCAACTAGAAGTGAATAATTCACCGTTGTTAAATTTAAATATTTAAAATCAACTTAATAATTCTTATAGTTATATATATATATATTTATAAATTGTTTAATTTTATAATAACAGTAAACAATCAGTTTTCAAAAATTTTTAATATTATTAATCATATTGTTATATGTATATATATATATATATATATATATATATATATATAAAACAGGAAAAAGAGAATATTGGGTAAATTCCGCTGTAGTGCAACCGTAGACACGTGTTTCTGACTAATTGGTCAGCGGAATTTACCCAATATTCTCTTTTTCCTGTTTTATTTTATGTATCCGCGATAATTCTTTTATTGATTATATATATACCGGGTGTCCAGTTTAAAATGCAGTACATGGGGATATTGGAAACCGTTGGAGATACAACGTCGGTTAAATGGGAGAAAAGTTGCGTATTCATTTGTCCATGAATAATCCGACATCAGATTTTGACATTTTTGTTTCATTGGGCAGATACAGGGTGAAAAAGAAAAAAATGCATTTTTGAAAATCTTCCATATTTTGTTTCCTAGAAGAGATAAATTTACAAAAGTTGTAAGCTAGGGATAACAAGTCATGAGGATTTTAAAAATGATTAAAACAAAAATCTAGGTCTACTAGATTTTGCGTGACAATAATAAACTTTTGTTTTTCTTATGGCAGCCATATTGGATTTTAACATTTTTAATATATTCAAAAAAAATGCTATTCAATCATGTATAACATGTTTATGTTCAAGATAGTAAAAACATGAAAAATAGAGAAAGTAAGATTTTAACATAGTAGGCCATGGAACTGTGGATATCTTAAGTGTATACTGATAAAAAAAACAAAAAATAACAAGTCTCCAAGTACTGTTAAAATATCTTTAACATTTTATTTATTAGTATTCATTAAATAAAGGTGGTTAGGTAGCTGAATCATTAATGTAACAACTGTTCAAATAAGCCACCGTTCAGTCATATGCACAATCTACATCGTGTTAGTACTGCCTCACAAGATTCTCTAACCACGTTCGGTGTCATTCCATTCACTGCTTCTTCAACTGCTTGACGTAATTCTACCACATTTTCATAAGATCTCGAATACACCTTGTTTTTCAGATAGCCCCATACAAAAAAATCAAGGGGTGTGAGGTCCGGGGACCTAGCAGGCCACCCTATTGGTCCTCGGTTACCAATCCAGTTTTGTAATATTGATTATTTAAATAATTTGTAACCAACAAGGAATTGTGTGGAAGCGCTCCGTCTTGCTGAAAATACATATTTTGCAACGTGGCAAGTGGAAGTTCTTCAATTCGTTCAGCAACATGCGTGCGCAAAAGTTCTAAATACCTTTCAGAATTTAAATTCTCATTGAAAAAGAATGGACCGATAACATGGGTATCAATAACGCCGATCCAGACATTAAATCCCCATCTGACTTGTTTTGCCTTTTTTTGGGCTTGACAAAACTTCCATGCATTATCAAATTATCACGCAATCGGCAAAAATGCTTTTTTCTGGCTGCCACCTTTCAGGGTATCTATCGAAATACATTTCTGCAGCCAATTCATCATTTCTTCCACACAAAATAAAACACTCCAGCATTTGATATTTGTCACTATTTGTAAAACGATCCATCTTAGGTTTGCACAGTATAGATACTTATAACAATACAATGAGATTAACAATAAGATTACTGACAGTTCAGAATAAACTTCACAGCTTTTAGAGTTGTTTAATACAAATGTCACATTTATTATCACGGCCTACTATGTTAAAACCTTACTTTCTCTATTTTTCATGTTTTTACTATCTTGAACATAAACATGTTATACATCATTGAATAGCATTTTTTTTGAAGATATTAAAAATGTCAAAATCCAATATGGCTGCCATAAGAAAAACAAAAGTTGATTATTGTCACGCTAAATCTAGTAGACCTAGATTTCTTTTTTAATCATTTTTAAAATCCTCATGACTTGTTATCCCTAGCCTACAACTTTTGTAAATTTATCTCTTCTAGGAAACAAAATATGGAAGATTTTCAAAAATGCATTTTTTTCTTTTTCACCCTGTATCTGCCCAATGAAGCAAAAATGTCAAAATCTGATGTCGGATTATTCATGGACAAATGAATACGCAACTTTTCTCCCATTTAACTGACGTTGTATCTCCAACGGTTTCCAATATCCCCATGTACTGCATTTTAAACTGGACAGGGTGTATATATATATATATATTAAATATTACATTAAAGATATAAGTTACTCCCGCTCTTAACCTAATGTCACAAACTCCCCCTCTTCATTTAGGAAAAGACATAAATAAGAACGTCTACAAATATTCTGTATTATAATATTCATCACCTGATGAAGCCCTAGTAGGGTGAAACAATTGTTGTGAATTAAATAAAACTGTTTTGAACTCAATTTGAATTTATTTCAATTTTTACTTGTAAAAATATTTTTGCCTGTTTTTTTCCAACTAAGTACGTGAACTTTTGTTAGTACCCTCGTATAGTTTTGTATATTGTACATATCGTATAATACAATCTTTTGATTGCTTTAACGTCTAGGCAGTTTGATCATATCTGTTTGTATAGGCTGTATATTATTCATGTGCCGATAAGCATTGGCATTTTAGAGAACTTCATGAATAGCAATTTGTATCTCTGCTTATTTTTACCAATTTACATATTGTAAAAACAACAAATAATACGAAAAAAGGAGACAAATATTACAAAAATTGACTATAGTCATATAAACATCTGTCAATCTTTAGATTCTTCAACCTTTTTTTAAATACTTTTATATTATATTAAATTGCCTTATTATTGGGTTAAACTGTTGGGCAATAAACATAAACATTTATTACTGCTCTCCCTTATTTGTTGTGGAAGACATTATAGACAGACAAACAACAATACATGGGAGATCTTTGAAAGGCCGTCGATTTATGGACCGGTACACTAAACTTATGTTTTGTTCTTGTTGGATAATCATGGAAGTCACAATTTCTTTTAAATTCGTCTTTATGAGTGAAAACAAAGACCGCACACGGAAATGTTAATATTTTGTGTAATATAAATATCGGACGACACGAATCGTGGGCCCCAAACCAAATATCAGCCGCACAAGTCTGCTTATACGTAAATGATTGTTCTTGACAATTATAGTGTAGTATGTAAGCATGTTTCGTATGTTGAAAGACCGCTTCACCTAGATTCTCTATCTGTTCTCCACGTATGATAAGAAAATAATGAATATTCTAGGTGTACTATCTGCTGCAAACAATAAATTGCGAATTTATTTTGACAAGTAATTTTGCATGGTTTTGATACAGTGACAGTCGTCATTTATAGCAGATTAGTTCTTCTATATTTTTAAATATACACCCAAAGATTCTATATCTTGCATTTCAGAGAGATGTTCCCCTTGAAAATAAAGGAAGACTCAGGGCCTCACAGCAAAGAAATGCCCCTGTACATGAAATTGCTGATGAACTAGACTTATCTTTACGTGGTACCGATTTGATAATGTGAACTAACGTCTTATCCCGAACTAAATATAGCTAGCACAGGTATATCTCTAGAGGAAGAAGAGCAGCAAAATTACACTCATGCCCATGCTAGAAGTATGTATTAGGCAGATAAATTTGCCCAAATCTTTAAAATTCTATGGACCGGCGATTAGGAGCGACAACAGAAAATATTGGTTTTCGGACAAAATATTAAATATCTCTTACTCTACTGTGATGATTTTATATGTATATATTTCTGGTCTTTCATGTTTGCTGTCTTTTATTCATATATATTTTTTGCAATTAATAAATAAGAAAACTTTATAACTATAATTAGCATCATGCTGTATGTAAAATACGACCACCAATAATACAATCATGTAATGTTGGTTGCCAAATCAAAATTGTAAAAATTCCCGTTTTTCGCGCCAGATTTGGTAGGTATTTTGACACTTATATCATCCATTGGCTGCTACACCATTACGACGTTGGATGGGAATAATTGTTGCATTATATCCTGGGCAGCTGAGAAGAACGGGTGAAGCACAAATCTCTTCAGTATACAGATTTGTATTCAACTGATCAGTCAAAAGATTCTAACCTACTTATATTGAGGCACGTTTAAACATCCGCTTCGATATACGACCCTCTAAACATGACGATATAGACACGGGAAAGTCCCTGATATTGAAAAATAATCGGTTGTCCATGGCGCAGCCAAAATTTTATACAGGATCTAATTCTTTGAAGGTTGTAACAGTTACAGCTTATTTTTATCCCATAATCTTATATATAAAATTGGATGTGTGTGTATGTTCCCTATAGACTCCGAAACCGCTAAACCGATTTTCATGAAATTTTCAGGAAAACTCTAGCAAAGTCTGAAGCGTGTTCCTATGAAGCTTGGTGCCGATCGGACTAAAAATAATAACATTTTCATTTAATCTTATAAGATCGGATCTCTTGTGATTATTCTGTGGTTAGATTAGTACTAACCCATGAAGTTGCACTAATAGTTAACATAAGAAATATTTATTATTCAAATGCGAACCGCCGCATTTTATACCACAAACACGACATATTTTAAATGAAATATTTGAAGGGAAGTGGTCTTCGGACATTACATTAGTTTTATTTTTATAGGGATCCGTAAAAGAGCAAATATACAGTATACCTGTAACCACAAAAGAGCCATGTGGCAACATATTCAATAAATATTTAGAAATATAAGTACTCGACTCCTTATTAAAGTCAATTTATCATTTCTGAAGCGTATTCAAAAATGTTTAAAAGTGAATGAATATTCATACGAGCACTTGGCCAAATAATTTTTACCTATTTTAATGATAATATTCATTTGTTATTCTATAATTTCTGTTCAACTAATTACTCATCAATTCACGCAACAGTTCCTGTTTCTACACCTACTAAAATCAAGTTATTAATTTGTTTAGTTTTAAAATCTGTCTATTTTGCCATATTCTGCATATTTTATGAATTATACTGCTTGTAAATAAAATATATCCAATTTTTTAAAATGTCAATTTATCATTTCTGAAGCGTATTCAAAAATGTTTAAAAGTGAATGAATATTCATACGAGCACTTGGCCAAATAATTTTTACCTATTTTAATGATAATATTCATTTGTTATTCTATAATTTCTGTTCAACTAATTACTCATCAATTCACGCAACAGTTCCTGTTTCTACACCTACTAAAATCAAGTTATTAATTTGTTTAGTTTTAAAATCTGTCTATTTTGCCATATTCTACATATTTTATGAATCATACTGCTTGTAAATAAAATATATCCAATTTTTGTGTAAATACTGGTACGCATAGAAATGAGACTATATAGGTAGGTACTCGTAAGTAAAAGAAAAGAAGAATGGTATATTATATATTTTTGGAATAAAAATTTATAAACAATTCAAACTCTTTGTAGCTAGTAGAAATCCTATCTTTAAGCTGATTTAAAAAAAAAAATTCTTAAATCATGTTTGTCAACTGAGAAGCCACTTATTAAATGTCATCCGTTCAATTGTGAATTTCACGGCAAGTATTATGACTCACTATACCATATTCAAATAACAAACATAATAGTTAATTGATGAGGCTGATACATGTTGAAACTCCATATTTAACTGAATAAGTAAAATACGTAAACTAGGTTTCAAAAATTATTTAATAATATCACTACAATATCGTTTCGCCAAACTTTGGCTTCATCAGGTGATGAGTAACTGAATATACAAAATTATTACAACATAATATATAGTGTCACAAAAGCATTGGATATGAGTGGGGGTATTTTATAAACTATAGCATTGTAACAACGGGGAATAATTGAACTGAGTCTGATCGTTTAAAGCACGACCTAATTTACTGTATCTATTAATTTCTAAGGTTTCTAATAAATTGAGTTTCTGTCAATTGTCTTGTATATGTAAAACTTTGAAATCTCTATTGAATTCGTGTTTTTCATCTATACAATGCGTTGCGAAAGTAGAGTCCGTTTTTTACCCATATAACTTTTTTCATGTTCCCCGGTCCTCTGTTCAAAAGTACGGCCTGTCCGACCCACATATACCTTATCACACTCACAAGTCAACATATAGACCCCCGATTTCAACCTTTTATCCGCTTTATCCCTATCGTTTTATTTTTGAACTGAATTATTAGTTTTAAATGCTATTGACTCGTTTTTAACGTTTTTAATTAGTTTACCTATTTTTATTGATGTATGTCCTATATAGGTGAAAGCATTGTATTTGTTATCTGAATTTTCTTGTATTTTTGGATAAATTAACGATAAAGCCTGCTTTTTTCGTTTTCGTGCAAGAATATTGTCTACTAGATTTACTGTATAGCCGTTATTGTTAGCTATCGTGTAGATTCTATTTAGTTCTAATTCAAAGTTAGTTTTATTCATCGGTACATTAATTAATCTATGTATCATTGACTCATACGCTGATAACTTGTGCGACCAGGGGTGAAAAGAACTTTTTATTATTCGAAATCGTTAAATCTAAAAAAATAATGGATTTATCTTTTTCTATTTCTGTTGTGAATTTTATATTAGGGAGTATGGTGTTAATGTGGTCTTGAAACGATTTTAATTGTCTAACTGTACCTTTAAACCAAACTAATATGTCACAACATAACGGTACCAATAAACACAATTGTTAAATAAGGGGTGCTTACTTATTTGTGTTTCCATGTAGTTCATAAATATTTCTGCCATTAGCGGACTTAAGGATTTCCCATTGCTAAACCTGCCGTTTGTGTGTAGAGCCGTTGTTTATATTGACAGATGTTTAAGAAATGTAAAATCTCGGTTTTGGTAATCGGGTTAACGTGTCTTAAGTCCAGCATTGAAGATATTAATTCTATTACCTCTTCAGGGCGTACATTGGTGAATAGGTTGTAACATCAAACGAAACAAATTTAGTGTTGTGGGGAATATCTAAACTCGATATTTTCTTAATAAGTTCTTGTAAATTTTGTATGGACCACTCCGATTTAAATTTTGTATGTTCGAGTATAATATGAATTAATTGTTTGCAAAGTTCACTACACGGGGCTTTAATGAAGGAAATTACAGGTCTAATGGGCATATCTGGTTTGTGTAATTTAATTAATCCATAAAGTTTAGGTGCTTGGGGGTTCATGATCGTAAGACGTTGTTTTTGTTGACTGTTAAAAAGAATATCTGAATCATTTAAAGCCCTTTTTAGTTCTTTTTGAAACGTTTTTGTGGGGTCTGATTGTAACTTTGAAAATGAATTATTATCTATGAAATCTATAACTTTTTTTTATTATAACCTGGCTCAGAAATTGCAATGACAGTGTTACCTTTATCTGCTCTAGTGAAAATAATTTGATTTCCTAAAGATGTTTGTTTTAGAGATTTTATTGTATTGACCTCTGAGCTAACATTGTTTGAAAGTCGCTATAAATTTGATTCTGGTGACACTATATATTATGTTGTAATAATTTTGTATATTCAGTTACTCATCACCTGATGAAGCCTAAAGTTTGGCGAAACGATATTGTAGTGATATTATTAAATAATTTTTGAAACCAAGTTTACGTATTTTATTTATTCAGTTAAAAAACATAAAGTTGTCAAAATTATATCGAAAAACAACATTAGCGCAGTAATGATCACTTTTAAAGTAATAACGTCTTACACGAAATTTACTAAGCAATTTAAAAATAAACTATTAGACAATAATGCGTCACGTAATTTTAATCCAGTTTTCTGTATATGCAATTATTAATTGAAAAAAAATAACTTGTATTAGGACCTTTGATTAAGAATTATACGGGAAATAAAAAAATATACAGGTGTTTCATTTAAAAAGTATAACCATGGTCAGCCCCCAAGTTATGGAGCACTCTGTATAATACAAAATAAATTTAATAGTTGGTCCTAATGAGTGGCTATTGCAGCAAAAAAAAAACTCTTCGAAATATCTTTTCTTATGAAGTCACAATCTGTCTATCCCAGAAAGATGACTCAGCCTGTATATACGACAAATACCTAAAATTGTCATTGCGAAATCATACCTCAAGGTGAAAATAGCCACTATGGTCGAAACGCGTCCTAGTCTCGATAATCGGTGGCAATAATAATAATAATACATAAATAGCTCTCATAACTGTCTCGTTTCTGTAATTATTAGTAACTCTTATCCCGTAACAAACTGATTAAGCCTCTATAATAGTGAAAGTATATTATATGGAGTTCAATTCCAGGCATTATTCCGAAAAATATAAATAGTTTTACAAACAGAAAAAAAGTTCTTCATTAAATAGGAACTATACACTTTGTAAATATTTAAATACTTAATTATTTTACTCTTTTAGGAAATCAGGTTCAATGCAAATGAAAGAAAAATAAGCACTTCACGTGCGACGAAAAGGTATCTTAATCACCTCTGTCAATGTTTCTTTATAAAAACATCATCGTATACTTGGCCTCTGTCCAAATTATAGAAGCAAGTTTTGGTGCCTTCCAAAATATCTCGCGTTCTTCAATGAAACATTCACATTGTACACATGCTCGACAAGAATTCACGGGATTTTCACCGCATTACCCCAATTAACATCAATTAGAACCTTCCTCAGCTTAATTGAACATAGAACGTCCATCCATCAACTAGTGAGGAAATACGAATCAGTTGCCTTTTCGTCTGGAGGAAATCTAATTACGCCAATTTAGGACAGTTTAAATCACTTGCTTGTTTGTTAGTAGGTAACAAGGCGTTGTATATATACGTATTGTTTTGCCATGAAAAATCATAATAAATCGCTCCTGTTTAATGTGACATAATATAATATATTCAGAGACACGTTTTATTTTCAAACCTTTGCCATCGTCACCGTTGCTAAGGAAATTGGCATTAAAGAAAGATGTATTTTGTGAATAATGACCAAGCTCAAAATCCGAGAGAGATGAACGATAAAGACGTGACGGAACGTGAAACTGTAGTAACCACTTGTTTTAAATTGTTCAAATTTAAATGGTGCGTTCATCTACTACATCCACGTTCATGAGAAACGCTCATAAGCCAATAGGTATAGTTTCAGTTTAAATCTACTGTACATACTCACTAGTAGTGTACCTTGTTAGTGTGAAATTGCCTGACGCTTGACTATATGTAAACAAACACTTCGCACGCATTGATTACGGAAAGAATCACGTAAGTGTAATTTATTTAAAGTAGTTTAGTTTAAGACGCTTTATTTATGCACCTGCGCGTTTGTTTCGTCTAAAACGTAAGTGCTATACTAATACTATACAGGTCGATCTAAATTACGTTCGTATAACTGCTACGTCACTTGATTCAATTAATTCACTTGAATTAGAAAACTAATTAATTAATTAGATTAATTCGAAATGACGAAATAATTCACTACATTTTTGCAAAAGAAAATTTGAAATTTATTTCTTTTCAAAGAGTTGCTTTTTGTAGTATATTTTTTAAAATTTGGATAGATTTTTTAATTTGCAATGCAAAAGATTAAATACAATTAAATAGTAGTATTAATAAGAAGAAGTTTTGGGAAGATATAATTTATTGCTGATATATACTGAAATCTAAAAGCCATAGCAGGCCTGTTATTATTGGATGAAAACATATATGTTATTCTACAACTGTCAAAAATACATTTAGTATGACTTATTTGTTCAAATGATTAAGAGCACATCTTTCGTAACTTAACTATCTCCAAGTAATCAAGCTGTTAAGTTTCTTTAACATTGAGGTAGAACAAAAATCTGATATTTATTACAAAACTGAAATAATTATAATACCTACACCTGAGATACAACAGTTCGGAAAAATTAAGAATTTCTCGAGGTATTTGAAGCACCTTAGATTATTTAAAATTGTAAATATTTATAAGCAATTAGATATATAGCTAGACGTAAATGGTATGCAAGTCTTTGCATTAACTGTTAGGACTTGAGCTTCATTCCACTAGCGATATAGCCTTTAGACTCTTAAAGCATATATTCAAAGATTATACCTTAGTCAAAAACGCCACGTTTAACACTCTTTTTAGGAGTTCCTACTGAAAATGGCAACTTAGTTGTCGAGATACGTATTTAAATTATTTTATATTAATTATTATTAATACTCGCATCAAATCTACTGATGTATTTATTTGGTTTAATAATTAATATAGTTATAGTTATGTACATTGTTGGAAGATAATGTACAATTTCACATTCGTATAAGTTTGCCGGGTACTGTTTATAAGAATATCGCTGTAAGAATGAAATTGTATTGTATTGCATATACTTTTGATCCTGCAAATATAATCAAGAGAGCAATGAAATAAAGAATAATCAGTGACGGTGATAAATGGAATGAGGAAAACTGCGCTTGAACTCTATTGATTTATACGTTTCTGTAATTTGTGTAGTGGCAAATGTGCAAATATCAAATATTACATAGACTGTTAAACGTTAATAATATATATTATACCGGGATATCAATAATTAAATTGATCAATGGTGGTCATGGATTTTAAAGTTATTGTCGTAGCGTGCATCGTACATTTAGGTATGTCATAATTTTTTGAATGTCAAAATCTGTCAAATTATTGTGTTGAAGTTTTCTAATCCTGCACGGTTTTTGAATCATGGTTCTCACCACAGAGCACAAAATTTACATGATTGAAGCCTATTTTCGAACGGGTGTGCTAGTTAATGGAACTTGGGAATACAGTCAACGTTTGTGTTTGGACAATTTTCGAGAGCACTTACCAGCCGTAGCAGTATTACAGGACAATTTTTATGCATGCCTTACAAATTGTGTTGGAGTGTTTCGCGAAACTGGTTCTGTGACGCATAAAAAAGGTGCTGGTAAACCAAGAGTTCGTACAGAAGAAGTTATTAATTATGTTCGTCAACGTATGGAAGAAGAGCCTACAAAACTTTTAAAACGTGTCTCTCAAGAAATTCGACTTTCTTATGCAAACGGCAAACGATTGTAAAGAAGGACCTGAACATGCATCCATATAAGATGCAATCATATCAAGCTCTTCTTCCTGCAGACCACCCCAGACGCCTTGCGTACTGCCATTGGTTCGTTAATAATTTAATGAATGACGATCTGTTGAACTTAACTTTTTTTCTGACGAAGCTTGGTTCCACCTTTCGGGATACATCAATTCTCAGAATATGCGAATGTGGAGCACTGATAACCCGCATATTTTTATTGAAACGCCACTACATGCTCAGAAAATTGGTGTTTGGATGGCAGTTTCTCGCAGAAGAATAATTGAGACGGTGCAACAGCACATACTACACGAGAAAATCTTGCTTTTCTCCACGAGTTTTTTGATGATCACCTTGTTTGACAATTATGGACTATTTTATCTTTCCTTATTTAAAAAATAAGATTTTCGCAAATCCGATACATAATTTGCAAGAACTGCAACAAAGAATTGTTCAGCAATGTGCAATCATAACGCCAGAAATGCTGCAAAACGCTTTTCACAGCATGAGGAGGCGCGTAAACTTGTGCATTGAACAAAACGGGGGACATTTCCAACAATTATTGTAATTTAGCTTTTCTGGTTAATAAAAACGTTATTTATTTCATAACTTGTAGTTCATTATTATTTTACAGCTGAACTAACTAGGTAACACATTTGTAGGTTATTGATAATGTCAGTGTAGCTTGACAATGATTGAATTATTTCAAAAGGATGATTTAATAATAATAATAATAATAATAATTCTTTATTCATCCCTTTAGCATACAATAAAAATACAGGGTAGGTCAAAAAATTTGTTTTTACAACATCTAAACAAAAAAATAGGTTGTTGAAATATTGAAAGATAATTTTTAAAATAATTATAATATATAAAGATAACTTTTTAAAATATATATGTATGTAGATATTTTTTTTTAATTTAAACTAAGACAAGCGTTTTACATTCCATGACCAACATTGACCAATTTAATTTTTTATATCATAGTATTTACAATATTATATATACCTGTAAATATCATGGATGTCCGTAATTGATTTACGAATTGTGAATTTAATGTTGTAGACCAGTTGGAAACGTCTTCTTTCATTTGTTGTAGCGCCACAGTTGCGCCTAAATATTTAATTTACAAAATAGATATCGTTTTACAATCATACGAAAATTATTAAAAAACCCTGCGTTTGTGGTATCATGTTACAATTAATTATGTAGAATTCAAGCAGGGGCGAAAATTGTAAGTAAAATTCGTTAATATGTAAATGATCGATCAGTAAATCAACTGCAGACAGTCGTTACAGTATTTTGAATGATTATAAAGTTTATAAGGAACTAACCCGAGATGTTCTCCTGCCTTTCTGGCAGGTGGCGCGATGAATTTGATTTGGTTAAAGTGCCTGTCTAAAAAAGTCTGGACAAAAGGGATCGTTGGCTCGATTGGAGGATAGGCAAGAAGACCGACCACTGCGCCACCTATCAGGTTCAGATTTTGTGATTTTCTTTTTTGGCAGTAAACCAACACATATAATGAATATGTCATGTTGGTCCATAGATATAGAATCTGTTAATAACTTGACTACAACGCCATCTATCGGATCATAGCATAGCTATAAACCATCCTATGTGAATATGACCTCATTCGGTCAAATCGTTCAGAAGTTACACGATCTTAGTCTCATTCACTCTTGTCTATTTGACAACATTGTGAAGTGCGTACCAAAACCGCTTAAACAGCAAGAAATACCAAAGTTAAATGCAATAATACATAACTGCAAGATCTACTAGCCGCTTGTCAAAGTGAAATAACTAAAAATAAATGACATTCTCATCACCATGATCAGTTCAAATTAAAAGAAAAATGATTCAAAAGCTGTTCGAAATAAATTTTAGAATACATTCTGCAGTCTTCATAAATTTACTCAGTATATATAATTTGAGAGATATTTGCAAAACACTGTTTTTCTATAAGAGTACATGTGGTAGTTCGGAATTTTCAAAATATTTGTGTACAAAATTGTTACAAATTGAGTTTCCAATATGTTTATATAGTCGTCATAAATTCATGTAAATGAATAATATGTTAGGTATTCGCAAAAAACTTATTGTCGATAAAAGTAAAATTCTTAGATCAGTTACAGAACTAATTGGCTTCTGATTATTTCTCTATTTTTTCACAAATTTCAATAAAAGTGACAGTTGACCAGATATTCTCGAAATATTATTGCCGTGCTAGAGCAAAGTGCTACATACTTCCCGTTTATTTTTTGCTCAAAAACTACTCAGCTTCTTCGATTAAGATTGGTAACTTAGGATTAGAATGCGACGACGACAGCTTTAGCCGTTTAGGCACAATCGTGCTCCCGGACGGACAGACACAGACATCATCATCAAACTTTGTTACTGTCAGAGGATTCAAAACGTCAGGTAAAATCTTGATGATGAAAATGTTCATTATCACGATACTTTATGATGCTATACTTAAGAAAGTAAAATGGGCAGCGTGTGTTTGTTACCATTCCTAATTCACAGCTTATTTAATTTAGCTTAATTGTTTCTTTTTGAGATGTTTTCCTACTGTTCCAGCCGATTTTCAACAATTTCTATGAAATACGGTTGTGAATTAAGTAGCTGCATGAAAACGTGTTTATATAGAAAACATTAGTTTTGTATCTGTAAAAATATGATGAAATGTAAAAATCCAAATCAGTCAAATGCTAGTGAGTCATAGATGTAACATACAGATCAACCTTTGTATAGTCATATACAGATTGTCGTAGTTAAAAGTTAATATGCATCTTCAAATACACACACATAAACATGTACCTATGTATGTATGTATACAACACCGGTGGTGTGGGGAGATAGTGGGGAGATCGAGAGCGCGCGCAGACATGGCATTCTTTCCGTAACTTTAGAGCGTGAACGTACATACATTGTATCTGAGCAGACTCGCAAATATTAAAATAAAATGCCCTTAACTGTCGAGGAAAAAATACAGATTGTGTTATGGTATGCCAAGGATAATTCGTACAAAGACGTGCAAAATTTATTTGTTGCGGCGTATGAAAATCGTCCACCTCCCTCTGTGCCAGCTATCCATAAGATTGTGAAACAATTTCGTACAGAAGGTTGTGTTAATTCACTGCATACTAGAAGACACGTTGTGCACTAAAGCCTCGGTACCCCGGTGTCCCGATATCACGCCCGATATGAACTCATCTGTACTCCCCTACTATCGTACCCCTCCATTTCATGTTTGCATGCACTTGTGTGCGTGTTTGTGTTTCCCTATATCTACTTTTATTTCGGTCAAGCGGTATAACTGTCGTATGTTTCTAAAACAACAAATGGATATGTTAAGAAAGCTAAAAATTACTAAAATAAAATTTCATCTTCTGGGAATCAGCCTTGCATGAATTCAAACTGATCTGTGCTATAATTAAGTGATGAATGAACTGGACAGGTATTACACGTTAAACTGTACTCGACACATATGCATCCCATTACCTTGCCACGAAATGAACACTTTTTATGTGTTTTGCCAGATAAGACAGTTTCTATTTATAAACAGTTCCAGTGTCGCGCAGTTGAATTTTATAAAGTTGTGTTTTGCATTCAACTTCTCCAACAGTGTATTTCACATTGTTCCGCTTAGTTTACACGGGAGAGCAACTAGCGATAGTACTTGCGACAGTAACTTGCGCTACCGTTTACACCTAAGCAAATTATTTAAGCAATTTTCTATCGCAAGTGCTCTACAGATAGAACTTCCACAAGTTATTGCATGCGCGTTTACACGAGATAGTATATTTTAGTCTAGGAAAATGTCTTGTCGTAGAAAGAGAGTTGCAGCCGCTGGTGTTCTCACTGCTATGTTCGAAAACGTCGAAGAGAGAAGGCTAGGAAAAGAATATGAGTCAAAGAATGAATAAGCAGAAAGCATGCCCTTGGTGCTTACGCAATGTTATTAAATGAATTAAGAAGTCAAGATACAAATAATTTTAAAAAAAATCTGTGTATGTCAGAAAGCGACTTTGACATTTTTACTTCAATTAGTTTCGGATAGAATAGCAAAACAAAAGTGAATACAAATATGCGGAAATCTATCAAACCAAATGTACGATTGGCTCTGTCATTAATGTTCTTAGCAACAGGTAAATTTAAAAATTAAAATAACAGATGAAGATATATTAACTCTTATTTCTACAGCAATTACTCAGTACCGGCTATAGAAATCCGGGAAGAATTCCGTGATTTTGTTTCGGCCGAGGGTGAAGTTTCTTGGCAGTATAAACATATTTAGAATTGTTATTTAACACATTTATAGTGTAGAATGTTCAAGTTAATAATCAATCCAGCAGGTAATGATTCATTAGTTACCCAAGTTCGCTTTCATGAAACGTAAAAAGTTATAGCCATCTAACATCCAATAATTTTTACACGTAAAAATAACACATTTCGCTAAAAACATGATGTTATGTATTGGCCCAGAAGGAATTTTAGCGAATCAAAATAATGCACTTATTAATTTGATCGGAATGAGACCATTACTTTTTTTTCATTGTATTCCACTCCTGGTTGGCTTGAGTTCGAAGATTGTGTAATTTCCGCTGTATTTCTTTCTCGCTTGTACTAAATTTTTCAGCGATATATTTTAAGGTTTTTTGTTTTCTGACCCGATCCCTATATACTTGTGATTTAATCTGTCACAATTCGGGAAAACTTCAAACATGTTTCTTAGCGCAATACTTTTATCTCTTGATCAGACATATTTTTTGTCCATTATTTCTGCCTAGTGCTATCCACTTGCTCATTCAACTTTCAACAAAATCGAAATAAATTTAACAAATAATAATAATTTAATAAACTTCCTACAGCGTTCTTCCAACCTATTTAGACACGCAAGCGATTCTTGCCGTAAGTACTTGTCGCCACTTTTGCGACTTGCTGTGAGAGCGATCTCAGACAACCATGGGGGGGGGGGAGGGGGGGTGTCACTTCAAAGATATACCACGATCGTCCATATTTTTCGAACCCGTTTTTCTTTCGCATTACTGATAGCGTTACTATTCCCTTTCCATCAGAGTGTGTTAAAATAATACATTTGTCAAGACTTTTAAAATTAACAAGTACTTAATGACCCAATTTTTCTTTTCTTTTTTTACGATGGGGGGGGGGGTTCTAACCTCCAAAACCCCCCCTGGTTACGCCACTGACATATAGTGTTCTATGGATACGAATAAATACAAATATTTATTTTTTATTCAAACAAGATTGAATTCTAAAAATGAAATTTTGTCGAAATAACTTTCAGATTTGTTGATCTATTCACCTTTTGATCGTTAAAATTACGGCAACAGCCTGTATAAATACAATTACAATTCATGTTAAAATATTGTTACCAATTTGTCTATTAAGTACTTAGTTCTTCAAATACCATACAGTTCTTTTAAACAGACTAGACTGCATTTGCGATATTTAAGTGTTATATTTAAACTGGAATTATGTCTCATCACAGTATAGATAAGGCCCGACAAAGAACATAATTTTAATATTACCTTCTGAAAATTTTCAATTATTTGGTAATAGAAAATCTAAGGAATCGCAAGCGATCCAGCAGCATGTAAATAAATTCGATCACGAGCGGGAAATTAGAACACCTACCGCTCGATGTCGCCACAATACCATAAATGAGGAAGCGAACATAGAAATCGTTAATGCAATCTAACTTTAATAATAATAGTTTATTTCCCACCTGGTCGCAGTCTATTGATTGGAATGTAATTACGTTAACTTCTGATTAAGAAAAAAAGGTAACTAACGAAACATTATTAAAGTGTATGTAAAATAAATCTAAATATAAAATAAAAACCTCATTAACTAGATCTTGTGTATGTATGGTTGCAGTCGTACAGGATTAGATACGTATATAAACCAATAAAATCAAGCACATAGATACCGTGCGCGTTAATATATATGTACATATACAGGCTGGTTCACAGGGAACTGAATCGACCGATTGCGGAAAAACTGTAGCTAGGAATGATCTGAAATTTTGACACTATACTAAAGTCGATGGGGCCATTCACCTAAAATATTTTCAAGATGGCGACACTTCGGGCTATGCCGGATGTAGAGGCACCAACGTCCTAATTTTAAATAGAATACCTTGTATATTGTCAGGTTTTTAGACTCTACGTGAAATTCTAATTATATTTCATGTATAATGTCATATACATATCTTAGTGTAACCCTTTCTGACTTATTGAAATTCTTATGTTAAATTAGACGTTTGCAGGCAGAATATCAATAGCACTTTTTCCATATAAAGATGAATTTATTATTTAATTTGAAGTAAATTCTCTCAAATAGATGGTCTAATTAAATACTATTTGTATAAAATTGTTACAATTATTAATACAAAGTGTGCGAATTATACGCCTGAAAACGAATTTGGAAAAATTGCCAAATGACAATTTTTTTAAATAGGAAGCGGCAACTTTTATAATTTTATCTTATTCTTTGAGTTGTTGTTTGGGCTATTTCCATCGTTTGAGGAACATAGGTAGTCCTATCTTATTCTGCATTAAAAATAAGGATCACTTTGTATAAATATGTCTATTATAAAAATTGGTAGTTTTCGATATATTAGCAAGTTAGTGTTTTTATCTTCTACAATACATACTGTTTGCATTAGTTCTTTTTTCATTAGTTAGCTATGACAGTGTTTACAAAATTATAAATTATAAAACTAATTAGTGAATGTAGTCTATTCAAGCATTATTTAGACATAGTATGTTTTGAACAAAACGAGGCTATTACTGCTTCTGAAATGATAAAACTAATTTTTGAAAACAGTCTCATTGACACATTTCCAAACCGATAAATAAACTTAAATCTTAATGAAAATTTGTAGAATGTCTTATTTCGCTTATATAATATTTTTGGGTTAGTTATCCACCATACGGCTCCGATTTAGCATTCAAAAATATTTTTTCTACAAACACCGCTAAAAGTTGACATTTTTACACGGCTAACTTTACTTAAAAATGCGATTTTATAGCGTAGCGTGTTAAAAAGGCCACTTTTAACACTATAGTAGAATTACCGAACAGATGCAGTAGCAACAGCGCATTTGCCCGTTTAAGCTATTACAAAAATGCAATGTTGCTACTGCATCTGTTCGGTAATTCAACTGTTAAAAGTAAATGACAGTTTGTCAAAAATGACAACATAAAATTCCGTACATATCAAATGATTTTTATTACAATTAAAATTACATATTCTTTGGATAATTAATATTAAATGTACAGTTTGTTCAATTGGAGATATTTATTCCATGTGTTGCTGTAGTTGCAGAATTATTATTTGCAGACAAATAGTTCATAGGAACTAAAATATCGTGATTTAAATTATCATTTGCAATAGAATTATTAGATATATCTGGAAAGATGGAGTGAGCAATTTTGTTTTTATTTTCTAGAGAATCCTCTAGGTAACCTTCAGCATGGAGGCTGGAATTCTTCCAGCCTCCATGTCGCCTAATTGAGCATAAGCTTGCACCAGAATCTGCTAGCAAAGTAGCAGATGAACGTCGGAAGCAATGTCCCGTATAAGATTCTGGATTCGGCAATTTCAAAAACATTGCGAGAATTGCAGGCATCTTGCCAAACGAATTTATTCCAACCGCTTGACTTGTGCATTCTTTGAGTATTGGTATTAGTATCTGGTATAGTAACTACTAACACATTTCCTCTATCTTCAATGTCATCCACAGTCATACGGCATAACTCTTCCCGGCGACAAGCGCCAAATATGTATACCCATAACAACAGCTACTTTGAACATCATATATTTTTCATCTGATGCTTCAGAAATAGATCTATCAATTTCTTGTCTTGTCAATATTTTTGATTTTCTTGGTCGGTAACCTTCTCCTTTCCGTTTCAAAAATGCAATAAGTTTATAATATTTACTAATATCAAGGTTGTCTTTTATATTTAGCAAAAGTTTTATCATCCAAAAATGTGACCAAAGAGTAGAAGATTTCCAAATTTTAGACCTTTCTTTAAAATATGCTAGTAGAACATTTTCGCAAATTTACCTATCACATTATTGCATCTGCACCATTCCATAAACCTTTTGTACGCAATTTCATATTGTTGCCTAGATTTTGTGGGCAACAAATCTAATGTCGCTTTATCAGCGGCTTCAATTATTGCACTCGGTATTACTTCATTTTCTTTATTAATACACGAACTCATCTTTTGTACAAATTGTGACAAATTAATTTGGCGTAATTTAACGGTTGCGTCCAGTTGTGTCAAAACGTATTCATGAGCTGTCAGATTTGGTCAGTGGAGTTTCATTATATTTTATAATAAAAATTGTGTTTGTAGAAAAAATATTGTACGATACACGTATTAAAAATGCTATTTTATTTCACTCGTAAATTGCGACACTCGCTAATGCTCGTGCCGCAAATTTTTACTCGTGAAATAAAATCGCACTTTAAACACTTGTATCGTAAATAACTATTCATCTTCTCTAAATAACACTGTAAAGGGGAGAAACCGGATAGGTACTCTCTTTTACTACATGAAGTTGAATATAAAGAAGGGCTCCTTCATTTTTATTTATGTATATTTTCTTACATGATATGTCATAAGATGCAGACAATAGGTGTCATTGGTCGGTATTAACAAGTGCCAATCTTCAAATATATCTTAAATTTCATACAAAATCTTTTTTTAGCAGACGATTAAACGTGCAGTCAGGTCTACTAATTTTTGGGTAGATCTGTCAGTTTTTACTTCGATTTACTGGTCTACTAATTTCAGTTCAGCAAACTTAAGACAAATCCACTATTTGGTAGATTAAGAACTGAAATCGGCAGACCGGTAAATCAAAGTAAAAATTGGTAGATCTACCGAAAAAGTTCTCTTTTATCAATTTTAGTCGGAGTTGAAAAAACTCTTGCTTAACACAAGATTTCTTTAACAACTAAATTTGAAAATAACAGACCGTCAAAGAATCTAACCATATCATAAACTCGAATATTTCATACAAAATCAAATCTAATCAAAATTTATTTTACGATGTACAATACTGTACCAAGATATACACTTCTGCATTTTGTGCAGAATTTACAAGAGGGAGGTATATTTTTATAACTCTGGCAAAGATTTTGCTGTAACACCAAAGGTAAAGCATCTGTTTAAAATAGTACGTGCTTATGCATAATTTTACGTATATAACCTAGAGTCCCGACAACCTTTTATTGATATCGCACAAATAGCTGATCTTTGACAATATGAAGATGGTAACATGTGTACGGTCTCTTGTGAGAATACTGACATCTTCGTTATATGACCGATATCGACCGATGTTACAGAATACGCTTTCTAGCGAAAATCGTTACAGATGCGCTAACGATAACTTTATTTACGATAATAATCGTTGGCATACCGATCAAGTTACAGAATAGGGCTGTAAATGTAGCCAAACAAGTACGTTGAGAGGGCACGTAAAATATGCCATCTGGAAAAAAATGTCGATCATAGAAAAACGTCAAGAAGATTATAATAATGGCGCTTAAAATTAACATTATTTAATTCGAAAACAAATAGAAAATACATCTTTTACCGAAACACACCACATATTAAATTTATTTTTACTGAGAAAGCCGGTAAATTATACAGCATGTGTCAAATATCATTAGGCATAGGGAATCAAAACATACGTACGATGTATGGGTACAGCGCTACCACGTATTATATACATACGTATACATCGTATGTATACATTGAATCCCTATGCCTAATGATATTTTACACATGCGCTATAGAACTTTTTAAAATAAATACACTTGATCAAGAAGGCTTTGGTCTTTATAATCCGAAATTTGTGAGCACTGAAAATACCACTAATGTGTAATCACGTAAATACCAGTTTTTGCCTAAAAGCTGAAAAAACAGGAATAATTCTTTTTTCATGAATAAATTTCGATATTTGCTACCGCTATCAGTTTCAAGGATCTGCAGGTGGAAGGATTAATATTTAATTGATGACTAATCGACTGCTATCATCCAAAGAATTAAATGACTTTTGACTTACATGTATAAAGAATTAAGACCTAAGTTTTACCTTTTAAACACCAGGCATTTAGGAGATTTTAACTACAATGTGTGTTCGCGTAATGTAAAGGAAATATGATTAAATGTCATACTGTCATTAATATTTGTCATTATGAAAATATAATGACAAATATTAATGACAGTGTGACACTTAATGATACAACTTAAGACAGACGTTTTACTTTCCATGGCAAACCTTTATCAATATAATTTTTGATCTCGCGGTACATTGTATTACATAAGCATGAATCATAATAACATCCAATGGTGAATTGAAGTCAACTTGAGAAGTTATTTTTTGAACTTTAGAACTATTATGTTTTCTCAATACTTACCTAATAGACATAAAAATAACGGCTAGTGGTAACCGGTGATGTGTTTAGGAATAGCAATGTATGCGACTGCTTCGTGGGTCATATCTCCCGCGATGATGTAATAGGTGAGTTTTGAACTCAAAATTGTGTATCATTTAACTCATTATTGTTTAAGTGTGGTTAGCTTTTTCTTCGTGATTTTATATTTGTTTACTTAGCAGTCTCAAGCATTTAGTTGTTTAAAATGCTTAGTGGTTGGTAATTGTAAGCATCTTTTATTAATGCTTTGACCTAAGTTATCGAACTAATATATTCCTATATACCTACGTCGAAACAACAGTCAAGACAGTGAAATGTGAAATTGCTTCAAAGACGAAGATAATTTTACATTAGAATCCTGATTGACTACATGGAGAAGAGAAATAAATAATAACCGGAACCTATTATACTTGGTTCATTTGAAAGAAAAGCTGACACAAGGATGGCGAAGTTTAAAAAAGTTCTCTTTCACATGGATAACGAACAATCCAGTAAATCGCAACGACAAATTAATAAAAGCATGATCGACCACTACAACCATATATGTATACCCAGATATAATGTTGATCGCTCGTCCACGATCGTTGAGTGTCTTCAGTTTTTTCTGAAGATTACAAACGCCAACAACCCAGTTACAGAATGGGCGACA
Organism: Amphimallon solstitiale; assembly: GCA_963170755.1. Taxonomy (NCBI): domain Eukaryota; kingdom Metazoa; phylum Arthropoda; class Insecta; order Coleoptera; family Scarabaeidae; genus Amphimallon; species Amphimallon solstitiale. Next base: position 35,845,353 of record OY720675.1, read on the forward strand.
AGCCATATAAGGCTGGGGAACTTAAAGAAGAATCCAAACTTGACCAAACTTAGTTCAAGTAAAATTGTACAAATAATTATTCAAACTGTCACCTTATTCGTCTTGTTCTTTTGATTTCCTCAAGCACGACTTAAAATTGAGTCCAGTGACAGAGACATCATTGCCAATGATTAAATTTGCAGACCCCGAGAAACATACTTTGATTATGTCTGTTATTTTTTCAGGTAACAGGTAACTTGTTTTTGTTTCATAGTTGAAAATATATGATTCTACTAAGATTATTGGAAATTTTTTCCAATAAGGCTAAAGCTTCAAAAAAAAATTTCTTCCACCACTTCTTTCAGATATTCATCCAAAGAAAAACGGCATTCCCTTAAGTGATTTCTATTTTAGGAAAAAGGTAATAGTCACTTGGTGCAAAATTTGGACTTAGAATCGGTATTGCAGTCTTCAAGGCCGAATTTGTCAATTACTTCACGGCCTTGGAGAACTTTTTGAACTCTGCATTTGCTTTAAAGCAGCATAATTTTTTGATTAATGTTGTGCGGCCTTTTTACAGCAATTATCAACTTACCGATTGTTTCTTTACATATGTACATCTCCTCTTATTGCAGACCCTTTTTTCACGTATTCAGTCAATAAGAATCCTTCTATACCCCAAAACACCGTCGCCATAAGCTTTCCTAATGAATTCTGAGTTCTTGCTATTTTTGGGGTGGAGATTTCTTCTGGTCCGAATGCATACATTCTTGTTTTGTTAGTGCATTTAGTGATACATACAACACCAGTTATAATCTTTGAAAAAATATCTTCGTTGCCAGCAAGACATTTGTGAAAAAACTGGGCAGATTTTTCGCAAATGTGTTGCCGACACGATTTTTGTTTGGCAGGTTTGAAAACCAACGTGCTGAAACCTTATTTATTCATTCTTAAATCTGGATTCAAAATTTGTTAATACTCTAGTTTCCGACACTCCTACTTTATAGGCAACATTGTAACTCATATTCTTATTATTATATCAACTAAGACCCCTGATGTTTTCGTTGATTCTTACTTCAATATACCTTCCATATATTAGGTCATTTTCCATTGTTTCCGTCACCCACTGAAGTTGTTTCAAAATTTAATTCGTAAAATATGGCAGCACATTTTCTCCAAATACATTAAACACATTAAACATTCTCTGATTAATATACTTCGGTTTCTTTTCCTCGCCAAGAATTTGAACACGCTTCTATGATCTAGCAGAATTTTACTGATTGTTTGCTGGTGAAGGCTACACAAAAACAACAAAACTCTTTGGATGCGAACTAAATTTAGCCAGTAAACATCAAAATATTACAGCAACTTGACAGTAGAAGTTTGCAATCGTCACCAGTGGCGGCTGGTGCGTTTGTTTATGTGGGACAATTACATAGACAAGAGTTTATTATCGATGATATGCTCGGTATCTAGGACTACATCACCGTTAATAAACGAATCAGCTTTGTCTATATAATTGCCCCATCTACTCACTAGCCGCTACTGATCGTCACTTGTTTTCGTCTGGTTAAGTAGAGAATATAAAAATCTCTCCCGTATATTAACATTGAAGACTAACCAGTTTGTGTGACTGATGCGGCTTACAATCGTCTACAACTCTTTAAGCATATATGTCTAGTTCTCTATAAAATATCCTTAACTAGAAACTGGGATACATAGTGTATGTATGTATACTCGCGGCAAAAAATTTTGTCGGGTCGTAAGACCAGCTATATGGAAGGTATTCAACTCTAGTAAATTCTAACACGAAATAAAGAGGGATTATATTCAATTTTTATAATATCTAAGTTTGCGTAAATATACTTAACTGCTTCGTAAAAGAAAATACAGGTGGCATATAGAAGTAAATATATTTCAAATATTCTTTATTTATGATTTATCGCGTAATAACATTGATGTGTCAACATTACAAAGAAATCTTTTTGCTGTTCTACAAATGTTTGGGGCTTTAGGAATTTATTTTATTTTTCAAGGCCGAGAATGAATGCTTAGGCTCGGTGCACACTTGCTGCAAAAGTTATCGGGACGCTGCGTCATTTTCAATCGCATAAGAAGAAATGGATAGCAACTCATGTGGGAATTCACACGTGAAGCTGATAGCTATCTGACGCCGAGATAGTTATCGATGTTGCCGCAGGGACCTGTGGGACGCGCGTCACATTTCTATACCGCGATAGCTAGTAGTACACATTTGTTTGCGGTTGAGTGCACATTAGCAGCAGCGTCATACCTCCTATCGAGCTTGTGAAGTCTACACCATGTCTGATGAAAATGTGGATGTCGAAGTTTTCATTGATGAAGTAAAAACCCGGTCGGTAATAAGGGAAGTCTTTTACGTACCTCAATGTTACTGCCAACATCTCCAAGGGTGATATAGGAGATCTCATATAGGTTTCTTTTCCTTGTAGTGCGTCGCTGATACGACCGGCCAATTCGTCAAAGGATCGAATTGACATTCGAAAATAATTAAAAAACTTGTCATCATCTTCCCTGAGATCCGTCAAGCAAACATTAAAAGCTCCCTTCAAGTTTCTCTTGCTATTGTATGGATGAATCATGCACTTCCTTTTTCTAGTTTCATTTTTACGATTTACGTACTTGTACACTAAGTACGCAAAAACAACTTTCTTTTTCAATTCTTGGGCGCGTATACGATTCATTTCAGTTGGTGCCAAATGAGAGGCTGTCGCTGAGGTCTATCTCCGTGAAAGTGTGCATTGGAATGGTGATAAGACGCAGATTGAAATGACGCAGCGTCCCGATAACTTTTGAAGCAAGTGTGCACCGAGCTTTATTAAGATCTCGGTTTTATAGAATTTGTATTATTTATATTGATGATATTTACGAGTATGTATGTCATTAATTTTTTTCTGTAATATACGTTCTATTTATTTTAAAATAGATACAAAAAAATTATAGGTTTTTCATTATAATTTAATTCAAAATTCTTGATTATATTACTATATCTGCATTCTAAGACTTTTTTACCTGGGGTATGTTTTTATTAGTATGGTAATTTCTCTGCATTTTTAAAACTACATATGTTAAAACGTCCGGGGTAAGTGTGATATTGATCTTATTTTACATTTTAAAATATTTTCTTTTAAATATATTGTCTTCAAAAGATTCTTTGTGTAATTTATTGTTTCCTTATTTATTGCTGTATTAGTATTTTACTTTTGAGGAAATTTAATATATCTCTGAAACGTAAACAAAAATATTACAATCTCCCTTTATGGTTTATTAAAATTTAGTGGGAAATATTATCGGATTACTAGAGTTGACCAGTGCTACCATCCATATAGCTGGTCTTAAGACCCTACAAAACTTTTTACCGCGAGTATACATACGTATATACGTGCTTTCTAAGTACCGGGAACCCATTACGAAGATCTATATATAGAGGGCATCTAGTTCATGAAAATAGCGGATTCAAAGCCAGACAGTATGTCACAGATTTTTCCGCGCGCATTTCTGATTGCCACGCCGTACCTGAAATAATTCTTTTTGAGACAAAACTATTATTTCCGTGGTTTTGTACGTGAATAGAATGAAATACGAACGATTAATGCTCGTAAATAATAGAAGCGTACTACCACTTACAGCTATTAACTTGTGAAATGATTAGTTTAAACGATAGCAGTTTGCTAAATTTACTACATAATAATATATCTTTATTGAAAAAGCTTAAAATTAAACTGCACATACATAAATACCTATACATATAGAATTCATACATATACCGATACATCCGTGTATGTCTGCCTACATAAATCATAAATGCACACTCCGCTAATCACACCGCATCCAACCATGTTACTAAAAATAATACTGATACACATTAATGTATTATTTATTACTCAATAAACTTAATGGTTTCGTTTGCTATTCATGTTTTTTCTTTCTTCAGAATATGAAGGGTAATTAAGGCCAATAAAAATATTAATACACACACAGCATGGAGCAGTGGTATTTAATCGCCTTCCTATATGTATAATCTACTACTGCAAGTAGTTTCATTTTTATATATGGTTTTTATTTGTATTATCATAGAAATTTATTATGTACATAAAGAAAACAGATTGGAAGCAACATAAGAAACTTTGCATTAGTTGCCCACGTTTTGAGATCAATTTGATCATAGGTGATCATACTGATGAATAAAATGCTCATGGCACAATGCTTTTATAACACAACTAAAGCTTAATCTTTTATAGCTGCTCCTTTATATAACAGTGTAGCCCCTTGTAAAGTTTCATAAAAATTGATAACTATTTATTAATTATTATTTGTTACTGTTTAACATGTATTCCTTGGGGAAAACAACACAGGAAGATAACACCAAATAATGTATAGTAAGAGAAGTTTTACATACTTCGCATATAGAAAAATCATACATTCAACAAAAGTTTCACAAAAATTCGGGAAAATTGATGTGGACAGTGTCCAAATTCGCATGTTTGCGACAAAAAATTCTCATAATTTACGTAGATGGTCTAGGATGTAGGAAAAAACCTGCAGAATAAAACACCTCCAACACAGCGTCACAATACTAGAGGTCTTTAGTTGTTAAGATCCAAGCAACAGCCTCTGGAGTTAATTTATCTAAACCTGTGTATCGAAATTCAAACTTAGCTAGAGGACATTCTTCAACAATATGTTTAACTGTTTCAATCTCAGCTCCGAAATCACAAGCTGGACTCGCAATCACATTCCACTTGAATAACATACTATTGCACCTTCCATGACCCGTCCTAAGACGATTCAACTTACACCAAAGTTCTTGGTTGTGCAAAGCCAAGCACTTCAATCAAAGGATCATCTATTAACTGTTTATTAAACACTTCACATTCTAAACAAATAGATTTCCAGAGGTCATTAATCGAAAATTGTTAATTTAGAAAATCTTCCTTCCAAATTGGACTACGTGATTTCAATCTTTAAGGTGGTAAGTTCTGAAGATCTTGAGTAATTAAATATAAATTAGGATAATTTTGATATTTATCCCAACAAGGTTTTAAAGCTACTTTTCTTCTTAACTGATGAGGATAAATGTTAGCCAGGACGTTGAGCCAAAGAAGTGGAGTAGATTTTACTGTACCCGTAATAATTCGAAGTGTACAATTTAACTGAATATCTACTTTACCAACATGTACGCTATTCATACAAACTGCACTACAATATTCAGCAGCAGAATACACCAATGCAAGAGCGGACGTACGTAAAATGTCTGCATGAGCTCCCCAATTTGAACCAGCCAACTTCTGTAAGATATTATTTCTTGTTTTAATCTTCATACGCAATTTATCAATATGTTCCAGAGTAACTCCTAGGTATGTTGGATTAAAATTATGTCTTAGAACAGTACCATTAAAAGATACTACAAGTTTTTTTATGCTTTTCGTTATTCTTAAGATGGAAACTAGAAACTTCTGACTAAGATGGGTTAGGACATAACCTTCATTTTCTAAAATAACCACTCAGAATCAACAAATCTTCGTTTAAGTTAACTTCAATTTCATTGAAATTATTGTGTTAAGCAATTGCCATGTTATCAGCGTAGATGAATTTTCTAGAAGTCGTATAGGGTAAATCACTTGTATATATATTAAAGAGAAGGGTAGTTAATACCGATCCTTGAGGTATATAATATTTTAAATTTACTACATTGATAAAAACTCTAAATTTACGATTTGTAAACAAATTTTCCATAAGTTTAATTAAATTACCATTATACAATTTTAAAAATAATCCATCTAACCAAACTGTATCATAAGCAGCTGTTAAATCAATGAAACTCATTCCTGTTTTCAAATTCTTTTGAAAACCATTCTCTATATAATTTGTTAAAGCTAATAGAGATAATAATAGAAGTTATAGGGATCATATATGCAAAATATGATCCCGTTAATGGCTACTAAAAGCATTGGCAATTTTTTATTCATGCGTGATTGTAGTAAACACAAAGTAGTAATAAAGTGCAACATTCATATACATGGCACAAGAGTTGAATCCGGAATGTCAAGGATTCAGTAACACACAATTTAAAAAAAATCCCTGTTGAAAATTGTGAGGTGTAAAGATTTCTCTTCAAAATGAGCATGGTAAGTATGTAAAACAATATCGTAACACTACGGATAATGAAAGATTGGCACGACGATGTTATAAAAGAGTATGCAAGTAAAAGTAGAAAAACTGAATTTTAATCAAAAATTGGAAGAATTCCACACCCAGCACCCAGCTATGGGTAAACGGTGACTTGATATATTTATTTCTATTTATTTTATTTTATGTAAAATGATGTTTGTTTCTATGTTTTTGTTAATAATATTTCTTTCCTTCTTTTGTTTTTTTTATATAGGATCTGTTTGTCATTCATCACCATTTCATAAAGAAATATATTTTAACTCTGATATTGATGTTATTAAGTATGAACCCCCCCCCCCCGGTCTTCAAACGCTCTAGACTCCGAAAATTCGCTTCTTCCCATTGCTGTTCCGGTAGTTCATTTGCAAAAGTTGTGTGTCAAGTATATTCCAATCAAAACCTATTGGGGCTATACGCCCGGCCTCGAAATCGTTTTTCTCATTTCCTAATCGTATTTTTCATGAAAACCTTACCGAATTTACACGCTAATTTAAGGAAAAAATGCCTTTCAATGGATAAATCGTAATTTCTTCGAAATTGTCCAAAGGGCCCTAAATAAAAATAAAAATGTAAGAAATTTCAAAAAACAAGCCTTTATTTAAAATTATGTAACACTCAGCAGCAATACATAAATTTTATTTTTTCTTAATTTTTAAAAATAAGGTCACGAAACGGAAAACAAAATTCTGAAATTTGGGCGAAATTCACTGAAATCAAATAGAGTATGTGGTACGCTCGCACATTGTGTCGAGAGCTGGCTCCGCCTACCATGTCGGGCAGTTTCTACGCAGTTTGTAAATTACTTCTGAGATCGGTGTATGTTAAGAAAGTAATCGTTACTCGGACATTATTTTATCGAAACCGTTGATATTTTCTTTACAATATAGTGTACATATACAATGTCAGCGTCACAATACTTCCTTATACTACGTATCAGAAAGTAAAAGCAATATCTCTTCCCGTCCCTAACGCTATACCTGCTAGAAGCGCATGCTAGGACTCACACGGCTTGCGGGCAGGGAGTATAATAATTATTATATTTGACTCGCAATAATTTGCTTCTGAAACGATCTAGAAATTTATTTCTTGCACAAAAAATAATTTTGGAATGTTGGCTTTATTTTGTTTCACATATATATGGGTAAATTCTGAAAAATAAGATTAGTTACTCGATAGCTGAAAAATATATTACACAAATTGGTGGTCTACTAAAACTTTTTTTTTTTATAAAATTTACACACCATAAAGAAAAATCGAAAACACTAGTATCATCCAAATACTTTAGGGTATAACCTTAAAAAAAACAGATCCCTAGTTCTCTGCATTGCTGAGATATCACGAGATAAGTATTAATAATTGTAGAAAATGAAAATTTTAAAATTTACACAAAAAAACGATTTTTCGACCTTTTTGCGATTTCGATTTTATTTTCCAACTCAAAATTTGAATCCGGCAGGTGATTTTACATATCCAGCTTCACTTTTTTTGTGTGTTTGAGAAAATATAGATTGTATAATTTAGGGGCGGTTGCTTCCCGACTGCTAAACATGTGCGCCAACCGGCGATTATCTGAGACCATAACGCAGCCATAAATTACAGGCAGATTAGATTAGGTGACAAGTTCTTTTCTCTATCTTTTTCCTCAGCATAAGACAGAGCACGCGGACCCTTAAACATTTGTCTTTTATTACAGTTGCACGAAAAACAGTGGTACGCCTCTTTCAAATCGAACTCAGCTTGAAGCGGGCGTCCAGCCTTAACGAAACTTATTCAATTAACTAACTGGCCCAGCAAAGGTTGTTCTGCCCTTTCCAGTACGTAGCGCGATGAATATAAATTCTGCCAAAACAATAACGCCGTCTATCGGACGGCAGCATATACCAAAACAATTCTATTGACCACGAATATATTGTGTACACATAAATAATTTCTGTTTGTAAATATAAAATTATTAATAACTCGACCACAGCCCTCACCTATCGGGACCCGATTTAGTGATTTACTCTTTTGGCACCAAACCAACATATGTATATTGTCAATATGAGTCATTTTGGTACATAACTATAAAATTTGTTCATAAATGACTACAGCGCCACCTATTCGATCCTAGCACAGCTATGAACCTGCGTCTCGACGAAACAAATACATGTATTGTGTCGGTTAAGTCGTTCAGAAGTTACACGATCCATATTTCTCTCCGGAACTTTTTTTTTTTCAAATTGAAATCATTCAATTGAGTTATTTCCATCCCGGAAGCATAACGAACAAAACAAAAAAGAATCAATCAAATACGTCGTTCCTATCGTCAGTTATGATCCAGAGTGCGTACAAAAGTTATGCTTTTGTAGTTTATCCGAATTTTCCGACTTTTCTTTGTAATCGTCCCTAATTTTTTTTCCTGAAAACTTTTCCAGGACCATAACAAACATAACAAAAAAAAGCATTACGCATATCCATCGTTCGAATCGTGAGTTATGCTCTTGAGTTCACACACTCCTACAGAAAAAAGTACTTTAAGTTTTTGCCGAATTCTCCAATTTTCCGGACAACTTTTTCGATTTTTCTTTCCCTAATAGCCAAATCGGTCTAGCCATTCTCAAGTGAACCAACGAACGACGTTCGTTCACTTGGCTGAGGGAAGCATAACGAAAGAATTCGTGTAACTTGATATCATAAATTTTTATTGATATCAGCTTCCTAAACTAATGGTGTGATCTAAACGAAATCTGTAGCATCTGTAAAGTCATCTGAAACAACTTATGTGACCTTGAACTTTTTTTCCCGCTATTTTAGCTTCTCGCAGAGTTTACAGATTTTGTTTAATATGTTTTTGATAGCTTTATGGCGAACGAGATTGGAATTGCTAGAAAATTTTGAACAAAAAAAATTATAACTATAAATATGCTTAAAAGCCCGTTTCCCATCTTAGTGCATTTTTTTCTTTTGGAATTTAGTACTAAAAGACTGCCACATGAATTACCATAGCTATTTAGATTAAAAAATAGATAAGTCAAAGAAAAGGTAGTCAAAACGAAGCAATATGAAATATGGTATTATAAAGCGAAAAAAAAAATGATACTAAATTTACAACAAGAATATAAACACAAATAAACCTTGAAGAAAAGAAATACGTATAATAATCAAATTAATGAATCACAAAATGACAATTAAATTGGAAAAAATGAGGTGTGGCCACCACACGACTTTCTTATACGTATGAAAGTGTTACTTCCGGTCCGAATTTTGAAATTTCATTTATACAAAAAAAAACCAAATCCAACTCTAAATACTTTTGTACTCTTCATAAATGTATATAGAATGCATAATTTACGACATATTTGCAAAAAATCGTTATTCGGTAAGAGTAAAAGTGATACTTCCGGTCCGAATTTTGAAATTTTTTTTATATAAAAGATATTGGAAATTAAGTTCTAAATACTTATGAATTCTTTATAAGTTAGTCTAAACTTAGTAATTGACGAAATATTTGCAAATTTCGATTTTTTCACTGAAGTAAACTACTATCCGGTCTGCCGATTTTGCTGAAAATCTAATCGGTTCTCAAGCGGGAGATTATACTACTAAATGCAAAATTTGGAATAGATAGCTATAGCGATTTGACCGCTATCGTGGTCACACACAGACACACAGACAGACCGACACACAGACATTTTTTAAAAACCACTTTTTTGGTATCAGGGGACTTCAAAACGTGGACATCTGCAAAAATCTCGAGGTCGAAAATTTTCATCATCACAGTACTTCCTTATACTACGTATAAGAAAGTAAAAGCAATGTATAATACAATTGTTTTTAATAAACTTGTGATTCTCCTCTGACGTAAGAGTGGTTCCTGAACGGTGGTTAAATATCGACGATTGAAAACATTCGATCTACAGTTCGTCTTAGTTCAAGCTTATTTTACATTTAAATGTGAACGATAATAAAAAAAATACTACTGCTTGATGTTAATTTAATTTGTCTTAGTTATTAATTTTGATATGAAATACTGAGAATTCGTTTGCCTTCCCGGACGATACGCCTCTGGCGTACACGCTCAAACACGTTCAAACGTGAAAAAATTGTTATTTATAATCTATTCCTTCTAACATACACTAAAGTTTCTTAGGACCCTCGCGTAAAAAAATAAGTACCCATCTCTTCTTTAATTAAGATTCGATAATCGATCAAATTCCTCAAGGAATTATACGAATTTAGATTTGTATTTAAGATTTACTTCAAATTTAATCGGTTTAATGTACGAAAATAGTAACAATATGGTTCTAGAATTCTCAAGATAGTAATCTTCCGTATCACGGATTAAAAACATACAAAAAATACACCAAGAAAATGAAATTTGAGAAGATAATGAATCTTCTAGTCGATATTAATTTGGAATTTGTTACATTATTGGTTCGTATTTGCGTAATAAACGGACTTTATTCTGCATTCTTCGATAAGATCAAATTAAGGAAAGTTTTGTAAACAAGAAAAAAATCAAAGCATTTCTGCTTTAATGTTCCGCTATAAAAATAAAAATAACATAATAAATAATATTATAAACAAACTTTATATAAACAAACTTGAACTTTTCAACATTTATAGCGCATAAGAATGCAGCACTTTCTAACACTACTCTCAAAAAATGTAAATTATCATGTTCCTTGTCACTTCGAGAACAACATTTGACATTTAACTTGCATTGTTTGCGAATACGAATTATAAGAGGTTTGAGAGTTTGAAGTTCACTGTTCGATAGGTAAATTTGGATATACAATCTGAAACAACGTTAGCATATCTCAATGTTCCAATAATTTATATACATATTTTTGAACACATGATATTAAGAAACAATAATACAAACACGTTAATTATAATTATTATTTGAGATGCCGGTATTTGAGTTCAGCAAGGGATTGTGTTTGACTTTTCTATTACTTTAATTTCGGCAAGTAATCGTTTTTAATGCATGGCTTTTAATTGAGATTCATATTAGAATTTTCCATTTGGCTTCTTTGATCTATAATTTAGTTGATACTTTTTTATTTTCCATTGTATAATTAGAGTTTATAAAAATATTATTACACTCTATTTGTTGTAACATAAAATATGTGAAGATAGGTCATGACCTATTGTATGTCATAGTACTAGGTAAGCTGGGTGTTACGTGTTTTGTATTTGTACTGTTTGTGATAATACTTGTTGTAAAACTGTAAATTTGACAATGCATTCAGGAACCTTTGAGAATTATAAATACAGATTTATAGTTACAGTGTATGTAAATATAATAAGGTATATATTATATTTGTATTTGTCTATGTTGTTGTAACAACTCTTGACAATAAACGATGATTTGATATGATTTGAAAAAATCGACCACACTACTATGTCGTTTTTTGGTAAACAGCAACTCCTGTTCCTCGTTACAGTAATTTCTATTGTCTTAGACTAGAACCATAAAGCTCCGCCTTTTCTTTATGATAAATCAAGATTATGGATCACATCATTTAGCTCACTTTGAGTTATCAAATGTGGTTCACGTGTCAACGGTTCGCAGTTATCATCATTGCCCTGGTCACATCATATTCATTCTCCAAACCTTGAGAAGTTGATGGTTCTTCATAAGTCGTTGCCGTTGGCGCTCGCAAAGTAAGGAACTGTCTTTGACACAGACCTCATGTCCGGGTGCTCTATATGGTGTGTTTTGACACAGATGTAATTCCCATTTCACAATGTAATTTTCACTGAGCATAAATATCAATCCTTCAACTGTTCTGCCATATAACTAGTGGGGCAAAGGGCATTGATTGTTGAGTACCTTGAAGCCAAGCTGTAAAGTAACGTGCACATTTTGAACACACAAAATTTAGACTCCGCCTCTTGCTTAAAATTTCTTTACCATTGAAATCCATTTTTTAAAGTACACAAAATTCAAGTTTTTATTAATATACTACTCGAAATGACACGTGATAGATTTTTTTACTCTATTTCCATGGCTACTCATATTAAAAGAAAGCAAAACATATTAGTATTATTCGGGAAAAAAAACCATTGCTGGCAAGTGTTACTGAAAATTCAAAAATATCAGATCAACTAATTAATGTTCTGAAAATAATTTTGAGTAATTAAACTTCCGAGAGATTTCGTTAATTTATCAAAGCGTTTGCTACGTGAGAAGCTGCAAAATATAAATAATATACGCCCTACTTCTATAATGTCAGGATATTGGCCTGAGCGTATTGATTTGTTTCTTTTTTTTTGTGACCGCCATTTTAACTATGTATTTCTAATTGACCATTCTTGCTACATTAATTTTTGTATATTTTTATATAATGAATGAATATGTAACGGCTATTTCAGAAAAAAATTGTTAAGTAAGACGACACTCATATATCAGAATGAAATTCTTTCGACGTTTTAGCCAATAAAAGAAAAGTAGCCCAGATTTATGAAACCACCAATATTTTTAATTCATTAATAATCTTTAATTTAATATATACATAACCTTTTGAATCTACGTACAGAAAATTGAAGGATTTCAAGTATATAACTCCTGTTTTATATAGTAAATTAACATTATCCAAGAGTTAATAAAAAATACTATTAACGCTCTCTGTAAAGTTCAAAATTTATTACTACGCAAACAATAAAATATAGTGCTTTTTAATCATATTTTATTCGGTAGATATAAGGTGGCGCAAAAGTTGTCATCCTATCGGAAGAAGATTTCATCTTTGCAAGTGACGAAGCTGTCTACACGTGCACAAACCATGAATGTCATCTCCTCATCAACGTAGAATAATTTTATCGATGTTGTTTAGAAATTGGTTGATGATTTTGGCTCAACGTGAATATGGTCGTCAATTTTCTAATTGGCTCGAGGAGATTGGCTCAACACAGGTTCGATTATCAGTCCAGACGTTCAAAAGGGCTCTCAATCATCAACCAGATGACGAGCTACGCAATTGAACAGACGGTTTTTAGACCGAAAAAATTGATGATAGTGACGCACAAAACGGGAAAAGCGCATCAGCTATTGGCTACATCGCCAAACATGTCCTAGTTTTCTTATTACACATTAACCACATGGGTTATGTACAATTACTTGTAAGAAATTTGAAATTATAATTTTATATTACATATTTATTTTTCTTATAGCTACGCCAAGAAAAAAACAATCAAGGAAAACAAAGAATTAAAGGATTTTCTTAATGCAAGGTACCTTGAGGAATGATATTCTATTAATTGAAAAATTAAATGAAACTTTAAATCCTTCAAAATCTATTAAGACCTTAAGTACAATTTTCATAGCTTTACGAATATCTCATGGATTCTTATTAGATCGTTAAGTTGAGACTGCTGCATTTTGACAAAGATCTCAAGCAGGCTTTAGAAGAATATTTTACGTTGGGGTTTTGGTCTCAAATAATTGAATAGTATGCCTCACGGCTTTCTTTCTTTGAACCGTTGACACTATCCACTATCCACCAGTCAGATTTCAGGGCATTAAGTTATGCTCTCAAACGACCAAATTTCTTTATTGTTGTAATGAGTTGTTAATTATAATTATAAACCAATTATCAAACTTAATATTTCTATAAATCTTAAAATGTCAGTCTTTTATTTATTTATTTAAAAAAAAAATAAAAAAAATGAATGTTCTAGAAGGTTATATTATAAAAGAAAGTTTACTTTTACAACCAGGCAATGTTCATAATGAACAAACCGAACTCATAAATTCACCGCTAATAAACCCTAGCATTGTAAAAACGGTCTTTCCAGATAAGTCATGACCATGACCTTTTCATAATTTTCTATTTTTGTATATTTTTTCTATTTACATTTTTGTTTGAAGTAGGTAGTTACAGTATATTAAATTTTACTTTAGTTTCTCGAGAACTCCTGACGATGCCGCAAGGCGAAATGTACATCGAGTATTTAATTATATATATTTGTGAAACAATACCAAGTGTGTTATTTGTTATTACTTGCTTATATTTCGACATGTTTCACCAAGAGATTTCCATCACTTCATTTAATTATATATTTTATCATATTCTTAGATGATTGTTATGTACCTACTGTATATTAAATTTTTGTCCTGTAATTGGAATTTCTTCTGTTGGACAATAAAGATTATTATTATTAAATCTAATCAATGTTCAAATTTATTTAGTTTATGCGTACACAGAAGCTGTACTATATAATACTACATTCAAGTTGAGGTTAATGAAATTAATGAAGAAAATCCGGCAAAATGCGAATACCTATGATGACAACAAGGCTAAGTATTTTATATTTTATGATACTAGTGTTTACATACACAGCTGATCTATTACTGTAAACACTATAAGAAAAGTTTGAAAAATAGTATATACTGAAAGAATTTCCATTTGCCAAAAGCCCACACATGCTTTTAAGCAAATATAAACACTTTCACAAGTCCATTCATAAAGAGCAGAAAAATCAATTAACCAGGCGGAAGTTTCGTTGTAAATATTCTCTGCTCGCCTTCGCAAAACTATCATCGGCAAACATAACCGACCTATTTCCTCCACCAGCACCGGCAGAAATCAATAGCAGAGTCGGCCCGTCATCCGTTCATCCCGTCCCATCAGTCAAATAAACACGTTTTACTGCAGTTGAGGCAGGTTTTGTGTTAACCTAAATTTTAAACCGCGTGAAAGTCGCGGCACGCGTGCTTTTCAGTGGCGCCGCGGCGACCCTCGGTTACCAAGACGACCCGGGCGTCAAAACAGTCGAGAGGTCTTTGTGCGGACCGCGTAACAAACCATACAGCCTGTTCAACATCAACAGAACAGCGCGAACGGTCGCTCGATATAGATCGCAGTAGTCGGTGCTGTGTAATAAGAAAACGACAAAAGAGAGGGAAAAAAACAAACGCAAATCGACCGCGAAGATCTAATAGTCGGCGAACGCGTGTTGGTTACTGCTAAGATTATAACAGCGCTTATTAATACCGAAAGGAAAAACTTATGAATTGCAGATCGCAGAAGGAATAATAATCATCCTTTATTTTTTCTTCAAATAAAAAGCAAAAGTTACCAACTCATTTAAAACAGCACTGGTACACTACTGCTTGACGCTTAACGATAATTCAGCGGTCTGTAGTTAAATTAGAAAATGTAAAATAAGTGTTATGTGTTTTAGTTCTTGTATTGTTACAAACAGGTAGTGTGCGTTGTGTTATCTTGATCTACATATAAATAATATTGTACTCCAGACAAGCCGTACATTCACGGAGAGTTTATGAAGCGTTTTATGGCCCTAACTTGCTTAATCAAAAATGCAATTAAAAAAAACCGAGCCGTGTATAAAGTCAAGAGGTTAATAAGGGTATGTTATACATATTACTTTTCTTTTTAGACTGATAAAATTTTGCTCTAAGCTAGACAGAGTGTTTTAAACTTAATGAAGAATCATGTTTATTTTTAGTAACGAGTTAGAGCCACTTATTTAAAAGCAACACATGACAGAATTGTTTGCAATGAAAAATATTAATGTTTATGTGGCATGCGTTATTATTGTTTATATTCATTTGATTTCATTTACACATTCGAAATCAGGAAATAATACTACATATTTATTATGGTCATAATATTGATGTTTTATCTAATGCAATAAAAACCTAAAGAATTATAATAATTTAATAAAAACATTACATATTCTAAAAAATAAATTGAAATATATATATCTACATATCTATTTTTATATGTACTTAAACATGCAAGGAATAGAAAACCAGAAATATTTTTTACATATGAACATATATCTATACATATTTCGACAGCCAGGTTCTCATTATCAGAAAATCATCTTGTATTAGACTTGTATGGTACATTCTTCTCACGAGTGAAGCGAAACTTTATACCTGTTGCTTGGCTCATTATCCTGGGTCATATTAGCAGGGCTTAACATTTATAATGTAGCACTTATCTATTATACGAAAGGCAATTGTCAGTCAGTTCATATTTAAATAACATTCGTAATTTGAGTACCAATATTCAAGAGAACTTGTATTGGTTTGGATCCGTTAAACTAGTGTTTCTTGCGTTGTTCTAAGCTTGCCGCACAAAACAAAGAGTATATTACTTCACAAGGATAAATGTTATCATGAAGCACAAGTAAATATATATATTTTTAAACTTCAAAATTCAATGTAATCAGACAATATAAATGGAGAATAATAAGTCAGGAACACGTGTCTACGGTTGCTCTAAATGCGGAATTTATCCGATATCCTTCTATTTCTTGTTCTATGTATATATGTGTACACTCCGGAGTAGAAACCATCCTTCAGGGTTCTCTGAGCCTTTTAATTTCTTATAAGTAGTATAAGAAAATAAGTTTAAAGACCCTCTGATACCGAAAAAATGATTTTTGAAAAATATTTCTCTCGGTGTCTGCCTATCTCTGTGTGATCATGATAGCGGCTAAACGGCTAAAGCTACCAATAAAAACAATTATATTAACGAGTATAATCTCCCTTTTGAGATCTGATTAGATTGGAAATTGGTTGACCGGAAGTAGTCTAACTTACTTCAGTGATAAAAATAAATTTCATCAATATTTCGTTAACCACTAAGTTTAAACAAATTTCGAAAGAATACAACGCACTTAAAGTTAATTTGAGAAAAATTTTATTAAAAAAGTTGTTCGAAACTCCTACCGGAAATCTTTTACTGCTATCAAAAAACAGTTTTTTGCGAATATCTCGCAAGTTATGCTTTCCAAACAGATATATTAAGAGTGTGACCATATTTAAAACATGATTTCAAATAATTTGCGTATTAAAAAAGTCTTAAAATTGGGACCGGAAGTATGTAACACTTTTACTCTTATCGAAAAGCAGTTTATTGCAAATATTTTGCAGATTATGCATTTTATACAGATTTACGAGGTGTATAAAAATATTTACAGTTTGATTTGAAGTAATTTTTCTATAATGAAAATTTCAAAATTAGGACACTTTTACTGGCATATTTATTCAGAAGATAAAAGTAATGGTAATTTCTTTTTTAATTTATAAAGAATTCAGAACGCAAAATTCTTCTGTGCTTTGTTTATTTAATTATTCTCCAATTCATTATTTATAATTGGTTTACGTCGTCTGGTTGGGGGGGGGGGGGGGAGATTTTTCAAAAACCGCTGTTTTGGTATCAGTAGACTTCAAAACGTGGACATCTGCAAAAATCACCAGGGCAAAAATTTTCATCACAATACTTCCTTAATGTACTACCTATAACCTCCTCATTCCCAACTTTGGAATGGCAGTCCTAGAAACTTGACGTGGATTTTTTTTAGTTGTTCAGAAGTTATATAACACCGCAAAAAAAAAAAAAAATTTTCAAAAATTTTCAAAAAGTGAATTATCACATATGATACTTTGGAACTCAAACAACCACAAAAAAAATAATTTTGGATAATTTATTTTATTAAAAAATATTTAAAAACACTTTTTTTCTAGCATAAAGAAAAAATCCCTTAGATTAACAAAATAATACGTAATTTTTTCTTGAAATCAAATATTTTCATAAAATTTAATTTTCGTGGAATTTAGAGAAACAGTTACTACATGTTGAAAAACAGAGAAAAACATTGCAGGTTTTACGCCATACAAAAGTTAACATCTTACAGCCAGGGTATCTACATTTTGAACGTGTTTTCTGAGCTTCAGTCATATTTATTGGCATATGTTTTGCATGTTTTCTTCTGAAGCTACGATCTGGAAGTAACCTTATACTTCTTCGTTTTCGAGGCCGCACATCATCGTCATTACTCTCAAAATCAGAATCAGAACTGCCACTGTCATTGGACGTACCAGCAGCAAGCAAATCCCTCGCTATAGAACATTTAAAATTAAAATAATCTAATATCTCTTTGCGCTGCATATTTGCGTCAGAAGCATCCTCACGATATTCAAGCCAGCTAGCTGCACTGACAAAATCGAAAAAATGAAAGATAGCCCAAACTGTCCATTTCTTAGTTCTTGTGCGCATCGAATAATTACCAATAACTCGGTCGAGTAAATCTACGCCACCCATATTGGCGTTGTAACTCTTCACAACTGCCGGTTGTTTCACTTCAATATATTTACGTTCAGCTTTAGACCACCGAATACAAGAGCCCAAAGGTTCTGCTCCACATACAGAAGATGCAAAATGGACTGGACTTGAATCAAACCATTTTATAGCACATATATTTTTATCTTCTCTGATTAGGAGATCGAAGGAACCTCTTCCAGCTATTTTGAGTTCATTATCTTTCTTGAAAACAATTTCCTTCGGGATACGGTTGTTCATTATTGTCCCAGCTAACATAATAGAACGTAGAAGTAGTGTGTGAATAAGCGAAATTGACGTAAAGTACATATCTGTGTACACTGATGTTCCATGCGGTAGGGTATCTGTCAATTTTAGGACAATTCGACCACCAGTATCTAGTTTTTACGGTGTGGGAATCAAAGCAGACTCTATAGTATGTCCTTTGCCTTCATACAAATAAAAGTCTAGAGGCATTCCTCCTGGAGTGATCATTACAAAGTTTTTTTAAACCAACGGGATTCAGTTTACCACGCACGTACTGTTTCATGGCTACTTTTCCATGGAATGGTACCATTTGCTCGTCAATCGATATCTCTTGTGGTCGGAAGTTTTCCCTGCAAACCTTTTGAATCATGTCTAACATTGGACGTATCTTCCAAAACCTGTCTACTTTTTCTATTTCCAATTTATTTCTATATCTAATTATATGGTTAATAAAGGGCTGTAAATTAAAATTCAGTTTGGTCGGGAGTTCTCTCTATATATAAAACATACTACTATGAATTTTAAAAATGTTGTATATATGTAAAGGTTATTTATTAATGTATCTATTTATATATACAGTAGAACCTCGGTTATCCGTGTGCGGATTATCCGGGCTGCGGATTATCCGTGTCATACGCATGATGACGCAATATCGGTATCGCCAGCAGTGTACTAGGGGAATCCCTGGGAATCATTCGCTTTTCATCTGCTTTATGTACATAAATGCAAGTTAACCTATCTATATCGAGTTTATTTTTTTTATTTAGTGTAAAAGTTTGCTTATGTAGAGTTCTGGTTTTTATTCTGTTATCTTTTTAGTATCTATGCATACATACATATAAGAAATAAATGTTCGGATTATCCGTGCTTTTCAATTTTCCGTGCCTCGTCCGGTCCCGTGGAGCACGGATAATCGGGGTTCTACTGTACATATATATTTACAAGAATTTCGTATTGTGTGTATTATATAAAGATAATATCACACATTCATTGATTCATTCTAATGTTACGCAATTAATAATAAATCAAACAGAGGAATGAAATTCTTATATTAAATGACCATGTTAATTTGAACTCCTCGGTTATCGCTAGACCATTCACAGAATGTAATTACAAAAGATTTTCTAAATTCAGGGATAACGTAGACTATTCGTGTAGTATTATACAATTTCTGCTGCTCTTACAAAAAGACATTTGTAATTATTCTACAAATTTAAGTTATTCTTAAAATTCGTTAATTAGAGATGTCATTGCTAATATTATTGATCGCGGAGTAACTCATGGATGATGGTTCTTCTGATGTGCATATGTGCATATATACATATATTGCAAGAGATAATGCTTTTGATGTTTGTTGATGGCGTTCATCTTTGGTTTTAATTACTTTAATTACCCACACATCATCGTTAACGATATGATAATGCTTCTGCAGTAAATCAGACTGGACCTTTATTTGTAATTTTAAATCAATTTTACTGGGTACACAATAATAATGTGCAAAGACTATCTTTAAAACATCTTTAGTTTAAGGAACAACATATTTATAATCACCAAAGATTTTTATACAGCACGTTTCTATTCTATGCTCTAGAGCAGAAGTTACTTTATCATTTCTGTATAAGTATATTGTTATCGGTGCTGCAATCTCGTTCTTGAGTTCCTAAGTTTTACATTTAGGAACTACTTAAACCATTTAGTATAATACAGCTTGTATGTCTAAAGTGTTTAATTTAATAATAATATTAATAGTCTTTATTGCCGTAGATCCAACTAGACACAAGCATTGACTATATATCTCTTACTTCATTGTTACGTTGTTGCTAGAGAAAAAGTGTTGAATATTATAATCTAAATAAATACGGGGAGCAGGAGAAGTGCTGATCTCCATGCGAACACATTTTTATTATCGTCCGGACGTTAGAAGTGACTGACATCGATCACGTTTAAGGGGTCACTACAACAACCAGACCTTTATCCTCTAGCCAACCCACCTATTTATAATAATAATAATATTGCAATTAAATTGATGAACGTTTATGCAGGCAAATGTTTATAATTTAACGCAATGAAATTAATTGCAGTTGTTCTTCACTCGCAACCGTGGTTCGCAGATCTTCTGCAACTTGTTGCCATTGTTAAATAAAATTTGTCGGATATGGATTTCATTAATAATAATGATGGAGTAAATGTCTATTGAATTACATACTTCCCACAAATCAATTTTTCAAATTCCCGCGTGTTTTAAGTTTGCACTGGAAGTAATACCATAACATATAGAGGTGTACTCGTTTATATTTCACTGCAAAATTAGTAAATAGAAATAATTCAATAAATCTGATGTTCCTTTGTTCACATTTGTTTGAATATTTTCGTTAGATTTTAATAACATAGTTTGGGCTGCTTGGATCAGCACTTGTGCTATATTTGCTTCGACTATATTGTTGGCAGCTGTCGACAATTTTTGTTGTGCTTCATTTAAAAGTTCTTTGGCAGCTCTCTTCATTGTAGTTTTCTATCTCGTAACTTTTTTAGGTCCTTTTAAGTCATGCAATCTATGTGTCCCTTTTTCCTTAATTCTGAATTCATTTTCACAACCTTGCTTCTCTTTTCGAAGTCTGCTTTTTCAAACGTTCCTATTCTTTCTTCCAAATATGTATCATATGATGAATGAGCATTTTTTGCCAAAGAATAAAGTTCCGGTGTAATTTGTATATTTTCTACTTTACCATTATCTACAGATTTTATGGCATTTTCCAAAATGAATAGAACTGAATTCAATGGCTTTTCTTGTAAAGAATGTATGTCACATGTTAGAATACTAGCCGAAAAGGAAAATCCCCTTTCTACATCTACATTCCCGTGGGAAAGAGCAAGGACAGCTTGTTCCATTGACTTTTATATTGAATATTTTATTCCAAATGTGATCAATTTCGTATATTATCTGTTGCTAAATTTTAAAATTGAAGTAGTCTCCATTTGTCTTCCAATTCATTGAAATTTGAAAGATTCGGAATGTTTTGAGCAACTGGTGCAATAATACAACTAGAACTTTCTTTGATAGACTCTGGTCTTACCAGCGCAGTCGTTGAGGGCATTTGTCAGATATCTGCCGTGTTTTCTATTACGTTATGATTTTAATATAATCTTGTCTACTATACAATCATCACAATTTGGCATTCAATGTCCAAATAAGCATTAAGTTGTAGGTACACACTGTATGTCTAATGTACTGTATATATTCATTACATACTAATTACAAACGCATCTAATGAAAGGAATAATAATCATAACAGTAAAAAATTTATTATACACAACGCGCTAAAAAGCGAGAGAGATACTTTAACGACATGCTTAAACCATGTTAAACTGTACAAAGGAATAGCAAATAATAAATTACGTTAATTTATCTATCGTATTAAGTGTTCAAAAGGATTGGCTACCTGTACATTATTCTTACAATTATCGGAAAGTACAAATGCTTTTTGTTTGTTTATTTCTAATTTATTTTTGTATTAATGATCTTTTATTCAGAATATTATTTTCTATCAGTATACAGGTTTTCCCTTAAACACATGTTTGTGTGTGAATATTTTGGCAATGAAACTTTCAATTGTTTTATGTTTCACCATCTCAATTAAAACAAAAACAATTTTAAACAACTTCATGGCTCCAATAAGAAAGGAGTGAACAATGGTAAATACAAAATACAGATATTAATAATATAAAAGATAATCCCCAACATCAGTATATTAATTAGAAGGATATTTGCAACCATGAATTTTTATGCACTTGTGGTGTGACTTAAGCTGGCGCCTCTCCGCATTCGCAATGTATAAGAAAACCTATTGTAAGAACAATATTGAATGTCTTTTATGATACAGGAAATTAGCAAAATATCTTTAATGTTATTAACTAGCTGGTGCATAGTTAATTTTTCACTCTAAAAACGGATGAATCATTTAGAACGTTCATGTTGTACATCGCCAAATATTCGTGTCACATAAAAATATTTGACGCACCAGCTTATTATACTATACAGGCTGTCCCAGAAAGAAAATGACTGAGTAGCAGGTATGTAAGGTCCGAACAGAAACAGGCCCAAATTAACCGCAATAACGAAGAAATTAAAATGTTCTATGTTGTTTTTTAGATAAAAAATTACATTACGGACCTGGCCAGAATGTATGTTTATAAATACACGTAAGAATGCTGATTTGTAAATAGAAACGAACGCGCATTCATAGAAAAATACGCTTTTATTTGTATAAAACGGGAAATAAACGTGAAATGTACTCATTCATATAAAACATATTTTTTGCCAGATGGGCGACTCACTTTATTGCAGACAATAAAAGATTGTTTTTATTTTTAAAATAGGAAGGTTGTTGCTCTTTAATGTGTTTGTAGTTGGAAACAGCTGATTATTATTATTTTAGAATATTCAATAAATCGTAGTTTTTCTAGATTACAGTAAATATCAAGAATGTAATTATTTTTTTCTAGCAGGTGTAAAATTAAAGTAATTAATGGTTTGATATTTATTATGAATATCTATTCCTCCTCATTTTTTTAACACAAGTAATATGGTGGTCCTGAAAACGACCGATTGTGAAAGTAAAGCAGGTGGATATTTAGTCCAGGGTCGGCGTAAGGCCAATTGAATTCATCATTATTTTTTTTCTGTCCTCTGCGCACGAATAAAGACTTGATATTTTGAGGGTACGTTTTTACACAATCTAGCTTCCGATTTCTGCTACTCCGTCTTTTTATTTCTGGGACAGCCTGTATAATATATAATGGTAAATTTATCTTGAAAATCTGAACAAACATATACATACATCATATCAACACACTCAGTTTGATCTCAAATCTAGGTATTAAATCAAGTTCGCTGCAGAGATGGGACATTTATCAGAGAAATATTATCTCATTGAGAAATGGTTACAATATCAATGTAAAAAAAATGCGACGCAATAAATTGCTAGGTATTGCCAGTCGAACTTGTTGGTTCCATGGCCAAAGTGTATAAATAAAGCAATTATGTTTAAAATTGGAATTTTTCCCCATTATCATCAGAAAAATATTCTTTTATCTAATGGAAAGCGCTCCGTTAGAAAATTAATGCCATGCATTTCAGTAAATGGTTTCTTTCATCTTACTGATGTGAGATGTTCTTGAGAGTCGTGTGGCCATCGAAGAATAATAAATAAATATCAGAGCGGATGTGTTTGTCTGGCGTTTGATATGCGAACGGGCGGCGTTATCACGGAAACGACCCATCCTAGATCATTTTTAATTAAATTAACGCGGTATATGTGTTACATAATGGTGCATCAAAGTGCCCATATTAATGAATTGATTAATTAAAATTCACTCGAGCGCTGTAAAATGAGTAAATACGATACGCGTTGACCTTTCATTTTATCGATAGTGTCCATATTTTATTGTTCTGTGGAATATTTATTATTGCGATGAAAGATTTTAGCAAACAAACAAAGTCTTAAGCGTGTGTTCATAAAATAAGTTGTTTTAAGTACAGATAAGACCGTAAAAAATATTTCAAAACATTTTATTTATGAAACTAGAAAGCCAGTATTCTACCCCTCTTCAAATATGAGTCTAAAACATAGAGTTCCTCCAGAGTAAAAGAAACCCCTTCATTAATCTTTAAATTAAGATTGTGTATTGAAAAGGGGGCACAATTTCTAGCTATATAGTATCTACAAACATATCCCACATGACAAATGTCTTCCTCTCATCTTCTTGTAATAAGATTAAGCCCTGTTTATCCAACATTATGATTCGCCTTTGAGGTCAAGGTCCAGTAATCATCCCATCTTCAGGGGTTTCTGATTGTCGTTATACTGATCACATCCATTCCAGGTTGTTTTTCTTTGTGTGATCGATCTGGCCACATCGAGTTCATGACATCTGTTCACAAAGTAAATCCGGTTTTCTATTGCAAAATTCTAATCTCGGCGACCCGACTTATAGTTTTTTTTCTGGAGTTTGAAACCAGCAAAAAGAAAAGCAATTGCTTCTATCAACATTCTTAAAACTATACTTTAGTATACATTCATTCAATATGTAAATAATGTTTTCGGTAATGGTTTAAAAATGTTTAACAGCTTACCATACGAAATAAAAAAAAGCTGTGGTAATAGAAATATATTTATGTCAATATACAGTGTGTAAATAAAGTAAGGAATAATATTCATATTTTGTTTTATTATCGCTGTTTGGGAGAAAAGCTCGGACAGGTCAATTTTATTTTGTTCCTCCGGATTTTATGGATGTCAATTTTTTTTCTTTGGTTTACTACTCTGACACCTATGACGTCATCGACTTCTTTTTCAAATGGAACCTCCTTATTTTTTTGCTAGAAATAAAAAGTATATTTTTTTCTGAATTCAGCGATACCCCATATGTGGTGTTTAAAATTAATAGTTTTAGAATATTAAGCGTGCTAATAATGACAATTGACATGTCAGAGTGCAGAAATATCGACCAAGAAATGAGAGACAATGTTTTGGAAGAATTTCAACTCCGACTTTATCATTGCCAAGAAACAAATGGGTG
Organism: Amphimallon solstitiale; assembly: GCA_963170755.1. Classification (NCBI taxonomy): domain Eukaryota; kingdom Metazoa; phylum Arthropoda; class Insecta; order Coleoptera; family Scarabaeidae; genus Amphimallon; species Amphimallon solstitiale. The sequence goes on from OY720675.1 coordinate 35,870,450, forward strand.
GCAATTTGAACATTTATTAATGTAAACATTTTTAATCTTCCCAAGAATAAATTATTACTACCTATTTGCTCTTTTGATTTTCAAGTTAAATTATTGTTGTCATTTTAATACCTATGATCCTTTGTATCTCTAAAACTACTAATTTTAAATACCACATATGCGGTATTGCTGAATTCAGAAAAAAATGTACTTTTTATTTCTAGCAAAAAAGTAAAGAGGTTTCATTTGAAAAAGAAGTCCTTGACGTCATAGGTCCCAGAGTAGTAAACCAAAGAAAAAAAATTGTCATCCATAAAGTCCGGAGGAAGAAAATAAAATTGACCTGTCCGAGCTTTTCTACCAAACAGCAATAATAAACAAAATATGAATATTATTCCTTACTTTATTTACACACTGTATATTAAAGCAGTAACTATAAGTGTGAGTGTTTTAATAATAATTTCATTTGACATGTCATCACAATTAATGTAATGACACTTTAGGGTCTAGATCAGTGTTGCCAGCAGTCACATAATTATCGAATTGTAACATAATTTTTAGTAAATTCTAATAGAGAATTAAGTGACAATAATTTTACAATCTTCATATTAATGTAGAAAACAAAATTCAGTTTTTTTTTTGTTTTTTTGGCGTCCTTTCGAATTCAATATCAATAGAAAAAGTACATATACGAGGTTCGTCCAGAAAGTAAAGAACGATTGCGAACCACGTCCGACACCAATTCCCCACCACCACCGAGTCTTGTTACTGAATGGTCGTGCGTCTTTGTTCTGTAAGCTTTCAAAATGGCTGGACCCATCGAAAATTCCGCCAAATATGAAGTGTCATTCGTTTTCTGAATGCACTAAAAAGGTTTGGCCTATCGAAATTTATAGGCAAATAAAGAATATTTATGGTGATAGTGCAATAAGCGAGAATTCAGTGAGGAAATGGTGCTTAATGTTTAATAAAGGAAGAACCAGTATGCACGACGACGTTCGAAGTTGGGGGCCATCACTCGTTACGGATGAGTTGAAAGCAAAAGTCGCTTTCCCCACAAATTTCACGATCGCTTCTGCATGAAGTAGTGGCAAAGCACATTTGCTACAAATATATATGTGCTCGGTGGGTGCCTAAGAATTTGAGCAGCAACCCAAGAATTTTTGACCTAATATCACAATGATGGTAACGAATATTTCGATCGCCTAGTATTTGGAGATGAAACTTAGGTTTCGTACAAGATTCCGGAAAATAAGCGTCAGTCTATGGAGTGGCACCACACAAACTCACCCTCAAAACCCAAAAACGAAAAACAATATCTCAACACCAGAAAAGTGATGGTAACAGTTTTTTGGGACCGAAAAGGTTTGATTTACGTGGAATTTATATCAAGAGGAATCTCAATAAACTCAAAAGCGTATTGTGAAACTCTTCAACGACTTAGACGTGCCATCCAAAACAAGAGACATGGAATGTTATGGACCAAGATGGTTTTGATTTATGACAGCGCGCGACCTAATGCATCATGCACGAACACAGCGAGAACTTCAATGTCTTAAGTGGGAAATTTTTGGACATCCTCTTTATAGTCCTGACGTGGCATCAAAAGAATTTTTGTTCAGTTACTTCCAAAACCCAAGGAATATTTGGGTGGAAAACAGTTCGCAAAAATGAAGACCTCAAACAAGACGTGACATCCTGGCTCAAATATTTGGCGGCAGAAGAGTGTAAAAACGGAATTGAAATCTTTTTTAATGAAGACCTCTTCACTATCTATTTCCTGATAAATGAAAACATATTATAAATCTTTTACATAAGAGATTGTCTCGTGAAGTAACCTTTATTTACTCAATTTCGTACAATATTTATTTACGTGAACTATTAAAATCAGTTAAATTTTGTTAGAGAAAGTAGTTTTATTTTCCGATGCAGGTACATTCCGTAACACACCTGTGTAAATAATGAAGATTAAATTAATACCGGAATTATCGATTTTTTTCTCTTTCAATACCCCACGAAAATTAATAGTGTGTATTTACATAATACAAAGAAGTGCATATTTAATAAGGTGGTACAAAGAATGTATACTTAAAATATAAATTGTATATGTATCCACCTATATAATTGGATCATAATTAACGTGCTTTCGACGGGTGCATATTTATTCTTAAGGTTTCGTGAGACAGATAGCCAAGTTCACGTGAAATTCATAATCAACCCGTCTGATCTGAATTTCCGAGAAGAAGGATATTGACTCCGACCGAGACCCAATGATTATTTAACTCCATGGTAGACCATACACGGGAGCCTTTACTCTACATATTTAGAAGTATTAGTCACTACTTATGGCTACACTTTTCCTCTTGTGAATTTGTACCTAACAACTTAAGAGATACTATTTATAGTTATATACTAACATGGAAGTAATAAACTTTAATGAGATTAACTTTATAATATGCAAATATATTTCTAGGATAATTAATATTTCGCCAATAATATTTTTAAATAAACAATATTTATTAAACATATATCCTCATTTACATATATATTTTATGTATAATTATATTATTAGAATATTATTACTTTTCAAGGTAAACGTATACTAAACATCTAATGCAAATTAATTTCAAGCAAAAAAGAAATTACAGTCATCAAATATGTACTATATGAGGGGCGTTCAATGTATTCTTGGTATTCAAGTAATAAACTAATTAACTGGGTACTATTATAAGTGTATTACATAATTACATTATATGAGGATATAAATAAAAAAAAATCACATAATTATAATCATTAGTTCTCAAGTAATCCTCGGTGAAAGACGATCGCCATAAATGACGCGACAATGTTCATGAAAATCGAACACGGGGCTGTGGAAAGACAGGAAAGAGTCAAAAAATCATTCACGAAGAGATGATGACTGCTTACACGACCTTCATTATCTACAGTTCGAAAGTGGACACGTTAATTCAAAAAGGGCAGATAGAGTATGGCCCTAGTTCGGTCGGCCCCGTTACTGCTGCAAAAGAAGAAAATGTGAAAAAAGTTAAGCAACTTGTACTGCAGGATGCCCTAATAATAGTTAAAATATAAATGATGGTATGATTAACCTATTCGTTGGTATCATACACACTATTCTTCATGACCATCTCAATCTCTCACAAGTCAGTGCAAGATGGGTGCCGCGTATGCTCACGGCACCTTAGAAACAAGAGCGAGTCGAGAGCTATACAGAGATTTTGGTGCTATGTGGTAAAGATTCTAATGTTCGACCGCATTGTTACTGGTGGTGAAACATAGGTTCATCAATATGATCCTGAAAGTAAGCAGGAGTCTATGCAAGGCATAAGAAGGGTGCACACCATCCTAAAAAAAATTAAAGTCACTTCATCTGCCGGGAAAGTCATGGTCACAGTGTTTTGGAAAAGAATTTTGCTCATCGAGTAGATGAAAAAGGGTGAAAGCATAAACGCAGCATCTTACGCAAAACTTCGTGGAAAATAATTTTCCGACGATGAAGAGCTGAATGCAACAATAACTGCACATTTTGCGATCAGGAAGCAAGTTACTTTTTACAGGGTATTGGAAAGTTAATTTCAAGATATAATAAATGTATTGGGGTTTGGAAAATTACATTGACGAACAAAAATTAATCAAAATTTATTTGTACTGTTTTTTTCATACTGATATCCATCAAGATTCCTTTACAGGGTAATATGTATAACAAAAAAAGAAGAATAAATAAATAATAAATAAATAAATAAATGTTTATTGCCCAACAGTTTAACCGAATAATAAGGCAATTTAATACAATACATAATACATAATATATAGTATATTTAAATAACAGTACAATATAAGACAATAACATGAGAATATAATATAAATGCACAATTAATATAAGGCTAAAACGCAGGAGTACCATGTAAGAAAAACTAAAGTTATAGATCGGCAGCTAAACACAAGGATTATTCTAAATTCACCCGTAAAAGCTGATTAAGGGAATAATAAAAAATATCGCATTCTGAGCTAATTTCATTATTCAGTGAACATATAAATGAAATCGGTGAGCGAGATACCAGGTCACTTCTGGCCTGGTTGATATAAAATGTATCGGAATCACGTGAAGATTGACAAGGTACATGAAGGTTAAGTTTGGAAACAAGCAGACTAGCGTCAATCTCATTGAGTAGTAATTTATACAAAAAGGTGAGACCTATTACGACGAGCCTTAAAAGAGGTAACTGAAAATTCCTTCAGTAAGATGTCACGTGGAAATCCTCTATATGCTCTTTGTACCATAACTACTTTAAGAATCGTCTTTGAACATTTTCCAATGAAAACTTATGGGTTTCGTACTTCGGATTCCATACAAGTACAGCATACTCCATTTTAGAGCGTACCAGAGTGAAATATTTATAAGGTGTTGAGCATTGAGAGATTAGTAAAAGATTTGATATTGCGGAAGACAAAACCTAACATCCCACTACTCGCAGCCACCACATGCTAAACATGTTTATTGAATGTCAAAGAGGAGTCGAAATAAACACCCAAGTCACGGATGCCATCACATCTGGACTTACTAGTGACGCCCTGAAACCAAATCTCTCCAGCTTATCCAATATTATTCCATGATCAATACGATCAAATGCCTTAATTAGATCTGTATAAATTACGTCTACCTGACCCTGCCTATCGACGACCTTTGTGGCATTTCATTCTAGACTTCTTTCGGCGTGAATTTACGAAAGACCAAAATGTTCTTGGGTTTTGGCCAATGCAATGTTCAACGTTTTCAATATGCCGTAGATACGCTCTCTCCCCTGATACTTATAACCAGTGCACGAAAATGCTTGAATGAAGATGCTTTTTATATATCTTAAAATATTTGAACTTTAACTTGGATAACTAAATTTGGACCCTCTCTGACAACCATAAACCGGCATATATTGATCAAACAGATAATAAAGATATAAATGCAAAAAAAACAAAATAAAAAAATCGTTTATTTTGCAGTTTGTAAACAAGACTCTAAAATTTTGAGAAACACTTTTTTATGGTTATATGGAATTAACTTTAACGTTATTTTACATTAAAAAAAAATAATTACTAAAATATTAAAGCTTTGTTCATAAACCATCAAAAAAAGACGTTCATTTTAGATAAGTACGTAGTATATGTACTTAATGTCAAAATTTTCTGGCATGTAACTTAGTATCTGAAAGCGACAAGAGATGAGTCTGAAAGGTTACAATATATAGAATTTAGATAGCCAATCTACTAGATATAAGTTATTTATGGTGGTATTCTTTTTGTATTCATGTGTTGACATTATTATTTTCTACAGAAAGTGTATCATCAGATAACGTAATGTAATAACAATGTTATTATGAATAATTAACGTTATAAAAATGAACTTACAAGAAATACAGCCATTCCATTACTCTGATTTTTTTAGCATTCTTATGCTAATAGTATGATCGGCACCTTTCAAAAGTAATAAATTACTCTCTTTTATATCGCGTAGGTGTCTAAAAAACAGATAAATGCTTGTACGATGAAATAATGCCGCCAATCAGTCTATCTTAGTAGTAGTATTCATTGCCGGTATAACTTGAGTAATAACGTGCTGGGAATATTAATAGCCTCGGCGAATGTGTCTCAGTGTCAGTTATAGAAGTGTCATTCATTGTATGACGTAATTGCTGTGATTTCAAAAGTGTCTGGATACGTTGAGGAATAATGTTTGCTAAAAGTTTTGTTATTGCTTAGTTTAGAATAGTATTATCAAGGCTTATTTTCCCTTATAATAATTCGATCTCATACGTGACATAAAAATAATTTTATCTCTTTACATAGTCCGTGGGTTATCTTTTTAATGTGTGGTTATAGGTTAATGCTTGAAGAATCAATTACATGGATGCATGTACAAATAAGACCCCAAAAAGATTGCAAAACTAAACCCAAAAATCACTTGCATGGACTTCTTATCTAACAGTCGAAGTTTGGCAATATAGTTTTAGATACATGGGGATTAAGTAAAAATAGCTACCTATATTAAAACAATACGTTTAAGGTAAATACAGTTAATACAAAAATGTTGTTATTTGTGGTTGCTAACGATTTGATAATAGGAACATTCTTGCACTTAACTTTATTACAAGAAAAGTAATGTAATAGTTTTCCCTTTATCGTAGAAATATATAAGGGAATGAATAAACATTGTAGCAATGTAGTGCATTCAAGAATAATTAAGTTGAAAAGTAGGAGAAATCTCTATACCATATGAAAGTCACTTGGAATGCTTTAGAAATAATTAATAGCCACATCTAATATGGTTAATCCATCTTTTAATTTGAGATTTCGATTTTCAAAATATTAGTTTAGGCAAATTTCCAAAGTGTTCCTGAAGGAATAACAAATGATTTTTTAAATTTGGGATTTGTGTTAGTTCCTTGCACTCAGAAATACTTCGAGCATCGTCATTTAAACATGTAACGAAATTTCGTAAACTATCGAAATTCTCTGCATAAAAACTAGTAGCTTCCAACCATGTCCCCCATCTAGTTATTACTAGCGAGGGGGGCAGTGACAAAGATGGAAGTTTTTCCCTGTAAAGAGCTACTCTCGATGGTGCTTTTCTGAAAACTAAAGTCTATCAATTTCCGGATACCTGTCTCTGATATATTCACAGATTCTATGGAGAGCAAGTGCTACACAAGTAATATGTAGCAGATCAGGATATGTTTCCTTTAATAGTCTGTCTGTTTTTAACATATATGCGGCACTGTCACTAACAAATAAAAGTATTTTTCCCTGTACCTGTCGTCCGAATGAAGCATTTTGTGCAAATTCTCGTCAATGGTTTTAGCAACTGTTTCCGCATCAACTGTATTTATAACTTTAGATGCTATTACATATGCGTTATATGGAATAATTGGATGTAGTACACCAGTCACAACATTTACCACACAGCGTCCTACTCAATCGACGGTTTCGTCGATAGAGTAGGACTGATTTGAAAGATGTCTTCTAATGCATTCTACTGTTTTCGTAAAGCACTTAGAAACATAATATTTGCGTAATGTGGATTCTTCAAGAACATTTCGACCAGTATATTTTTGAAGAAATATTTTGAAAGTGGGATTGTCAAGTTTTTTTAATGGGATATTAGCCGCCATTAAAGCTTCACGGAGTTCTTCGTTAAAATTGTCAGCTTCCAACGGGTCCAATTTTTCTGTATGTTTTAGCGATGCTAAGTGACGTTGTACGTGGCCTATTTGGGCATTCTGTAACGATATTTTACAGACTATGCAATAAATTTCGAAATCACTAACAGTGGAGGATATACAATCAGTATGACCCTTAATCCAACTTTCCATTGTTTTACGATGCTATTCTCGACGTTCTTCCATATCATAGTAACATAAACAATGTTGTAGATCTAAATAAATGATAATTAAAAATGTATGCGTATGTTATTGAAATTTAACAAAATCCAATGCACACTTACGTCGATATAAATGGGAAAAGTAGATTCAATGAACCGGTATTAAACAGGAACTATTACAAAAATTACAAAGTACGTAATTAACAGTCAAAACAATGAAAAAACGAAACTAACGTAAGTATTAATAGGTATATAAATATATAACTTTATTTATCTTAGGAAATATAATAGATTTTAAAAACCCGTCGCGCTTCTACCTACGCCGATGAAGAAAGGATTTTACTCATAAATTCCTTTTTTTGATGGGCATTTTTTGTTATCGTTTTCAATAACTTTTCAAGTAAACAACAGATGTTGCAGTTCACCATATGAATAATGCTATTCAGTAACTGTGTGTTGTTTACATTATTTCTTTGCTCCGTTGTAACTCCGTTTAAAACCTGGGAGGTCTCCCTAATAATAATCTTAGATATTTGTACCGTTTTAAATTGTTAATAATGTTTCAGAACGGCGTATACTGGTATACTGAATACAACAATTATTTTAATTTTGCGTCCGAAACATCTGTAGCATTTATTTTATCCGCTATGTCTTTGTCTGTCCAGTTAATTATGGACCCAGTTTGATTTAAAATGAGAAATAACTGTTCAGGTCGGACTTAATTTAAATTAATCATGCTTGCACGCGATTTATTTTTTAGTCTTTCCAAGCTTCACCTGGCAATCACATATGTATTGTAGAAATAGCGTGACCAACCTTGAACGATGTACTTACTGCCGATATAACCTATGATATGTTATAGCACATGTATACGGACACGCTCGACAGAATTAGACATAATGTTTAAATATAAATGGGACGTAATGTGTGTGGATCGACGCCGACGGTCTAACTATAGATGCAAATGACAAACGTTAATAATAAAAAAAGATTTTGCAAACAGTTTGATATAATATAGCCTTTAAATGTACTTTATTATTTAATTTCACCTTTCACTAATAGCACTCAACCTTCCCATGTACCAGGTATGTTCTCTTAATGTCGTTCATGAAATTTGTTTCCCGTTTTAGAAGTCATAGTCATTTGAAATGAACACTTTTGTGGAAGTGAGCACAATAAGAAGAATATTTCCATTTGGTATTGGTAAGCATTATACAGACGTATTGAAGACGTTCTATAGGACTACGTATTGAAACCCTTGCTGTTTATTTTATAGCAGCAGTGTTGTATTAAATTTTGAGATTAGTGTAGCAAAACTATCTTATGTTTAATATGGATAAGATCCTTGCGTATTTCATTTCATAATCGAAGAGAGAAAACTTTCCATAATGCTTATCCACATCATATTGTTGTGTCAGGAGCTTTCCTGGGTGTTGTGTACTGACTACTGAAATACAACTTATCTTTTGTGAGCTATGTACAGTTCTGTGCAATAAACTGGCGTACACTTAATATACGATTATGTAAAAATGACTTTTATTTTTCAATTTGTCATATAGCGTCAATTCAATTTGTCGTACTAATTGACAGAAAGAGATATTCAATATGCCCGCATGTTTAGATTTCATAAGTAAGTCTCGTATTATAGCGAAAATCGAAGATAACTGCTCAATTAGAGCAGTATCACAGCAATATTTTGGATACATAAATCTACTATGCTAAAAATTAAGAAACGCTGGGAGAAGAAAAGAACATTATATAGAAGAGGTAGTTCTGCTCGTTCCCGAATATCCACCCGCGAAGACTTTTACAATATTTAAGGGAAAACCCTTTTGATACCGTTAGAAATGCTAAAATTGCAGTAAATTTTCCTGGCTCACGATCCATATGTTAGCTTGTCGAAGAATCCATGAATCGGGCTTGAAAAGTTCTATGCTGCTTAGGAAATTACAATTAACAGAGGAACACAGACAATGTCGACTAATATTTTCTTTGAATTACGTTTACAGAGAATTGCCTTTTTGGCAAAATGTCATATTCTCTGATGAAAAAGTGTTTCAGAGTACGCACAATGGTTATGTGTGTATGGACACCCGAATGCACGATTTAATGAACTATATACAAGGTGTTTAAAAAAGATGCGGCAATATTAAAGGGGTTGATTGTTCAGGTCATTTTATACAAAAAAGTTTATAATAAACAAGGTCCGCAAACGCTTCGTTACCGATCTACAGCGTGTTGAAGTTTAATTAAAAGAAACAGTAAAAATTAGATTTCTCCAAGACGGCATTAAAGATCATAATGAAATTTTAGGCGTGTTATTTTTCAAGAAAAAAATAGGACGCCGCTGATTTCTCTAAAAATAAAAATATGTTTCTATTCTTTATTCAATTGTGAAGAAAACAGCTCTCTTAACTTTTTATCGTACGACGTAACGTTTTTTAGTAAAAAAAAACACAACATATTTTCTTTTATTTTGGTTGGTGTAAGATATTTTTCTATTACCAGTGACGTAAAAGTGACAGTTCATGGCCACCTTATTTAAGTTTTGACTTCGTATCTTAAAATAATTTCTTCGACAAATAACGTCTGGTATCAAAAAACTTTCGTCAACATGTTACACATCAATGTGACTGCGAGCCCAAATGAAGATGTTAGTGCTAGAAGAGGAACTTTGGCATTCTTCGTTTTAAAAAAAAAATCAAACGTCATGTTCATGGATGCATTTTGTTTCGTGTTCCATAATACAGACTAAATTTATCGACTTTGTCAAATTTAAACATACGTTATAATAAGCAATATCCCCATGGTGAGGGCCAAAAATGAATCAGCCTGTATAATTTATTCGTCAATAACGAAAGTAAATTTGCAATTTCATCAATGTTAGAATGATACAAAGATTAAGTTTCGTTACATTCACAATATAATAATTTAAAAATCCTGGTAGATATATATTCTTAAGCATTATTTTCAAGCAGCAGTATCGTAAGACTATACGTATACTACACCACAATATTCCTTCTCAGTTCGCCTTAGGTATTAGCTAGAGTGAAGTATTGCGAGACAATCGGAATGCGTCATGCGAGACGACAAGATTATTCTGGGATTACATTATAAGCGATGTTGCCCATTATATATTTCAAAGGGAGTGAAGTAATTTTAACCATCACGAATTGGAGATGATATAAAAGATGCGCACTAGCGGATTTTCTTTTACACGCGAAACCGTGGCAGAACACGCCCCGAACAATAGACTGTTACCTATGCAGTCGAGAAAACACGCTTTAATAGCAACTTGTCCGAGTTTGGCTTCATGTGTGTATAACATTTGCGTGCTTGGGAGATGTTTAAATGTCAGGGGTGGAATCTTCTTCGTTCGACGACGAGGTATGTATTTACAGAGTGATATTTTTAGAACAATGAATAATTAAGACTGAATTTATTCCTTGTCTTTTGGCAATAAATGGTATAATATAAATAATAAGGAGTTTTAATTTGATAATAAACGACGCATAACTTAGCAGGTCTTTGTAGATAACATGTAGGGGTTTTTAAATTAGAAAAATACTTTAAGTATTACTAAGATTGTTTCTTTTGCTCCAGTCTCGATTACCATCCAATACGAAATTTTAGTCAACTATTTAATTTTTTCGTTTAATCTGCCTTAAACGTATATAGGAAAAAGCCAAAATCAAATGACGCTTCATTATTTTCTTACGCCTCAATTACGCCTTAATGAAGAGGTCGATCCAAACAAACCCAGAAACTCCTGTTCACGGACAAGAAAAAAAATAATTAAGGAGCATTTTAATAAACAAAATGACAAGGTGTACGCCGTCATCATCCAGCGTCAGTGGTGGAGTGTCCTACTAACTCAATTTTTGCAAAAAAAAGAGTGAAAACTTTGGCCCTTGAACGAGACATTTTTAGTAACCAACAATGGACGATTCTTCAAAATTTTTAGCGAGCTTGAATAAAAGCAAATACTATGAGTTATGGTCGTTTGAAGAACCAAAGATCACGATTTTGGACACTCATTCACTTACTGACTAATAGATCAACATAAATCTACAGTATTTCCTCTTAAGCTAGAGCACTGACATTTTGTACATAGATAGTAAATTAATAAAAATCCAAATAGTGTCATAATTATTTTTAACCTATTACCTACTACACGGCAATGATGCGGCACGCAAAGTACAAAAAGTGGCGAGGCAAGGGCAAAACGGAGCAGTAAGACCGGTGCTCAGCACGGCTTAGCAGAAGGGGAGACCAAAATCTATAGAGTATCATATTCAGCAACCACGTAGTTCTGATGTATGCTTAGCAATTGGTTATTTAGTCACTCATTCGCAATATTTTCTTGATTTTGATGAAAATTTCTTTGTTGCTTATTTGAATATTGAGTTTAATCTCATACATATAGCTGTTTGTATAGTAAATATATGTATAGATATTAACTGAACAAAAAGTTATGAAATTCCACCAAAAACATATTTTTTTTCAAAGCATGTGTGTATTAAGAAATAACTGGAATATAGAAACTATCCCAAGTTACTTGCATACACGTCAATTGCATTGTCCTAATAAGAACAGAAAATCTGTGTAAATTGATAAACCTTCAGATCAAACTTGGTTGACAAGGACAAGTAACTTGGCATAGTTTCTCTATTTCAGTTATTTTTTAAGATAATACGACATACACGGGCCTGCTTTTTTTACATTTATTTGCTTAGTGGGATTTTGTTATTTCTTTGTATTCAAAGCGTATTATTTTTAATATATTCATTATATACTCAGTATAATTAAATAGTTGAGAACAATTTCTGAAAGGACATAGGAATTGCCCATCGCTGGGGTCAAGACGGTTTTAAACCAATTGCTTTTATGAGGTGATATGGTGCTAACCACTTCGTTATTATTAAAGTGCAAATAAAGCATATTATATTAAAATGTATAAGTCACTGGGGATTGTGTTTTCTGTCAGGGTGCTGTCGTCATTTGTTCCATAATCATATATGCAGGTATAAATATCGACGACGCGTTGTGTCATTATTTGACTCTTAAATTATTTTAAATTAATGCAAGAATTGTGCAATATTTACTTATCGTAAAATAAAATTTAAAATGTCTGTTGTACATACAATGTCACACACACACATACATACAGGCATGCACAACAATAGCAATTTACATAAATACTGTTGAGAGGAACACCTACGAATTTTATAGGTAAAGAATGAGGAAATCGCACATCTTCTTGAGACAATTAATGGGTGTAGGAACCTTGCCTCTTGACATTGCTTTCCATTATATATTACACAAGTTTTCATTACTAATAGAGACGTAAAAGGTATCCTTTATGATAATTGACCCCTTCAATCCCATATCAAAAATGATCTCCATAATCTGTTTATGATTTATTTGTAGTTACCTGCTTTGAGCTTTAGATATCTGTGTTAGTCAAGGTTTGTAAGTTATACTGAAAATATATTTTTTAAAAGGGCTTGGATGCTATAAAATTCCTTGTCTAATAATAAAAAAAAAACTACTCCAGTATTCGATTTCTTATCACACAGGGATTTCCAGCCCAGTGGACATTGGTTATAAAAGTCAGTGTCCAGTAGTTTCTTAATAATTCGATAACCTGTTGGAGTTAAAGCTAACAAACGAACAATTTAGAAGAAAGAATTACAATTTTTTGGAAATATTTAAAAATAAAAGTTGACCGTGCAAAAAAAAATAGAAGACGTCAAACTCAACATTTTTGCTTTACAGTTAATTTATCAAAGGAATTTTAAACAAGCATTATTTAGAACTTTTTTCTAAAAAAGAAAACTTATTTTCTCAAGAATTTCTACTTCTTCTTCTTCTTCTTCTTCTTCTTTTAGCTCTAGGGTCATCCCCTGTTTGCCTGACCTGTTTCTATTCAGCGGATGAGGAAAACCAACTTTGTCCCCATCTCTTGGGAGGTCGTCCTTGTTGTCTTTTTCATTTTGGTCTCTCATGTTTGCATATATATGCTAGTCTGTTGGTTTGCATTCTCTCGACATGGTCATTCCATTCCTTCCTTCTTCGCTTATTCCACTTCACCACATCCTGCACTCCGCATCCTTCCCTTATGGATCTACTCGTCTGTCTATCTCGTAACGTGACATTCGCTATTTTTCTGATAATCTTCATTTCTACTGTTCTAATTTTTGTTTAGTTTTCTTGATATCTGCTCTTGTCTCCGTGGAGTATGTTTGTACTGGGCGAACCATAGTTTTGTATACTCGTACTTTACTTTCCTTAGTAAGGTATGTTCCGCCAGACCATTGTGTTTAGATATCCGGTTACTTGGGTCGCCTTCATTGCCTGTTGAACGACGGATCCGTCTATTTCTAGTTTACAACGAAGTGGCTGCTTACATATTACCATGGACTTAGTTTTGTCTTTGGGGATGTTCATATTTTATTTTTTGCCGGTAATGTTGAATTGATGCAAAAGTCTTTGTAAGTTATCTTCGCTGTCTACTAGGAGCACTGCATCATGGAATTTCAAAAGGAAATATAATCATATGACATTTTACAATGAATGAGAAAATTAAATAAAAAATGACATTGTTTCTATTTAAAATAAAGAAGCTGACGTTACTTCCGGTTAAATCGAAAATTACAAATGTGACACGTGAGTCTAAAAAGTTCAGCATTGATATCTCTTAGTTCTAAATTCCAACTTAGTTGATTTATAAACAGAAAAGTTACAATCGGTTAATTCATTCCGTTCATATACGGTATATAACACAGGCCAACATAATTATTTTTTTCTTTTTGGTGCCGGAAAATTCAGTAATAACTTTTGATAATTTGATGTGCTGATTCCAAAAATACCTACTTTTTCCGTAGCAGCTCTAGTTTTTGAAATACAGGCAAATTGATTTTCGTATTAACAACAGGTACAAATAAAGAAATTTTGAGCAACTATTGCAGAGTGGACATAACTCATTGGTCGTTCTACCATCTTGAAAGAGGAATACAAGAAAATATTAATGTCCCGAAAATATTAAGTATGAAGAACATCAGTGGATAATTTGCGTCGATCTAAGAATAGTTAAGTTCCTCCTTGGACAGCAAATCGGATATACAAAATATTCTTGTTTTTTACGTCTTTGAGGTAGCTCAGCTAAGGGTTAGCACTGGGTTAACAAACACTGGCCTCTCAGACACGTCATGATTTCAGGAAAAGAAAACGTAATCAACAACCTTTGGTTGCGATAAATATTTCCTCTCTTACATATCAAGTTGGGACTTATGAAGCAATTTGTGCAGGCGTTAAATCGAGATGGCCTTTGGTTTAGGTACTTAACACGTAAATCTCCTGAGATTAGCATGGTAAAACTGAAAGCAGGCATATTAGATAGCCCTCAAATAAGACAGCTAATAAAAAATCCACAATTTACCGCAGCAATGAACCAGATTGAATCTAACGCTTGGTCCAATAATGGGTGGAGACTGTGGCTCAAAATCTGAAACAGAATGCAGAAGGAAAAGTCCCTTACCACAAGCATTTTTGTGGTAATGGACTTTTCCTTTTGCATTTTGTTTCTAATGGTTGGTGGTCATTTGTTGAAGTAGTACAACATTTTGCTGGAAATCATAAAGCGGAGAATTATACAGATTTAATGAAAAGTATGCTTTCTAAATTAAATATTCTCGCTTGTAACATGAGTATAAAGTTTCATAACCTTCACAGCCTCCTAGATCGATTCCCACAAATCCTAGGTGAGTACAGTGAAGAACAGGGCGAAAGATTTCATCAAGATATTAAGACGATGGAAGAACGATATCAAGGAAGGTGAAATATCTACATGATGGCCGACGACTACTGCAGCGAAACTGTCCTACTAAACTCCATGATAGAAAATCGCATACAAAAAATGTTTAAGTGTAAGTCACCAATGTATCTACTATTATTTATCTATTTTGTGAATTACATACTTTACTTTGTAGTCTTTGTTCTTTAATGAGCTTTCGTCTCAAATACTAATGCTTATAACCTGAAATATACATAAATAGATTATTTTTATCTAAGAGGCCAATATACTGTTATTCAAAAACTAGACCTGATAAACTAAATCTGACAATAGTTTTGTTTCTACACACAAACATTACCTAGTAACAGTTAAAAAATAACAAGCACCAAAATGTGTGTTGACCTGTGTAATAATTATAATAATAAACATTTTCTTTATTTTCCATAAATAAAAAAAAATATATGCGTTCCATTAATAGTTAGATAAATAATGTTGACGAAGAATAAAATAAAATTTAACACTAGTACATTTATATGGAAACATTAATACAAAAATAATAAAATATGGGTTGCTACAGTGGGAAAACAAAAACAAATAAGTGCCTTAAGAGTCACTCCAGTGGCAAACGCTAGCCACCGCTTCAGACGAGCTATACATGCAACATGCGGAGCTTATTGTACTGGACGATAGCTGTGACAAGAGCTGGAGTCTGTGGCGTCCACCCTCGCTTCTTGTGACGCACCCGCGCCACTGTGGCTTTGGTAGAGATGGTCTTAACGGTGATTTTAAACAGCTCTTTTAATCATAGCGAAAGCAGGAGCCGTTTATTTTCACCGCGAATGGTAAAGGGCTCCTCCGAGCGCTTTCAATCACCGCTCTCCGAGCTGTTTACTATGAACGGTGAAAATAAACGGCTCCTGCTTTCGCCGTTCGCTTTATTTGAAACAGCTCTTTCAATCACCTTTCTCCGAGCTGTTTACCAGAGTTCGTTGAAAATAAACGGTCTCTGCTTTCGCCCATGTTTCGCTGTTCGATTTTAAACAGCTCTTTGAGCTGTTTAACTATATGTGTAGTGAAAATATATTCGCGGTGAAAATGTATATCTCAACACAATAAATTCCCGTTATACGTATAATATATAATGGAAATTATTGAATTGATGATAAACTACCTAGGTTATGAAATATTAATATAGGCGTATTAGGTATATCAGTAGGTATTTTGCATTTAATTTATGTTTTATATAATACACATGAACGTGCAAAAAGATTTAAATTAACAATATATACCTAGTAACATAATGAAATGTTTTTAGTTATATAGATGATCATGTATACAAATATATGTACAAAATGTGTATGGATAATAAATATAACTTATAAAATAGCAAATAAGTAAAAAGTAACTCCAAGTAATGAAGTATATTTTATTTATTATTTGTTCAGTTTAATGTACCTATTGCATATATGTACATTTGCAAACGGTGAAAACGAAATCACTGTGAAAAATCAATGTGAGCAATATCTGCTCTCATCTCTAGGCTTTGGTAGAGGATCATTGTTATGAAGCTTACTATACTGATCCACTGCAGAGCGCCACCGTTCCGTCACTAGTCTGGCTTGACTCTTGAATCAGTCATCCCTTTGACGTTGTTTGAGCTGGTTGTGGGCTATAAATCGGCTTTCAAAAACCAAAAACTAATAATGTTCCTTTTTGACAGTCTGAACGTAGAAGATTTTATCTCTTACAATGAGTTAGTAGAACCAGCAATTTGGGACTCTTCGAAACCTAAAAAGTAAGTGCGAATCTCTCCTTTGCTGAAATAGCATGCTTGTAGTTTGTGTAGGGTTTTCTGATGTTTTCGAAAAAAACGATTGTTTTGACATTCGGAAGTTCCCAAAAAACTTCTAGTCGTTTTCTCCTAAATGGTCATACACACAATATAAAACACCTTTTGGGGGCCTTTCTAATATTAAGGGATGCATTCCTAAAATCCTATTCTGTCTGCGTTTCCTTCTTTTCAGTGAAAGAAGCAAGCACAATTCAACTTCATCACTTGACGAAGACATCCTGAATACTAAAAAAGGAATGAAATCATGTCAAAGTCACAAGTTAGGCCGGGTCACTGGTATGGCTCTAGTTGCGCTATATCTGTGGCCAGTCCGGACGTTTTTACTGTGGTGCGCGTTCGCCACTGGAGTGGCTCTGTATAATAAGGCTCTAAGCAGCACACCCGAACGCCGGCACAGTCTTTCTTTTACAATACACAAGTGAAAGTGGGTTGTATCCAAACGAATATTATAAGTAAATTGCTCACTATTAAAGATAACAGATACAGAAAATATAAGTTTCTTTATAAGAAGGTAATAAAAATGCAAAAATACTTCATAATAATCAAATTATAGAATTTTTTCTCAAATAAAAGTAAAGCGGCGTGGAACATTATCAAACCAAAATCATGTTTTAAATACTTTTATCTCAGTATATCTGCCTTTTTATACTAAACAATAGGATTAATAATAAATCATTCTGCTCAAACAAATATTATCATAGCATTAATAGTATGGTAATATGAACATACATATATATTTCAAATCTTCACATACTTACATATATTAGTGTCAGGCGAAAAGCAAAACGAAAACATACAAATTTAGGTTTTATCGTTTTGTTTACTAATTTCTAATAGTTCAAATTAAATGTATGTAGTCCAAACAAATTACCCAACTTGTTTTTTATAACATATTAAAGAAATTGTTGTGGAAGCTTTAGGATATATATAGTCTTTAGTCTACTCTATATAATAACCTAGAAACCAAATAATGGGTCAAGCTCAATATTACAGACACGAGAAATAAAAATAATATAAATATTTTTGTAATAAATCACATTGTAGGATAAAGGTTATAAATATAACACAGATTCTTGGGATGTTTGATGCGTCCCGATACCGACAGTATGATTTGAACAAATTTGAGATAAGACTAAACATCTGCGCTGATAAGAAAAACTCCGTATTATCCGTTTATCACCATTAAAATGATATAAATTCACAAGCACCTAATCTGTTTATAATTATTCTCACGCACCTAATCTGTTTACAATTAAAATTTTACAATAATATATGCATGTGTTGATGAGTTTTTCATTAATAATATTATTGTCATATTTGATCCAGCGATATGACATTTTATTTACTGCGTATGTAAATGTACTGACTTTCTGCACTTCTAGAAATTTGTAGGTATGAATCACTATACAATTAACATTGTATAAGTTAAGTTTCGTAGCTGAGATAAAACTACAATAAGTACCTATATAGAGATTCTTTGGAATATGTAAAGATAGATGTGGCAAGTTCTTGTAACAGAAACTGTTTCATAACAAGTGTTGGTAAAATAATATCTGTCAAAAAATAAAAGAAAAACAGTGCAAACAGATAATCGGTGCCATGGTACAAATATATAAGGTATGCGATAACTTTAACTCAATTTCTTATATTTCGCGTTGCACACACCTACGTCATACACCACAAGCGGTTCCCTTGTGACATCCATCCTATTGTATAGGTACCACCCCAAAGTTGGGTGGTACAATGTAAAGAAGCCCCTATCTCTAAATTAAGATATTTAATTTAAAGTTAAACCTTAGAAATAAAATGTAAAATTATTAGTTTTGCCGGCTCAACTCAAATTATCTCAGGGCGATTCGAGTTAATTGAAATGATTAAGTAAAAGGGGTTCCTGTACATTAATAAAAAAATACCATTTAAAATATATTTAAAAAGCAACTAACACAAACATTTCTTAGGTCCTTTGTTCGATTCAATCGTAAGCTATAAACGCCAGAATGTATTACATACAATGCACATTCTAAATTATAAGTGTTTATATCGATACTTGTGAACATATCAAGTTACTTTACACGTGTAAGACGATATTTATTTAATTACTTTCTGTTTGAACTTTTATTTTTACAGTCTCTCCTCCTTTATTACGTAAAACATTACAGTCATTAAACAATAATCATTTAAAGAATACCTTATCTAAATTCTTCTTATTCATCTTCTTTTTAGTACTGTTTCCAGCAGGAACTTCGGGCTGCTTATTATCGACGAAATCTTCTTTATTACGATGTTTCAACGGCATCATCTGCTTATTCTGCCACTTGAAATAAATCTTTATTTTAACAATATAACACGTTGCACAATTACTTCTTAGGTGCAACTTTCACCACTACTTTACTACGTTTTCTCGGTAGTAAATTATTTATTGAAGTTATAGTAACACTGACTCTTATGCGTAATCTAACGTTAAGGATTAGCCTTTTGATACGATATTCAACGTATCTTGCCGTCGACTCTCAAAATTCACTGTTAACCGACTCTACTGGCCGTTCGACTCTCTACTTGGAGTCTTTCTTTGCAGTTCACTTTCTGACTCGAAGTCTAACTGCCGACTCTCCCGTTTCTCACACGTATTTCCCTTTTATATCAGAATGTGTGGGGTTCCCTGCTTTCCACAAAGTTCAGGGGTTCCCATTCACATTTACCCGCACATACACGTTCATTTAGCCGCGGGATTGTATATTGCACGTTAATACTAATAATAAACTTTCGGCGTCACCCTTTTTTACTCATAAACATATATAAAACCTATGACTAATATCTACTTAATAATACAATAACACATTCATTGATTTTAAATATTATTTCCCTTCAAAATATTAATAAAAAATATAATTAATTAAATCCTTAAAAAAAAATAATAAAAACTATAAAATTAATAAAGGGAAATGGGCTGTACCATTACACTATGTTTGTGGTTAATATCAATTGTGTGACGTAGAGTGTGCGATTACGTCATAAGCAAGCTGCGCCAGACTTTATATACTTGTACCATGATCGGCCATTCATTAAACTGGTTTCTTCGATGATCCGGCCAAGTATTTCAATTTTATTGCATTGTGTACTTTGTAATCCGGATTTGATAATACTCAGTAATTCAGACCTGCACTAGCAAAGCTGCCATCGATCGTGAGGGATTTCCCTAATTTCGGCAACTAATCTACATCTGATATCTGGGGGTTTACATAACTTCGTTTTGAAAGAAGCGGTTTTTGTATGTACTAGAAAAGGATAAAGTAAAGAAAAATTACAAATCATTTATAAAATAATATAAAATTCAATAAGTAACTTCTGATGTACATCATTTTTGTATATGTACATGTTTCTATTGTTTTGCATTAAATGTTTCTCTTTTCAATAAAAAAAAACCGGCTCGCTTCAATAATCTGAATTATTTACTTATCCGGATCACCGCGGTTTTAATTAGTCCGGATTATCGAGGTTGTCCATAAGAAAAAGGAAGACTGAAGAGAAGAATGGGGAGCAGTAATGATATTGTGAAATAAATGAAGAATTCAAAGCAGAAAACCTTCGACAGACATGAGTGGAAAAGCAGCAGGCGCAATCGGCCCTAATTATTAGGAATGGCTTGATCATAGAAACCTGTGAATGCGTCTAGATTGGAAAGAACGCAAGAGATAAAATATTGATATAAGTGGAAAAACACCAGAAGGAAATCGACACGGCCAAAGTACGAACTAACGACAACGATTGCTACTACAAATTCCCATCAACGAGAACAATTTCAGAACAGTAAAATTAACTAATTAATTAATATTTGAGAATACATAGTTTCCACCAGTAAAATGCTTTACACGAAACCCAGTTGCAAATTGAATATTATAAATAAAGTTGTTAAATATTAGCTTTTTCTATTCATATTTTATTCAATAGAAATAGAAAAGAATAATTGTTATAATTAGGGAAAATTCATTGAAAATAATATGTCCTTAACATATTATTAAATACATGTGTAGAAGGCTTATTTAATCAAGAAATAATCACTATCATATTAGAAACTACATACATAATACGAGTAATCGGAGTAATGAATGGTGTAATGCTATTTATATTAAACATATTGTTCAAGTATGTATGTAACACGAATAGTCATTAATATATAATTAACTTCAATGCTATACTACACAAGTATACATATATATGTATTGTACATACATGCATATGTATTTATGTGCCTGAAGTTGCGTCGTTCATGTATAAAAACATATGTACTATTTGTGCTTTTTATGATTTATTATATCACACAATTAGACATCGCAATTTCGCAAATGTAATATTGAGTTTAAAAAACGCACACTACGTCCGCCCCTGACATTACGTATTCGTACACACACACATACACACACGCCTGCACACACATATATGGCGGAAGTGTGTTTTTTCTTTAACGTAATGTTATGTGGCGAAGTAGTAATATAAACATGAATAAATGGAATGACTCTTTTTCAATAGCCATTTATTCTGGTGATGCTAATTAAACAGTGGCGAATCGGCAAACATATGCGTCAAAAAGTGAATCCCATCTATAATACTGTGAGTAAGCTGGCTCACTCGTTTTCAATTAGAACGATTACGCTTAACCTCGGGGCACCGCGAGCGCACATCAATTAGAGCCTTTGCCATTTTCGAACTGACATCGGTTGATTTCTTATTTGTCTTGTTGCATCTATAGAAATTGACGTTTAAATTGATATGTCAATATTATGGCTCATTAAAGTATTTATGTGTATTTGTCGATATTGTTTCTTGGGCTTAATCGACCATAAATCGTTTGTTAGTAATTAGCTTTTATGTAAATTAAAACAGAACCGTACTACAATTATTTTTAGTGATCAGTATAGATTGAAGTAATAATTCATTTTTCTTTTTGGAAGTTTTTTGCGGTAATTTTAATATTTACCTACACTTTTCCATATACATTGATTATAACGTCGCCATAAACTTTCAGTATGAACTATACTAAATTTAAAGGGGCGAACTTTGATATTACGAGCTTTTGGATAACACGAATCAATTGTGCTATAGAAGAAAATATGATAATAAAAATAATTTATTCCAAAGGTCTAATACGAGGCCTACTTTTTATAAACGACACTATTGAGGTAAGTTAATCATGGCCAAGTGGATCTCGATATTGCTGCGCGATATCACGGCCGCAACATAACAAGATTCCTAATTCTGCTAATCTAAAAATTCATTCCTCTACCTGGCGCTATTTGTCCAAAGTATTATAAATTATTTGGTAAACACGGAGCACCTTTAAAATCACGTGCAATATGAAATATGACACAATTTATTACTCAGTTATTGATGGATATAATAGATGTACTGTAGCGCGGAGGTAGGGCAACCGACTAGAGATTGGAAGGTCGGGGGTTCGAATCTCAACCGTGGGTAGTTTTTAAAGAATTAAAAATGTACCTAATTAAATAATTATCAGTGATAAAAGCAGAGAATTATAATTATAATTTTCAATATTGAGAAATACTAATTTTAAAAGTAATTTAAAATTTAGTACCCAACAACATAATTTTCAGCAATCCTTTTTTAAATTTATTTCGTTCTATTTCAATACTGCAAATTATTAATATTAATTATTGGAATATTAATGTTAAAGTATTATTTTAAAGTTTATTTGAATAAAAACTGAGAAATCATACTTTTTGAGTTTATTCTTGTACTACTAGATGGCCTTACATAAGGAACGATATTATGAGGTTAGCAGAATCAATATAAATAAAGTACAACGAAGTTATGTTACGGCTTTGATAGCACGCAGCGACATCCCAATCCAGTTGGCCATTATGTCAATACTATTATCGAAAAATATCAGTTAGAATTTGGCTGAGCAGTTTGTTTACAATGAGCGCTTGAAAAAAATCACAAGGTTTTCACTGCATAACTACGACTTTAGTAAAAGCCTCTCTAATCTCAACAACAATGCACTGAATTGCCTCGTTCTACTTTTGACAATGAAGCACCAACAGACAAGACTATTTTACAATCGGCTCGCAGAATTTCGACGTGATCATGCGTCCACCAGTAAATTTCGTGAAAGTTGAAAATCGGTTGTTATTCCAAGCAACAGCGATGCTGTGCGCAAACATGATTGAACAAGATCGGCATGTGTATCACACAGTAAAATAGAGGCATCATTAGGCATATTGAAGATTGTAGTACTTTCGATTTTACATGAATATTTAAAGAAGAGCTGTTCCTGATAGATTCCGCGTAATATGGCCACCAAAGTTTAAAAACAGACCCGTGGTGTAAGGAAATTATCAAAAATAGGTCAGAGGAACTGCAAAATCCCTAACAGGTGAAGAAACCTGGATATATTCGTTATAATCGTATGAACCGGAAACTAAGCTGCAACTCACTGCTTGGATGTTTCAAGATGAACCGAATCCCACAAAAGCTGTCGAAGCCATTCTAAATAATGATCGTAATTTCTTTAGAAGATTGAAGATCAGTTAATGTTGAAAGGTATACAACAATTTGTTTCCTACGAGTCATCGTCAGAAAAATAATCAAAAACGTCGCATCATTATTCATCATGACATCTCACATAGCGCATCAAATAATGGAATATTTGAAGGGAAAAAAACATCGAATTAATGTCCCATTACTCGTATTCACCTGATGTGCAGCCTCATGACTTCCTTCTGTTGTGCCAGAGAGAGTCAGTGTGTCCAGAGTGAAAAACTGTTGGAGAATTTCTACGAGAAATGTCTAAGCTTATAAATCTTAAAAGCAATATTTTGAAAAGTAGTAAGACGTTTAGTTAACGAACAGCACGAACGATATCGTGGAAGCACGTATTGAATGGCGTTCCCGAATTTTTTGAATCTCAAAGGCTACTGCAAAATAAATAAAAATAAAGTGATAACTTGCAATTTGTACCCCTTTCCGGGATAAGTATCACCGACTTTACTCACAATATTTATTGTTATAGCAGAGGATATGGTTTGGTATAATACATTGTTAACTAAAAACACAGCATGAGTAATAAAAGTGAAAAACTGCATTAATTAGTAATAATTTGTAAAATTAATTAAACTAGCTTAATTGACTAAGGAAACTGTATTTTCTGAGAATTATTTAGTAGTTTCGGACAAGCTGATCTATAATAAAACATCATGACATCTAATTATTCTCCGATTTTCTTACTATTGTCGACTACATTCCATGTCGGTTCAATCAATATCAAGAGTTCCGGAGAACGAACTTAATTAAGTCTGAAATCACCAAGGGAGATCATTTAGAAACTTAGAAAAGAAAAGACAGTGCGTAACGATTTAATAGCATGGCATACGCTAGCTGCTGCGATCAGTAGGGAATAATTTAAAACCAATACTGTAGCCACAGGAGGTAAAAGAAAAGTGGCTTATTATATGCATTCATTTAGTAATGTTATTTAGCGTTGCGTGCAAAATACCAAAATAATATAAAAAGTATGAGTATTTATGGGAGATTTCTACTGGCGGTCGAAAAAAGAAAAGATTATTTCATAGTTTCGATTTTGTGAAAGGTGGATATTCTCAACATTATAATTCTTTTTGTTGGGTAATATTTCATACAACATTGCTTTTTGTGTATTTCTGGCCCTTCAAACTAATGGGTTTGTCCACGTCCAGAACATTAACAATAGAAATATTAAGCATAGGGGTAACAAGTTTGGAATTTTCCACTGGAGTACTGCTATTGACAAAGCAGCATTTTACCTGTATGCGCCTACCTTTTTACTTCAGACAATTAAACCAAAAGAATAAACATCCGCTTAAACACTAACAATGAGGTGGTCACTGACAAAGGGAGCCACAAACTAAGTCAAAGTGCTAATCAAGACCCTCAATCAAGTGTGAAGACATGTCTAGATTATCGTATAAAGAAATCCATTAAAAAGGAGTTATTTAAAAACATTTCTATAGGCTGCTACCGTGCTTCGGAGGACAAATTAGGTCATGTTAGGTACGCTTACGCGGTCTGAAAACTACTAACACCTAACTTTATAATTTACGAAAGATTAAGTATTTCGGTTTTAATTCTCAGTTAGTTTTTAATAACGTATAAAACAAACGTTGTTTTTATTTGATTTATTCCATAATTTTGTCTATGAACATTTTACAATAAAGTTGTCATAAATCAAATAAGGACAATTTGCTAAACTTCACCCAGACAATAATTTTATTTATATAGCCCCGTATAGCCCATTGTATTGTGAACATAGACACAATCGCGTGACAATTTGTTTTTATAAAATACATGATGATAGTCTAATTTAAAACCGTTCTTCTGCAAAATGATAATTACTAATATGTCAGTTTTCTTCTACTAACTTACAAGGGGGCGTTTTTAATTTAGAGCGTAACATGTTCGGTTATTAGTATAAATATTAAGTTTTAACACAATCGTGTCAGTAGTCTTCAAACTATCGTCAGCCAAGCAACTTAAAGAGGAGGAAAGTGTGAAATATGGAGAAAATCGATTATCGTGCCGTTATCAAACAAAACAAGAAAAGTCTGCTCATACCAAACTGGGAGAGATGTCATCGGTTTAAGAGGATTCTTGGCCTTGAAAAACCACGGTTTTTAAGTGGCACAGTCGCTTTAAGCAAGGTAGGGAATTACTTGAAGACAACTCACGGCCGGGGTGACCTATTACCATTTCAGAACTTGTTAAAAGAGTCTGAAAATTAATAATGGAAGATACTCGGCTAAAGAAGAGAAGATAAACAGGAATGACTGCAGTAAGTATCTGATACAACAATTTTCAAAGTTTTACATAATCATCTTGGCATGACTAAGTTCGAGATGGGTGCTGAGAATGCTCGCGTCGACGCAAGAATAAGAGCGCGAGGAATGTTCCCGTGCATTTTTGGACCAATGTGAAGAAGGCAGGGGGGGGGATGGTGCATTGAGTCGAATTGTTACTGGGGATAAAACTTGGGTTCATCATTATGAACCTGAGTCTAAGCAGTGCCATAAAAAAGGCACACCACCACCTAAGAAGTTTAAGGTGCCATAGTTGACAGGAAAACTCATGTCTACTGTTTTTTGGATTCCTATTAATTGATTACAAAGATATAGGCGTTTCCATAACTGGAGAATACTACACTTCAATTCTGGACCCATTAAAAAAATCATTAATGAAAGAAGAAGGGAAAAATTGACGAAAGGTATCCTGCTCCAGCAAGACTAGTGGTGCTCTGACTGCTCTGCATAGAATGGTCTTCGATATTTTAAATCACCCACCCTATAGTCCAGGCAGATCTAGCTCCTACCGATTTTTACTGTTTTTTGGATTCCTATTAATTGATTACAAAGATATAGGCGTTTCCATAACTGGAGAATACTACACTTCAATTCTGGACCCATTAAAAAAATCATTAATGAAAGAAGAAGGGAAAAATTGACGAAAGGTATCCTGCTCCAGCAAGACTAGTGGTGCTCTGACTGCTCTGCATAGAATGGTCTTCGATATTTTAAATCACCCACCCTATAGTCCAGGCAGATCTAGCTCCTACCGATTTTTACTTGTTGCCTAAAATGAAAAAAGAGTTGCGTGGAAAGAAATTTGCAAGCTATGAAGAAGGAAGCAGTTTCGGCGTATTTTTCAGACCAAGATAAAACATTTTTTACGAAAGCTAATTGAAAGACTTAAAAAACGTGTTAGGGTTGCAGGTGAATATATTTTAAAAAGAAAAATTTGTATTTTTATTTTCCCTCCTTTTTTCCCAATTCCTCAAACTTAAAAACGACGAGATAGTGTCTATTCGAGTAGAAATACGGACTATGTATTCCTATCGAGTGAGTAAAATTTCGTTTTATTACGTACTCGTCGTGAATATGTTACCGTCCATCGGTGGATACGTACTTCGATATTATTAGCGTGGAACTAATAATATCGAAGTACGTATCCACCGATGGACGGTAACATATTCTTAATTCATTATCTCGATATCGTGACGGTAAAGTCTGGCCAATTCACACGTAATATCATGAATTTGTATATTTTATGTTGCAAATACTTTTGTAACAATTTTCATAATAAAATATTTTTTTTACCATACTTGACTTCACTCATTTGGGAGTGCCAGTTTTGTTTGCTATAACAGGTATACCAACAAAAAAAAAATTAAGTAAATGATATGTTGCAAATTATTCTAAATCTGTATTTAGTTTCTCATTTACAACAAGAAAATGAATATGTGAAGCAGTCTTCTAACAGTTAGTAGCTGCAACAGAACTCACATATCGCCTTTTACTTATACTCAAGGTATGTGTATACACGTAATCACCACAGGCATAAAATGAACGCGCAAGTAAACATATTCATCCGGTTTTCGACTGGAAATGGTTTTGAAGTCGAAATGTGATAATTCAAACGTCAGGTTTAAAATGCACTATTTTAGACTAATCGTCTTTAAATTATCCTTACTTTTTATGTCTATATACTTATACATTTTAAGTGTAATTTTATCGCTCCTCTTAATTTACTTATCTTTCAGCGGCCGTAAAAGTATTTTCTGAAGATACACTTTAAATCGAACATTTTCTTGTGCAATACTATGTGTTTGCATATGCAAATATGCGACTCTTTGTTTTAACGATTTTGCAATCCCACCACTATTATACCAGTTATTTAATCTGACTAGGTACATAAATATTTATATTGCACGGTTGGAAGATGAGCAATGGATTTTTTCCAGCTACAACAAGGTCATCTCTATCAAAAATGCTTTTAATAGCACTTATGAAACAAGAGGGCATTAAAAATTACTTGTGCACGACTGTGGACAGATTCCGGTATCACAGGGGCAGGGGGAGGGGGAAAGAAATGTTTTTGTCGTTGGAAAGCATGTGGAGATAAGGTGTCTGAATCACCGTAATCACTTAACATATAAAATTATTGTAATAATACACCGTTTGTTTCTTATTCGACAAACTATAATAATACCAGCACGTATTTCGAATTAACGCTGTTTCAAATCATAGTTTACGAACGCTAAAGGTTAATGTACCTGCTAAAACTATAGAAACAGGAATAAGATAATAACATGTTGCGGAACAGAGTTATATTTCACAATCAGTAAGTACCATTTCCATAGGCTTTTGTTATACGAAGGTGGAATGAAAAGTGTATGTTATCTGATCAACTTAGAATAATTACAATTTGTTTTATCTATGCATTTAACGACCAGGCATTATTATTCTTGATAATCTGCAAGCAAGATTGGAATTCATAATCTTATTGTTGATATCAGCGTAAACTTCAAATAGAAAAATGGTAATTATTCTATGACATTTAGGTGATATTCTTAACAATAGTCTATTAAACATTTCTATCATGTGTTGTTTTAATAAAACTTAATTTTGATAAGGGTAAGTTATTGATTACTCCTTACTACTTTGTGTTGTTCGAACTTTTTGAATATCTGATGTATGAAAGTGTTTCTTTCTACATGGCTACCTCGTGGACACTAAATAAGAAAATATACCATTAAAGCTTTGCAGTGTAAAAATGGAAACTGTCCGGAGATATTTTGAATTGCACAGGATCTTCAGAACATACCATTGCATAAGTTGAATTGCGCAAACCAATTAAAAAACAGAATTTTCTAAATCAAATTTTTTTGATTAAAGATTTTTTTACTCCCATCTTTAAATCCTAGGTATTTATCGTATATGTTTCCATGAGGCTAAGTAATTTTTAATCCTTTAAATACACCTTGATAAGCTGCGACTTAGTAAACTTTAGTCACGGGGTGAACTTAGCAATGAGCTCTTGAGCCACGGGCTGAGTTAGCTCTAGGTAACTGCAAAAATCACTTGATATCTGTCAAAATAATCCGATATGGTGCGACAACAAGTAATTTTGTATTATTCTGATTATTTGCTGTCGCAGAAAAAAATACAGTATGAAACTTGTTTTATAAACTCGTTAGTCACTAGTTATACTAAACACTCGCTCCGCTGCGCTTCGTTCGTGATTAATAAAACTCTAGACTAAAATGAGGCTTTTAAAACTGAATACATAATGTACTATTAATAAACAACTAATAGATTCTTCTTCAGGTATAGTACCCAGCCTAATGGATCCCAAAGACAGTTGGAGCAAGTTAATGGTCTCAGATCTGGTTCTTGATATGAATATTAATTTTGTATTTGCAAATTGAGAAGCCGCGTTTTGAAAATGTGTGAATCGTATTTTATTTGAATTAATTGTAATTGGCATAATACTGTTGGAAGGATCTGAAGGCATTCCATTCTATTTTGTATTGAGATCTTTTAGTGATGTAGATTAATAATTTCGTGGAAGTGTCTGGTTCTACCAAAATGATCTAAACTAAAAAATCACCAGATTTATAATTTACAAATACTGGCGCGTAATATTTATACATCTTTGTTGCCCGACTAAATATTAAAATTTCTTCTGTACAATAATTGTTCCAAATCCAGCATTAAATATTTTCATATATTCGTAATAAAGCTATATATAGTTCACTCAATACAAGAGCAAAAAAGGTCGAATTGGGGAAATAATTCGTGTAGTCGCAAATTATTATGGTAGGGGGAAGTGCCATGAACAACATATTAAAAATTCTGACCGGTGAGGGGCGAGAAGAAGGGTGGAAGAGTCATTTTCTCCGTTTTTCTTGAATAACTCGAAAACCGTGATTTCTAGCGAAAAAAATGTTTATGTACGAAATTAAACTACATAAAATTTAGTCCAAAAAAAGTGCAGGAGATGGAAAAATCGCGGATTATTTAGATAATGTTTCAATGGTATAAAATTAATATCTAATATTAAATGAAGTGGAGTAATCAAATATTAAATATCTGTACAACATGTAAGTGCAGCAGTTCTGCATTTAGGAACAAATTGTGTGCTGGGGATATTAAAGGTTGGAGGGCAGATGGTCGGTTGGACTGAGGACAAGCACCATCCCAACACATTCCACATCTGTATATTATCTAATAAGTTAATCGACAAGATAACTTTACTGTGCTCGTGTTTATATAGTTATTAAGTGAGCTTTTTACCTAAAGTAGGTACCAATAAACAATCGCTGAGAAGTATTTCATTTGTGAGTATGAGGTTGTCAGTGATGTATGTAACGTTGGTAAAAAGGGAATCCGTGGATTGGTGAAAGCAAGTGATTTATGAAATCTGTCATACAGAAAAGCGTACACCAGAGCTGGCTCAATTAAAAAATTTCTTAGACGAGTTGTTGGAACAAGTTTCGGGAACAAAACCTCACATAAAGACAATTAAGGAGAGAATGGGAGAAAAATATGAGGACCGCGTTGTTTTCAGCACAATTTGCACGCTTTCGTAGTAAAAGTGGAATTTTTGTGGATCATATGTTATATTCAACGAGGTGCAAAGATGAACAAACAGAACGAGAAAGAATCGTTAAAGCAGCTGCCGCAATAATCTTGATATCGAGTCAATGGTCTATGACAACTCTGTTTTTCTACTTTCTGACAAATTCTGTAGTGAAGCCGAGGAAATGGTACCGCGTATACTCATGCTCGTGTCTTCATGGACTTGCATTTCATCAAAGAAAAGGGCAAAAAGAGAAAATTGAAAAGAAGCTGACATCTATCTCCCATGCCCTCATTGCTGCCATTCGCCCTCGATCTTTCATATTTCCTATCCTACATTCCGTAGCCTATTTCTAATAATCCGGGATATTTCCATCTCCTACATATCGCAAACTATTAATCATAGAGATAAAATAGATAGAACGAATCTTTTTTGTAGGAAATTTTATGTAGTTTAATTTTGTACATGCGGACACTTTTTCGAGTTATTCAAGAAAAACCTAAGAAATATTACTTTTAAACAATCGCCCACCGCTCAGGATTTTTAGTATGTTGTTCATGGCACACTACCACTGTACAAAAATTTGCGACTACACGAATTATTTCCCCTATTTTTCATTCGTTCACTGGACTACTATGTAGAATGCATAATTTGCGAGATATTTGGAAAAACTGCTATTAGATAGACAAGAGAGTTTTAAATACTTTTATGTTCTTAACAAAAAATGTGTCTAGAATAATTTTTGAATATTGTTTATAGTTCTGTTGTACATTAATATTATATACTGCCGTTTTTAAGTGTTTAGGCCCTCTTTATATGTATTATTGATACAGTATTATGAGACTAGATATATTTCAAATTCATTTTTAGAATTTGCAGTTCATTCCGAGACTTATTCTTTCTATACGAAAATAGAGCTGATTATCTAAACGTCATTATATTTATATTCTAAATTTAAGTATACTAAAAAAATAGATGCCATATTCTTACGCCAAATACTCATATGTAGCAAAGCGTCAGTAATGCATATAACATAGGTACATAAAGAAAACGAAACACCGGTGAGATTGGATGCGTTTATTTCCCATTTTAAGGATTTTTAATCTAATACAGGTAATTTTGACAAAACACCAGGGTACAAAACTTATCCATCTTCCCTTGATAATAGCAAGTAATTTTCACGTATTTCTTTACTGTCTCACGCCAATACCACCACTATAAGAACATAAAAATAGGACAGAAGAGACATACTGTATTTATACGCGTCTTTGCTCCATAATAAACAAACAAATGTAGTTGAGATAGAACTGCAGAAACGTGTAAACGTTTAAATTATCATGTTAAGAAGTATGTCTGTAACTAATACTATACATAACAATAATATTGCAAACAGATAATCTTGCTTTTTCTATAGTTAAATGCTATCTACTTTCCAAATAGGCAACACACGTACTAATGAATAATAAATAATAATTCTTTCACATAAGAATTAGAGTCATGCTAGAATAAACGAAAAAGGGAGGAGCGACATCCGGATTAAACAAAATTATCTCTTCTGACCATTCGGAAGATATTCTTTATTTGCCATTGGTTTGTTTTAAAAGATCACAGGAAACTCGTTTTTTTAATGTATCCTTTTGCTGACGGGATTATTGATTTAGTGATATCAACATACATCGACAAGAATTCTAATGAGCGTCGCAATATTATTTCGGTCTTTGTTTTTATATAATGTATATAATAATAAAGTTTATTGCATGGTACCATTATTAACATTTTGGTAGTGGTATAGACCGTTGTTGTAGAACTGCTGGGCAATCAATTCGGCCTTTAAATATATTCGATAAAAATATTACAAATGAAGCAATTCGCCTATTTTTCAATTATCCAAGGAAACACATCGCAACAATTGAACCTGTGGCGTGCGAATGAAGGGATACTAACTGTGATCTTTAAACACAAATATTTCAAAAACCAGCGCTGAAGTATTCTAAATAAGCATATTCTAATCCAGAGTGAATAAAAACCACAGTATAACATGATTGTATGAAAGCAATTACTGAACACTTTAGTATAACGAAGCCAAGACTTCTTAGAGCTTGGGATGTGATGTATACAGGATAGCTTATAGTCAAGAGAAAGAGGAATGTTTAGAAGCAGATCAAGTAGATATCGCTTTATCAAGGTTAGCTTGTAATTTTGTAGTCAGATTGTTTGCGTAAGAGAAGATATTGAGATCACCAGCAAACAACAGACAACCCACATGTAAAGACTCAGTAATATCTTTAATACATATTGCTGTGGCAACATAATTATTTGGAATGAAATAATTGTAGTATTGCCATACGTTAGGCATTGCCAAATAGATTATGCTGTGTGCTGTTCCAGCAACATAACTAATAAAGATGATGATAATTTTTTTATTATCGTGAATATATTTATTTATTTTCTTAACAGCACGTACTTTATAAGTATACGTGAATTCCACCAGTGTATCTAAATTTCTCCTCTCTCGTCAAATCTCTTGTTTTTCTTATTATAGGGATAAGGTTATAGCTTATTTTGAATAAAAATCAGAAACCATATAAATCATAATTGTATAATTTATTCAACATTATTTTTAGAATAGATAGCATTGCTATACTATATTCACCATTTAATTATAAAAGAAAAACATAATTGAAAGAAAACATTTGTACCGTGTTCTAGGTTGTAATGTTTTATATAACGAATATATTTTTAATGCTTAAATAAAAATAAAATATTGTCCTGTTTCAAAACAAAGAAAATTCAATTAATGTTAGTATTCTATTGATATTTTGTGCTAATTCTACTCCATCAGAGACATTATATTCGCACGTAATGCTCTGATAAACTTAGAACTTCGCAATGGTCAATGTTCGGAGAAAAAGCTTGAATTTGATTACTGGCTCCAACCATTCACACGTATTGTGTCCAGCATCTCAAAGTTCGCCACCCAGAAACACTTCCCTTCTTAAAAATCTAATTTTAAATTATTAATTTATAATCAAAAAATTATTTTGAGAATTAATAATGCCTTTTAAGTGCCAGAAAATATCCATTTGCACGTTATATCCTCTTAACACCCAACACCATTAATAATTCTATTTGTGTTGTTAAAACTAATGAATGTATATTATTACAGGACAATATCTATTATCCCTGTTGCACAACGTTATATTGAATATACATTTGCACATTATATTACAATATACGCGTAGCAACATTGATAAATCTTTGTATCTAAAACTTACTTTGAATCATTGAAAAACTTTTCAAACTCCATTTTTTTTTTATACAAAAAAATTATTAACAAAAGAAAATTCTTATAATGAATGGAACTTAAATATAAATAAAATTAATATGCTAATACAAGAAATAATTAATGAATATAATCGTGGTGTATCTGACTCTACGATTTAATGTCTTTTTCAAGTCGCTTTTAATCTCTCTCCAAATACCTAACTAATAATCTTGTTCATTCTTGTTTTTCAATTTATATACCCGGGAAGACACGTGACCGCTCTCAACGCCATCCTTGGAACTAATATTTAAGTTGTCACCCTGCGTCTTCAGTGATATATCTGCCCTCAAATTGCCACATCGTGATACGAACACACACACGCACTTATTGTCTTTGACAGTTCCTTCACGTAAACGTCAACACACTGAGAATTGTTCGCTTATTTTAAAAAAAAGTCTTTCACTTAAATTATCCAGTATCTTCCAATGTAGGTATATTCGTATTAATATAATTCTTCCTTATATTTGTTTATGAACTTGCTTATTCATTATTCTCCACATACTTCCTTCTCACACGCTAATGTAAACCATCATCTTCTTTTAGGTAAATGAAAATTGTGTACAACTGGAAATATATTTTACAAATAACGAAAATTCTTCTAACGTTCGCTGCTCGTACATCACGACCCATCGGACCTGCCATTTCATTGCTACTTTCGATCCAAGATTTTTCTAATGGTGATATATTTATCTGTAAAAAACTACAAACGAAGTTTACACTATATTTTCTTTTTGTAGGTCTTAAAACCGTACAAATCTCTCTCTACAGTCAATGAAACATAGTGCTACACACCCGAATTCATGAATGTATTTTATTATTTGCTCAGCTGCTGTTTATAAAAACATTACTACTGATTGTATGGTCTCGGAATATTTTAACTTTATTTCCTTTTTTTTTATTATATAGTTATAAGTGAAGGTAAATTTTATTCTTTTAGCATGACTTATTTTAATTTCTTTTATAAAGTTTTTTATTACCTTATGCACGTTCTCAAGTTCACATAATTTATTCAATTATATTTTTCTCTCGTGCATATCGGATTTGATCCCCTTTTTACAATTTTACTGCGTTTAAATGGCTAAATCTTTTCACTCTTCTATAAAAGAAATATATATAGCTTAAATTTATCTCTTCTTTTATTTTGTACCTGTTTAATATCTAAATTGTTAATATAAATTAATTTTTATGTCTGTGTTTTCTATACTTAAATGTATGCAACTTAGTATACTCTTATGTTGAAACTTTGAATACAATAAAAACTGATTCTTACTGTCTCTTTTATATTTTTTATACTTAAATTAATTCTTAAAGCTATTACTATTATTTTTAATATGCAAGAGACCACAGCAATATGTGAAAAAATGAAGGATCAAGAATGGATCTCTGACGTACTTACTGATGTTGCAGTGACGTAGTTAGATCAAAATCATAGAATAAAACAAATTGTTGACGCTGTGCAAAAAACTAAGATTCTCAGCGATACCAATTTTAGATCGCTTATCTAACAAGATGCCACTATTCAACCGGTCGAAAGCTTTAGAAATCTCGGTGTGCAATACATCAGCCTGGGAACCATTATCACTGCAAGTCGTACTAAACAGGGTGGTAAAGTTTTTTCCTCGCTAGATTAGGCGGTCGGCAGGTAAAGTTTGTATTAAGCAGCGGCATCCATTTGCCAATATCTCAAATTATGTAGTTAGTGAACGTATGAAGCGTACAAAAGTGTTCAACTAATTTCAAACTACGTTTGAATAATTTTTTTCTTAAAAACCGCCGCACATATTACATTATATGACAACTTCAGTAGCTTAAAATGTAATTACATTGTAGAATTACATAAATTTAAGTGATTATATTTTTGACTTCCTCATCAGAGGATATTATATTTATTAGCCTTATTTTACAACATGAATATTATTTTGTTTATATTTGTGTTTAATATAACGACACACTTAACCGTTTAATTTGAAATAATTACACAATTTATATATAATATATATATGTTAATTTCACAGTCACCGCTTCGATCGGGACCCCAGAGAAATATCTCCCTCCTTCACTGATTAATACACTTCGGTTCTTGATTTATCAACATGACAGGTCCCAGATATAATCAAAGACGATTTCCATGAATTCGAAGTTAGTTCAGGAATTAGATCTTCTTTGATAACTCGTATTTATTTTCCAGTAACATTATGTACAGCATTCACTTTTGCCCGAGCATTGGCCACACAACGTCTATTATGCAGCAGATTAATTTATTACTTTCTTTGTTGCGTACGCCTCCGGGCGGCTTCTACCGTTTGTCTGTTCGTTAAAATAGAAATATTGCCGTGCCGTATAATTGTTTTCTATAGAAAAAACATAAAAGTCTCTTCCACAGACAGCGCCTACAACAATAACAAAATTCTTGTTAATCGAGGGGATCTCGACGCAATTAGAGAACGCGAATAGACGGAAATTGTCTAAACAAAACACGCGTAAAAAAGTAGTCGGCAGCAATGATACTTTCAGTAATTATCTTCGTAACATGTATACACATGTGGGTAAATATTCTATGTAAGTACTCAATAATATTATGGCGTCGCACTTAATTTGTTCAGGGCGTCTGCTGTGAAGTTCTGATATTATTCATATGCTAGTAAAGTTAATTCAAGAGCGGGAACGAGATTATTGCGACGTGGCGACTCAAAATAGAGTTACCAGTTGTAAAATCACTGTTAAATTAGCCCGGCATATGTGAATAAAAACTAAGATCACTCATTCTCAGGATTAAAGTCATTTTTTCGTTTCGAAACAATTATACAGAGAAAATTACATGTAAACTGTATTAATGTATCACGTCTATACATAATAATATACATAATAGAAATCTAGACTATAATTATAACCCCACGCTGGCGCTGGTATAATTAGGAAACAAATTCTTGAATGATAATTATGATTATGATTAACCTTCGCAATCGTGATAATTAATAAATGACATAGGAAGACTTGCTTGACAGGTAGTTTAAAAAATGTAAAATAAAATTATCAGTGTTTTGGTTTTATAGAGGTGTACCTACTAATTACTGTATTTTACCATTGGGATCTCGTGAGACATAGTTGGTTGGTTGAATAGTTCAACATACGCGTACCATGCGTGCCTTATCATAAGATAGAAGTCGACAATTTAAATTTTCTCTTCTATCTTGTTTCAAGTAATAATTAAGGAAATATGATATTAAGACTTTATTTGACTTTTCTGTATTGCGAGATATTTCCGTTGCTCTATGAAAAAACACAGTTGGTCTATCGTCATTTCTTACGAAGATATTGCACACCATGTATACACAATATCTACATTACTTTTACGTTTCTACCAAGCCGGAATAGTGATTTTATTTTATAAAATGTTATACAAGAAGACAGTACATTATAGTTAAAAACAATGCTGTACGTACTTTAACTCCCTTTAATTATTTATTTTCACGGGAAGCTTTGTAGTGCGTGAATAAGTTTAGTAAGCAGTGAAAGTAAACTCAATATTTTTCCAAATTATCATGCTCAACGCATGGTGAATAGGCATTCTCTTTAAATATGCCAAGGTATGTAATATTATCATTAAATACCGTATTCTTAGCGAAAATCATTACATTTTGAGGTTATAAATTTAGAGACCGGGCACGAGAGGCCGATGACTCATCGCCCACGGGCGCACTATTGAAATTTTGTATTTTTAAACAGTTTTAAAGTTTATTTATATAATTGGATAACAAGTGGGTGGTGGTCTATAAAGTACAAAATACATTATTATTTGTTCATTTTGTAGTTTAAGTCGAGTATAATAATACCTAAGTTTGACTAAATATACTCTCCGTACTTTATTTTTCTTTCGAAATATAAGGTATATAGAATAAATTTTAAGAACTCCTCACGCTTCTACCTACGAGGCGACGAAAACATATGTGCAGTTCGCCATATGAATAGTGTTATTCAGTAACTGCGTGATGTTATACACTATTTCTTTTGTACGTCGTAGTTTCGGCCGATACGTCCGGTCCTTAGTTATAATAAATGAATCGTTTTAAAAATCAATTTTCCTTTCAGTACTTCTCAAGCTCATGAGAATACATCAAGCCACAGAAATAAATTTTGAATGAAGTCTAATCGCTGAAGATAATCAAACAGGCTACATAAACTAAATCAGCTTCGATGATAGCATTGCTGTTTTAGATTTTCAGCTTAGTAACATAAAATACTTAAAAATCAATCTATTCATACATATGTGGACGAACAACAGGGGTAAAATAATGTTGAAGATTTAGTACATATAAGAAAATTTAGTATTATTACAAAAAGACAACATAAGCAGAACTCGCAACAAAGAAAAGTAACAGAAGAAAGGGGTGTTTTCTTTTGTTACTTTTCCTGGTTGCATAGACCAGACGATCATGCGCGAAAAAATGTAAAATGAATTTACTGATGATGATCGCTATCAAATTTGGATGCAATACTGATCTTTGAATTATGGATTACGAAGAAAATGGCTATCCAAAAATGCTCACATTGTTGAAATCAAACATAGAAAAACTACAATGGCAACTAGTCAGCAGCAATTTGATTGGTTTAGAGAAACAACAAACTAGTTACTGATTGCTTTTAAACCATTTGATTAGTTCTGACTCGTTTGTGATTTTATGTTAAAACACACGGTTTATGAAATAACTCAATGAAGGAAAATAGTGAAAATCCCTATATAGATACTATTTCTCTGATGACATCATATTTTTCATTAATGTTCTTTATTATATTTTCTCAAGGTGGATTCCGCTGGCACAAGGAAGTCACTATATTTAACACATTTTGTACAAAAATGAGTGAACTCAGGATGATTCATCGTATTGCATGGAATGTTCTACGCTACTAACATTTTAGGTATATCCGACTTAAATACTTTTTGCCGTTCATAAGCAACTGCAGAGTCAGCAATACGTGCTTTATGTGTATCTGACGACACACGTTTTACTACGAGGGTTTTCACTTGCCGCGATAGTAATGCATTGCATATATTGCATCGGAGTTGTATACCCTCGAATTACAGCGCAGGCAAATCTCTTATCCACCTTTCAACAGCATCTCGCGATAGATGTTAACGGGGCATTATTACGCAATAGAACACATGTCACTAATAAAAGTGAACAATAGATCGGCCCGCTACACACAGCCCTTAAACGATTTAACTAACATACTTTCGACGCAAAAGCCCGTCCGTCCTACAACGTCGCTTACATACGCCGCGATAGATGCAACTAATTTTACATTATATGCATAATCGTAAGTTATGAATTTCGTTATGGAAAACAAGAAGGGAGAAGCCAGCTGCGGCACGTTGACGATCCCGAGTTGGAAACATTCCTATAATATGTATACTCGCGGCAAAAAGTTTTGTCGGGTCTTAAGACCAGCTATATGGAAGGTATAACTGGTCAACTCTAGTAATCCGATAATATTTCCCACTAAAGTTTAATAAACCATAAAGGGAGATTGTAATATCTTTGTTTAGACTTGTCGGATATATTAAATTTACATCAAAAATAAAACACATCAAGCATAATAAAGCAATAAATAAGCAAACAATAAATTACACAAAGAATCTTTTGAAGACAATATATTTAAAGGAAAATATTTTAAAATGTAAAATAGGAGGAATATCACACTTACCCCGTTTTAACATATGTATGTAGTTTTAAAAATGCAGAGAAATTACCATACTAATAAAACAAGGAATGGTGAAATAATTGATCTTTAGAGTGGTAGCTCAACTATTAAAAAAAAGTATTTGATATTCCAAAATTTATGTAAATGCAAGGTAAATACATATTAGGCAAACAAGCCCCAGGTAAAAAAGTCTTAGAATGCAGATATAGTAATATAATCAAGAATGTTGAATTAAATTATAATGAAAAACCTATAATTTTTTTGTATCTATTTTAAAATAAATAAAATATATTACAGAAAAATTAACGAGAGATACATACTCGTAAATATCATCAATATAAATAATTATAAATTTTATAAGACCCAGTTTCTTAATAAATCATTCATTCTCGCCCTTGAAAAATAAAATAGATTCCGAAAGCCCCAAACATTTGTAGAACAGCAAAAAGATTTCTCTGTAATGTTGACAGATCAATGTTATCGTGCCATAAATCATAAATGAAAAATATTTGATATATATTTACTTCCATATGCCACATGTATTTTCTTTTAGGAAGCAAGCAGATAAGTATATTTACTCAAACTTAGGTATTATGAAAATTGTATATAATCCCTCTTTATTTCGTGTTAGAATTTACTAGAGTTGACCAGTGATACCTTCCATATAGATGGTCTTACGACCCGACAAAACTTTTTGCCGCGAGTATACATTAGAATATGATTAGAACATTACACACATAATATACAGCTTCTTAGGTATTATTGTATTACTGCTATTACTAGGCGGCGGACGTCCCTGGTTTAAACCAGCGCGAGCGTGAGGAAAAAATCACTCACGAGCCAAAAAAAGATTCAAATCTTCTCATTTTAAACTCACGAGCTGAATTTTATTTCCTAATACTCGGTAGCGATTAAAACTGATGAGTTTTTTCCATATATATTACACTCACGAGTGAGTAAAACATTTTTTGTTTGATTTAACTCGCTCACGAGTGAGTGCTAAATTTGACTCTCCAAATTTTTTCTCTCATGAACAGAAATGAACTGAAAAGAGCGGAACATTTTCGCTCGTGCACAAGAAATTCCCATCCTATTTAGACAAATTCCAACCTGGCAAGAGTTACAAAAAACTGCAAATTGCCTTGATTCTCATAAAAATATATTTAAAACAGTACAAATCTTGTAAATAATTTCTTTCTAGTCTAGACAATTTAATGCCTTTGAAAAGGTTATGCCGCCATAGTGGCGATACATCCGGAAATCAGCATAGAAAGGTACAGGACTACAGGTCGTAGAGCTGTTTTCTTGTTCATGGATTGGCTTGGAATTACCTCTCATTTAGACAAATGTTGTTTCTGAAAATTTTATAAACACTTCCTCTGATTTCCCTGATATGCCTGTTTTGCATTAAAGAAAAGATTTTTAAAGGCGAAGAGTGATTTGCAATTGAATATTGCAATTGAAAATTGCAATATTTTTCAGTGGGCTTACCAGTTTTTTCAGATGAATCATCCTGCTATTACCGGATTTCTTAAAAGTTATCTATAGGGTCGTAGCAGAAAGTAATCTATAGAAAAACAACTAAAAAAATTTAATTTATTCAATGAACAAAGGGTTGCCGATTTGCAAAGTATGAAATTTAATTAACTAATTTATATTGTTGTAACAACCATTCAAAAAAGTAAGTGAAAATTATTGACCACTATAATCACATCCTCCCAACTTTAGCCGAAGTTAATCATTACTATTTAATTCGTTTGTTATCCCAAATTTATTTCATACTGCAATTTCATAAGTAACAAGAATAAAAATAACAAGTTTAACAAGAAGTTGAGAAGAAAACTAGTTAGTAAACCCTTCAAAAAACTTCATTCAATTTCAATTTACTTATTCAAGAATTATTCAGATGTGAATAATTTGCGAGCGATTTTTATTTTTCGGTTCATTAAAAATTTAAATCGCTCATGAGTGAATCAAATGCAAGTGATGAGTTAAAAAGTAAAACTCACGAGTGAATTAAAAATACAAATCGTCTGCGATTGATTCGATTGAGAATGATTGAAATTTTTCGACTCTCCTTACCCTGGTTTAAACTACGACGGAGCAAAGAAATAATCTAAACACGCAGTTACTGAATAGCACTATTCATATGGTGAACTGCAACATCTGATTACGCCCGAGAATGAAAGCAAAAAAAGTCCATTTAACTGGTAAATTTCCTATCTTCATCGGCGTAGATAGGAGCGTGAGGGGTTTTTAAAATTTATTATATTTACCTTATATTTTGCAAGAGAAATAAAGTTATATATGTATATACCTATTTATACTTACGTTAGTTTCGTTTTTTCATTGTTTTGACTGTTAATTACGTACTTCGTAATTTATGTAATAGTTCCTGTTTAATCCAGTTCCATTGAATCTACTTCTCCCAATTATCTAGACGTAAGTGTGCATTGGATTTCGTTAAGTTTCAATAGCATAGGCATACATTTTTAGTTATCATTTATTTAGACCTAGAACATTGTTTATGTTACTTTTTCAAATATGATATGGAAGAACGCCGAGAATGGCATCGTGAAACAATGGTGAGTTGCGTTAAGGGTCATACTGATTGTATGTCAATTGTCAGTGATTCCGATATTTATTGCAAAGTCTGTAAAATATCGTTACAGAATGCCCAAAAAGAGCACGTACAACGTCACTTAGCATCGCTAAAACATACACAGAAATTGGACCCGTTGAAAGCTGACAATGTCCCATTAAAGAAACTTGACAATCCCATTTTCAAAACATTTCTTCAAAAATATACTGATCGAAATCTTCCTGCAAATAGTATGTTTCTAAGTGCTTCACGAAAACAGTAGAATGCATTGGAAGACATCTTTGAAATCAGTACTTATGGATAAGAGCCGACGAAACTGTCGATATATTAGGACGCTGTGTGGTCAATGTTGTAGCTGGTGTACTACATCCAACTATTCCACATAACGCATATGTAATAGCAGCTAAAGTTATAAATACAGTTGATGCGGAAACAGTTGCTAAAACCAATGACGAGAATTTGCATAAAATGCTTCATTCGGATGATAGGAACAGGGAGAAAATATTTATTTGTTAGTGACAGTGGCGCATATATGTTAAAAACAGGCAGACTATTAAAGAAAACTTATCCTTATATGCTGCATATTACTTGTGTAGCACATGCTCTCCACAGAATCTGTGAATATTTCAGAAACAGGTATCCGGAAATTGATAAACTTGTATCCGCTTTTAAAAAAGTTTTCAGAAAAGCACCATCGAGAGTAGCTCTTTACAGGGAAAAACTTCCGTCTTTGTCACTGCCTCCCTCGCCAGTAATAACTAGATGGGGAATATGGTTGGAAGCTACTAGTTTTTATGCAGAGAATTTCGATAGTTTACAAATTTCGTTACATGTTTAAATGACGATGTTCGAAGTATTTCTGAGTGCAAGGAACTAACACAAATCCCAAATTTAAAAAACCAGTTGTTATTCCTTCAGGAACACTTTGGAAATTTGCGTAAACTAATCACATATTTTGAAAATCTAAATCTCAAATTAAAATATGGATTAACCATATTAGTTGCGGCTATTAATAATTTCAAAAGTATTTCAAGTGACTTCGGATGTGGCCTTCGGCAAAAGAAGGACGGAGTTTTTAATAAAAATCCAGATTTAATAACATTGCGGCAATTGTGTATGGGGACAATGACACAAAATCTAACTGCTAAATACGCTGAAATAAAAGAATATTTCCAGTACGCACCTATAACCAGTTGCGATGTAGAAAGGACGTTTTCTATCTACAAGGATGTACTTCATTCAAAGAGAGCAAATCTTACAGAAGAGAACCTTGAGAAAGTATTGCTAGTAAATATTAATACTCCTTTACTCGACTTGAACTAGAAAATGAACAAATAATAAGGTATTTTGTATTTTATAGATCACCACCCACTTGTTATCCAATTATATAAATAAAATTAAAACCTCTTAAAAAATACAACATTTCAATAGTGCGTCCATGGGCGATGAGTCATCAATCTTTAGTGTCCGGTCTGCAGCTATTACTATGCCCAATTTCGAATTACATTATTCATTTAAGTCCAGTGGTGTAATGGAAACCTGACTTCCGATTCCTAGTTATAACATATTAAGCATACCTGTTATTTCATTTCATAGTTCTTTGCCAAACCTTTTATATCGTAGTTTCGCCAATATCAAGTAAAGTAGTAACTAAATAAAAACAAGCGAAATATGAATATATCTTTACATTATCTGTTGTTAATTCATTAAGATTGTGTCCTAAAACATTTGGTAGATGTTGTATTTCGGCGTGCTTCTTCTAGCAATACCATTATACAGACGAGTTCTGGAGTAAATCGACAAAGGAAACTACATAAGTATTCTCGCCGTGCATCGTATCCTACAGATGTTTGTCGTGACATTAGCCTGGTAATGGTGAATTATTCCACGCTTATGGAATTCACGCCCGTAGATCTCTCATTCACCTCTACCTTGCACGGCTCCGTTGTACTAGAACCGGAGCGATTGGTGTCCGTGTGGCTTTCTTAAATCCGTCGCCAGTTCTCGTAATTAGACCCGTTGCGAACGGAGAAAGATGTAAGATGGATTGTCGTTCGAGAGATGTTAAAAATAGTTTCTTTACGAGAAATAGCCTAGGTACATAATACGTACAACATAGGCACACAATACATTCGTAGAAAACCCGCTTTAGTAAAATAAACTCGATTTTAGATTGATGTCTTCGGTGAGATGGCAATTGCCACCATAATAATTTTCAGAGAATGGACAGTTCTCATCCCCAGAAACAAATTACTTTTACAAGTTGAACGTTTTATTACATTTCACGTTCATAAAAAAGAATGTCTGTAAAAGTAATTATGTACTACGACAATGC
Organism: Amphimallon solstitiale; assembly: GCA_963170755.1. Classification (NCBI taxonomy): domain Eukaryota; kingdom Metazoa; phylum Arthropoda; class Insecta; order Coleoptera; family Scarabaeidae; genus Amphimallon; species Amphimallon solstitiale. The sequence goes on from OY720675.1 coordinate 35,914,835, forward strand.
AATGTAACCAAACAACAGCAACGGTTAGAAAAACCATACAAACAGGCACAATATAATATCAATCATTTTAAAGGAAGAAACTTGAATAATATCATTGAAGAAAATCATAAAATATAAGTTAATTCAGTATTAGGATAATTTGATTTTATTATCGGAAGTAAAACGAGGATATATGAAAAATACAAGAGAAACTGTTAAACGTAATTTTCCTCAGTTGTTGATTCAATTCGAAACTTATAATTAAGATTAGTTTAAAATAGAAACGTGGTACTACATACTTAGATCATGGAATTACAATTCTTCTCTCAGTGCAGAAAGAATTATAAGAAAATTATAATCTTTCCAAATTGACACTGATCCAAAACATAAGAGTCGACGTTTACCCGACCAATGAACTACCAACTGCACCACAGTGCAGATGATTGTACCAGTCTTTAAACGTTAAATTTTATAATTTAATTTCGCAACAGTATCCCTGTCAATCTCGAAAACTTATAACTTTCAAATAATGTTGCATTGCAATGCAACATGTGTTACATAATACTATGATATCAAATATTAAATTGGTCAATGTTGGTCATGGAACGTAAAACGCTTGTCTTAGTTTAAATCATCCTTTTGAAATAATTCAATCATTGTCAAGCTACACTGACATTATCAATAACCTACAAATGTGTTACCTACTTAGTTCAGCTGTAAAATAATAATGAACTACAAGTTATGAAATAAATAACGTCTTTATTAACCAGAAAAACTAAATTACAATAATTGTTGGAAATGTCCCCCATTTTGTTCAATGCACAAGTTTACGCGCCTCCTCATAATGTGAAAAGCGTTTTGCAGCATTTCTGGCGTTATGGTTGCATATTGCTGAACAATTCTTTGTTGCAGTTCTTGCAAATTATGTGTCGGATTTGCGAAAATCTTATTTTTTAAATAAGGAAAGATAAAATAGTCCATAATTGTCAAACAAGGTGATATAGAAGGAAACTCAACTTCCGTTTGCAAACTTATCAGCCGGTCATCAAAAAACTCGCGGAGAAAAGCAAGATTTTCTCGTGTAGTATGTACTGTTGCACCGTTTTGCTGGAAATAACCGTATTGAAGTTCATCATCGTCTAACTGTTGCACAAATTCAGTCAAAAAAATATTTCTGTACCTTTCTGCGTTGACGGTGAAATTGAAAAAAATTGGCCCAATTATTCTTCTGCGAGAAACTGCCATCCAAACACATATTTTCTGAGCATGTAGTGGCGTTTCAATAAAAATATGCGGATTATCAGTGTTTCACATTCGCATATTCTGAGAATTGATGTATCCCGAAAAGTGGAACCAAGCTTCGTCAGAAAAAAAAGTTAAGTTCAGCAGATCGTCATTCATTAAATTATTAACGAACCAATGGCAGTACGCAAGGCGTCTGGGGTGGTCTGCAGGCAGAAGAGCTTGATATGATTGCATCTTATAGGGATGCATGTTCAGGTCCTTCTTTACAATCGTTTGGCATGTTCCATAAGAAAGCTGAATTTCTTGAGAGAGACGTTTTAAAGGTTTTGTAGGCTCTTCTTCCATACGTTGACGAACGTCATTAGTAACTTCTTCTGTACGAACTCTTGGTCTACCAGCACCTTTTTTATGCGTCACAGAACCAGTTTCGCGAAACACTTCAACACAATTTGTAAGGCATGCATAAAAATTGTCCGGTAATACTGCTACGGCTGGGAAATGCTCTCGAAAATTGTCCAAACACAAACGTTGACTGTATTCCCAAGTTCCATTAACTAGCACACCCGTTCGAAAATAGGCTTCAATCATGTAAATTTTGTGCTCTGTGGTGAGAACCATGATTCAAAAACCGTGGAGGATTAGAAAACTTCAACACAATAACTTGACAGATTTTGACATTCAAAAAATTATGACATACCTACCTAAATGTACGATGCACGCTACGACAATAATTTTAAAGTCCATGACCACCATTTACCAATTTAATTGTTGATATCCTGGTATAATATTAAAAGATTCGTACATTCATCTCCGGTGTGGCGTAGTAGGACGATACTTATGTTTGTATCTTAGGGACGGCGAAATTTTTATAATTTGATTTCGAATTTGTGCAGTGTTAATAAGAAAGTATTGTTATTTATGATGAATAATTTTAAAAGTGTATCAACATACACAAAACAACAAAAAATATGTCATCCAATAAGTGTTATGCTTGCCATGATGAATTTAGAAGGAGGAAACAAGTGATCAAGTGGGTCACCTGTGAGGAAGAGAGAGAGAGAGAGAGAGAGACGGTAAATACGCTGAAATAAGGTACGAAATGGCCAAGAAATTCGTAAAATGAAACTTTCACAAAAAATTAATAAAACGGATCAAAAACTTAATGATTCCCTTCAAACGATACCAGAACAGAACATACTGGTTTACAGAATCTTTGAATCCATTTCGAACACCGAAAATAAAACAGAAACAAAGTTACATAGCGATTAATTGAAAAAGCAAAATAATGTCTTATTTCTAAAACCTAAAAATGCTGTTTAAAAAAACATAGAATATTAAAAGTAATGTACATAGATTTAAGTGAATTAGCAAATGGACTTGAAGTAATAAACACTACTGGAAAGTAATTTTAACGAAGAATAGGAAAAAATAAAAGCTATTGGAAAATAGTTCTAATAAAGCGTTAAAAAAAAGTTACAAAGGAAATATTGGCAAAATTCGATTCTTTCACTGAAGTAAAGTGCTACTTCCGGTCTACCGATTTTACTGAAAAACTAATCAGATCTCAAGAGGGAGATTATACACGTAAATACAAAATTTGGAATTGATATCTCCAGCGGTTTGACCGCTATCGTGGTCACAGACAGACACACAGACAGACACACAGAGAGAGAGAGACATTTTTTTAAAAACCACTTTTTTGGTATCAGGGGACCTCAAAACGTGGACATCTGCAAAAATCTCGAGGTCGAAAATTTTCATCATCACAATACTTCCTTATACTACGTATAAGAAAGTAAAACTGGTGAACCTGCAATAACAATGAATGTTGCTTCTACTTTACAAAACATTCTGTTGGTTGAATTAACATTTCGAATGTTCAAAATACGACAATAAATATTAACGTTTCGTAATTGTTGTAAGTTATAAAAATTTGACAAGTGACATAGTTAAGGATCTGGTGATATTTTTAGTTTCTTAGTTTTTGCAGTTTTTCTAGCGTTTTTAGTTTTAATTTTAGTTAATGTTTTGTTTAGTTAAGTTTAGGTTGGGTACTTACATACTTTCAAGTTTAGCTTTAATCGAGAGTCAATGAAAATAGAATAGCTATTATTGGATTAACCTTGAGTCTGCGCTTCCTGGATTTAGTTCGTTATTTGTTATTTGATTTGATTAAAATTCATTTGTATATCCTCTATAATAGCAATGCTACAAACATTATCATTATTATTTTACCGTCCTAGACAAAAAATGATCCATTTTCAAGAGTCAAACCAGTCTTGCCTTTTTGACATTTCAGTCTCAGGAAAAAATATTTAAGTTCGTGTTAAGTCAAATGTAGGTTTTATTTAGTCGAACCTGTTTCATTCGAATGTTTTTAATTAGAAATGGACGGTAAGTCTTCCTAATTTTTCCAGTGGTTCTAACTTCAAATTAAACAGGTCTGACTATAAGAAGAAATTCAGTTGAAAATATAAAGTATAAATATGTTTGTTGTACATTGTTTTATTATTTTTTGTTCTGAAATATATATGAACCAACTTAAAACTTAAAGAAGTACTAAAAGACAGTCATTTCCACGAATATGACTACATATTTAATGCATGCAGAATGTATATTTATTATTGCAAGATTCAGAATAATGTAGCGATGTTATTGCACGTAATAAAAATTCGAACCTTTCCTTTACGGTTTAGTTTATAACCTCCGCATAATTTTGTGAAATGTCAGCACAAGTGCTTTACATTCAACTATCAAATGCAAAGTCACGTTTCTGTATTGTCATTCACTTTCAACGGAGCACTTAGGATAATTTGTGTCGAAAAATGTTTCTTGCACTTTTTAAATTTCTATGTAACGTTGTACGAAATTAAAATAAAATATTCCTACTTACATTTGGAAGAGGCAGTCGTGTACATACCTGAAAAAAAGAATAAATGTAATTAGATATTTGATAACATTATAAAATTGAAAACGTAAAATACATTGACCTATAAACTAAAGCATTAACAATGTTACTTTTGTATTACAATGTTACAAAACATGAATATTATGTTACAATAACATGTACACAGATTAGTTGAAATAATCATTGGAAAAAATTGAAATACATATTGTGGTTTACTAAATAATTGTTCGAATTCTTATAGTTGATGTCATGGTATTTAGGTCACACATCATGAAACAAAGAAAAATAAATCAGACGTAAACTTACGGTAACTTCGTAATACACAATATATATTAGCCATAAAAGTGTTCATTTCTTCCGATTAATGTCGTCACAGTCGGAGGTGATTTAATGTTCTATGTATTAAATTGAAATAGTCAAAATTGTTTCTATTTTCTTTTTTATTGTTCTACGTAGGTGTTTACAATACTATTCATTCCTAAATGTATACTATTTGAGTGAAAAAACATGTTGATTTTACGATTGGTGTCCAAATAGTGTGTTATTTATGTAAAAATATGAAAGTACGTACGGTTTATACAAGGAGAAAATAAATTACTCTTGAGCTTATTTTTATGTTCATCCAAAAATGGAGAGATACCTACATGTCTATTTGGTCAATATAATAAACTATTGGGATATTACATGTTATTACATTTTTTGGGAGATTATTACAAAACATATACTCATATATACGTAAATGAATTTTTAGTATATGAAGAATTACACTGCAAAACATGGAACATAACTCCAAATTTTTTATTTGAAGAATAACTTAAAAATTTGAGACATGTTCTATTCATATCCCCCAATTACATGTGCCCAATAAACTTGTATGCATTATTCTAATCCAACAGAAGTGATTTGTGTTAATTATGTACTTAATTTGAATATAAAACTTGATTTCAACAAACCCAAACCAATACTATTTTTACAAAATTGGTTTAAGACGTTGAAATTAAGTTTACTAATTTAATTAGATATGTACTCAATAATATCAGATAGGTCGCATTCAAGTACATAAAATATTATAGTAGATAACAAACAAACAGTACTCGAATAATAAATAAAATAAAACACCATCCAGATCTCCATAATTTTGAAATGAGTTTTCTATCCACTTGTTCTGAAGATGGACTTGCAATATGACCAGTTACTCTTCCTGCAAGGGTATCTTCAGTATCAGTAGCTGTTCATACTTCGTGACCACTTTTAGTTAGAAAGACTAAAAATAATTTTCAGAAGAAATATCATTTCCAAATACAAGCGTATTCCATCGCAAATCAGATACCTGGATATATCTACTTAGGGAGTTTCCATTGGTGTGTTATTTAAATAAGTAAAGCATATTTAAAGAAAAATGTAGGAGATCTGTTGACATTTATATCAGCAAGTGGTAGTAGATATCTTTTAGAAGAGGTCTTACGTTTGGCAACCCGATTTTCAAAACTTCAAATCTACGTAATCAGACTTTGTATTGATATCAGTAACTATCTAGTAAATTGATGTGATTGATAGGGAGCGGAATCGAGCGAGCTAAACTAACACGGAGCCACAGCCGTGAAAAGAAATAATGTAAACAACTGCGTGTTGTTTACATTATATCTGAATAGCACTAATTCATAGGGCGAACTGTAACATCTGTTAACTCCAGAGAATCAGAGAAAAAACTGCCATAAAACAAGGAATTTTATGAATAAAATCCTTTCTTCATCGGCGTAGGTACAAGGGTGACGAGTTTTTAAAATTTATTATATTTACCTTATATTTCACAATGTAATATGTATGTTTCAATAACATACGCGTACATTTTTAGTTATCATTTATTTAGATCTAGAACGGTGTTTATGTTACTTTTCTGAGATAAAAATTAATTGTCAGTGATTGCGAAATTTATTGCAAAGTCTGTAAAATATCGTCACTTAGCTTTGCTAAAACATACACAGAAATAGTTTTCATGCAGAGAATTTCGATAGTTTACAAAATTTCGTTACATGTTTAAATGACGATGCTCGAAGTATTTCTGAGTGCAAGGAACTAACACAAATCCCAAATTCAAAAAATCAGTTGTTATTCCTTCAGGAACACTTTGGAAATTTGCCTAAACTAATGACATATTTTGAAAATCGAATCTCAAATTAAAAATGAGGTGTGGCCACCACACGACTTTCTTATACGTATGAGCGTTTCAAACTATACTATATTTTTTTTACACAAAATTATTCAAATTCCTATTCTAAGTACTTCTGTTCTCTTAATAAATCGCTATAGAATGCATACTTAGCAAGATATTCGAAAAAAGGACTACTCCCTAAGAGTAAAAGTGTTACTTCCGGTCCGAATTTTGAAATTTCATATATTCAAAAAATATTGCAAATCTAGCACTAAATACTTTTGTATTCTTATATTCGCAAAAAATCGCTATCCGTTAAGAGTAAAAGTGGTAATTCCGGTCTGAATTTTGAAATTGTTTTTATGCAAAAGATATTGAAAATTACGTTTTAAATACTTTTATACCCGTAACGTACCTGTCTAAAAAGCATGACATGCGAAATATTCCCAAAAAACTGATTTTCGATAGGAGTAAAAGACCTACTTCCGGTAGCAGCTTCGAAAAACTTTTTAAATAAAATTGTTCTCAATTTTAATTTCAAGTACATATGAATTCTTTATAAATTTGTTTAAATTTAGTAGTTGACGAAATATTGGCAAAATTTAATTTTTTCACTGAAGTAAACTGCTACTTCCGGTCTACCGATTTTACTGAAAAACTACTCAGATCTCAAGAGGGAGATTAGACACGTAAATACAAAATTTGGAATTGATATCTACAGCGGTTATCGTGGTCACATAGAGACACACAGACATTTTTTAAAAACATCTTTTTCGGTATCAGGGGACTTCAAAACGTGGACATCTGCAAAAATCTCGAAGTCGAAAATTTCACATTACTTCCTTATACTACGTATAAGAAAGTAAAAATCGATTAACCACATTAGATGTGGCTATTAATAATTCCAAGTGACTTAGACGCAGTTTTTAATAGTAATCCAGGTTTAATAACATTGCGGCAATTGTGTATGCTAATGTAGAAGGGACGTTTTCTATCTACAAGGATGTACTTAATTCAAAGAGAACAAGTCTTACAGAAGAGAAAATGAACAAATAGTAGGGTATTTTGTATTTCATAATCACCAGCCACTTGTTATTCAATTATATAAATAAAATTAAAACCTCTTTAAAAATACAACATTTCAATAGCGCGCCCATGGGCGATGAGTCATGACTCGCTCGATTCCGCTCCCTAGTGATTGAGTAATATTTATTTAATTTCTTATTAATATATGAATCTTCCTATGCAATACTGTATTAATACACATGATTTTATTAAACACAATTACTAAAATAAGCAAATATAAATATGACTATATTCTTACTGGTTTTGTTACACGTTGTAGTAACTTTCAACTTTCTTATAAAGAAAATCGACCACGAGATTTTTGCAGGTGTCCACGTTTTGAAGTCCCCTAGTCCGCTCTTGATATCTGACTAGATTTTTAGTAAAATTGGAAGACCGGAAGTAGTAGTTTACTTCAGTGAAAAAATCGATTTTTTCCAATATTTCGTCAACTAATAAGTTTAAACAAATTTATAAGAATTCAAATATACTCAAAAAGTAAATTAGAGCAAAATTTTATTAAAAAAGTTTTTCGAAATTCCAACCGGTAGTAAGTCTTTTACTCTTATGGAAAATTAGTTTTTTGCAAGTCATGCTTTTTAGGCAGGTATATTAGGAGTATAAAAATATTTAAAGCTTCATTTTCAATACTTTTGGTTAAAAAAAAAATTCAAAATTCGGACCTGAAGTAACGCACTTACAGATTTATTTTTTTAAGAAGATAAAAGTTAATTTAGAACAACTTTTGTATAGTTTGAAACGCACATACGTATAAGAAAGGCCCTCATTTTTTTTTATTAAGAAATGTACACACTGATTTGTTTTAATTCAATTTATTTTGAAAAATTAAGATTTATACATCAGTATTCGGATATTAGCAAAGAGTAAAAGTATATTATCACGAAGTGATCTCTTATTTATTGCTACCGTTCTTATAATATGTATACAGATGAAAATAGGTGCACGGCCTCAGGATCCAAATAAAACTTAATTCTACGGACACAGAATATTTATCTCTTTACTAACGGTCGACGCTCAATGATACAGAGGAAATACAGTTCAAATGCGTCCTTTTGTTAATAGAACTACATTGTATATAGACTGTCTATGCGTGGTATGTTTATAATTAGCATTTTAAAAAGCCTAATTAAAGTGTTAATGAAAATGTTTAAGAACTCAGTTATTTTCCATAGTTTCAAGCACGATTGTAAAGATAAATGACAGGTAGTTTATCGTAAAACATGTTTTATAGTTTCGAATGAAGCACTTATTGTATGTAAATTTCATGCCATATACTACTGTGTGTGTTTGTATTTTACAGCTTTCAATTTAATACCAATTTATACAATTATTACTTTGCAACTTGAAGAAAAACGAATGCAAAGCTCTTACAAAATACTTTACAAAACAAGAAAAAACATCTAAAACTATTCTTGAGGAAATGTTGACTGTACATATAGGGAATGATTATTCTTCATTTTTGAGTGGCCAAGACAGAGACCGTTAAAGAAAAAATCTAGAGATTTACCAAAAAAGATATCACAAACAAGTTCCAACTCGACCCTATATGATATCAAAAGAAGAGCTGCGGAATATGAAATAAATAAGTGGTGAAAATATTTTTTCCAAGTTATGAGACTATAGCATAATTCAGCAGTTAAATCCTCTTCTTAATGTGCTGATGAAAATAACACTTGTACACACATTTTCATTCTTGTACACTTCTTTTTCATACTCACAGCTTTTTAGCTTAAGTAACTAAGCTTTTTTCAGTTCCCTTCGGGGCATTTTCTCCATTAGCTAGTACAATTTTCAGTGGCAATTAAAGCCGTACCTCAAATGACACCAATATAATGCAAATAATGTCGTACCATTGAATAATTTAAATGCAGTAATTAATATAACAACTGCCGAAATGTCCATAGGTTGTTCCTTGGACAACTCTTATTTACAATACAGAAACTGACTGTTAAATTAGAAACAAAATAAATTACGCTTGTCGAATTTGAACCACCTGTCATAAACTCAAATTTTTGAAAACTTTCTGAACCTTAAAGTTTAAATAAAATCTGATGTAGACAACGTTTTTAAGAACGGAAACATTTCCTGATAAGAGCTTGACGTCGAATAATTTAGTATTATGACTTCAACCTGCTATTTCAAAAACTGATGATGCGTTATTGCATCAAAGGTGACTTTACACTACTGACGTTCCAAAAAATTTGAATAAAATCGCTTCTAGTGAAGATTTTCAAAACGGAAAAACTGTAATTTGTAGAACATGTTGTTATATTACTATGGAAAGTTCCACTTCCAGCTTTCTACCGAGAAAATTAACGATTTGCACAAAAGTGTCATCTTCTTTTTTGCAAATGTTCCTGTTTTTGGCACTTTGACAAGCGCTTTGTTTCGTGCACCCTAATTTAACACACATCCAACATTCGTCCAACGGTCATTTAAAAAAAATCAAGTAAAAAGGCCCAGTAGTTCTTGAGCAACATATAGGTAGACACCCCACCCCCTCTACTGTTAAACGAGGGTCAAATATATTAGAGGTATCGCTACCGTGCTACCTCTGATACTGTACAGCTTATTAGGTATTAGTAGTGCATTACTGCTATTACAGTGTCCAATTTCGATTTATACACGGTGGCCAGAAAAATGCGGACAAACGCCACGCAGGCCAAATCTTTGTTTAATTCTGAGTTGACAATCTTAATTGAAAAAAGTAGTACAGTGCTTTTTTTTTTGTAAACCATTGGTATTAATCGATTAGTTACATCAATGCATTTGAGATAATTCCATTTCTAAATTTCACCACAATGATTTTACATAGATAAATTTGACGAATTTTGCTAAATTTTAGCCGTACAACTTAATGTTTGATGGTCTCGTATGCCGTAAGGAAGGACCGTATAACTTTTTTGGATTAAGATTATCGCCTCAGAATTGAACAAAGAATCGTTCTACCTGGCGTTTGTCCGCATTTTTCTGGCCACCGTGTATTATTCAAATCCTAGTAATTACTTCGGTATTTACTATTATTGCTAATTGTTAATTACATTTCCTTAATAGCAACGCGCCAAATATTTTGCCAAACTTATAGAAAAAGAGTAAGATGATTGATTATTAGAGATATTAATTTGCACAACGGGCAACGTGCTGAAAGCAAGTTCATAAACGTAAACGACAGACAGCGAGAAGAGATCGTAGATTGTGGAAATCAGCACAATTTTATTACTTATACTAGACAGCGGAATGTTTCTCAAAGCATGGAAACTTCAAGATTACATCTGAGCATGCATTAAAATTACTCGAAGATAGTCATTTCATATTTCACCTATCAGACACGATCTCTTAAAGGTTAAGTGTGCAATTTGTGATTTAAATTTTTAATAAATTGTTCTGTCATACTTCAAACTCGGTTAGCAGTCCGTAAAATAAGGACGAATTTGTATTTCATCTTCATCAAATTTTATGAATTATATATTTTTGTTTGCTCTGTTCTACAAATAGTGCGGTTACATCTTTCACGGCATGTAAATGTTAGTCATTCATTAACTAGAAAAAACATCAATTAATGTCCGATCTATTCAAACTTGTTATGTGTGTAAAACTACATACGTAACTCCTAGGTTTCTATATAGATATAGAAAAAGAAATATTTGATCAACCAATTCCTAGAATCTACATCTTTCGATGTGTAGTTTAACATTAGAGGCGACGTGCTTTTATTTGATTTCTTTCCGTCAATTCACAGACAATTTCGATGACCGACAAAACATACGCACATACACACATGCTCTTCGTATTCTCAGGTTCTTCTAAACAAATAACAGCGTCGAGTGAGAGAAGCAAGAATATGAGAAGAAGAAAAAAAGAGTACCGAGACTTCTAAGAGGCAAATGCACCCTCCTGCCATTGACACCGCACACACAAATGCACGTGTATGGAAGCTGATTCAGTGGAACCGATGTTACCGATATCTGTTCCCGTTGAAGTAGATCACGTCCGAGAGATACGATTATATTCATAACACCTCGGGTGGATAAAGGTCGTAAGATATGCGCCGCTGGAACGGGAATCCAATTAATTATTTTCGTTTGGTCGATCGCGTAGGAAATATGAAAATAAACGGTTTACTTGTTATCCTGCGTGGTATATGTAGAAACAATAAAGCAAGACAATAACGAAGAACAGACCATAGGGATAATCATCATAATCTCTGAGTTAATTTATTTTTATTGTTTTATTTAGAAGTGGTCTTCAATGTGAATTTTACGTGGGACCATCTTTATGTTTCCGACTAGACGTGGAAATAAAACGATAGCAGTAGCAGCAAAAACTAGCATTTCAATATATGTAACTAGTCTTGTTCCTTTCGAATACATCGTTGCAATATTTATTATTCTAGACTAGAAACATGTATAGAGTATGGAATACATCGTTTCAATATTTACTATTCTAGGCTAGAAACATCTATACAGTACCATGTCGTAGTGACAGAGCTACGGGAGCCGGCAAGGAGTGCGGATGTATACTTAGCAAATGGGTTATTTTCTAACTTATTCGTAATACATGTTCCTTGATAAACATTTTGTCGGAATTTATTTTAATTAATTGAATAGTACATTATCATATTTAAGTTATCTTTAATAACTAGTTTAATTACTATACCACCCTTTATTTAGTCATACAGTTGTTTCTCGTTTATACAAAACAAACGTCATAGGCTAAAAGGAATAAAAAAAAGTAGAAAAAGAAACTTAAATGTAAATATATCAACTAAAGAAAAAATCATGAAATCCCACTAACAACATATATTTGAAGAAAAAAGCAGGCCATATTCTCGCAGGCATGTGTATTATTATCTTAAAAAACAAATTAAATATAGAAATTACACCAAATTCTTCTAGCACAGAAAATTCTGTGTAAATTGATAAACCTTCAGATCAAACTTAGCAAGTTTTCATTAAAGATATGAATATTATTGAAACCTCTGAAAACTTGCCAAGTTGATCTGGAGGTTTATCAATTTACACATAACTTTCTGTGCTAATCAGGATAATGCAAGTAACGTGTAGGCAGGTAACTTGCCATAACTTCTATATTTCACTTAGTATTTTTAAGATAACATAACACACATGACTGCGAGAATTTGGCCTCTTTATTTTTTTGGTGGGATTGTGGGATTCCGTACTTTGTATTTTCTGTGGTACTATAATAAATGTCCGTTCTACCTTACTGAAGGCGTTTCTATGTCAGTTGTTATATTCAATTAATTTTTTATATTTGTCGTATAATAAAAGTAGCGGCTGTAGTAGTACTGCGGTTCTTTCTGAAGCCTTCTTATTTTGCATATGTAACAGTACTAATGCCAGTCACAACAATGATGCAAATGTTTATGTGGGCAATTTTTAAGCATATTTTTACTTTCTTATACGTAGTATCAGGATATATTGTGATGATGAAAATTTTCGACCTCGAAATTTTTGCAAATGTCACGTTTTGAAGTCCAGTGATACCAAAAAACTGTTTCTAAAAATCTCCCTCTCTGTGTGTATGTGTAACCACGATAGCGTTCAAACGGCTAAGATTTTACATTTATGAGTAGTCTCCCTTTTGAGATTTGATTAGATTTTCAGTAAAATCGGCAGACTGGAAGTAGTAGTTTACTTTAGTGAAAAGTTGAACCAAATTTATAAAGCATTCAAATATACTCAAAAGTGAATTTGAGAAAAAATTTGTTAAAAAAGTTTTTTGAAATTCTTACTGGTAGTCATGCTTTCTATGCATATACGTTTTGAGCATAAAAGTATTCCAAGCTTGATTTTCAATGCTTTTCGTATAAAAAAAATTTCAAAATTCGAACCGGAAATAAGCCTTTTACTCTTACAAAGGTATTTAGAACTGTATTTGGAATAATTTTTGCATAAAAAAAATTCATATTCAGCCCGGAAGTAACATTTTTATTCTTATCGAGTAGCAATTTTTTGTAAAAATTTCGGAAAGCATGCATTCTATAGAGATTTATTAATAGAATAGAATTTTGAAAAATTTTTGTATAAAACAAATATCAAAATTCGGACCTCAAGTAACACACTTACAGGTTTATTTTTTAAAGATAAAAGTTAAGTTAGAACAAATTTTATATTATTTGAAACACACATATGTATAAGAAAATCGTATGATGGCCATACATAATTTTTTGAGTTGAAAGTAATTTTTTTTTGCTCAAAATAATACATTATTAATAATTATGTCTTTATTCTGAATGAAATTTCGTTTTTGTAAGACGAATATTTCCTGGAATCAAAATTATTAATGAAATTGAATATAATATTATTGCTTGAAAGCAAGTAAATATTAATCTTGCTTGAAAGACATTTCTTTGGCCGACTTCAATATTCTTTGATACAAATAAATCTTTCTAGGAACAATATTTATTTGCAGGAACGTAAAAGAAATATCTTTTTTGGTGCGAAGTATATTTCTTTAAATCAAAGAATCCTTTTTATCAGTGAACTAATAAATGGATATTTCCTTCGTTCATTCAATTCTGCTGATTCTATATTTCTAATAATCTCCGGCAACGCGTTAATTCTACGGTGCTTAATCGTTGATGATTAAAACTTAGAAACAAAAGGCGAAGGTATGATATCATAATTGTGTAACAGAGAGTTTGTTTAATTATGTTAATCGCCGTACATGAAATATCTCAATACGTGTATTTCATATGCGCACGTGTTAATTATAATAGTCATCATACCACCAGCAACATAGGAAATAACGAATTTCCTCACTCAATATTCCGCCTAAATCATCATCAACCGCACAATTCGACAATCTAACCGCTTGTATATATATATATATATACATTACAACAACGTGCGGGGAACTTAATATTTCAACAAGCATTCTTGAAATCGAAATCTCTTGCACCAGCCGTAAATTGCAAGGGTTGCCAGTATTTTCCGCTGAGTTCGCCAGTTTCTTCTGTAGACGGCTATCGAATCGCTGCTGACTATGGATGTACTTATTGTACGGCTCGCAATCTCAAGTTGGTAGGTGCGTTAAAACGCGCGCACGTCTAAACCAATTTTATTCAGTGTACTGCGCGCTGATAACAAGTCGACAAGGTGGGCTAAACACGTACAGAGTCCGATTTCCCAGCATGAACATCATCCACGGCGATACGAGAGTGTGCGGAAATCTTGGAGAAGAGTAATTGGACTATAAGTGACTTTTAATAAGTGAGGTTTAATAACGAAATTGCAACAAATGTGAAACAGTGAAGGAAATCATGTGAAAATCAAAAGGAAAAATCATTTCACAGGTGTGCCTTTTGTATACATAGTATAATGTGTAACATTGTGTATATAGGGATAAACACAATTATCTATCCGGTAAGAGATAAGATAACCAAACTGGAACGAAGCACAAATATTGAAGGATAAAGAAATAATTATACAACTTATTTATAAATGTTTTAATATTGTTTATCGCAATTTTTTGTATTCAATACTTGTTCCTTTTTAAAACTGCAGACGTCTCTAAAGTCAGACTAATTTTTTGCATAAAACAACGTTATTTGCGCAAAGTATTTCATGACCTTAAAATCGTAATGTTGAATGGTAATCAGTGAAAGACTTCGTTTAAGACCCCCCTCTAACCAAATTTTCAATTTCAAAATTAAAAGAGTAATATTTACAATTAGTACAATCATGTCTAAAAATAAATCCAATTTTAATGTAATAAGAAGAAAAAATTAATTAAAAAGTTAATTATCTATAATGATTTTAAAGAGTTTCCAGATACTTTAAACTTTCATATTTTGATATCTTATACTACAGTAGCTTTAACATGCACAGCATTAAAATTTTGGGTACAACGCAAATAATACAATCGGCAGATTCAGAAAAAAGGCATCAGAAATGTACCGGTTTCTCTCACAATATTTACTGTATGACATTTACAATAAGAGTAAGCAGCACATCCACTACTGAGCTTTTAATAATGACCATTTTTTCAGAAAAGATTGGGTGTGTATCGTAGTACTGCACTAGTGGCATCTAGTGCAATACTATTATAGAGCTCGTCTCATATGGTACCGGCTCAAAATTTCTTGTTTATTTATTTTTAGTTGCCATGGATTTTAGTCCATCTAAGATTGTCTGTAATAGTTTCCAACTGTCATTCCTACTTTCCTCCTTACAATTATCTTTGACATTTTTTTCTAAGCCATACTACTATAATAATCTTGTCATCTTTTCATTACTATACTAGTTTGTCAGTTATACTTAGGTTTTATACTTTTCTGCTTCTTCATGGTTAATAAATTTATCCCTTTGCTCATTATAGTTTCTGGCTCTATCAAAAAAAAAATACCTAACCAAATTCCTAGCCTCTTTTTTGTTTTTGTCTAGAACCCAACTTACGTATTCACAAAGAACAGCTGTTCTAATAACTGTTCCCTAAGCTTCCTAACTTTTCACAGATATGCGTTTCAATTCTAAAATAATGTTCTGTTAGTGATGCTGCTCTTTCACTTCTTGAACGATACCTTCATCAATCTCTTGTTGATCCTTATAACTACTGAACTGTATCAAAATTATATGTTTCTCTCGCCCTTAAAGTTTTATGTTCTCCTCCCTTATTACTGCCGTTATCCCGATATATTATGAAATGATTATTGTAATGACTGGGGTTATTGTAGTAGTGTTCTCTAGTACTATTACTGACATCTTGACTCCTGACAAAGGTATAAATCTTTAAAAGACTTTTATCAGTACACAAAAATGTATAATTATTGTAATGACTGGGGTTATTGTAGTAGTGTTCTCTAGTACTATTACTGACATCTTGACTCCTGACAAAGGTATAAATCTTTAAAAGACTTTTATCAGTACACAAAAATGTATAATTATACTCTAGATTTTATTAAAAACGTTGCATAAATTATAAACGAAAATTATATAAGAACTTTTGTATTGTTAAATCGATTATTTTTATTAAAGAAAATATGCAAGATAAATAGTAGGTTCATCAGGTCGCCGTCATTCCGTGGACTCCCTTTTCGATAGAGGATCGTAAAATAGAACCATTGTTTCATCAATGTTTGTTATCACTGCTAATTCCTTCACTTTCAAACGGCGATCTTCTAGCACTAAATGTTCAATAATTTAAATTTGTTGAGGCGTTATCACTTCAATTGCTCGACCCGACCGATCAGCATCTTCCAGGGATTCTTGTCCCAAACGGAAACATTTTGCCCACTTTTTTACAGTTGAATATGAAGGAGATAAATCACCGTAAACGCCGTTGTTTAATGTGATAAGGTGCATGTCTTTCTTTTGGTAAAAATTTCATTACCGCGCGGTACTCAATTTTCGTTACTTCAGACATTTTCGTGCGCTAGTCAGGTTGGTTGGCTGGTTACTAAAAACTACTAATCTTCGAACCGTCATATTTATAGTGCACACTTCGCATATGTGTATGCATGATGTGACGGAGTTTGAACCTGTATAAGCCTGTCAGGTCGAGAATTTATGGTGCCTACCTCGTACTTTACTTTAATGGGGGAAAATAAATTTCCACAAAATTCATAACCATTGAAAAATGAATTTGAGAACAAAATTGTAAAGAATAGAAAACCCGTTTTTTTTTTGCGAATATCATATATTTTTAGCAGTGATTTACTAAGATATGGAATAGGATAGAGATACGATGATATGGAACTTAATTTGGTAAAACTTTTACATAACATTTTTAAAGATTAGACCGGAAGTAATATTTTAACCAAACAGCAGTTTTTCTGGAAATATCTCGCAATTAGAACACAATTTCAAAATTCGGACCGGAAGTAAAATACTTTTACTCATCGGAAGCATTTTTCTTGCAAATTATGCATTCCATAATGATTTATATTCGTATCTCATTTAGATATTAATTTACAATAAGTTTTGTATACCAATATTTTCAAAGTTCAGACCGGAAGGAACATATTCACTCTGATGAAAATGCAGTTTCTTGAAACTATCTTGCAAATAATGTATTCCGCACAGATTTATTAATGAAATAAAAGTTTTCAAAACTTAATTTAGAACAACTTTTGTATAAAAAAATTTGAGCGTATAAAAAAGTCATATGGTGCCCACAGCTCATCTTTATTTTTATTTTTATGTAATAATATTGTATAAGCCAGATATTTTTATGAAATTAGAGGCCGAGTTACCTACCAGGTCTCTATGAATGAACATATGCATATTATACGATGTACGACAGAAGAAATATAAGAATGTCCATTTAGTTATATCTAAACATTAATTTAAGATGATTAACTGAAATAACTTGCAAAGTGATGTACAAAATACCCTTAATAACCTCTCAAATGAAATGCAAACCATCTGCCTGCCACACGATGATGCCTATCACCACAATAGAGAAAGAGAAGCAATATTTAAACAACCAATTGGCAAACTGATGGAACAAATTCATAACATTCTTGACTTACTACATAGATCCTATGATATACATATATTCATTGGACTTATCTTTGTGTGGTTATATTAGGAATAAAATACATACATTGTAAAATGATACGATTTCTCGTATTACATTATAAAATACGTTCAATTCAAACGTATTAGTTACGCGTCAACAAAGAAAAATTCAATTCTATTATTTGTTACGACTTTTACCTTTAATTACCTTAAATTTCTAGTTATCTCGTTTAGAATGAGACAACATAAGATAAACATTATTTAATTCTTTAAAACGCCACGGGACGCGGGACAAATTATTAAAAATCGGGGCTGTCCCGCCAAAATCGGGACGTCTGGTCACCTTAATTAAAGGGAAATATGTTAAACATTTAAAAACAACGCTACCGTAAGCTTCAGTCATTTTAAGTCTCATCTTCCATGAAATTATCCTCGTATATATTTTGTAAAGCTTTCAAATGCTTTCAAAGCTTACACGACGCTTGTTCATGTAAGCCAGGCTTAAGATACACATTTACTAAACTAATGTATTTTTACTGGAAATTAATCCAAGCTTTATTCAAAGAAAACTATATGACATGCTTTGAAATGTATGCTTCCATAAGCAATGTCCGTAGTAAAAAGAACAAAACATGCACATATACATAATATTGATTTTTCATTAAGTAAAGTGGAACTGCTGTGATAATTTGGCAAAACTATACAAGAAATCTTCGGCATTTGGTATATTTATACACACCCACTAAGACTATCAGAATTTCTACTTTCGTTTTTTCCAATCATATATGTGTTCGCTTAAGATACTACTTGGAAAATTATAAATTCAATTAACGATTAATAAATCAATGAGGAAACGAAGAAATCGCATTTCCATTTTATAACTATAAAAAACATGAATAAGAAACAAATATTAACTACATACTTATAATGAATTATAACTAATTTGTGATTAAATAAATAAAAAATATTCAGAAGCTGTTTAGAAGTGAAAATGTATACATTATAAAATTCGATATATTACCATCAATTAACATTTTTAAAACTTTTGTAGCAATCAAAGTGAGGTATTTTTAATTTTAGAACTCTATAACGCGGACTGTTTGTTAACTGTGTGTATGATAAATAGGTTTCCCAAAATAAAAACGTCAATTTAGATAAACGCCTCGCGTAATAATTAAATAGTTATCGGAGCCAACTCAGGAAGTATCACATACAATAAAAGCTTGATAATGAATTTATAATGTTGGAAGATG
Organism: Amphimallon solstitiale; assembly: GCA_963170755.1. NCBI lineage: Eukaryota > Metazoa > Arthropoda > Insecta > Coleoptera > Scarabaeidae > Amphimallon > Amphimallon solstitiale. The sequence goes on from OY720675.1 coordinate 35,933,939, forward strand.
GGTTGTCAAAAAAGCGAAAGTTGTCCTGTAATAAGCTAGAGTTTACAAACATCAAGACGACCTTATTTTTTTAAATATAGAGTTATTATGTCCTTGAATATTAAATGAATTCTATCATAGTTATTTTAACATCTATTTCTGCCACTAAAGTAATATATAAGATCTTACCCGCTGGTTAACTTTAGGTGTTAGTTGTTTACACAACGCTAAAATGGCCTAACTACTACCAAAATATTCACTGGTGGCTTTACGTGCCCTCTGAAGCACGGTAGCAGCACCTACAAAATTTTAAATAAAACCACTCGCGCATTTCTTTTGATATATTGTCCGATAATGTAACTCAAAATATTCTCTAGATGAATAGGAGATTCTGTTGAGAAATGTGGATCACTTTCTTTTATTATTACTTTTATTAAAACTTAATTTCTTATCGTATAAAGTATATAGCTCATTTTTTAAATTCACTTATTATAAACATTTTCTCTTTTATTCAATTAATCGATTCAACGATTGCCTTTGGTAGTATATTAACCTAATTCCTAAATCTTTTGTTTTTGAGTTGAGTCAATCTAGTTGTGATATAATTCTCTTTAAACTACATCCTCCTCTTTTTTAAAGAAAAATCATTTTGGTACGTCTCGATGTTAGGAGACTTCTATTGGAATATGATAGTATATATTACAGGTGGTCCTAATTTTTATGCTAGTAAAATACATGCTGTGTTACCACAACACAGGCCCTGGACCTGATGTACGAAGCTACCCCAAGCTTTTTCGAAATTTGAAAACCTGACTGTTGTTCTAGGTATGTTTGAAATCGTTCCAAAGTGTTTCAAAGAAAAAATCAAAATTGGTCGAAATAATTGAAAAAACGATTTTTTCACCTAGCCCCCCTTACATTGTTACAATGTTCTAGATTTGTTCTAAATTGTTCCTAAGTATTTCAGTCGAGAAAATGGAGAAAACTGATTTTTCTCGGATTTCGTTTTTCGAAAATCAAAATTCCGACCGTTGTTCGAGGCTGTTCTAGATTTGTTCTAAATTTTTCTAAAGTATTTGTAAGAAAAAGTACCACTGGCCGAGATTCAATATTCCACATGACAGAAAACAGTCAATCTACTGGTTAAATATTTAATATCAATGATTTCATATTTTAAATTTTGGAATTATGAGTTCTATAAAATAAGGCGGCGCCAGTGGCAAGTATTTTTAAACAGTTATTTATTATACGTATGTATGTATATAATACATACATTCTGTGATAACAATGAAATTCTTTAGAAATCCATAATCTCCTATATTTATAAAAAAAAAAGATTGAAAATTTATAATAGATGTGTTTTGTAAAGAAGTCCATTTTTTGCAGAATACAGTACAGACGACTTCTGTTTATTTTTTCACTTGTAAGGTAGGTATATCCCGAAAGGATTTTATTTTGTCTAGCACATTCACTCCCAATTTCAGGAATAAATAATAATAATAAACTTTATTTTCCTTTACAATTACAAGGAAGGCAATAGAAACTCAAAAATAAGTTCTTAAAGCACTCTGGAACATGTTATAATTACTGTGACTTACATATACCGAGGTCGTCATATTTTAATTTCTGATAGGAAAGTAGTAAGTGGAAAAGAGCGCGACGAATTAAACTAAAGATAGACATAAGCGAGGCTGCCACACTGGACATTTGTAAGGCGTGGGGGTCCCCCACCACTCCGTTGCTCTCCCTGCACTGTTAGCAAGCAGGCATCTCTGCATAGGATAAGATCATCTTTTGCATATGATAGAAGTGCAAACGAAATTAAAATTTGACGCTTACGGTATACCTTTATACGTAAAACGTATATGTATATATGCATGTGTTTGAGATACACACATACATTAAGTGCCATTGTCGATAATCGAACGCACAGACACCGGTGTTTCGACCTATGAGGTCTCATCAGTGTACGTGGAGATTCTCGACAATAGCTTCAAGACTTAAATCGCTGCCTATGTCATTTTCGCATGTTAAATGTAGTGAGAGTATCACAGCGACATCTAACACCCAAAAGATGACACGGAAAAAAGCGATGGCTTCTGACAGCATGTTCTGCTATACAGAGGCCTGCATGTTAATAGTGTATCTCGTGTAATAGAGCCTTAGGTGGCGTCACCAATCAAAACGAAAATGAAAAGTGTGAACACATGGATGTTAAAACTAACATCAAGCAGTAAATAATTACTGTGACTTACATATATACCTTTATACGTAAAACGTATATGTATATATGCATGTGTTTGAGATACACACATACATTAAGTGCCATTGTCGATAATCGAACACACAGACACCGGTGTTTCGACCTATGAGGTCTCATCAGTGTACGTGGAGATTCTCGACAATAGCTTCAAGACTTAAATCGCTGCCTATGTCATTTTCGCATGTTAAATGTAGTGAGAGTATCACAGCGAGATCTAACACCCAAAAGATGACACGGAAAAAAGCGATGGCTTCTGACAGCATGTTCTGCTATACAGAGGCCTGTATGTTAATAGTGTATCTCGTGTAATAGAGCCTTAGGTGGCGTCACCAATTATAATTGTTGTTTTAAATATTCTCAAAGATAACATTCGAGTTTCAAAAATATATGTATCAAGTTTTATAAACCTTACTTTAGTTACTAGTTTTATTAATTACGAGCGAAGCGTAGCGGAGCGAGTGTGTAGTACAACGAGTTTCATTCTATACGTTCGTTACGCCAGCAAATAATCACAATAAGCCAAAATTACTTGCCTGTTGTCGCGACAACTCGGGTTATCTTGATTTTTACAATTAAAAACCTAGAACTAATTTCAGCCACTGAATAAAGATCCCGTTGCTATTTTATTTAATTGGTTTAGTCTGTAAACGATCCACACTTCTTCAAATTATTTTCTAACTTGGATAATAGTAATTGATCTGGACTCTTTTCTTTCCATATAGTGTCTAGCGTCCGTACTATTTCTGTTATGAGCATTCATTCTTGGTTTGAAGACATTTTTTGCATGACTATTTTGAAAGGCACTTTTAACTCTAGTACAGTAAATTATCTGATGGAAATTCAACTTACTTGATAAATGTAATTGTTAAATACTGTCCTCAGGCCAATAAAATCACCTAATATTCTTTATTTCCTTAACAAGATATTTAAAATTAAATTCTTGTTTCCTTACTATTTGTAGTAACTTACCTATCTTCTTGTTTTATCGTAATAAATACTACATACAGTTTAATTATCATTTGTATTCAATTAATGTTTTTACCTTCTTATACATAGTTTAAGGAAGTATTGTGATGTTGAAAATTTTTGACCTCGAAATTTTTGCAGATGTCCGCGTTTTGAGGTCCCCTGATACCAAAAAAGTGCTTTTTAAAAAATGTCTGTGTGCCTGTGTGTGACCACGATAGCGGTCAAACCGCTGTAGATATCAATTCCAAATTTTGTATTTACGTGTATAATCACTCTCTTGAGATCTGATTAGTTTTTCAGTAAAATCGGTAGACCGGAAGTAGCAGTTTACTTCAGTGAAAAATTCGAATTTTGCCAATATTTCGTCAATTACTAAGTTTAAACAAATTTATAAAGAATTGAAATGTACTCAAAATTAAATTTGAGACAAATTATCTTAAAAAAGTTTTTCGAAATCCCAACCGGAAGTAGGTCTTTTACTCTTATCGAAAATCAGTTTTTTGCGAATATCTCGCAAGTCATACTTTCTGGGCAGGTACATTACGAGTATAAAAGTATTTAAATTATAATTTTAAATATCTTTTGTATAAAAAAAAATTCAAAATTTGGACCGGAAGAGGCAAAGTATGCATTCTATAGCGATTTATTAAGAGAATGAAAGTACTTAGAATAGGATTTTGAATAAGTTTTGTATAAAAAAATTCTTAAAATTGTATAGTTTAAAACGCTCATACGTATAAGAAAGTCGTGTGGTGGCCACACCTCATTTTTTATCTTATATTTTCTGGAATTTTCTGGCATTAAAATAGTTTTTCAAAGCCTACTTGCCCATTATTTGCTCAAAAAGTAATTTAGCCAATCCTGTATTTTCAATACTAAGACATAGAATACGAACATGCTATATAAGTAAATCACATATCATATATGTCTAGGGGAATTGTAAGTTTATACAATATATCAGCTCAGCTATGAATATCATTGTGTAAACTTTAGATGTAGATACTCGATCCCTATTTGATTAGATACGTTGTGTGTTGTGATAAAAAAATTCTATTTTTAACAATCTTAATATACACTAATTGAGTTTTCTCTCTGTTTTTATTGCTAGATAATTAAAATCAATTATGTCGAATGTGACTTTGTATAAGATGCTCGTTTACGTATGGGCTATGCATATTGAACATTTAACATCACCATGTCATTTGTAAAACATATGTGCAAGCACAAATACATTTATGTGTGGTCTTTTTAACGGTCGCACATTCTCAGAATGTATTAAAATTTCAACAAAACGCACTTACTTCTTTCTTGTGCAGAATTTTGAATGTTATATAGTTGTAATTTATAGGACGGCCAAATAAAAGTCGAATAAGCTGTGAATAATCCAAAAAGGAAACAAGTACCGTTCAATATTGGCGCGAGAATGCAGTAAACAATGTGGCTGGCAGTAATTTTCTTTGCAACTACATGTGAAAAGTAATAAACCAACACAAAATTAAAGAATGTATTTAGAACATTTGGAGTTTTACCGAAATGTTTTAAAGATCTGCATTACAGCAAACAAAATAATAGACATGTTTATTAGTTTATTTATCACTTTAGACCAATAATGAGCGTTAAATACATGGAAGTTTACTTCAATAGTCCAGATATTTGCACAATTGAATAACAATATATTAAACATCTTAAACTACAACCACGTAATTCAACAATTTAATGCAAAATATACCGGGTGTAGAATCGATTTTGAGACGGTTTCCACGTAAAACTACAAATTTGCGAATATTGGTTTCTCTAATTATTTTATAGCACAATGTTTAAGTTAAAAGATGTAGAGTATTAAAATCACGGCTAAACCCCTTCTTGTTTATTTTTTAACATCTTCTAGTATTTAAATATGATGGAAAAAAGAATTAAGGAATTTTAAATTAAAATAACGTTAGCCCTGACATGTGTCAATTAAAATATGAAATTGACATTTTTGGGAAAAAAATCAAATACTTATAACTTGTTTTATTTTATAACACAGTTAACAAATTTAAAAACTATGTCAGAAAAAAATAACAAGAAGAATGAGTGTGCTTAAAACCACACAACAGAAGTGTAAACTTCATCAAGGCGAGGTTAATAATACGAAATCGACGCGTATAATATTTCAGTAACGTATTAAATAAAACGTATTCGCACATTTATTACATTTACATATGTACACACGCGTATAATATTTAGTAACGTATTATACAACTGATGCGTCATGCTCTCCCATGTAACGGTCGCCGAACGAGTATAGCAGTGACGTATGTATATAAATAGACGATATGAATAATCGATTACGTGTCCCGCGTTGGTCTGATGCAACGTGCCGGCGTCATACATTGGTCATACCCGTTCGGCTCGGGTTCGAATCTGCTCGGGGATATGAATTTATTTATTCATTTAAAATTTCAATTTAACTTAAATTAAATACCTCTATATGATATATATATTTATCTTGTTGCCTTGGCCGACTTTACCCGAACGAGCGTTACACATATCCGAGCGTTTCACATATCCGAGCGTTACATATCCGAGCGTTGCAGGTCAGTCTTGTTCACTGCCTACAATCAGCGCAACGCGCCTAAAGAAGTTTAAACTTCAAAAACTAAATTAAATACTCGAACAAATCTCCATTAATAACCTATTGTAAAAATTTATTCTCATGTAAGCCACCTAATAACAACTTAATCTACGAGCTTTCAGGTAATAATATTTTTAAATTTTCGACACTATCATAACTTTCCCCACGATATAAACCACTGTGTAGAAGCCTCCCCCAGAGAAAAGGGCATTCGGTGCTAAATTTGGTGGTCGGGATGCCCATATTATTATTAGTTTAATTATACATTTTACAAGTATAATGTATTACTTCTACAAAAAAAATCATGATTATATATTACATTGATCTTGCATGAAAATATTTAACTCAGTGGGTTAAGTTCGGTACTTTCAATGTGTTGCGACTGTATTATTATTACAACAATATTATCCATGTCTGATTAAACTCACTATTTTTAGTTATTGCCCGATTACTAGCAAATAACATACATACATATATAGTATTTTACGTAAACATATGTACATATTTCTTTTAAAGTTTGAGCAACGCGAATAAACAAAGCATAGATAATTAAAATTTACTCATGCGGCATACACTAATTGATTTAATATTTCATGTGATAATTATATAACACCAGCTAATTTTGTAGTTTCTCTTTACTTTTGCAGAGAAGGTCGTACAATAATAGTATTTATTTACCTAAATACATCTCATTCCATATTTTTATCGAATTAGTAGTAATTATAGTTGTTACAACAAATAAACAGTTGAAAACTTTACGCAACGTTCTATTTATGCACATTACGTTTGTGAAAACCAAATAACATCATAATTGCCTCAAAATCTACTGCAAACAATGTGTGCATAGTTGCAATGTCATTTCAATTAATAGGAATGCAATCATTTTTGCGTGTTTTACTTTTTTAATTTTCTACAGACAAGTTGGCCTATATTTATTAATTACATTATGACTAACCTTTCTGGTTTATCATTATTATCAACAATAGTAAATATACCTACTTATTCATACTTACTGTCAACTCTTGGTTTTTTTTATCACTGTGTCTACAGACACAAACAGAAAGGATTATTTATTATTCATAATAGATTCATAGATTCCTGCGTAGAGTTTACCGTGCACTTAACGATTGCATTACGTTGCATTTATAATATTGTAGACACAACATGGAAAGGCTAATTAAACTTTAAATAATGCGAATGTTGCATTTTATGTTTTACTACCTTAGCAGTTATGTTACGACTTCTATATATGAATGGAAGAAAAATTGCGGGCATGTTATATATTAGTAAATATAACAAATGATTTAAAAATAATATTTTTAATGGTAATCCTATCGTTACTATAAACTACAGGCAGTTTCTTTTGTTGTCATTGATTATGTACCTTACCATTAAATTATAATCATTACGGAAAATCAAGGTATTCCTATTTCGAACACTAGTCGAAATCTCGCAAAAATGTCAGTGACTCTAAGGATTTAGTTATAAATAAATAAATGTAGTACCACGTAACAGAACATGCATAAACTAACTGTATTACGATTATTGTAATTATGAAATAAAAATATTTGGAACTATAATTACAGCACGTCAGTAGTTAGTTAGTCCAGTTCAGGTGATGTTCGTCTATGTCAGGAGTTCCTTTACCTTTGTTTAGGTAAGCAAAATTGTAAATTTTGAAATATTTGGTGACCAAAAAAGAGTTATGGAAAAACACTTGTTCATCAATTATATATACAGTGCGTTCATGATGAAAGAAACAAATTCGTTTAAAATTCAGATAATTATGTTGCAGAAAAACGCTCGGACAGGTCGATTAGTATTTTTAGTTTTGAATTTTTTAACATAAGAAAATTATATTAAGCACATTTTTGTGTTACATACCATATCCCCAAAATCAGCGGTTTTCGGAATAATGAGGTTTGTGATAAATTAAAATACACATAAGTAACGAAATAAAATGTTTAAATTGAACAAGGCCACCTTGAAAATTTTTTTAAACGCCAACAAAAACAACCTGGTATTGCAAATTTTATCTTCAACAAAAAACTCTACTTCAAATTAATCGATTTTCATGTATTTTTTTTTAATTTATCACATTTCAAACATCATTATTCCGAAAACCGCTGATTTCGGGGATAGGGTATGTTAAAAACATATATACAGCACGTGTCAATTTTCATTAGCCATAGGCGATTAATTCATGCAATATGTGACAACATGGCACCCCCTACTTTTCTCTTCAATGCGAGCGCGACCGATGATACAAGATACAGATACAAGCTCAAGTTAGCAGTAGCTGTTGGACTATTGACTTGGATGTATGTACTGCGCTTAGAAATAATATTTACGCCTTGCAAGGATTTTTCTTTTTCCTTTCAGTAAATGCAGGGAATTATTAAGCATGACACAAACAAAAGCGTAATTCTAATAAAATTAAAAATAAGGTAAATAAAAAAGGATTCTGAAAATAATAATAAACAACTAGATCGCGCCGGCCATTTGATGATGACGGATTTTATTGCAGACTATATTTCGGAACGTGTTCGCTGCTCAACATTTAATGTAGAAGTGGCAAGATCGGGGAAAGTCGCTGTGATGTCGATTGTTGCCGGGAGACACACGTTGCCAAGTATTATTTGTATACGTATAAATCGCATGTAAACATTGAATCCCTATAGCTAATGAAAATAGACACATACGGTATATAACAAAACAAATATATGTTGCTTTAGTAAAATAGAAATAAAAAATTTAGTTATTTTATTTCTCTTCCAATTTATTTCGCTACGTGTACAAATGTCGTTGGACAGGTGATTATCAAAAGACAAAGGCAAAAAACCTAGCTAAGTAGAGTAGTAGATAGCGACACAATTTTAATACAAAAATTGTAGATTTTCAACAGTTTCTGAGATATAATGATTTTTCTTCGAAAATTTCGTATGAAATAACGATTAGTGATGAAAAATCTCTTATGGGCTCAATTAGTAAAAATATCATTGGGTTACATAAATTTGTGTCGAAATTTCAACACACGTTCTTTAGAATTACATACCATTTACTGAACTTAAAAATTATAAACAAAATGAAATGGAATACCTATAATTACATTAATGTAGCATTGAAAACTAAAAATTTACTGTTTAAATGTACCACTGCTTGCATCTGTTGCCAATGTTGTAAAAGTTAGAAAATATCATTTCATCATAGACGAAATAAAGTTGGTGTTTTTAAATAGTACATTTTCAGTACCTTTTACTCCCATATTAATATACAGGTATTTCATTTATTTTGTTCTTCTTTCTTGTGTTTAGCAAGTGGTATATAATTCTAAAGAACATGAGTTAAAATGTCGAAACAAACGTTATATTCAAGTAGTAGAATAATATCTTTACTAATTGACTCCATAACAGTTCTTCGATCATTAATCGTTATTCCATACAAAGTTTTCAAAAGCTGTACAACCTTCGTAGATAAATTATTATATCTCTTGAAAGTCGGTATGTAAGAAAACGCATAGCATTATCTCGGCCTTCTCAAATTCTCCGTATGATTGAAAATATTTTGAAATTATACAACTTATTATCTAATTTTGTTTCGCTATCTATATTATTAGGCACTAATAATAAACTTTGGCTCTTCACTGGGACACCATATTATAATTTGTATTATCACCGAATAAAATCATATTTTTGTATACGCTATATTGGTACAATCTAATGACTAATGACGTATTGAGCCACCATAAATCACGCTTTTTTTCTCAAAAAAAAAATGCCGGGATAAGGCAATTTTTAAAGAAACTGTCGTTCTACTAACCTTGGGGTTAAATCAACAGTTGAGAAAAAATTAGGTGTGGCCACCACACGACTTTCTTATACGTATGAGCGTTTCAAACTATACAAATTTAAGAATTTTTTTATTCAAAAATTATTCAAAATCCTATTCTAAATACTTTCATTATCTTACTAAATCGCTATAGAATGCATACTTTGCAAGATATTCGAAAAAAGTGCTACTCCGTAAGAGTAAAATTCCGGTCCGAATTTTAAAATTTCATGTATACGAAAAATATTGCAAATTCAAATCTAAATACTTTTGTACTCTTGTAAGGGATATACTTTAACTTATTATAACTTTTTAACAAATCAAGCTAACAAGAAAAAGTAAACGAAATCTAGTTGCCTAAGGAATGGGATTTGTTGTATCTATGGAAAACAAAAGCGTTGTCATGACAGATGTTGACACAAGTGTTAAAAGTAAATCATTCAATTTGGAGTTTATTTTCAAATTAAAACTCAAGTAAACGTAAAGTTTTAACGACTCAAACTGTAATAGCATGGACCTACGAACAAGAATTGGTTTAGTTCAGTGTTATTATGAATGCGGCAGAAATTACACAGCTGGATTACGAAGGTTTCGCACGAGAATGGGTTAGAGAGCGGGGCCCTGTCGTATGAAAGCGTACCGCAATTTGATACAAAAATTTGAAAGAACAGGTTCGGTAATTGACCTTCCGAGATCAGGAAGACCAAGCATTAGTGATGTCCAAGTTGCAGAGGTTCTTCACGAAAATCAGGACATAGCCAGAGGTAATCCACTAGCAATCAGCAGTGCAAATGCGATATCCAAGCGATTGCAAATGCCGTACACCACGGTCTGGAAAATTTTACGCAAAATTCTAAAAATGTATCCATATAAACTCAAAATGCTGTTTGAATTAAAGGAGGCAGATTTGGCTAGTAGGTACGATTTTTCTTTGCGATTATTGGCTCAGATGGAAATTGAACCCGAATGGTTATCCCGTATTTTATGGACAGATGAGGCACATTTTTCTCTGAATGGTGGAGTCAATACTCAAAACTGTAGAATCTGGTCTGCAGAAGATCCACAAGTAATTGTTCAGGAAGGTCTTCATGACAAGAAAGTCACCGTTTGGTGCGGTTTTACAGCTGATTTTATCATTGGTCCGTATTTCTTCGAAGAGCTACAGAATGGAGAAGTCGTATCTGTAACTGTTAACGGTGAACGATACTTGCAAATGTTAAGAGATTATGTTATTCCACAGCTGCAAGACGAGCACCACAGAATTGAAAACATGATTTTTATGCAGGATGGAGCAGCTCCGCACATTTTCCGACCAGCTAAAGAATTTTTAACTAACGTTTTTCAAGATCGCGTTTTAAGCAGACATTTTGCAAATTCATGGCCACCAAGATCACCTGATCTTAACCCAGCGGACTACTGGCTGTGGGGTCATTTAAAAAATTTAGTGTTTAGAAGAAGACCAACAACGCTACAAGAATTAAAAGACAATATTACGGAGCAAATTGGTGCAATTCAACCAGACATGTTAAGAAATGCAGTGTACAATTTAGAGGAACGGCTGCTGATTTTACAAGATCAAAATGGAGGACATATTGAACATTTGCGGTAACTGGGTTTGGGCATACAAAATCCCATTATTTAAACAATTAAATTTCGTTTAGTTTTTGATATTAACTTAATTTGTTAAAAATTTATAATAAGTTAAAGTATATCCCTTACTTTATAACAACCCTGTATATAGAATGCATAATTTGCGACATATTTGCAAAAAATCGCTATTCTGTAAGAGTAAAAGACCTACTTCCGGTAGGAATTTCGAAAAACTTTTTAAATAAAATTATTATCGATTTTAATTTTAAGTACATATGAATTCTTTATATATTTGTTTAAACTCTGTAGTTGACGAAATATTGGCAAAATTAGATTTTTTCACTGAAGTGAACTACTACTTCCGGTCTGCCGATTTTACTGAAAAACTAGTCAGATCTCAAGGGGGAGATTGTACACGTAAATACAAAATTTGGGATTGATATCTACAGCGGTTTGACCGCTATCGTGGTCACACACACAGACACACAGACATTTCTTAAAAACCACTTTTTTGGTACCAGGGGACATCAAAACGTGGACATCTGCAAAAATCTCGAGGTCGAACATTTTCGAGAAAAAAGTTTGAGAAAAAAGTTTAATACTTCGCGCTCTACATTTCTCCAGCGAATAAAAAAAGAATAGTCGGCCATAAAGTCTATAGAAACAAGTACTCTGTATGTTTTCGAACCTGATTTTTATAACATATAAGGAAAGCCACAACCTGCACGGGTAATTTATTATCAAATTTAGTGGACGTATATCTATCTGGTATCACAATCAAATAAACTTTTTCGGTTAATTAGGTACACTCAAGTTATTGCCTTGTTGTGTAGACATTAAATTTAATAAGGTCAAGCTTAAAATTCCATGAGCAAAAGACAGCAAAAATATTCGCAGTTAAATTTGAACGACCCGCTTAGCTTAGCTTTCGTATGAATATCTTCAGCAAGAGTAATTCTTCCAATTCCCAAAAAGGATGATTAATAGTTTGTGTATCGGTATCTTATGTGATTGCCAATTATTTTAAATATTTTTGCGAGAAAAGAATTAGTTTTTTAAAAGCTCAAGTTCAAGCTCGAAAGTATATCAACAAGACAAGCATGTTTTAGATCTGGCTTAACACAAAAAATCTTGTCAGGATCTACCAGATCTGTTTTCAGTTCGGTGCCACCCATATTTCGAAAAAAATGTTTTCGTGTGGGTTAATTTTGGCAGAAATATTAGTATGTTTTCCGTTCTTTTAAAGCTTCAAATTCACTAATATCTACTGCAAGATTCTCATAACTTCATTGTATGATTTTATTCCAGTCTCATCAGTATTATAGTTGGTCTTTTCTGAGACTAATTTTTCCAAAATTGTGGTACCTTGGATGTGTCTATATACACAGTTTTGAGCTCACGAACAAGTGTCTTGTGAGACTTTAATTTTCCGAATATCTGCTGAAAAATCCTCATGTCTTGAATATTTGTATAATTTCATTTCTAGAACTCCCAATGCATGTAAAATGCAAATATACATACATTACAAGTATACCGCGGATATAAAAATATACTGACGCGTGGTAGGTAGTGAAATCACAGTTTATGTATGCAGGTCTACATCATTAAATGGCCTTCACATCATTAATCATGTAACTGAAGTAAATAAAGTAAGCCATAAATGGAAAAGTCTATTCGGAAGTATTGAATCTATTGACATGTTAATTAAATGGTTTCATCTGTTGTACCAGCTGACGAAATTTATTACTGTTTATCTCAATCCCGCCTATTAACATTCATATGTCTCTATCACATTCTATATTATTCCATTGTTTTTTAGGGATGAGGTTCAAGTGCGAAGATAAAGGCAATAATTATGAAAAGTAAATGTATAATTATGATTTTCTTTGTAACAAACAAATTTCCTACTTAAACACTTTTTATGAATGCAAATTTTCATATAAATATGTATGTAAATGTATAGGTAATTTGCTAATTAAGCTACCAGGTTGCTCTGGTTTCGAACCTTTATTTACGCTATAAATCGTATCAAAGACTAAATCAAATAATTCCATCTGTGTTTTCAGACGGATTCAAAGGGTAAGTAATGTGTATTTTATATTGTTATTTTCAATTTTCCATGTTTTCATAGAGTTTCGATAATTCGTTTGTGAGAAAAATTCTATTTTCAATGATATAAAAGCTTTTCTTTTGTGGTTTGGTTTAGAATAGTCAATGATTACTTACAATTAGAATTATTTTTAATAAAATTAATAGAAATTGTATAAAAGTTATAACTTAACCTTACATGTTATATTCATTGAAAAGATAAAAAATTCTCTGTTTAAATCAGTCATAGCCAACTATGACTTTCACACAAAAAAATATAACTTTACGTCATAAATCGAATTTCGATTTTTATAAAAAAAATAACTATGCCAATGCATTTTTACCGAAAAAGTGTCTTGAGAACGAAGGGAATAAGGTATATTCCTCTACATTCCGAATTAAGAAGAAAAGTGTAAAACAATAATTGAAAAAATTATTTTTTTATGAATTCTTGAAATTAAAAGACATCCAATTTTGGTTTTCACCATGGAATTTTCCTCAAAAAAAAACGGTCGAGGATGGTAGGATTTTTTGTGTATTACTTATAGTTATCTAAATTTTCTATAAAAACATCGAAATTTACCCATTCTGTACATGCAAAATTTAACAAATAAGACCCAAAATACATTACTGAAATAACAAGAAAAACAAGAAAGAAGGAATAACTACACACTACAAAATCATTAATAGGCAAAAACCAACAACAGCAAACTCAATTATCATTTTCTTTCAATAAAATCGCACAATGAATATTGCCATAAATCAACAATGTGTTCTTTGACCAGTCCAACAAATTGTCTGTCAGTAACTATACCCCTTACAATTAAGGGAAGGTTATTTATAAATAACTACTCAAAAGGTAAATCCCATTAGTTGATACATTTTTTCTCAGTAAGAAAGAATTTTTTAAAATTTTAATCTTCTCAATTAATTACCGAGATTTTATCTTAAACATTTTAGTTAGACTACAATTTGAACGCACATCACAAGTTTGTCAGGCTCGTGCTATACCGTAGTCGACATATTTTAATTTCTGATAAGAAAGTAGAAAGAGGAAAAAAGCGCGACGAAATAAACTAAAGATAAACATAAGCGAGGCTGCCAAGACAGTACACTCGACAAGCGTTTCACTGCGTTGCTCTCCCACCACTGTTAGCAAGCAGGTATCGCTGGATATTATAAGGTCATCTTCTGCATGGGATAGAAGTGTAAACCGAAATTAAAATTTGACGATTACGGTATAGTGAACAGTTGATTAATATTTGCAATGTTCAATTAAAAAAATTGTATTTAACGACTGCTGCCTAGAGTATGAAATAAGGTCCATTTCATACTCTAGGCAGCTGTGCCCAACGTTAGCGGCAACAAAACACGACAGAACATGAGAGACGATCCCCTTCATACTCTAAAGCATTAGGAGTTAGTTAATTAGGATGTGAATGTAAAGAATATGACTTCAATTAAATACTGAACATTTATTTGTAGGTTTGTATACAAAATAACGAGATACATAAATAACCTTTTTGACGTTAAGTGGACGCAAGCTAAATAGTCGTGACTGTACGTGTGTATCTATATATACAAAAATAAAGCAACGTTACGTTACGTTTGTGCTAGAAAACGGGTACGTAAAACAAACATGACAGTTTTAACTGTCCCGATCGAAGAAGTTCCAACAACGAGAAGAGATCAGAACATCCTCGAGGGTGTCACGATTGTCTGTTCAGAAAAAGCAAATTAAACTACTCGTAACAACGCAACCGAAGCGTTCAATGACTTACAGGAGGAAAACAATTATTTCTTCCTATGTTACCTATTTCTATTTGCAATTCAGTTTGCTGATTAGATTTCAAAGCGAATTGGAGATTTTTATAATACAATTAACAAATATGTACTTTGTTTTCTCTTATTACTTATGTATACGCAGAACTAATAATTCTTTCTATGGAGGTGTTTAAGCCCACAGTAGATTATGGTAACATCTGTAGTATCTTCGCCTGCTATTTTTCATATATTATATGACCACCACTAACTTTAAGTAAATATCTATTGTTTAAAAATTTGAGGTCCAGTTTTAAATTTCAATTTGAAGTCAGAAGAAAATCTGTTTTTCTTGATATCACTGTTTCTTATGTACATTATCAATTTATACATGTATAATGAGTAGGACGCGGACCCGAACGGTTGATGACTCATCGCCCACGGGCGCACGACTGAAATTTCGTATTTTTAAAAAGTGTTTAATTTTATTTATATACGTGGATAACAAGTGGCTGGTGATCTATAAAATACAAAATACATTATTATTTGTTCATTTTCTGTACTGTAAAATTTGTTCTCTTTGAATTAAGTACATCCTTGTAGATAGAAAACTTCCTTTCTACATCGCAACTGGTTATAGGCGCGTAGTGGAAATATTCTTTTATTTTAGCGTATTTAGCATACACAATTGCCGCAATGTTATTAAATCTGGATTTCTATTAAAAACTTTTGCCGAAGGCCACATCCGAAGTCACTTGGAATACTTTTGAAATCATTAATAGCCCACATCTAATGTGGTTAATCCATCTTTTAATTTGAGATTTCGATTTTCAAAATATGTGATTAGTTTAGGTAAATTTCCAAAGTGTGTATAGACTGTAATAAATTTCGGAATCACTGACAATTCATTTTCATATCAGAAAAAGTAACATAAACAACGTTCTAGATCTAAATAAATGATAACTAAAAATGTACGCGTATGTTATTGAAACTAAACGAAATCCAGTGCACACTTAACGTCTAGATAATTGGGAGAAGTCGATTCAACAAACCGGTATTAAACAGACTATTACAAAAATTACGAAGTACGTAATTAACAGTCAAAACAATGAAAAAACGAAACTAACGTAAGTGCCAATGAAAATTTTATTTCTCTTGCGAAATATAAGGTAAATATAATAAATTTTAAAAACCCCTCACGCTCCTATCTACGCCGATGAAAAAAGGATTTTACTCATAAATTCCTTATTTTATGGGCATTTTTTGCTCTCATTCTCGGGTACTTCTCGGGCGTAAACAGATGTTGCAGTTCACCATATGAATTAGTGCTATTCAGTAAGCGTGTGTTGTTTACATTATTTCTTTGCTCCGTTGTAACTTCGTCGTAGTTTAAACCGGTCATGTCCGCGCCCTAATAATGAGTAAATAGTCATTATTTTAAACTTTCTGAACTGGGGCGCACAATGTGTCAGTGAGTGTACACCGTCCATAACCCGCACAATTTTTTTCTGCACTTTGAATATTGTATCTACCTGATTACCCCAAAAAAATTAATCCGTACGAGATGACAGGCTGCACCAGAGCGTAGTACATATGTTTGGGTACCAAACCCGATACGGTTGAGCTTATTGTCCTGAATAGGTAAACAGTAGCTCTCAATTTACTGTAAAGCTGACTTACGTGTTCATTCCATGTTAATTTATTGTCCAGGGTCAATCCTAACACTTTTGCACTATGGACATGTTGTAACTAGCCCTGATCCGGACGAACTAACAAACAGACATGATTATTTGCAGGATAGAACTACATCATCTGAGTTTTGTTTGTATTCAGCTGGATATCATTATTATTACACCACACTTGAATTTCTATTATATTATTATGAGCTGACGCCACTAAACCTTGTGTACTAGGATCTGTAATGACTGCGCTGGTATCATCCACATAAATGCTGATACAAGCTGCCGGTGCACATACACAGACGGTAAATCGTTAATAATTATTGAGAATAGCAGTGGACCCAATACAGTGCCCAATGGTACCCCTTCTTCCCTCATATATCTCTTTCCTGAGCATACACCATTGACCCACTGATGGGCAACACCTCTTACTCCCACACTATGAAATTTTCGTGTCAGCAGCTGATGATCAACAGAATCAAACGCCCTTCTGAAATCATAAAAGTGTCCCAGCACGTTCGTCTGTTATTTAGAGCCTCACAGACTGCATTGATTATCTGTTCCGTAGCTGTGATAGATGATTAGCCTTTCGAAATTCCTGCTGACACGGTGTCAATACCTCATATTTTTCGAGGAAGCTGTACAGCCTTCTATGATGGCAATGTTCAAAAACTTTCGAGACTTGATTTTGCAAAGCAACAGGTCTGTAATTCTCGACATTATATTCATTACCTTTCTTTTTGAAAATCGGTACGATCTTGGAGGTCCTCAAATTCGCAGGATATTCCCCAAACTCAAAAGACCTATTGATCATCATGCATAAAGGTGGGTTTATGAATTCCTTCACCAGTCGTAGGATTGATATTTGATCTATGTCCGAGGATTGTTTTGAACAACAGTTAATCTGTATAAATAAAAACCAAATGCTGTTCGTTGGTAATCGCATTACTTGAGAACGGCTGGACCGGTTTGGCTATTTTTTTTTATGTTATGTGTGTAATAAGGTTTTTAGGAAGAGAAAAATTGGAAAAGTTGCCCGGAAAATTGGAAAATTCGGGAAAAACTGAAAGTGCTTTTTTCTATAGTATTTAATACAGGATTTGTTATATTTTATACACAATGATTTTAACACTAAATAATAAGCTGCAAAATTATTGCATGTTTTGAATTTCCCTACAAAAAAAATTGAAGCCTCGTATTTTATTTCAGTTCTAATGTACTTATGTATAATAAAATCTCATTATGAAGAGCTTAATGATCACAATGAGGCGGCCCTATTAAGAATACAGTTCAGAGATCACATAAAATCCGTCTGTGAAGTTCATAAAGTCTACATTGTTATTCTTTCATTTCGCTTGAGCAACAGGAAAACGTCAACATACTCCTTAAATATTAGATGCTTTCAAAATAGATGATTGCTATAGCAAAACGCTTTCACTGCTTTAAAGTTATATATATATGTGTGTCGCAACATATTCATAAATTTCAATTCACTTATGAAATTAAAACATATTGAGTAGAAACCACATTAACATAATATGTATCAATCAGATATGTATCTACATATGTATCGCATGGGTATAAATTTAAAATGCTCTCGTGTTTCGTTGACATCATCCATCATTATTTGGAAGTACAGAATATATTTTCCTCCATAAGATTGTGAAATGGAACAGTAGACTTATCTTTACTTTATCTAATATTTTATTTATGTTTAGCGACAGGCCAAGTGAACGTATATCAAAAATAGAGAAACACAAGATTCCAGGAGAAAATATCGATAGATTTACAAATTTTCAATAAAAGCCTGTTCTAAATTTTAATACACAAATTGTAAACGCAATTTAATTTCATTTCAAAAATGAGGTGTGGCCACCACACGACTTTCTTATACGTATGAGCGTTTCAAACTATACAATTTTAAGAATTTTTTTATACAAAACTTATTTAAAATCCTATTCTAAGTACTTTCATTCTCTTAATAAATCGCTATAGAATGCATACTTTGCAAGATATTCGAAAAAAAGTGCTACTCGCTAAGAGTAAAAGTGCTACTTCCGGTCCGAATTTTATAATTTCATGTATACAAAAAATATTGCAAATCCAGTTCTAAATACTTTTGTACTTTTGATAAATATATATAGAATGCATAAATTACGACATATTTGCAAAAAACCGCTATTCGATAAGAGTAAAAGTGGTACTTCCGGTCCGAATTTTGAAAAATTTTTTTATACAAAAGATATTGAAAATTATGTTTTAAATACTTTTATATTCGTAACGTACTTGTCTAAAAAGCATGACTTGCGAGATATTCGCAAAAAACTGATTTTCGATAAGAGCAAAAGACCTACTTCCGGTTGGATTTTCGAAAAACTTTTTTAAGACAATTTGTCTCAAACTTAATTTTAAGTACATATGAATTCTTGATAAATTTGTTTAAACTTAGTAGTTGACGAAATATTTGCAAAATTCGATTTCTTCACCAAAGTAAACTGCTACTTGCGGTCTACCGATTTTACTGAAAAACTAATCAGATCTCAAGAGGGAGATTATACACGTAAATACAAAATTTCGAATTGATAGCTATAGCGGTTTGACCGCTATTGTGGTCACAGACAGACAGACAGACAGACATTTTTTAAAAACCACTTTTTCGGTATCAGGGGACTTCAAAACGTGGACATCTGCAAAAATCTCGAAGTCAAAAATTTTCATCTTCACACTTATACTACGTATAAGAAAGTAAAAGTATAACATGTACAGGGGGTGCGGCACGTAAAATGAATCAGATTGAATATTTCGAAGGCGACATCTTGAAAAAAACGCAAAAAGAGATTTTTTATCTAAAAGGAACACCCTTCCATCACCTCCTCATCTGCGATACGTCTTCCCCTCCCCTCCATCACTCTACTACAATTTAAACAGGGAAAGTATTAATTCTGATACATCACTGAAAGGGTAAAATTTTATGGAGAATCCAGCAGCGTGATTGCTGGTTGGGTTACTTTTGATTTTAGCGCCCTCTAGCGGGATAAGATACTGTTACGTATTCCTAAATTTGACACATCATTTGAAAGCTAAGCAATTTAATGCACAATTGAAATGAATATAAACTTAAATAGTTAAAAAAAACCTTGCAGAGCTCTAATGCTTGGAAGTACAAACTTAATTAATTTACAACAGATGCTGAAAGTGTTCACCAATTAACTGTCATGCTTGAGTATAAATTTTGTTCGAACCGTTGTCTGACGTTTTAGAGCATTTCTGTAGTTAGTTGACGACATTCGGTAACAATGCATTGACGTAACTCTTCTAGTGAAGAAGGTGGAGTGGTGTATATTTTACTTTTTAAAATATACAGCACGAAAAACTGACTAAATATGATTCTAATACAGGATTAAGGTGATACGAACATAGAAGCATGGCTTCATAGTTCATAGTAATACCAATGATGGAGATTTCCGAATTAGAGTCCGATCCAAACCTGATGGTACCTGCGTAGAAAACGATTTTCGGTATTAGAGAGAGCAAACAGTATAAAATGAGAGATATCTATGGGGAGCGCTGTACACAGTCGAGCGTGAAAACATTAGTCTACTATTTGATCATTTGTCGTTTAGTCCTTGCTTCGTACTGTGGTCCGATACATTTACATTATTTATATACATTTTAAAATCTTTTATAAAATCAGTTTTTCTTATTAATAATAAAACACAAAAGAGTGGAGTAATATTTGTGTCCATATTAAGAAAATTAAAGATTATATTGTTAAGGAACATACTATGGATGATTTCCACAAAGAATTTATTATTAATGTACATTGCGACAATGATACTAATTCTGTATTTGACTATTCGTCAGATGAAAACGATTATTAAAATTTTATAAAAGTCTAGTTTCTTAATTTAAATTAATCTTTATTTTTATTTTAAATTTATTTATCTAGTGTTGAGGTTTACTTTTTCATTTGCTTTTGCCATGTATATAAAAATAATAAAACTTGTACATTACAGATTTTATTCCCTGGTGTCTGTATTCAAAAGTAGCGGGAATTATACACGATTGTTTTGGTGTCGATATTTTCAGCACGGATAGTACAGAGTTAAAACCACGCCTCGCGCATCTCAAGTCCCATCAGGTTTGGATCGGACTCTATAAGAGATACTGAGATTTTGAAAAATGTTTTTCAAAGAGAGTGAAAGGAATATGACACTCCGAAGTACTTCAAATACTGAATTAAAGCATGCGGATTGAAAAACAACACAAATGCAATAATATGTACTTACTATACTTGAATTGAATCCGAGATTTAGTTACATGTTTAAGAAAGAAAAACAGTGGTAAAAATATCTCCGGAAAGCATATCGTATAGAAATTATGTACCGGGATGAGCTTATTTAATGAGAATGTGATATCCATTTGCAAAAATGAACTTTTCGTGCGAAAGTAGTTGTAATTCAACGCCTGAATATGGTAGGGATAAGAACTGAAAGATATTGTTTAGTATTGCCTTTAATTAACTTTAATTGATAAGAAACTATCATAAATCAGAAGCGTTTCCTTTTAACTACAAAGAAGTGAAGCATTAACAAAGGCCATGAAACACTTACACCGACAAATGAATGATACACGACAAATTCTCTTAGACTTGACGAGCTTAAAGCTTAAAATCTGTGATGCACGCCTAAACTATGAAGAACTGTCAGGCTAATTGCCATCAAAACATTACAAATGCTTGCCTACTACACAGAATAGTCAAGTATTAAATAAAATATAAGTATAAAAAGAAATATAACATAATATTCAATTTGTAACTGACTGTCATGTATGATAATTTGAGTAGTTATAACTATACAGGGTGAGTTTTTTATCTTGAGACAACGGAATATCTCTAAAACACTGCATAAAATCAAAAAAATACCCTAATAAGATTTGTTATAAAGTAGGGGGCTCACTGAATGGTGCCGAACTCGATGCCCCACCTCACCCCCCCCTCCCCAGAGTGGGACGGGGGACAACTTTGAAATCTTAAATGGGAACCCCCATTTTGTATTACAGATTCGGATTCTACGCCATCAAGTATGTACGTTTTGTTTGAAACTTTTTTTTCTATTCGTTACGGATTGCGCTGTAATCGAAAAAAAAATGATTGTGAACGTCTAGAGAAAATACACAAAAAAGAAAAGCAAGCAAACATGATTTTGTGTTTTTTTTTATTTCAACATAAACTAACATTTAAAAAGGCCATGTGTTCGAAACCGTGCCCCTCCACTTCGATACAATTATTTATTCGCAATTGGAATGCTATTCAACGATACAAAACCGTACTTTATTCAGTACTTGAAGGGCACATTTTCGAGCACATTTTCTTAAATGGGTACGATAAAGTAAAGTTCTTCGTTGTTGAATGGCTTTTTGAAATGTTATTTAATGATAAAATAAAAAAAAACACAAAATCATGTTTTCTCTTTTTTGAGTATTTTTTCTAGACGTTTACAACCATGTTTTTTGGGATTACATCGCAATCTGTTACGAAACTAAAAAAAAGTTTCAAACAAAAAGTACATACTAGATGGCATAGAATCCGAATCTGCAATACAAAATGGGGGTTCCCATTTAAGATTTCAAAGTTGTCCACCCTCCCACTCTGGAGGGGTGAGGTGGAGGATCGAGTTCGGCACCATTCAGTGAGCCCCCTACATTATAACAAATCTTATTAAGATATTTTTTTGATTTGATGCAGTGGTTTAGAGATATTCCGTTGTCTCAAGATAAAAAACTCACCCTGTATATCCTTAAATATTAATTAGTAATTTTAATTTATGAAGTTGTGCCAGCCAATATCAATTGGTAGTGGCATTAAATTGTCATCTGTAGTTCTTACTTTGGCCATACAGGTTGCTTAAACGATTCTACTATACGTAACATGATTCTTTCAAGAAGTTTTAAGTTGATATGTAAACAATTTAATTTATAAAACTCAGCTTCCAGAACATTTATTTCTAAATAAAATACAATTACTCATTAAGTTTAACATACTTTGAGAAATACCTGTACCGTGTTCCTTAAACTAGCTTAATTAAAATGACCACGGTGACCTGAAATTGTACACTTTCTACTTTCATTTATAATTATTTTCTTATTCTCAATTGTTGTTTCAGATGAAGCCACTAGATTTTCAGTAATACATTGAAACATTTTCACGATGGCCCACGAACAACCGAAATGAATGCGAAAATCGTCTTGCTACTGAAATTCAACCTTTTTCTGTTTCCTTACGTTAGCGGAATCCTTACAAGGCCGATAACCGAAGACTATACCTTCGGCTGCCGGTGGGGTGGTGGTGGAATGGGATCTACGTTAACGTGCGATTGTCAACCAGACGCGGAGGTTAGTATAGCGATTGTAAAAATAAACATTAATTTACGGATACCCGTAAGCTAATTACACATGTATATATAAGTTATATTTATATTTATTCGAAGCCAGTCCTGGTGTTTGTTAATATTACGTCGAACATATTACTCTGGGTGTCGAGTAACTCACTACACGGGTGGTTCAAATACAGATATTTATTTTATCAGCGACTAAAGATAAACATTTGACGGTGCAGTAAACGATTACGGTGATAAAGATACAACGATATACTTGCGTGTATGGGGTTTAAAAGAATACTAATATGTGTATTCCAAGAACACAAGGAAGCACTCGTTCGTAATGTATCCACATATCGATAAGATTTGCAACATTTCATTTTAAAATTCTGATAAATTCTTGTTTTTCAAATACAAAAAAAAGTAAAACTTATAGTACCCGTTTCTGAAACTGGGCCAATATGTTTTATATTACTCTACTACTTTATGTCTTAAGTATATCAATATAGGATTAGCAAAGGCAGAACATAAGAGATGATGTCATCTCAACAAAATCGTACCTAATGTGATTCGCAATTCGCAATATAATACAGAACCATTAAGTATATGGTCGGCAATATTAGATTCACAGCGGTCTAAGTTTTCGGGTATCAGTGGCAACACGTCGCACGCTAATGAGCACTGTGAAGGCCGAAACACGTGTCCGTGAGTTGCTCGTTACGGTGAAAGCTATAAGTATCGAAATGCGATCTTTTCGATACTTATTTCATAGGCTAAATAGCTTTTTAACTTTTAAATTTCTATGTGCTTTTATCTTTCTCCTTTGCATTGAAATTTCATGAGAGGTTGAGTGACGGTTGTAGATTATAGTTACATAAATTAACGGAAGAATAACAAAGAAAAACTAGACAGACAGTAAAGTATATTTAGTTTTTCTATTGAATTGACAATACAAGTGATTTTTTGACATTTCTTTTCAAATTTATATAGTACTAAACGATTGTAGAGGGAGAACCACATACACCACACACATTTAAAATGCGAATTGAAGCGGGCTTATATTCACAAGCACATGAATGAAGTCGGTCATGAATTTACATACATTGCAGCTTCAAAAGTTCATGATATTTAGCGGATGGATTACAGAGAAACAAAATTCCAACTTCATTTGGAGTCAAATGCCGCTTCCAATTATTACATATCTGTTACTGTAAAATATGCACCTTTTTTTATAAAGTTTATTATCGTATTTAGCTATTTTATACAAATACGCAATCAAATTCATGATTTTGAAAACTTATCTTTTGAGAGAAAGAGAAAGATTAAAATAGATAATACGAATATTGTAAATGCCAACTGAAAAATCATTTTAGCGCTATGAAGCTTATAATAACAAAATATGTATAATCATCATTAAAAAGAGAACTGAAATGTAATTGATATAAAGTCACGTCCAGAGAGATATAGGTAATATAACGTTGTACCTGCTGCAATTGTTTTAAAATTGCGTTCGTAAGACGTTTTAATTATCATCATTTCGGAGAGTCAATAAACTCATATTAACGGTCACTTTATTTCTTTTAGGCCAGTATTTTAATGGTTATATTAAATTACACAAGTAAACAGTTAGGTCATTAAAAATCGATACACCCTCGTCTCTTAGGATAGTTAACATCAATCTTATACAAGACACTTTTTAAGTGATGTATGTCTTAAATTAAAGAAAGTAAAAAAGAAATCATCAATGAGACTATTACCGTTCTTATACCTTTAGAATGAATGTGTGTGAGTTACCTAATCATAAAATATATGTTACTCTTTAAAATTTCAAAGGTAACTAATAAATACAAAATCCTTTCTAGTTGATACGTTCAGTACAAAAAAAAATACCCCCTAATTTTTATTTGTGATGATACTTTTAGATAAGGTATGTAAAATACCATTATTTATTATTACAGTGAAAATTAACAGTCATGGTTAAATGAATGTTGAAATCGCCAAGACAAACATAACGTAAACTAAAAGAAATTATTTTATTTCACTTTTAGTTTATTATCGTCCATTAACAACTAAGAAATCAAGGTAAAATAGTAAGGCTAATGCGTTTTATACGATGAAATATGGTACGACAAAAGTTTCATTTACTTTTTTAGAAAGTCTTCCTACAATTATACTAACACTACACATTTGTATGTAATATAATTGTTTTCAAATAGAGGGCAAATTCTATATGAAAACGACATGGGACTGCCATGGGAAACTGCTTGTTTCCATTTATTGCAAACTTATTTATGAGTAACTTCGAAGTAGATTTCAAAAAGTCGCCAAATATTTCCCTAAAGTACGGATTAGATATTTTCGGGATTTTTTACACTTAAATGTATGATACGAAAGTGTTTCTTAGTGAATTAAACTCACAATTCCCCATGGTTAAATTCACTTTTGAAAAGGAAAACTATAGAATTAGCATTTCTAGATGCATTAGTAATTAAAGAAGGCCGTAATATAGAAATATAGATACTTATAGAAAACAAACCAATGTAAACAGATTCATTACAGCAGATTCAAATCATTGTTTTCAACAAAAATTATTTCATCCAATTTTTTGATCTATCGCTTGTTAAATTTTCTACTTAAGGAGATATACAGGGTGAGTCATCTAGACGGGTAAGGCCGATTATGCCTTTATGAGTAAAGATATGTCGAAGCGGTTTTTTCCTTGTGATAGCTGTTCATTAGGAGCACATTTTAAAAATATTTTGTATTATACAGAGTGTTCCATAACTTGGTGGCTAACCAAGTTATAGTTTTTTAAATGGAACACCCTATATATTATTGCATTTTTGTATTCCCCGTATAATTTTTAAAAAAGGAATAAGATAGTATAGGCCTAAGGTGTAAAGTTTTTGACTTATTCCCATTTTTCTGAAAAATTCAATGTTTGTAAGTATAAAATTATATTTCTCGAAAACGACGTACTAGATGGACACATTTTTTTGCAGTATTGTTTACAATAAGGGGTCCTAACAGAAGCATGTTTTATATTTTTACAGTTACTAACTGCATGTGCAAGAAACTGGAATAAAATTAGATGACACGTTTTTGTATAAAAGGCAATTTTCTTTAAATGGAACAGCCTGTATATCAGTTCATTTTTGAACTGTTTATTAAATTTCATATCAAAAACATGTAAGACGTTAATACTTTAAATATGACTATTACTGAGCTATTTTCTCTTTTTAATATAATTTTGTCAGTTTTCTGGTTTAATTAATATAGTACGTATAGTACTGACAAAATTATATCAAAAAGAGACAATAGCTCAGTACTAGTCACCTTTAAAGTATTAACGTCTTAGATGTTTTTGATGTGAAATTTAATAAGAAATTCAAAAATGAAATAATATACAGGGTGTTCCATTTGAAAAAATTGACTTTTTTGCAAAAACTAACTAAAGCATATCAAAAAACGGCAATAACTCTGTAATAGTCACTTTTACTGTATTAACGTCTTACATGTTTCTGACAAGAAATTTAATAAACAATTCAAAAATGAACTGATATACAGGATGTTCCATTTAAGAAAATTGACTTTCATACAAAATCGTGTCATCTAATTTTAATCCAGTTTCCTGCACATGCAGTTAGTAACTGTAAAAAAATAAAACATGCTTCTATTGGACCTCTTATTGTAAACAATACTGCAAAAAATGTTGTCCATCTAATACGTCGTTTTCGAGAAATATAATTTTATACAAACATTGAATTTTTCAGAAAAATGGGAATAAGTCAAAAACTTTACACTTTAGGTCTATACTATCTTATAACTTTTTGACTAAAAATTATACGGGGAATTCAAAAATGCAATAATATATAGGGTGTTCCATTTAAAAAACTATAGCTATGGTTAGCCACCAAGTTATGGAACACTCTGTATAATACAAAATATTTTTAAAATGTGCCCCTAATGAACAGCTACCACAAGAAAAAAACCGCTTCGAAATATCTTTACTCGTAAAGGCACAATCGGCCTTACCCGCGTAGTTGACTCACCCTGTATATACACAAAAATATAAATAGATTAATGATTTCAGATAACGGGCCGATACCTAATTTTGTGGTGTGAACAACGATACCGCTTTCACAGTTAGTTTCTTAGAATATTAGAATTAGAAGGTAGGATTTTAATATTAAACGTGAAGAAATGTTAGTAATAGCCTAGGTAGATGTTGGTATAAATAAGCCATCCCTGTTGTTCTGTATACGCTATGGTGTACAGATAACGCGGTTTTTATTAATCAGTGCTACTGATGATGACAACAGAGTTGTCGAAATACGTATCTATCTTTCAGTGCTTTAGTGTGGTAAAGGTGTGTTTATTAGTGTGTTTGTTTATGAATTATTTTGATAGCGAAATCAAATGATCTTTTAGATAGACAAAACAAGTCATCGTTGTTTAAAAAAGCAATATAATAAAATAATAGTCACTGAAAATGTAGCACAATTTAAACTACCATTCATGCAAATGTATAGGCATTTTCTAAGTTTATTAACAATTTGCATCAGTGAAAACTTTTCAAATGTGTAAATATAAATTATAAAACGAAGTGTGTAGTAATTCGTTCACTCAGGTTCAATTATTATCCAGGGCTATTCTTAAATTCTTAATTCGACTATAAATGGAAAAATACTAAAGATATGATTTTCCATCACTTTTCGTAGATAATTTTTATACAACAATAGCATGAGTTTGATCATTGTTCCATAATTAAAAAAATATGTCAATCTAGTTGAAGCCTACATATAAAATCTTTGGTTTTAATATTTCTTCATAATTTTCCTTTTTTATAGTCACAAGAATATATAATAATAAATTTATTATTTTAGTCGAAGTCAAATATTTCCATATAACTATTTGACTTCACATCTATTCAACGTATCTACGAAATTCGATTATATTTGTTCATTTTTACATACTTTACTTAGCTTCAAAGACAGACACTGCATGATAAAGATTTTTAGTCGTAGCGGTCGGATCTCCTCCCATTATTTTCTGTACCTGTTAACACTTATCCTATTTAGAATATTTATCGATGATCTGTGAATTATTACAGAGGCCAATATTGCAATATTCCCTACATAAACTCCATCGTATACGCTGACAATATAAAGATGTCGATAGCAAAAACGACAGCGATGGCATTCCAAGGGAGTTCGCCCTGTAGTAGGTCACTTGTGTCTGCCAACATTAGAAAAACGATAGCATTCCAAAATAGCTGCCTCCACGAAACAAATATTGTCTATTAATCAAACAAAAAAGGAAACAAACATATATGACATTAGAACTATTCAGATGTAATGTAAATTTTAACCATGACAGAGTTCAGATAATATACGTAAACACAATTAAGCTCTTACTTACAAAGCAATGACGTTGTCGAGTCTAAGTTCATGAATTATAAGCCAAAAGAAAGATTAGAGATAATTTCTCTCATTCGCATGTACGCACCGCGGTATCTCTATCCAAAATGTAGATGGAATTTTTTCCTAATAATAGAATAGCCAGACGTCGTTTTATAATAAATACGATTTAGACAGAAATATCTTCATATAAACTATTCCTTGCTCCTTAATGATGAAAAAGAAAGCTTAAATATCAATATCTAAAGTGCCCCCCCCCCCACCGTTATCTTTTAAACAAAGTCGAATAAAACGTTGAAACAAAAAGAAGATCATTATAAAAATACTAACTTTATGACAGTCTTATTTAAAAATTTTGCTAAAAAAACGCCAAATTTCACGAGGAAGATAATTACATCATTGTTTTCCAATCGGTTGTTCTATTACCAAGAGGGTTTAATTTAAAATCATAGTGATGTATTTTTTTTTCAATTTTTGTACAAATAGCGTTTAAATGATGTAATTATCCTACCCGTAAAATTCGGATTTTTTTAACAAATGAAGGTAATTTAAAATTAAAATAAAAAATTTAAAAAAACACAAATCTTGAATAGACCCTCAAATACCTTTCAAATGAGTGGTCGCTCGACCCTACTCGGCATTTAAAAATTTTAAGTTCATATAACCTAGAGCGCCATCTGTTAAAATTTTAAAATGATACATGTTCATCAACTTAGTATTTTTATAGTGGTTTTGTTTTATGAACTAAATTCCTAGTTTATTGTTTATGGTCTCTAGTTTAACATAAACTTCAATTAATAAGTAGGTATTTTTCTCGAAAACCAATGTTAGGTATTTCGGTTATCGGTTTAGTTCAATGTCGTAAATATGCTAAATATCGAATTTCTAAATTATCATTTAAATTACTATTACCAGCAATGTGTACATACATCACATGATGGTCTTGTAAATTCCAGATCATATTCGCAATTGAGCAGATGTCAAACACAACACCAAGGCCATTTTTTATGGTGTTTGTTCAAATAGGGTGGCAAATATATATTATATATGTATGTATATATGTATATTGCACATACATAAATGACGTATGTATTCCTCGTAATAAATCTATTAACACGTTTATTACAGAAGGACGCCAGATGTGCTTTCTGATAAGGGTCAGATAAAATGTAAAGAGGACGTGACTGTATCATAATAGTTTTTTCACACGTAGTTAGTAGTGTGTATGTTATTAATGAGAATAAATTATATGTTCTTAATAAATACTAGACTAAATAATAATAATGGCATATTCGCTTTAATTGTGTTCCAAATTAAATAAAACGCGAATATGTTCATAAAGGTATAGCATAAATCTGTATGATCTATGTAACAAGAACTTTGGTATAAATTTATTTTGCAATGTACACTTAGTTGCAAAAAAAATTTCTACTAAAATTTCGAATATCACCGATTCTATCTCTGACACGCGGGCGGTTATTGTGAGTATTGACTATAGAGGCTATTCCACGAGAGCCATTCGTTAGAAGTTTTCGTGGTTAGAAAAACTTAGAATTCTGAAATTTTGGGTTCCAGGGTTATTCAAGATTCTCTTTCATTTTAAAATAATTTCAAGATCATACTACTTCCGGTTATACCGGAAGTCGCTATTAACTTCCTTATTTTAAATGGACCACCCGGTATATTATTTCATTTTTGGATTCCTGAGAAAATTTCATAGTGGATTTTCATCAGGTTTCCCTATACCTATTTTCAATTTTTTCTTAGATATCTTGATTTTTTTGAAAATTTTGACAGATGTAGCCCTGTTTTGAGCATTGCGCCCTTTAACCAATTTCGATTGGTGGAAAGCGCTTCTGGGGTAGACGGAAGCACGGGAATGATACTTTCGAATGCCATATTGACTGATTTATCGCATACAGGGTATCCAAAATTTAATGACCAATTACATCATTTTAAAAGTTGAAAAAGCTCGTTTTTTTTCAAATGGGACACCCTGTATTTTATTGGATGGTCGGATGCAGAATTTGATTCTGCATCGATTTACTATAACATTCCCTATACCTATTTCCAGTGGTTTTCTTGTTAATCCAAATTTTTTATTTTAATGTGGTTTTTTGGCAGAAACAGAAACATCGCTTGCCTTTCGAAGCCAAATAAACATCAATGAAACGGTAAAAAATTGACTTTAATTAGAACATGACATTAGTACATAACATTTAGAACGAAATATAAAATAAAAACAAAAAATTGGAACATAATGACAAAAAATAATAAGAGAATGTAAAATTACAATAATTGTTCTATATGACCTCCATTTTGGTTCAAACACTGAATAACTCTGTCATATACTCCTCGCGAAACAGATCTCCGAAGTTCGTCTGGACTTATATTAGTAAACGCATGGTGAACACGGTTAAATAATTCCTCTCTAGTTTGTACCGGCCTAAAGTACACTGGTTCTTTTATACGACCCCAGAGGTAAAAATCCAAGGGGGTCAAATCGGGTGATCTGGGTGGCCAGTTCCAAGGTCCCCGCGGGCCAATCCACCGATCCTCGAACATCATTGACAATTGCCGGTGTACAGCTATAGTTGAATGTACTGGAGCACCATCAAGCTGAAACCAACTGTTTGCTCTATCACGTGGAGGTAGGGCATTTAGAAAATCACTAACAAACCCTCTCAGTATCTCCAGATATCTAACCGCATTTAAATTTTCATCGTACACTTGATAAGCCACTCTGTTGTCCATAATTAAACAAAAAACATTGAAACTAAAGCGGTCTTGGTGATTATGTTCCCTAATAACATGTGGATTATCTTGTGCCCAGTAGTGAGTATTTCGGCGATTTGTAATTCCTTGCCTGCTGAATTTCGATTCATCAGTCCACATAATCTGATGAAGAAATCTCGGATCTTCGGTCATTTTCAAAATCATAAATTCGCAAAAGTTGACACGTCTTGCCTCATCACCAAGACGTAATCCGTGAACAGTTATCTCACAAAAAGGATGCATTCCATGTTTTTTTAATATTCTGTGGATTGATGTTTTTGAAATACCCAAATCCAGCGCTGCTGTCGAAATTGAACTCCGCGGATAAGCTTGAAAAAACGCCAACACATTCACCACGTTGTCTTCATTATCAGTTACGGGCTTTAGGTTATTTTGAGTTGCCCTTACGTTTCCAGTTGCTATAAAGCGAGTTTCGATTCTTGCGAATTTTCCGGGAGTCATTGTTGGTAGGTCCGGATATCGTTCATTAAATAGTCTGCATGTTCGTCGAACAATTCGTCCACATTCATCGTGCGTGTAAAACAAATTTAATAAATCATTATTGGAATATTCTTCAACATTCTCCATTATAAACTGTACTTAAGCAAGTTAACAAAATCCCTAGAACTGTAAGTAGATACCTCACGAATCTGTACGATGATACTGCTTTGACATTAAATCAACATGTTTTCAATTCCTGTCAAAATCAAGGCTTACTAGGTAGAACTTTTGGAGTTTGATCACCTTTTGATAAAAGTATGGATTAACAAGAAAACCACTGGAAATAGGTATAGGGAATGTTATAGCAAATCGATGCAGAATTAAATTCTGCATCCGACCATCCAATAAAATACAGGCTGTCCCATTTGAAAAAACGAGCTTTTTCAACTTTTAAAATGATGTAATTGGTCATTAAATTTTGGATACCCTGTATGCGATAAATCAGTTGTCAATATGGCATTCGAAAGTATCATTCCTTGTCTTCCGTCTACCCCAGAAGCGCTTTCCACCAATCGAAATGGTTAAAGGGCGGAATGCTCAAAACAGGGCTACATCTGTCAAAATTTTCAAAAAAATCAAGATACCTAAGAAAAAGAAAATAGGTATAGGGAAACCTGATGAAAACCCACTATGAAATTTTCTCAGGAATCCAAAAATGAAATAATATACCGGGTGTTCCATTTAAAATAAGGAAGTTAATGGCGACAACCGGTATAACCGGAAGTAGTATGATCTTGAAAATATTTTAAAATGAAAGAGAATCTTGAATAACCCTGGAACCCAAAATTTAAGAATTCTAAGTTTTTTCTAACCACGAAAACTTCTAACGAACGGCTCTCGTGGAATACCCTCTATACAAGACAGAAAATAAGCATAATATATTTGAATGTATACATGGGCGAGATAGGGGAAGTGGATTCGATTTCTTTCAGACTAGACCGACTCGAGTTTTGTCGGCTCTCGGGGAAACCGGTAGGTAATACGGTACCCGAGAGCCGACAAAACACGAATCGGTCTAGTCTGAGTGAAATCGGATCCACTTCCCCTATCTCGGCCATGTATATTTGAATGATTCCATTGATTCACTATGCACATATATAAAGAAAAGTTACTAATATTCTTTCGGTTATTTTGTAAATAGTAATACGTAATACATACAACATTTTTTACAAGACTAAACTGAATAAACTTTAGTTACCGAACAAAGAAGTAGTGAGAAAAGAGATGACTCTTTCGACGTGAAGTACATACTGGAAAAAATTGCAAAAAGAATGAATGGGGAATTGGTCACTGTATAAAAAGGAGGTTCCAGTCGCAGGACGGGATTATTATTAGTTTAATTAGTAATGCGAACAATTCTAATAAGTATTTTTAGTACGTTTAAGGTATTTTAATCAATCAGTGTTAGTGTCTTCATCGTTCTGTAACTGTAAAACTAAATATCGCTTGGTTCTACTTATATATCCCATTAACGAAAGTAAAAACGTTAAAATAATGTTGACTACTACGGAACAAGAGCGCGCGACAAGATTGTTCGACAACTGATTGTCCGCAAGAGCTGTTGCTCGAGAATTAAACGTTAGCCATGCATGTATAAATAAATTGCTGGGTAAATGGACCGTTAAGAATACAATTCGAAGGCAACCAGGATCATGAAGACGAAGAGAACAGAACTTTATCACATATACCGCATGTGTCAAGTAACATTAGCCATAGGGGATCTGTGAATACGTATGTATGTATGTATGTACGATGTATATACAGGGTGAGTCAACTACGCGGGTAAGGCCGATTGTGCCTTTACGAGTAAAGATATTTCGAAGCGGTTTTTTTTCTTGTGGTAGCTGTTCATTAGGGGCACATTTTAAAAATATTTTGTATTATACAGAGTGTTCCATAACTTGGTGGCTAACCATAGTTATAGTTTTTTAAAATGGAACACCCTATATATTATTGCATTTTTGAATTCCTCGTATAATTTTTAGTCAAAAAGTTATAAGATAGTATAGGCCTAAAGTATAAAGTTTTTGACTTATTCCCATTTTTCTGAAAAATTCAATGTTTGTATAAAATTATATTTCCCGAAAACGACGTATTAGATAGACAATTTTTTCTGCAGTATTGTTTACAATAAGAGGTCCTAATAGAAGCATGTTTAGTTTTTTTGCAGATAGTAACTGCATGTGCAGGAAACTGGATTAAAATTAGATGACACGTTTTTGTATAAAAGTCAATTTTTTTTAAATGGAACACCCTGTATATCAGTTTATTTTTGAATTGTTTATTAAATTTCATGTCAGAAACATGTAAGACGTTAATACTTTAAAAGTGACTATTTACAGAGTTATTGTCGTTTTTTGATATGCTTTTGTTAGTTTTTGCAAAAAAGTCAATTTTTTCAAATGGAACACCGTGTATATTATTTCATTTTTGAATTTCTTATTAAATTTCACATCAAAAACATGTCAGACGTTAATACTATAAAAGTGACTATTACTGAGCTATTGTCTCTTTTTGATATAATTTTGTCAGTACTATACTATATTAATTAAACCACAAAACTGATAAAGTTATATTAAAAAGAGACAATAGCTCAGTAATAGTCACTTTTAAAGTATTAACGTCTTAGATGTTTTTGATGTGAAATTTAATAAGAAATTCAAAAATGAAATAATATACAGGGTGTTCCATTTCAAAAAATTGACTTTTTTGTAAAAACTAACAAAAGCATATCAAAAAACGACAATAACTCTGTAATAGTCACTTTTACTGTATTAACGTCTTACATGTTTCTGACACGAAATTTAATAAACAATTCAAAAATGAACTGATATACAGGCTGTTCCATTTAAAAAAAATGACTTTTATACAAAAACGTGTCATCTATTTTCAATCCAGTTTCCTGCACATGCAGTTAGTAACTGTAAAAAAATAAAACATGCTTCTATTAGGACCTATTATTGTAAACAATATCACAAAAAATTTTGCCCATCTAATACGTCGTTTTCGAGAAATATAATTTTATACAAACATTGAATTTTTCAGAAAAATGGGAATAAGTCAAAAACTTTACACTTTAGGCCTATACTATCTTATAACTTTTTGACTAAAAATTATACGGGGAATTCAAAAATGCAATAATACATAGGGTGATCCATTTAAAAAACTAGAACTATGGTTAGCCACCAAGTTATGGAACACTCTGTGTAATACAAAATATTTTTAAAATGTGCCCCTAATGAACAACTACCACAAGACAAAAACCACTTCGAAATATCTTTACTCGTAAAGGCACAATCGGCCTTACCCGCGTAGTTGACTCACCCTGTACACCGCGCTGCGACGTATTACATACATACGTATACATCGTACATATATACGTATAAATTGATTCTCTATGGCTAATGGTATATGTCCGGGAGCATCCATTTACCAACTTCCATTCGGCGGTCAACGAAAGTGTGTTTACCACCGCATGGACATACATTTTTGGCGGTCAGTAATTTTCTCCGATGATTCAACTTTGCAGTTGCCTTCCTACAGAAATAAAACGGTTAATCGCGAGACAGGACGAATATATGATCTGAGATTTTAAGTTTTGTGTAAAACATTATCTCATTTCCTAAAAATTGTCAAAAACATAAAATGCCCTACTTACGCAAAAATATCAGCGAAACAGTAAATCAAGAAAAGGAAATACAAATTCTACTATACATGTGTATTAGGGTGCTTTTAAAAAATCGATGTCGGATTTTTTTTGGGGGCACCCCCCTAAAATGTTTCATTTTGTTAGATTTTAAGATTGCCAAAATTTGAGCACAATTGGAAGATGTTAACCCGTGCCACTGGGGCCTCAAAGTTTTGAAAATCTCGATTTTTTGGCAGTTTGGCGACCCATATCTCTGGAACGGCTAAAGCTATTTGCCCGTGTCATACATCAAATTAAAGGCCATACTGTTTTTAACATTTTATATTCTACACAATAAATACGCAACTAGTACTGAAACCGAAAAAATAGAGCCAATGTCCCAAAAAACGTGACTAGGTACCCCTGAGAGCGAAGATGCGTTATTTGTATTATTATTGCTTATTATGGACAAATACTTGTACTTTGGAATCCCATTTCATTTAAATACAGGGTGTCCCACCGGGAACCAAATCGATCTATATATGGAAAACCACACATAGGAAAATTTTTAAAATTTGGGGGCGTGCGAAAGTCGATGGGGGCAACTCGGCTAAAATATTTTCAAGATGGCGGCACTTCCGGTTATACAGGAAGTAGATGTCAACTTTCTTATTTCAAATGGAACACCCTCTGTATTATTGCATTTTTGGAATCTACACAAGATTCTAGGCTAATTTTATGTATCACGTCCTATACCTAAGTCTAACTGTTTTTGACTTATTTAATTTTTTACGTGAAAAATGACGTTTGCAGCATCTAAAATAATTAATATTTTTTCCCATAAGGAAGCCCTTATTATTCAATTTGGACTAGAGTCCTTGTTGAGAAAGACCTACTGAAATAGTTTTTTTATAATATTTTGAAAACTTTTAGTACAGGGTGTTTAAAAAATATGATTAAAAATGAAATTGAAAAAAATGCCAAAAATCAATTTTTTCAAATGGAAACCCCCAATTTTTATAATTTTATTTAATTTAGCATTAAAAAATAGTGTAAGTTTGTGTAAGGTTATCTATGCAAAAAATTTTTAGTTTTCGAAATATTGCCAATTTAATATTTCTATTCGGAAATTTTGCTGCGTGAATTTTAAATTCAGTTTCTCTTAGTTGGCTTTGGCGGCATTGACAATCAAATGCTAAAGAAATGTATGACGCTGTCATTATTTGAGAAGTATTATTAATTATTATGCCAGGGCGCTTAAATTACACAAACGAAGATTATTTAAACCTAATTATTATTTATGGAGAATGTAACAAAGTTATATCAAGAACATGTGACACATTTTCTATTCGATATCCGCAAAAACAGAAGCCATCACAATGTACCGTTAAACAAATTATAGAAAATTTCAAGAACTTTGGATCCGTCAAAGCAATGGTGCAAAGAAATAAACCTCTCGTTAATAATGAAAATATCGAAATTGCTATTTTGGGATATTTCGTCGCTAATCCAACAATGTCTGTAAGACAAGCTGCATTGGAGTCAGGATTATCAAAATCAACAGTTCACAGAATATTACGCAAACATAAATTTCGTCCATATGCATTTTCCATAGTCCACCATCTAAAAGAAACTGATTTTCCAAGACGAGTGGCGTTCTGTGAGTTTATTACAACTTGGGCGCAAGGAAACAATTTTTTTTGGACAATATCATTTGGACAGACGAAGCGAAATTTACAAAAAACGGTGCATTTAATCGACATAATTCCCATTATTGGAGTGATTCGAATATACACGTGTTTAGAGAGCAGAATTTTCAAGATTCCTGGCAATTTAATGTTTATTGTGCGATAAGAAACGATGGCGTCGTGGCACTACACTTTTATCAAGAAAATTTAAATGGTAAGTTAGAAATTTTAGAATATTTCTAGGTAAAAATGTGCTTATTAACTTACAGGTGAGGGCTACTTGAACATTTTACAGAATTTAGAAACCGACTATTTGGACAATTTGCCGCTCGCCGTTCGTAGAAACCTCTTTTACCAACATGATGGCGCACCTCCACATGGCAGCTACCTCATTGACAATTTTTTGCAAAATGCTTTTGTTGATCGATGGATAGCCAACAACGGTCCTTTCCTTTGGCCAGCCCGCTCCCCAGATCTTGCAGTGCTCGATTTTTTTATTTGGGGTACAATCAAAAATCGAGTGTATAACACTCCCATAACAACCATGGAAGATTGTATGCAGCGCGTGAGGCATGAATTTGCAAGTTTAACACCCGAGTCAATAAGGAAAGCGACTCATGAACAACTGTTGCTTAGATGCCAAAAGTGTCTGGAAGTTCAAGGACGTCAGTTTGAACATTTATTGAAAAAATAATTATGCTGTTCTCTTTAAATTAAACAATAATAATATTCTGTGAACTGTTGATTTTGATAATCCTGACTCCAATGCAGCTTGTCTTACAGACATTGTTGGATTAGCGACGAAATATCCCAAAATAGCAATTTCGATATTTTCATTATTAACGAGAGGTTTATTTCTTTGCACCATTGCTTTGACGGATCCAAAGTTCTTGAAATTTTCTATAATTTGTTTAACGGTACATTGTGATGGCTTCTGTTTTTGCGGATATCGAATAGAAAATGTGTCACATGTTCTTGATATAACTTTGTTACATTCTCCATAAATAATAATTAGGTTTAAATAATCTTCGTTTGTGTAATTTAAGCGCCCTGGTATAATAATTAATAATACTTCTCAAATAATGACAGCGTCATACATTTCTTTAGCATTTGATTGTCAATGCCGCCAAAGCCAACTAAGAGAAACTCAATTTAAAATTCACGCAGCAAAATTTCCGAATAGAAATATTAAATTGGCAATATTTCGAAAACTAAAAATTTTTTGCATAGATAACCTTACACAAACTTACACTATTTTTTAATGCTAAATTAAATAAAATTATAAAAATTGGGGGTTTCCATTTGAAAAAATTGATTTTTGGCATTTTTTTCAATTTCATTTTTAATCATATTTTTTAAACACCCTGTACTAAAAGTTTTCAAAATATTATAAAAAAACTATTTCAGTAGGTCTTTCTCAACAAGGACTCTAGTCCAAATTGAATAATAAGGGCTTCCTTATTAATTAAATATTAATTATTTTAGATGCTGCAAACGTCATTTTTCACGTAAAAAATTAAATAAGTCAAAAACAGTTAGACTTAGGTATAGGACGTGATACATAAAATTAGCCTAGAATCTTGTGTAGATTCCAAAAATGCAATAATACACAGGGTGTTCCATTTGAAATAAGAAAGTTGACATCTACTTCCTGTATAACCGGAAGTGCCGCCATCTTGAAAATATTTTAGCCGAGTTGCCCCCATCGACTTTCGCATGCCCCCAAATTTTAAAAATTTTCCTATGTGTGGTTTTCCATATATAGATCGATTTGGTTCCCGGTGGGACACCCTGTATGTTTGCTATGGTATACCGTTAATTTTAGACCCACAACAATGTTTTTTTTTTATGTCAGGTATGTATCTATTTTTTCCTCATACTGTATCACTGGCGACCCCAAGCAGGTAAAACCAAACTAGTTTAAAAATGTATTGGGTTTACCCTACTACCTATTGTTATATTTTAAGTAGAAGTCCAGGGGTTCAGAGTCTGTTATTAAAAAAAGAAAAGGATAGCTAGGTGGTTCTTGCTTTTATGATTTTGTTTCTTGGTCAGTTGAAAAGTATTCGCTGAACAGTGAAAGCCGTATTTTGTTCTACGTTCGTGTGATCGAGTTTAAAAAAACCCACTAAATATTAACTACAAAAGACATTTTTATTTTAATTAGGTCGGTACTTACTAACACGTACTCCACGTCCAGTACACCATGCCCGGTGGATGGCAAAAGCTATTTACTGTCTGAAAATACAACTCTTCCGTGACCAGTTTAAGCTGACTTCCCAAGAACAAGAGACCCTAGAAGCACTTTGTGTTTTCATCGTTCGAGTCTACTGTAAAACCTAGTTTAACGACCCCAGAGCGTGTTTAGCACCAAAACAAGACCTAGACCTCATTGAAAATCTATTGAAATACGAAAGCATTGACAAAAAAATATCAGAAAAAGGAATTAACAAAATGATAAATCACCTGTGGTATCTTAGTCCTGAACTTGTTGCCCTGGCATTGTTTGACCCGACAGTGCAAAACACCGTAAAGAGCCAAATGGCGACAAAAATCTTAACAAATCAAGCAGAAGAAAATGAGAAGTGCCCCAGAAATATGCGACCCAAACTAAAAAAAGACATTTATTATACTTGATTTTTTAAATACATAATTGTTTTCATTCCAAAAATTGATAATATAGGAAGGAAAATGGGTTTTTTCACAATAGGTTCCATCTTCGCTCTAAGGGGTACCTAGTCACGTTTTTAGGGACATTGGCTTCATTATCTCGAATTCAGTACTACTTATGTATTTTTTATTGCATATAAAATATTGTGAACAGTATCGCCTTCAATTTGATGTATGGCACGGGCAAATATATTAAACCGTTCTAGAGATATGGGTCGGCAAAGTCGCCAAACTGCCAAAAAATCGAGATTTTCAAAACTTTGAGGCCCCAGTGGCACGTGTTAACATCTTTCAATCGTGCTCAAACTTTGGCAATCCTAAAATCTGACAGAAAGAAACATTTTAGGGGGGTGCCCCCAAAAAAATTCTGACATTTTTTTTTTACCTTATGAGATAAAACCACCCTAATGTGTATATCCACATTATTCAATATGTGTGGAGGCATTATTCCTGAAAATTAGAGATGGGTTAGAATTTAATCGAACTGAATTTTTTGTGAAAACTTTTTTTTTGCAACTAAGTATACATGGTTTAAAAATAAAAAATAATGACACTTCAAATTAATACGTCAAATAAATCTTCCTATAGTCGGAAATTAAAATAAGTGACAAAAAGCTCTTAGGGGCCTATTACCGTTTAGAATATATGGAAAAACAATCGAAATTTTCATAGAGTCTAAAAATCCAAACTTTGATATTCATCGAATAATATATTTAACTATTTCATTTATTTTTTCGTAGCGTATGAAAGTTGAAGAGAACATTATTATTGAATTGCTAGTTAAAATATAAAATATAATTAAATAAGTCTATTCTGAAAAAAAGAAATACAAATTAATTCGTATTTTATTTTACAGGTATTCCACCTAAGAGATAACTCAATCAGTTCAATCTCTTTAACCGCCATCTATCTATCCGGCTGTAATGAGGTGATATTCGATACCAACGCTATCCACACCATGAGAACATTACGTGAAGTTCACTTGAGTAATATCAAAAATCTCACGATCGAAGAGTACGGTTTTTCGTGGGAAGGCTACGTCAACAGCATTGATATAAATACCCCATCAGTAACCATAGTAATCAGGGACACTAATATACAGAGGATATCCAGTTATGCCTTCACAGGTAGAATCAGTCAAATCAGATTTGAAAACGTAGTCGTGGAAAATCTAGCACCGTTTTCATTTTCTTCGCTAGTTCAGAGCCAAAGTATCGATTTCTTGAACACCACCACCATAAATGTTCATCCGCAAGCTTTTAAGAAGTTTCCTACAGGGCAACTGACGATAACGGATTCTAACATTGCCTACTTGCCAAGCAGATCATTTTCAGAGCTAACCGTTACTGAAAATTTTTTGATAGACAATTCCACATTCGGAACTGTAAAGTCCGGAGCATTCCTCATTCATAATCCAAGAAGATTCGAGGTGACCGATTCAAAATTTGATATATTAGAAGGAGAAGGATTCAGGGTGACGACCAGAGGTGATGTCCTCTTCAGAAATATCCATTTCAACTCAACTTATGCTACCGCCTTTCTGGGTGTTAGCGTGAACTTGATGGAAACCAGCATAAGAAAAGTAATTACCTTTAATTCGTTAGTCTTCGAAACTTTCGATCTAGAAGTGCTCCGAATAAACACTACAAGTTTCGATTCAAAGCTGTCGAACATTTGTATCAAACAGAGCTGTGATTGTGTGCGAATGGAGAATATGCTGTCAGGTACAGAGCAAATCGAAGAGTTTTATTGTTTAGACGATGGTGCTGACACTCTATATCAAGAATTTAGAAGTAATAGTTGTTCCTTATTTCCACACAGTGCAACCATCATCATTTTAGTAGTTGTTGTCCTCATATTAGCACTGATCATCGGTTTAGTGTTGTGGTGCTATTTCAAGAAGATATACAGGTGTGATCGATATGGGGAGAAGGACAAAAAGAAAAAGTTAAGTTTAATAGTGCCCGATGGAAGGACGTATAGGGAAACAGAACTTC
This sequence comes from Amphimallon solstitiale, assembly GCA_963170755.1. Taxonomy (NCBI): domain Eukaryota; kingdom Metazoa; phylum Arthropoda; class Insecta; order Coleoptera; family Scarabaeidae; genus Amphimallon; species Amphimallon solstitiale. The sequence continues at coordinate 35,975,769 of OY720675.1, forward strand.
ACGTAATCGTCGAAAGAACCGATCTACTGACAACGGATTTGTAAAGCACTACTTTTTAAATTTTGATTTGTTCAAAATTTAATAGTAGGTAGTTAAATATGTCAATGTTTTGTGATCTCTTGTATATTTATTTATTGATTAGCTTTAATTGTTAATTTTAAGAAAGCGAATAAAGTATTTCCCTGTTAAAATAGAAAATTTCCATAATATACGTGTTTTTTTTATTTATTTAAGGATAGCGGACGAAATGAATAGGTAAGCGAAATAAAGATGGTCCTGGAGCATGTTGAAGTGTTTGAAATCATCTAGATCAGTTGGAAATGGTTGCATAAGTTTAATTAATATACTGTATGACAAAAAAAAACGAATCACCATGCAAACGTGATAATTTTTTAATTAAATTTTGTACAGACGTTTATGGTGTTGAAAGTAATAAATGATATAAAGAACAGATAAAAAACAATAACATTTATGTCGTTTTTTGCCGATCTTCAACGAAAAAATTCGAGTTTGTTCTGTTTATTATTAATCGGTTTAATTGTGATTTCTCATTTGTTACAGTCTATACCTGTCATTTAGTGTATTGAAATGACAAAAGTTCGACGACAACCGAATTATCGCCAGCTAAGCGATTTTGAAAGGTATAGCTACTATATTTAGGACATCTGACTCGTCGGCCATTTTGGAGATAAATGTCAGTCATATTACGTACTTATTTTTAGTTAATATTATATATTCTGGGTATTTCTTAAATATACGACTATTGTAAAAAATTATACCTACATTATTTCACGTCCTAAACTGGCTTAGTAAAGTCAATTATTCGAAGTTCTATTCAACATTTGCTATTAGCATACATATTTACCGCCTTAAAATTATCTCCAAAATGGCGGACGAGTCAGCTATGCTTTATATAGTAGTTGTATTGAAAGGGGTCGCATCATTGGACTAGATAAGGCATGTGTCACAGAACGAGAAGATAGGAGGCTAAGATTGCTTGGCGTTAGAGATCGGTGTAGTACCTCAAGATCTATAGGAAATGTTTTTTCGGCAGAGATAAACCACAGAATAACAATGCGTACAATATAACGACGTATTCGTTCGTTTGGATTGATTTCCTATCGTCCAAGATTAATAGTGCCTCTCACTAATCAACATCGTACCCTTAGATTAGAATGGTGTAATGTACGGGCACATTGGGATGAAGAGTGGAACAGTATCGTCTTTTCTGACAAATCTCGCTTTTGTTTGTGGGCCCATGATGGTCGCACACGAGTTAGGCGTCGAAGAGATGAAAGACAGTTTTTGAATTTTGCTGTAGAACGTGAGGCAGCTCTTACTAGAGGATTGATGGTGTGGGCTGGAATTAGCATAGGAATTAGGACTCCTTTAGTATGCCTTGGAGGCCGCTTAAATATTCAAATGTACATTAACGAAGTTCTAGAACCAATTGCTTTACCATATATCCGAGGGCTAAATAATGCCACATTCCAGCAAGACAATGCCCGTCCTCATGTAGAGCAGTTACGTTACGATTCCTACAAGACGCCAACATCAATATTCTTCATTGGTCTGCACGAGCCAGATCTGTCGCCCATAGAACATGTCTGGGATATGATGGGTCGCAGGCTTGGTAAGTTAGCTAACCCTCTTATGAACATACAACAGCTACATGATGCCCTACAATTTGCTTGGAATGAGCTTCCACAGGTATCCATAGAAAAACTAATTCGAAGCATGCGTAGGCGAACAGCAGAATGTATTCCGTTACGTGGACCATCAACTCATTACTGAATTTTCATTATAACAAGTGCGATTTCTGCAATGAAACTTTATTCGTTTGTTACTCTCAACACCCTAAATATCTGTACAAAATTTGGCTAAGAAATAAAACGTTTACAGGGTGATTCGGTTTTTTTTGTCATACAGTATATATTAAAATAGGGAATGATGTATTATAACGGCCTTAATAAATCGTTAATTGTCTGTGGATATTTTCGCCAAGTTCTAGAAACAGCAAAGATTTTACAGCATTTTAGACCAAATCCTATAGTACTTATTTGGAAGCAGGGGTATCTAAAATTATGATAAAATAAGTGATAACAAGGTCGGAGGAATTATGTAACTACAGTATAATTAATGAAATTAACAAATAAAGATAATTTAAGGTAGGCGTGCCACATAAAACTGTACGGCCCACCGGATGATTTAATATTACAAATATTGAAAGATTTATTTCTCGTTGTATGTATACTATAGTAAGGGCTCACATATACCTGAGCACCTAAAAGTAGGGTCACGTTTTAGATTTTTTTTGTGTATAAAACTGCATTTTTTTTAAAAACCATAATATACATTTTGAAGTATGGCATTTATTATAAATTGTGTGAAAATCGGGTTCGAAAATTTCGAACGGTAAAAAAATTACAGTCGTTTTCCTGAGTTGGGTTTTTGTCGACAGCGTTCGCGGTACCAGACGTGCCTCTGCCATTTCTTATTTGAAAAAAAAAACAAAAATTATTTTCTTAAAGTAGATAGACAGAACTAGTACTTATCGAGCCGGAATTTGCGAATTCAATTTTTTCGGGTCATGGCAGTCATTTGAATAAAATTTGCGGTTTTTCGCCTTAAAATTGTTGAATAATTATGACAAAAAAAAAACTATGCCAAATATCGAAAAAACGGCTCGATAAGTACTAGATTATTGTGTGAAGCATAACTGTGCAAAACTTGATCCCGATCGGTCCAGTACCTAGTTGCGGAGATATTTCTGGTACCGATTTTGAAAATACTGTTTTGCGGCTACCTGCGCCCCGACCGTTATTCGTTGCTTACCCGGTCAGTTACAAAACGCTATAACCGTCATAAATGCGAATTTCCTTATGAAATTTTCAGGATAGACACTGGAAGGATAGTACTTTCGAATGAGCACCTTTTTGAAAAATCGATTTTCCCGATTTACCCAGGTATATGTGAGCCCTTAAATAAATGAAATTTTACATGTACTTCCCATAACATATAGTGTTCAACCAGTCGCTCTATATTACATAGGGGATTATACGTGAAAAATAACTTATTGAAGAAACTTGAAAATATATATCTGTTTTCATAGAGGGAAACAATTAAACAATTAAATGGAATACTTTTTGATGATCTAAACCAATTGCATTTGAAGTTCTCTCATTCTTACTGAAAAAACATTTTGTGACTCAAAAATCGAGGAATTGTGTCATTAATTTTTTTGATTTTGAAGAAAAGTTTTTTTTTAATAATTATATAATTAAAATATATGAAACTATATATATAATAGAAAATATATAAAAGTTTTACTTTTATTCACATGCTTCACTTTACAAAACCAGATGTCCACTTATAACAGGTGTCTATAATTAATTTACGCATCGCGATTTATATTATTATGTTATTAAATCAACATCATGGAAACATCTTCCTCTATTTGTTCTACTGCCACAGTCGTGCCTAAATATTTAATTTATCGATTGTATCCATAGATTAAGGAATACTATAGATGGGAAACATGTGTATAAAGAATGAGTACTTACGGAACTGTTGATGTTGTTGATATTTTATAATAAGCCAATTTTCGCTTGCCCATAACTGTTATATTATTATACACTCGAATATTATAGGTATATATGACATTTAAATGCCAGTGACAGTTTGTAATTAAACTGTCACTCGCATTCCGATAGATTTTCGTCTTCGCTGGGACCGATAGAGATACCGTAAAGTGGGGATAGACGACGGGTAAAATCTTGTGTGAAATGTGTGTGACAAGGTTTACTGTTTAATGTTTTTTATCTTTAAAAATAAGTACATAAATTTGATTTTTTCTTTATATCGTACATCAAATGTGGAGCTGGCGCGTAGAGGTCGTTTTTTTCTTTTGTGTACCAACCTTAGTTAGTAGACACTAATCAAATTCATGCATTTTTGTGGTTATTTCTAAGACACATAACTTTTTAAGAAAATAAATTAGTACAAAAACGGACCTTGACATTATAAACTGATGCCTTTTGCATCACTTACCCAAATCTGAGATTCTAAAATTGTAAAATGAGTTTAAAAATCGCGAAACGGCGATGCCTTAATTTTTGATAGGTAAACGCCCCTCTTAACGGTTTTAGTTGGTTTGTAGGTTAATATGTTCATTTAATTAACGAAAGTATAGCATTTTATGCATGACTTAAAACTAATTTAATTAATATAATTGCTCACTTGTTTTCTGTCGAGAACTGAAAAAAACGATTACAATGTGAAAAAGAAAGTATTTAAGTGAGATGACATTGTAATTAACAGGCTTACGATAATGACTGTAGTGAGTAATATAACCTTTGCCGTATTTTTGTGTATTGTCTCTTCCGTTGAATATGTAAATTAAATGTATTACATACTAGCATATGACATTTAAAAACCATTTGCGGTTCCATGATAATTGAACGTAGAATGTGTTCATCCGCGGTTATTCTAATGTACACATTAAACTGATGCATAAGTTATAATAATAATAATAATAATAATAATAATAATAATAATATTCTTTATTTGTCCAACAGCACATGCCAATTACAGGACAACAATCAATTCTTGATAGCATTTCCTAAACTAAAACTAAAAAAAAAAGAAAAAAAACACAAGTAACATTACAATAGATGACAAGTTATGGAACACTTCAAGCTTATATAAATGAAAACACACTCATAACCTGAATTGAAAAACTAATATTAGAATAACAATAACCACAATGAGTAGAAACCTTAGCACATTAGACTAAGAAGCAAATATTTAATAATTAGTACATCATAGCCAATGCGTTCAGATTAAATTAAAATAAATAGTGTTACAGACATATGCATTGAGTCAAATCGAAAGACATATTCATTTATCGATAGAGTGAAGGCTTTTGAATAAAAGGAAAGTGAAAAGGATCAGGGCATAGTTCGTTAGCGTTCCTAGCCATATGCGTAAGAGGTGCCTTAGCAAAAACATTTGACCTAGCTCGAGCACCACAAAAGTATCGCTTGAACGCGTACCGTATCTGGGAACCAAAAAATCCACAGCGGAGAGTATATTGGGGGCATCAATTCTGTTACTAACCAGCCCAACCATAAAATTGGCACTTGCGATCTCTCTACGCTCCAAGAGGGAAGGAACGTCATGTTCTAATAGCAGACTCTCATAGTCAACGCCTCTAGGAGGATACGTGCCTCGAGCCCTGTACGAAAAGTACTTCAAAAATCTCTTCTGTACTCTCTCAATCAAAAGGTTTTGGTAAACGTAACAAGGATACCAGATTATAGAGGCATACTCCAGTCTGGGTCGCACCAGTGAGAAAAACAGTATCTTCAATGTATCCGGATTCATGAACTCCCGGCACGACCTGACAACAAAGCTGAGTGCACGTGAGGCGGAGTTGCATATCGAATATATGTGATTAGAAAAATTCAAACGTTGGTCAAATAACACTCCAAGATCCTTCATTTGTGTTTGCCTGGGAATAGGAGTTTGATCCAATACGTAGGGGAAAACTAGTGGCTCGATTCGTGTGGTATATGTAACTACCGCACATTTATTAACGCTGATTTTTATTTTGTTCCGCTGGCACCAGTTGTTAATAACACGTAGATCATTCTGTAGGGCTACACAATCGCAGACTGACGAGATCCTTGAATAAATCTTTAAGTCATCAGCATAAGCTAGGACGCGACAGCTGAGAATAGACAGATGATCGTTAATGTAAACGTTGAAGAAGAGTGGGCCCAGGTTTGATCCTTGGGGTACACCTGAAGAAGCTGTAAAAGTGTTAGAATGAAATCCATTGTAGTAAACATAATTAGAACGATTGTCCAGGTAAGAGGCAATAAGATTAATGACAGGTGACGTAAGACCCAGAGTTAGTTATAAAAAACTTACTATGAAATCACTTCATCAAATAGCTATCTGTAAAAAATTAAATCAAATGCGAAAGGGTTTGTTTTTAAATTTCCCTTCCAATTCCACATTTTACTAAAATAACTAACGAGTGTCTTGTTATTAAATCAGCAACATGGAATGGTCTTCCTGCATTTATATACTGCCGCAGACATGCCAAAATATTTAATTTACAAAAATAAACTTCGTTTTATAATCATATAATCATATGATCATGCTTATATGCAACTATAACAATATGATGAAACAACATTAATAAACTGTAACTTTATGTAAATATTATGTTAAAGTTGACTACTTTATTTCGATGATTTTCATAAAAAAAAAATTCTATACTGCGCTTATGGGATTATAATGTCAAATTTGACAATTACGTTTTATTCAAGCAGGGGCAGAAATTGTAAAATGTAAAGAATCGTCCCCACAAAGCCACAATCATGTTCGTCCTTGGCATCAATTATTCAATTTTTAGATTACAAACCTACTCAGCTATTTAAAAACTTGCCGCAACGTCCTTATGATCCCAAAAAAATGAAAAATCGCTGCATCGCCCCGGCTAGCGTCCTATAAGCCTCAGACAAGATAATCTTAACCAAAATAGAAGAATACTCAACAAACAATTGATACAATTTCCCCCAGAACGACAGGAGTTCAGAAAAGAACATAATACCACCAAGGCTTTTGACTGTGGCACCAGGAACTGATATATAAAATGTTCCCCAATAAATACCAGAACCAATTCACAAGAATAATTCAAGCCTACATCCGCCGCAGAACATTTCAAATAAAAATAAATCAATCACAGTCAACACCAAAGATATTGTATCACTCACCGCGAAATGCCCCAAGGCTCAGTTCTGTCTCCATACTTGTATGCCATATACACAGCTGACATAGTAAAAAATCTTGTTGGCCACCCACGCCGATAATACACCCACATTATTTCCAACCGAAAATAACAATACGTAACCTATAAGAAGCCTTAGACAATATAAAGTCATGGTGCCACACATGGTGAATAGCAAGAAACGACGATAAGTCCCAGGCAATAACCATTCAAAGGTCCACTAAAATAATAGAAGTCTATAATCACTCTCCTATCGTATCACATGGACACCATTCGTTAAACCCGTGGGTTGATCGAAGAAGCGTCTACGTGTAATTTGACCGAAATTCTGTTATATCCTATCTTACTAATGTAAATCTGATCTATCTATCCAATGCAAAAGGTCCTATCTCAAAAAAAAAAAAAAACACGTTCTTTATGCAAACAATATATGCTGAAAATGTATATTCCCAATTTCAGTCGTTTGCGTCAGAAATAATTGATTAATAACTATTTTAAATAAAAATAAAAATAAAACTCTTGAAAACTTTCCACAATTTTTATTTAGTCTTTGCGACATATGTTTCGGTATTTTTCATACCATTCTCTAGCCGAACTAACAGGTCAGTTTGTGTGTAGGGTGTTATATATGTCGTTGTATTTATTGCCTCTTTGTACATAAGTGTCAATTATGGGTGTGTGTGTGTTTGTAAAATCTCTGTGTGTGTTCGTTACTTTCTCTTTTCTTTGAATTGATTTTTTAATTCTAATATTTCTAGCAAATTTAATTTCGGTCCTTTATTTAAAATAGTTATTAATAAAATGTTCCACCAAGAACCGTCTGCTAACTCAATTAATAGAATTAATTGATTGTTTACGTGTTTTAAAAATAGTATTTGAATGACGATTTTCTCAAAACTGTGTATATTTACTTGGACCCTTTCGGACCAAGCCATTATATGTTGGTGCTATCCTGGACTACAAACTAAGATACATCTATCATTTGAAAAACACCATAGTGATTAACCGAGAACAGAATTTTGTCAATATTATTATTCCAGCTCAAGTTACAAGTGAGATTAATTTCAAAAAATAAAATTGATTCTCACGCATTGGGTGCCATTTACTAATAATGACTATGTTTTAAATTGTATCGAACAAGGTTTCACCTTTTTCCAAAGCACTTTATTTTTTGTCGGCGATGTTCTCCCCAAATTTAGTTAACAATAACATAACCCTTCTCGTACTTATATTTTTAATATGTAATTTGGGTAGTGTACGATATTATGGATTACTGCAGACAGCATGTCAACTGTTCAGCAATCTTGCGCACATTCATTGCGCGGTCCACCATAAGTCTGTCAGATCTCTGTGGTTTTCAGATGAGCGATTAGTTTGGTTGGTAAGTAAATATCACAGAGATAATTGACAATATGGGAAAATAACATGATGTATACAATTCATACATAAGATGATAAGCATATCCGATTTCTATTCAAAACCAAATAAAAATTTAGTTTATTCGTTACAGTCGTCTACAGCAGTAGGTACTCATTAAGGGTAAAAACTTCTGTCCACAGTTTAATCTTAACTCTCAGTAAATACTAGCGTAAAAAGCGGGTAATTTAAGTTTTTTCAAGTTCATGTTAAAATTAATCTAAAACATTAACACTCCTGCTTCATTTGTTGTTATTCTAGAAAAATGTTGAAAATGAACCTAATGGTATGTATTCTAACAGTCCTACTAAGACGAGCTACAGCTGATGTTTTACAAATTGACAAACAACCGCAATATAACAGTCCGCTTGAAGAATGTCACCTGCTAAACAAACAATTAAAATGTACATGTACTACAGCAGGTGATAAGGTGAGTGGTCAATTTTCTTTTTCACTGCGTACGAAAATAAAAAACATACTTTCACGGAATTACAGATAATTTAAGTTTGTTCCAATAAGTAATTTAGGACGCTTACTTGCCAATCCTAAAATTGAAAGAACAAAGAAACACTATCACCCTATGTCGTCAGATAAAAAATTATATGATGAAAAACATTTAAGGGTAATTTCCGTTTTTAACACTAGATATATGGAGAAAATTGCATACCTAGTTTTAATTTGCTTTTTTTAGCAAAAAAATTGAAAAAAAAACATATTTTACAAAAATGATTTAACATTTCATAATTTATTTCATTAAAAAAAAGAATACATATTATTCATTAAATTTTTAGTTTGCTTTCACTTAATTTTTAGTTTGCATTTACGACAAATATATTTTTTACATTTCAAACAATTATTAGTACAGCTCGCAGACTGAGACCTGGCCGATGAGATGTCCTTCCCACAAGATGCGCAGTGAATTCTTATAATATTAGGATAAGCACGAGCAGCAGGTCATTTCCTTTTCCCGAATACTTTCTCTGTCTCGCACTGACCTATAAGACTCCGCCTATCGGCCAAGACTCAGTTTGTGTACTGTAGTGCTATGTTTTACGACATCCGATTGGCAAGATTTTCGTATATTGGACTTATTCTGTATTGGTGAAAAATGGTAGGAAATGTTTGCCCTTCTAGTTTCCTTGCATAGCACCCAAATGTTAACTGCCGCTTAATTTAAGACGATGTAGAAGACATGTAGAGGCATCTGTCAGATCCCTCCTTTAATGCTATATTTCCGTGCCACTTAGTCAAATACATCAACACCAAATCTGGTTTTGCTATAAAATTTAAGAGTCTCTAGGAGAGCATGGCATGTTTGGCATGTATTTTGTAAATCGACATCTAACCTCTGTTGAGAATAATTGTTCAACACCGGTAATGGTGGCATGAGAATAAATTTATTCCATGTACGAGAAATTAACGTAAACATATCAGCTTGTAATCGCTGACTACATTCAGCTCTTTTGTCAAACCGTATAAATCAGGGGACTTCCATAAAATTGTCTCTGGACATTGTCTCTAAAAAGAAACTGGTTCCCCATATCTTGGACCATAAATATGAAGCCTTCAAAAATTTAGCTTCCTAAGCTCCTCGTGCATATAAAATTACTAGGCAAGCGCATGACTTTTTCAAACATCAAAATGCCTCTATTTTAGCGCAAATTGTTCCAACGTAATTAACATACACATATCAGCTTGTAATCGCTGACTACGTTCAGCTCTTTTGTCAAACCGTATAAATCAGGGGACTTCCATAAAATTGTCTCAGAAAAGAAACTGGTTTCCCATGTCTTGGACCATAAATATGGAGCCTTCAAAGATTTAGCTTCCTAAGCTCCTCGTGCATATAAAATTGCTAGGCAAGCGCATAACTTTAACTTTGTTATTATCCACTCATTTTTCGAAATTCGAAATGCCCCTATTTTAGTGCAAATTGTTCCAACATACGTTCATCAATTACCAGCAAAAATGCGCTACTTACTTACATTACCTAGTAAAATATTTCTTTTGGCATAGGCCGTTGGTCTCGCCACATCTCTGAATATAGGAGAAACTAGAGCTCTACTACTAGTTCCACTTTCTTGCAGTGTTTTCCATGCGGTCCTATCAACTGAAATTTCTGTTGCTTTGCCTCGATTTCTGAATTCATCAGAAATTTTCACGTCATTTGCCTTTCCACTCTGAAAGGATGCGCAATCTTTTTCTTCTGCGACATACATTAGAAAGATATTATCTGAAATGACTCAAGCGAATACCTTCTCTAGTTGTACCATGTCACTAACTACATAAAAAGCTGATAGCAGTAGAGGAATTTCGCTAATTTTTGCAACACTGTATGCATGCGTTTAGCATGCATACAGTGTTGCAATGTGTTGCAGTGTGTCAATGGATGGCCTTCTGTAATATTCCCTGTATTTTTTGATCATACGTAAATATATTATTAAGTTTCTATAACGTTTCTAAATTATGATTTTTTTGTGGTTCAGGTTTTAATATTAGAAGAAAATTCAACACCCACGGACATCAAAACCATTAAAATCCAACAATGCAAGAACGTAATGATTGGATTTAACGCAATAAGAAAGAAAACAAATTTAAGGACGATCATCTTGAAAAACATATCAAACCTAAATTTAGAAAACCGTTCTATCTATAGAGTTTTCAACAAAAGGAATTCCTTCCTAAGTGTGCAGATAGTAAACAGTAACATTTCCAATATACCCAGTCATTCCTTCAAAGGAATTTCTCAAATAGTTTTCAAAAACGTGAGGTTAAACACAATATCACCTTACGCCTTTAATTCAATAACCAATATGATGAGTATACTATTTTTCGAAACGAAAGTAAATAAAGTTAAAAGTAAAGCTCTTCACAAATTATCCGTCAAACACTTGATAATAAGCCGTTGCAATTTCAAGAAACTTTCGTCCGAATCATTTTCAAACATCAACGTTTACAACAATTTCTACATAATTAAATCCAACATCAGCAACGTCAAAAGCGAAGCTTTTAACATGTATTACGTTAAAAGATTTAAAATACGTAATAGTAATTTAAGGTCTTTGAAAAGTCAAGCATTTAAAATAAGAACAGAGAGTGTTTCATTTGAGAGAGTGATTTTTTATAAAAGTCCGAGCGATATCTTTTCAGGAATACGTAGATTAACAGTAACTCAAGAATATGAAGAAAAAGCTTCATTTGAATTCAATTCAGTAGTTTTTAAAAGCTGTAGTCAAGATGTTCTCAAAATTAATAAAAATAGTTTTAATGCAAAATTGTTAAACACTTCTTTTAAATACGAAAACGATACAAATTGTCCGAAAGACCTGTAAAATTAACTACTACCACATTTTTGTAAAATTTTGTTTACCTAGTCTGTTTTGTTATAAAAAATATGTGATAACTTAAGCTTAATAAAGGTTTTAGTCTTTAGAACTTACCACTCATTCTTTACGAATAATTGATGTATATTAAAAGGCTGTATATTATTAAATAAACATCAAAAATTTAAAGAAATACTGTGTTTCTTTAACCCAAAAATATAGTAATTTCATGTTATTAAATCGGCTACATAGAAGCATATTCCTTCATTTTTTCTACCGCCAGAGTCGTACGCAAATATTGAATTTTCTATATAAACACCATTTTATGATCACATGATGATGTTTATATGTAACTATAACATTGCCAATATGTTGAAATAGTATTTTAATTTCGACTTCATATTAGGTTAAAGTTGATTAGTTTATGCCTATAATTTTCAAAATCACTGCTAAAAAATATTTAAACTGTGCTTACGGAATTCTAATGTCAAATTTGAAAATTAACATAAATTCACATAGGACTTGAAATTGTAAAACATAAAAATCGCTGTACCCAATGCAAATGGCGGCGGCGTAAATCAATTACGAACACATTATATGAACACAAAATATAAAACACAAGTCCGATAATGAAAATTCATACTATAGGATCAACAGGAACGCCCGGTAACGAAAACAACCTGTACAGCGATTTATGTAGGGAATTCCCTTAAGCGCACAACTATGTCGGTCGGATGGATCTGTTTATGGGGAGTTTTACTCCTTTTTTGAAACTGCATATCGCATACGTAAATGTATTTTGCCCATGACACTCATATCCCATAAAAGAAAGTGACAAAATGAAAATCATAGACGCCCTTGCACAAGGTGTGGAACTAACACAATTGGAAAAAAATATAGAATATCGAAAGCCGCATCTATAAAATTAAGCTTATGAAGTCACGAATCTTATGACGAAATCGCGTTATACTTGGAGGCCCGGAAAATCGAAAAGCGTCTAGAATGGAAAAATTGCCTGTCTAAATAATTTTTAAAACAACCGAAAAACCGTCTCCTATTTAGCGGTAAAATTACTAAATGGAGGGCTAAACATTTAAAAGCAAAACTGAAAGATACTGAAAATCTGTAGCCAATGGCTATAATCAGCCGGACACATCGCTGGCAGCGCTAACATATTAATTGCATTCAGGACTACGCTAGAACTCAGCCCTGGAATTAGCGGACGCCATTTTTTCTAGCGGAAAGAAAAAGCGCTGGAAAAGTAAGCGAAAAGAGAGGGGGAGCTTCAAAATTTAGGAATTTTTTAATAAAGGAAAAGTAACATGGATTAAAATAACAAATGTTCAACAAACGTTCAGTAAACAAATGTTTTGAATTTTTGGGTTATAAGTATTATTAGATTAATACTTTAATAATTTTTTTCTACTCCCATACTTTAATTGTATTATTAGATATGCCGAACCTGTACTTTAATGATGTCCATTACGATACAGATTTTCATTATGATACAAGTTTATATCCAATAGGAATACAGATTTTTCATTACGATACAAGTTTATATCCAATAGGAATGCGACATTCCAATATTCAATATGGCGACTGCATATCTGACAGAAATACAAATTAAATAAATGTGACAGTTCTCTGCAATTTACAAGTAAGTACTTACAATTTGTGCTTTTTTGAAGTAAAAATGGGGGATAATGACAGTGAAATGTAAAATTTGAGTCCACCAGAAATTATGGAACAAGCCTTAGTAACCACGAACAATTTATTACCAGCTAAATTCGCAAAGATGTATGGAAAATTTTAACCTCAATTTATGAAATGAAATGTTCAAAAAATAATGTTTTATTATGGGGTCGTAGAAAAAATAGTGTATGCAACTCGCATTTAATGGCTATTAAGACACTCGTATTCATCACAATACTCGGCTTCGCCTCGTATTGTAATTTTCTTACTCGTGTCTTAATAGCTATCATTAAATGCTCATTGCATAATATACTATTACTTTAGATCGCGCTTTACATACATACACTTTGACAATATTGCGTTTCATTGTTCTAATAGATAAATTCCACTAATCTATACCAAATTCAATGATATAAATAGCAATTTAATATCAAGAAAGAGGATTTTCTTATGTGGGTTATGTGCGAAACGATAAAATTTCAAACCGTCAAACTATTATTTATACACCATTCAGTACGACCTAGCGATGAGTTCTAGCGATGAAACTCTCAACGCTTAGTGATTAGTCCGGCTGAATATAGCCAATGACGGCCGGCTTTAACGGGTCAAAACAAAATATGAATTCGACTGCTGTTTATACCTAGCGTAAAATTATCAGCACAATCATAAATAATACAACCATTCAAAGCACATAATCTAACGTATTAAAGGTTAAAAGTATTGTCTGCTACAAAATTACTTTGACGATTATTGAAAAGAACAAGTGTTTTTTGTTTGTTTAATTACTACAGTTTAAAAGTCATGTATTAATAAGTTTTGTTAAAAATATTATTTTCTTTCTTTAAAAAAAAATAGACTTTCAATTGTTTTTCTGTTTTCACAAACTCAATTGAGGCAAAATATGGCACGAAATTTCTAATTTAACCAACTTCATAACTCTAATAATAAAGAAGTTAGCAATTGTGAATACTTATAATAGAAAAATCACGACATATTATGTTTGCTTCAATAATAATGATTTCATAAATATTAAGGCTGGACTTGTGAATGAAATATAAAATAGCATACATGTCTTAAAAGCTATACTGCCCTGCTAAGCAAAAGTGCCGTATGAGCAAAAATCGCCAAAATGAGATATTGGGATAACTGTTATACTACGAGCATTATGCGCCCTTTTTATCAAGCAAAAACACCCACTATGTCATATAAACACCAAATATATTACATATTCGGTGTTTTTGCTTGGTAAAAAGGGCGCAGAATGCTCGTAGTCGAAGAATTATTCCAGTATCTCATTTTGGCCATTTTTGCACATACGGCATTTTTGCTTAGCAGGGTAGTATACTTGTCGCGTAAAAATTCCTTAAGGTTTTGATTAACTTACCTGTATGGCAGGGTTCCGTCTAAGGCCTGAGTGACAGTCGGCGGGCTGCTCAAAGCTAAACCTTTGGATAGGAGTTGTCCGTGGGCCGCTAATGTTTGGACTGCCACGAGTTCCGCCATTTCTATATCTTCGTCTTCCACTTCCTCACCTGCAATAAAATCACGCAGGATTTAGAACAGTCCCCTCTCTTCTGTAAAAATAAATAATTTTCTCACCTCCAACAGCAGGTAATTGTAAATCTTTTTTAATCATGCTAGCTGCACACATTCCACCGAGAAACGCAAGTTCGGCCTCTAAATGTTTGAGTCCTAAAGAAGGCTGACACCCTCCAGCTGGTGGCCATTCGTAGCCAACGACCATGCAGCGAAATCCGTACGAACTGGCACGTTCGTCTTTCAGATAATCAGACGCAGTTTCCAGGGAGAACACTACTTCGTGTCCGGGTAGAACTATTGCAGCTTGCGGCCATTGCAAACTAAAATAATAAAAAAAAAACTAATGATTTTTGCGAAAATGTTAGTACTCATCAAATCTACTGATCATAATGAAGGGACAGAACGAAAAATCAATCATTATCAACTGGGCGGAAAGCAAGCCCACGAACTTTCAATTACTAGTCGATTGATCTACTCTCTACACTACTATAGAGGACGTATGTTATTTTGTAATATAATACAAATGTTCTAAGTGATTATCAAATACAGAAAGCAATTTGGATCATTTAAATTTTGTTAAAAAGTCACTTTAATTTAATGTTCCCAATCACTGCTGAGTGAAAGCCTCATTTTACTTTATTTACCTTAAAATACCAGATACGTCAAGAATACATATAGATTATATAAAAGATAATTTATTACACCTTTTTTTTGTGTATCTTATACCTTATCAGCATTCTATCATTATGTTGCATTTCCAGCGAGTGACGCTGATACTTGCCTTGTATAATTCCGTGCATATTAGATTACGCTTTGAATAATCTTTTGTTACTATTGAACTACGTATAAATATTCTCTGTGAAATGTAGAATTTTCTTTTAATGTTCGAATAAGTTGTACACTTCCTTTCGAATTCTTTTTAAATGTTATTTGGAATAGTTAGATTGTTTTCTTGTGTTAATTACCTCGCGTAATTGAGTGGCTTTCCTTCATTTTTAATTATTATGGTTTTATTTTCTTTAATTTGTAGCGTTGGCGTCATCTCGTGTGAGCGAGGGTAATGTCAGTAGATGTTGTTTATGAATGTCTTTTCGTTTAACGTTGTTTATTCCTTACGTCAATGCCTAATTATCTGCGACTATTTCTAATTAATTATTTCTTGTTTTGTTCTTACTAATTTGCCCCTTATTTTAAATACTTTATGTAACAATTCTCTTCCAACTTGCTAGATGTCGCTCCACCTTGAGCGGGTGGCTTCTTCAACCGACCTCGTGTCATTGTCATTCGATCAATATCAATCGAACCATCGAGTTGATTTAAGAAGCGATCTGTCCACTTCAATCAGTAGCACTGTATTTAATGGTCTGTTTTGCCATTTGCCGTATAATTATCACGAGAAATCGTGGATGATTAAACAGTGATAAATTAAGCTTTTAGTAGTTAATTAGTGTCCTACTGCATGGGCAGGATTTTTCATATTGTTTGAAGCAGACTTCTGGATCGGTGAGTGTCTAAGCTTCTTAAATTCTCTTTCTCCTAACTAATGCCTTGTTTCGTATATTTTCCCTTTCAGCTTTTCTTTTTACCTGATATCGTACTGTCGATTGCGTTTGTGTGAGAGCACGTGTTGGAATGCTGGAGGTAATGCCACCAACTTGTTAGCCTATCTTCTGCAACCACGTTTAATTATATCTGCATATATTTGACCCATCCGCCGTTCTTGTAGATAAAATTTACCTCATTTGGACCCGGAATTAATTGTTTTCCATGGCGGAGGGCTTATAGAAAACCGATGCCCCATATGGATCAAATACATTGTTAAGTTACGTACCTATCTTTAATTATTTTCATGTGTAAACCTTTTGATCTGTTTTTCTTAATTAATTTTCATTAGAATATGTTGTGCTTTTATCTGTAAATTCACTTTCATTTTCATTTACGTTTTGAGTAGCTATCCAATTTAATTGTTAGTGATTCCGTCAGGACCGTAACATAAATTTTGTAGTTTTAAATTAATTTTTTTTGGTACTCAAAAGTGTTATAGCTGACTAATTATTCGTTCTATTTTCAAAATTATACATCTACAGCATGTAATGACTGTAGGGGCTTAAATTGTGATGCGAGATCTCGGTCTGCCATAATTTCTTTTGTAAGTTAATTAATTACTCATTATACATTATAATTTCTTAGCTTAATTAAATTTTAGTCAGTTGATTAGTTTCAAATTTAAATCAATTTTCAATTTTTAAGTTCTTTTGTGCATCTTTTGACGAGATTACATTTTTTTTAATAGTTGAATATTTTCTAATTTTATTTAATATAATTGATAAGTGCATTTATGCTTTTTGTTTTTGCGTGGCATAAATGTTTTAAATTTAAATAGGTTCTTTTTATGTTTAACTTGTATTATATACAGGTTGATTCATTAATTTGTGGAATTTTATAATTCTCATGTTGCATCTTGGCATTCGATAATTCCAAAACTGTTATAATACACTTGTTATTGTTGTTTATATTGTGTATGAATGTCTTACTATACCTAGTGTACTCAATATTATTTTCGCTGTCGGAATAAGTAACTTATTGGAGTAGGCCTGAAATAGAATGACAGCTGGCGCCTAAGAGTCATTCACCTTCAGTAATCTGAGTGACCATCCCTAAAACCGAGAGTTAGAGGAACAGGCTCCACCCCATCTTTTCCAACGCACACTAGGGAAGTAAGGTAAGGCAGGTTGAAGGTGACACACAACAAATTTCCGAAACTTTCATAATTTAATTGGACGAGGCTACAGGTGTGAAACTCCGACAAACGGGCACATCTCTAATTTTCGAGGATGACATTTTTCTAGTTGCCGTTAGCGTCATTTGTGCCTCCCTTTCTGCCAGGGCAATCCTGAGGAGAAACGGGGGTAGCAAATTACGCACATCATAAGAAAATTTACAATACAAATTCATTTACCCACCAAAAACAAACGTTATAAAATGAGGGCTTGTCAAATAATGTTTTTTGTTGCCCAAGCAAAGCGCTGTGACCTTAAAATGGGGAGGGTGTCTGGTAAAATCTCACGTCAACTTTTTAATTTAAAGAATATACATTATTATAACAGATGATATTTTGTAGTACAAAATCAATCCCGAGCATAGACACAATATCATTAGCATACGCGTTGCAGATATATATTTAGTTATTTAGAAATTATAAGGTAAATCTCACGTGAAGGAGGAAAGTCCTACCACATCTTACCAACTCTCACCAAGGAGGAGGGTCAAAATTTTTAAAAGAACATCTCACCTAATTATTGGACGCCCGGTCAGAATGTATACATTAACGACAGTAAGTATTTTCTCGCTCTTAAAAAATGGACCTCAACCTAGTCCGCACTGCTTGTTCTTGAAGCAACAACACCTTCTCTGTCTCAGGAAACACTTTCCATACCATAATTCCATATAATGCAACAATATCTATGGAATCTAGCATAATATGTTAGCAGCATTGTGTATTGTGACATGTTTTATCCTTCTTATGATTTAAATTGCTAAACATCGATGTTATGTGCTCCTTCCATTTATGGATGGTGTTGAGTTAATTCCAACCATTTCGCAGAGAAATCGCTTTCACTTGGCATGGTAAGAATTTGTGTCTTATCCTCATTCAAGTTCAGTCCATTAGTACTGCATCACACTCTTATAGTTCTCTTTGTATTTTCAGCATTAAATTTCTCAACTACGAAGGATGTATCATCTGCGTACAAACTCGCTTTAAGGTGAGATACACTCGTAGACAAGTCGTTAATGTACAGTATGAACATGAAAGGGCCCGACAATGACCCCTGACCAATTCCAAGTTTTGCGGGCTTCAACTCACTGCCTAGCTCCTATTGTTCAAATATCATCAGTCTACAGCTTGCACCACAAATTCCATGGTAATTCAACTTTATTAGCTATGTCTCGTGCCGCACAGATTCAAACGCTTTGCTTAGATCACTAAGCACGATTTATATGTATTGCTGTCTATCCCGAGCCTCTAGTACCAATTCTATAAAATCCACTGGTGCAGTTACTGTAGACTTTCCAACTGACCCATGTTGACTACTTGTGAGGATTATGTGATTTCCAAAAAAGTTCACCAATTTTTACTTTATTGCGGCTTCAAATACCTTGGATATTGTAAGCAAGATTGATATGGGCCTATAGTTTTGAAAATACAAATCCCCCAGTGGTTCCAAGGTCGCCGTGATAATTTTCTGTACTAGATTCACACTAATACAATATATGTCTTTTTTTTAGTGTTTTGAGAATATAATTTTTTTTATTTCATAGGCGTCAACTGGTTCCAGAAAGCAAGACTTTTATTCATTCCATTAATGATATCTTCGAGTATTATTTTACTATTATCAATACTTTCCACTGCGGTTTCACCTGTGGTTATGAAAAAATCGTTTACCTGTTCGGCTGTTATGTTGCAAGCACTAACCTCGCAACATTGCAGGTTTTTTCCCTTCTGATTGTTAACAAAGTTCCATACTGCCTTTTGTGTTTTCTCCGCCATCTGGATATATTATTTTGTTTATTATAGCTTCTTTTCGATGTCTCACTCAAGATTTTATATTACGGTTTAAATTTCTTGTACATCTGTAATGAAGCTGCATCACCACCAGCCTGGTAGGTAGTCATCAAAGTATCTAGTTGATTTTTCTTATTATGATAATGGCACTTTGTCTTCTCTTGTATATCAGGAGAGCACATATTGAATATGCCATAAATTTCTCATGAAAACTATTGCAAGTTTCTCTAACATCATTACCAGCTAGCAGCTCCATGTAGGGGACAGGACACATCATACTTATGAATAAGTAAGTTTGACAATTTGTGGGTTATTTTCCCATCATTTAGCATAATAAAAAGTCGTTGGAATTCAAAGTAACTGATCAAAAAACAAATTTCTTTCTCCAATTTAACTTTGAGATTATCAAATTATCTACACTAAATGTGTAGTAGAAGAACTTTTTTCAATTAGCAAAAGATATACAAGGCGTTCCATTTGATAATTATGTGCTCAATACTGACATTGCATTCTGAAACAGCCAGTATAAAACAAAATATTTTTAAAACATGCTCTTAACGATGTAGAATAACAATCAGTAATGAAATATTTGATTACCCTTGCATTATTAAGGGCCGGTTTTTCAGATGCGTTGGTTAAATTTACCGTCAGCCGTTAGTTAACTTGTGGTAATCTCTCGCAAGCGTTTTTCAATCGGCAGACATGTATTGGTAATGAAACCTCTGATTTGTGTGTAGGACATTAGTGTTGGTAGCACTGCCAAGCAAACATTTGAACTATTTCTGACTCATTATTCAACAAATTGAACTACTACATGTGATCAGACTACAACCATAACCACGATTTATTTGTTCTATGTGACTACATTTCATTTTGTCATTACGTAGTAAAGCCTGTGTCCCATAAAAATGATGGGAAAGAAAAGAAACAGCACATTTTCGCATGAAGAACAGCAACGTTTGGTTAGTTTAATCGACAAATATAAAAATATTGTGGAGTGCAAGAAAAGTGGAGCCCTGTGATTGAAGGTAAGTTCAGTTTTTGTTTTTATTGCTGTCATTAACGTTGTACTTATAGAAATATCTGTCATACCTAACAATGATGAAGACATCCACACCTCAACACCAGAGTCTTTTCGTGAGAGCGGCCCGACCTGGGACAAGTACTTGGCGGATGATTTAAAAAGAAAGCCAACACGAAAGTCACGTACACAACTTTTAAGATGTACTGTAGAAAAAAGAGACAAAAAATGTGTTAATTTGGATTATGCTCTGATTGAAGAGAAACTTCAAAAAGAAAAATTTTCAGAGGAACATGAACATCGAATGGTTTTGTTAAGGAAGCAGATTGAAAATGAAGATCTGAAGAAAGAGCAATTGCGAAATTGTTTGAAAAATTGAAATTTTTAGTATCTATTCAATGTTTGATTTGTTTTTTGCCCATCTCTATTGTATGTTGTTTTGCATTTGTTTCATAATAAAAATAAAACTGTTATTTCGAAATGTATTTATTGGATAACATGTATTAACAATAGATATTTTATCTGTTCAGATTATGCAATACGTAAGCGTGCAAAGTAATTATTTATCAAATTAAATCGAACATTAACTCCACCTCGATTTATATTGTGTACATCATCTGCTTCCACATTGTTGACCCTTTCAATAGCAGCTTCTTGTTCTTGATTTACTAGTGGTATTTCTTCTCTCTGGTCACAAGCAATGTTGTGGAGTACAGCGGTTGTAGTAATCACAGCTTGTACTATATCTAACTGGAGTCTCAGATCTAATGCCAAAGCGGGAAATCGACGTTTCCATACTCCGTAGGAACTAGACATGGGCCAGAGAGGGGAAGTCGTTCCGATTTCACTCGGACTAGACCGACTCGTGTTTTGTCGGCTCTCGGGTACCGTATTACCTACCGGTTTCCTCGAGAGCCGACAAAACACGAGTGGGTCTAGTCTGAGTGAAATCGGAACGACTTCCCCTCTCTGGCCCATCTCTAGTAGGAACGTTCCACGACATTTCGTGTTCTAATAAGCGACTCATTGAACAGATGTTCTGCTTCATTGTGTGTATTCCTGAGGGGAGTCAGCAAATAAGGTTTCACAGGATATCCACTATCTCCCACTAAAAGATTCTGACCATAAAATCTTTGTTCGAACGAATTGAAAACAGCAAAATTTCTAAATACATGAGAGTCATGTGATGATCCAGGCCACCGTGCCACAATATCCCGAATTTTCAAATCTGAGTCTGCAATTGTTTGCACGTTTATAGAGAAAAATTGTTTTCTATTACGAAATATTTCGGCGTTGTTTCCACCAGGTGACTGTATACGCACGTGACTACAGTCAATCGCCCCAATGCAACGTGGAAATCTTGCAATGTCGAAAAATTTTTGTTTCACTTCCGCTATCTCTTCACCTTCTGACATTTGTATATATATTGGGCGAAAAACTGCAAGAGCTCGACTTACCCGTCGAACAATCTTACTTGCCTAGATTTGTGGACTCCACTAAAGTCAGGATAAATATGTACTAAAGTCAGGGAATGACCCCGTAGCATAAAATTTTAATGCTAGCAGTAAATGGTTTTCAGGTGATAAGCAGTCATACCTCCTAGTAGGGTGTATAATCACGTCTTCAATTTCCACTAATATATTTTGCAGTGTTCTTGGATAAGCGAAAACGAGTAAAAAAGTCGTGCTCATCCCATTCTTCGAAATGATTAGTTCTATTTCTGATCATCTTGGCTCTTCTTACTTCCTCATCACTACTAAATGCATGTACGTCATATAATATATCCATATTATCAAAGACCAATAACAAGTTTTTCTAGTTTTGGAGTATTTTTCGTTTCCTTTTGTCACAAAATCATAGGTTAATACGTAACCTTCACTTTACCTCACGATATTCTACGGTAACGCAAACCACAAGTTTACTGACCGTCAACGCAGAAACTAGCGATTGAAATACGCATTGCAAATTTAACTCACAGTTTTCTGTAAACCTTCAGTTAACTAGCGATTGAAAAACCGGCCCTAAGTGTGTAATTTTTAACCAAGGTTAGCACAATAATACACAATAGAAATTGTCAGTGATGAGGGTGATACGTCACAATATATTTTACTTATTCTACTTTCAAACACCAATTGGGCCCAATTTTTTACTATATGCAGGTTCCTTACATCTCTTTATAATTTTTCACACATTTTTTTTGAATGCGTATAAAAAGTGGGGTATATAAGTGAAACAGAAAGTAACAAAAACGTGTATATAAACTGCAATAATTTTACTATGAAACTTACCAGCTTGAAAATCGATGTAACACGGGCCAATATGGCATAGGCGGTAACTCTTCTTCATTGTCTGGTGTTTTCGAAGATTGGCCGGAGGCATCTCCTAAGCATGGTACATATAACTGAAGAGAATCCTCGGGTTGAGCGGTAGAACAGGCGAGATCAAATTCTATCGATATCCACTTAACAGTTTCGGGAAAAAGAACTCTGTAAAAGAGTATACATAGAACAATTAAGCAACTAAAGGTAACCAATCAAATAAATATTATACCTGTAATTAGATACCGTTGCAGGTTTGTAGGGGTGCTCACTTTGAACCCATGTATAGTGCTGACTTGTAGTATTAGATACATCAGGAGATTCTATCTGAGACGTACTACACGTCGTTGTTGAACCACCAGCCAATAGATTCAAGGCGGCGACATGTGGAAGCATTTCTTGTATTAAGTTTAATATTTGTACAGAACACTAAAACATATTTTAATAAAGTGTAAGATAATTTATAACAAAAGAAAAATACTCAACTCTTGGATCATTGGTAGCCAATGAACTAATATGGGCCATAACTAACGGAAGAAGTGTGTTAATTATACATGCGTTGTTTAAGATTTCACCGGATGATATTTCGTCTGCTTTCTCTCTGGCCAATATGAGAAGATTACAGGAATTTTGAATGATTGCCGTTGTCATTGATAGAGCACCTTTTCTAGCATATTGTTCCAGCTTATTACTAGAAATTCTAGCACATTCTGCGGGATTACTGAAAATAATCGTATTTATATTGTTATTGCTCGTTTATGTTATATTAAAAGAAATTTGTTACACGTACATACGTTTTATATTTAAAATACGAGGATTGGGGCAAAAGTCATGGCAACTTTTTTTTTTCTTGAAGATACCAGTCTGGTTGGAAAATGTGACATTTGCAGACGAAAGGACCAAGGTCTTAACTACATGTATGGACAATGAATAGCACTGAAATATCGTAACACACTAATTTATTACGGCAGTATACAGGGCAATATGGTCTTCACCGTGCAAAAGAATGATAACACAGTACACATAAACTTGACATGACAAACCTGGGCCTATAGACCCTCAATGTAGTCCCCTGTTACTGTCACCACACGCTGCCAACGATGTGGGAGGCGCTGAATAGTCACAGGGCGAAAGGTCAGTAGAGTACTGTGGGTGCTCCAACTCTTACCATCCCCAACGTCGGAGTAGCTGACGTACACACTCTGCTTTATGTGGTCTTGCAGATTACTCCGACGTTGGGGATGGAAAGAATTGGAGCACCCACCGTACTCTCCTGACCTTACGCCCTGTAACTTTGATCTTATTCCCAAGATTAAGGAACCAATACGTGGTAGGCGGTTTGCAACACGAGAGGACATTGCTAATGCTGTGCGCCAACAGATGACCCGATTCACACATGGTGCGGCTAATGGTATTCAGCGCCTCCCACATCGTTGACAGCGTGTGGTGACAGTAGCAGGGGACTACATTGAGCGTCTTTAGGCCCAGGTTTGTCATGTCAACTTTATGTGTACTGTGTTATCATTCTTTTGCACGGTGAATGCCATATTGCCCTGTATACTACCGTAATAAATTAGTGTGTTACGATATTTCAGTGCTATTCATTGTCCACACATGTAGTTAAGACCTTGTCCTTTCGTCTGTATATGTCACATTTTCCAACCAGACTGGTATCGTCAAGAAAAAAATAGTTGCCATGACTTTTGCCCCAACCCTCATATAACAAAACTGATAATATCGAAACAGGATACATATGGTACAAAGTGTCACCAAATACATGAATATATGGTTAAACCATGCGATACGTTTTAAGTATATATAATACTACTATAATACTGAGTGCGCTGTATCTTCATAATGTGTTATGTTTCGTTCCAACTAAGAGAAATGTGACAGCCTGTTCTGCGCATGCGTTAAATGAAAAAATATATTATGTAAAACACGAGATAATAGATAAATAGAAAACATAAGTATAATCTCTGATTAATTCACAACTATAACGATTCTATTACCGAAACCATACCCAAAGTTGTTTTTATTAATTAAATTCAACATTTTAGTTTAGATCGATTTAGGTTGATCGCTGTATTTATAGATTTATATACACAGAAAATACGATGTGGAATAAAGAAACCGCATGAAGCCACAAACGAATGATATAAAGTCTGATATTTCATGTCATTTCAAGTTATATAATAGTATATATAATACAAGTTTCATAAGACAGGATTTTTGCGCACGCGTTCAAGTTTAGAAAACTCGCCTAGCGGCTCGTTTTCTAAAGAACAAGTGTGCAAAATGTCTTATGAAACGTGTATTTTATACTATTTTTTCTATTTCGGTTATTAAAAGTTCAAAAAAGCTTAAAATAAGAGACATGTTTTGTTCGAATATTTTAGAAATTTTGCTGTTTTGAAGTTGGTTACTCTGATTTTTAAGTAGAACGTTTTAAATATTTGAATATAGGTGGTGCTATATGTAATTGTGTTTAAAATTCAGACTGATTTATACAATAAATCATTTCAAATTATCAACAAAAAGGACGAAATATATAACTGTACGCCCCCAGAGATTCGCAAAATAGCAGGAGACATTTACAAAATCTTTCGTCGACAAACTCTCTACATATTTATCAAAACAAACTTTTATAACAGTTGTACTATTCAACATAGTAAGTAAATGTCAATAGTAGCATCCGAAAACTTATCATCCAACTCTGCTTAACAATTTATATTGCTAATTAGTAAGTGAAATGTTAGCATGTGTGCTTTTTATTCTTTGTACAATTTTATTGCACATTTTTGTTACTTTAAAGGCTTATATTTTGACATTTAAATACGATTTGGTTCCATTTTCTTTTGTTACCAACTTCAAAAAAATAAAATTAGCGTGCGATAAAGTAATACTTTATGCAACCAAAACGGGTGTCGTAAAGTGAACTTTATAGCACCGGAATAGAAAATAGTTATTAATGATACTATAGTGTATTTCAAATAGATTTTATTCACATAGACTTGATTTTTCTTAACTACCAGAAACGTTTTCATAAATTAAAATTCTAAATTATCGGGTACCCATAATAGTCGATGTCATGGCAACTGCGCTTGTTGATTATTTCAATTTTGACTATGGTAACTTTATTATTGACGTCCAATTTTGTGCTATACATGCAGTTTTAGTGAAAATGAATATTAATATGGGTGATTCTGATTCCGAGAGTATCCCTTCGGATATTGAAGACTGCGCAAAACGATATCTAACTTTCTTTTTATTTATTTTTTATTTTAAAATCACAATGACATCCAAATGACAATGCTAAATGATGTGTCATAATGGCATCGTCGTGCGTCGTAGATTAAACACATAAATTGATGTTTTACGAACGCAATCGAATAAAAAGTATATATGTCAGGTTATGTTTTATTTTGACATAAAGATTTGTTGCATTTTGAAACATAGAAATATATATAAAATTATAATTTTTGTTTCACATATATCGAAAAATAGTTTAACAATTAAAAGTCACTTCTAAAATATTTCATGTGGTAACTTGCAAATGTCTTCCTTCATTTCTTTTACGGCCAGTGTCATACCAGAATATTTAGTATTCAATATAAACATCATTTTATAATCATATATGTAGCTATAACATTGTCAGTATGTTGAAATAGCGTTATAACCTCCAATTTGGAATCATATTACGTTAAAGTTGATTAGTGGTCTGTGATAATCAATATCACTGGTAAAAAAAAAAAACTTTAAACTGCGCTTATGGGATTATAATGTTAAATTTGGCAATTAATTACAAGGGGTGGAATTCCCAAAACGTAAAAATTGGAAAATGCAAATGGCAACAATGCAAATAAAAAAAACTCTTTAAGGCTGGGTAACTCGGTATGGTAAAAGTTTAACACACTACAAAAAGAAATGGTAGAAGTTAGGAAAAAATTGTTGATAGCATTGTACGCAGAATTGTTGAATGTATTATACCTGCTATTTAAAAAAAATAACAGTTTGTTTATTCTAAAATATTATTTTCCTACTCACATATGATGGCATATATAAGCAAATAAAATAGCAGGTGTACTAAAGATTATAGTATAGATAACAATATCGAACTAAAATCAAATCGGTTGTGTATTTTTTAAATGCAGTTGTTTAAACAAAAACAAGAATTATAGTTCACCAATTCTATAACAGATGTCGACGTCGGTAATATATGCAAGTACTAGAATTTGTTTAGCAAAATCGTATTCTACTGCGTGACCGATGTTGATATAAATATATATTGCGTCAAGGACACAATATAACATTACATATATTATACACATAGTATATATGAATACCACTGGAATTTGAAGAATTTATTTTTGGAAAATGCAAACCGAATTAGAGATGACTGCTAAAGGAAATTTATAAATGGTGGCAAAGACGAAATGGATAAAAAAAAGTTATAATAATATAATATAATACACATTTGTGTATTACGTATTTTTGTCAATATCATATTGTTCATGTGATGCATATGTTTCATTAATTTATGATAAATATTGCCGATTGTAATATTTGAAAATGGTGAATATTGTAACTAATAATTGTTTTATATTTTGAACTACCATGAAGACCAACTTTTCTGAAATGTATAGTCCGCTGTGTATTTCCCATCAAAAATATATAAAATTAATACTCACTTTACCAAATGTCAATTTTGACAAATTGGCAGGCACTGTCACTTTTTCCGTAATAATAATTCAGAACAATATACAGTTCACTTACTCTTTAGTCGAGAAGGAGAGAACAATATTGGTGGAAAGCAATGGTTCAGTTATATTATGATACATAATGTAAATACTCTTTAGTTTCTTTTTCGTATGTAATTTTATTTTTATACCACTTATACATTCGTCTACTGAATGAATGAGTAGATTATAGTCATTCAAGTTATTCTGAATTTTGCATTCTAACAACCAGAGACATCTAGCGACTTAAATACATTTGTGTTTCGAGTTCCCCAGCCTTAAACTGCACTAATAAAATATTACGGGGTTAAATGTCAAATTTGACAATTAATTAGAAGTCTAGCTGGGGTGGAAATTCTAAAGCTTAAAAATCGCAACGGCGCAAATCTTAAAACTCTTCAAACTGCGCTTATGGGGTATAATGTCAAATTTGACAATTAATTAGAATTTAAGCAGGGGTAGAAATTCTAAGACTTTAAAATCGTAAAATGCAAATGGCAACGGCACAAATCTAAAAACTCTTTAAACTGCGCTTTTGGGATTAAATGTCAAATTTGACAATTAATTAGAATTCAAGCAGGGATGGAAATTCTAAAACTTAAATATCGCAAAATGCAAATGGCAACGGCGCAAATCTTAAAACTATTTAAACTGCGCTTATGGGGTATAATGTCAAATTTGACAATTAATTAGAATTTAAGCAGGGGTAGAAATTCTAAAACTTTAAAATCGCAAAATGCAAATGGTAACGGCACAAATCTTGAAATTCTTTAAACGGCGCTTTTGGGATTAAATGTCAAATTTGACAATTACTTAGAATTCAAGCAGGGATGGAAATTCTAAAACTTAAATATCGCAAAATGCAAATGGCAACGGCGCAAATCTTAAAACTATTTAAACTGCGCTTATGGTGTAATAATGTCAAATTTGACAATTAGAATTCAAGCAGGGGTAGAAATTCTAAGACTTAGAAATCGCAAAATGCAAATGATAATGGCGCATATCTAAAAAAAAACTCTTTAAACTGTGCTTATGGGGTATAATGTCAAATTTGACAATTAATTAGAATTCAAGCAGGGATGGAAATTCTAAAACTTAAATATCGCAAAATGCAAATGGCAACGGCGCAAATCTTAAAACTCTTTAAACTGCGCTTATGGGGTAATAATGTCAAATTTGACAATTAGAATTCAAGCAGGGGTAGAATGGGATTATAATGCATATCTAAAAAAAAACTCTTTAAACTGTGCTTATGGGATTATAATGTCAAATTTGACAATTAATTTCAAGGGGTGGAAATTCTAAAACGTAAAAATCGCTTAGATGCAAATGGCGAAGGCGTAAATCAAGTACACACATTACAGCAGTATTATATACGTGGTTTTAGGACTGCAGCGGTCCCATAGCAATTTCAGAACTAGCCAACCTTCCATACTGAGTGAAAATAATTATATATAATGAAGACGAACAGACATCCTTTGTTAATGGGAGAAAAGAGCTTAACGATCCGCCCGATTCCGTAAAAAATAGCAAAACCCACAATCTATCTCCTCCGGCATACTACCAAAGTTTCCACATTTTGTATTAAGGGTCCTCGCTAGTGAATGGGAAATGTAATATTGGTTGCATAGCACATAATTTAATAAGCCAAGGATGTCCGAGTACTTTCACACATAATAAATATTTGAAATAATAACTCAATATCTAAGCGAATAAAAATTCATTTATGACCAAATATTTACACATTTGTAACCGCGGGAAACATTTATAGCAGAATAACAATTCATTGTAATGTGGGTTGCCTAATTTTAATTTCTTTTATATTTATTTTAAACAAAGTAAAGAATAGTTGAACGAAAGATAAGTGCACAGCCGGGTAGCTTTCTATTCAATTTATAACGTGAACCCAAGCAAACAAATCTCCTCCGAAGGATTTTTGAGAAAACTGGTTTTTAGTATTTTGACATATTAATTAATTTTCTTTAATCCGATAATTTTTTTTCTAAATTTGATGCTTCAGCCGGGTAGATTACTAAATTCTTCATAAATTGACGTTGAAAGGTTGTCTCCATCTTTAAAATCAACAAAAATATCTTGATTCTAAAATCTGCTATTTTGCCATTGTTGACAGATCCACTAGCGAGGACCCTTAAGTTTCGTTTTTGTACATATATTCACACAGATTAGCAAAATTTTGTTAAAATTTAATAGTAAGTAAAAATAATAAATCTATTTATCCTGTTCTTTTTTAAAAAAAAATTAAACACACATTTTAAAACTAAATCATTAAAACCTTAAAAACTTTCATAAATACCTATAATATAATATCACTGGTAGTTGCCCGCGGGCAACAGTTGTCCCGTTAAAACTCAAAGAGCAAGTTGTAAATGTAAAAGTCGTGTTATCAGATCCTTTCAATGAGTTTACACCCGTATCTCCATTATTTGTTCGACCACCATGATTTCTTAATCTCAATGCGTATTTTACATTTTCCTAAAAACGGTAATCAAGAATATTTAGCAAAAATATCTGCCAGTATATACAATGAAAACATACTTTAATAGGGACAGGTTTATCGAACTTAATTTCGATAATATCCGGAGGATAATCTTCGGGACCAAAACTACCCCTAGTAGCTTCTAGACTATTCCAGCGTTGTGTATGACTCTGATCTGAACCTCCCGCAGCGCTTTGCTGTACATATACAGATTTGCACGCTGAATAATATATTGATATTATGATATAATACTTACATCTTCCAATAATTCTAATTCATATTCAAAATGCCCTAAGCCACCGTACACTCCAGCTCCTGCTACAGAAATTCCTGGTCGATCAACTTGAAATGCTATGGCATCTGGTGAACCGTTTCCTGTGTTCCACGTTCTGGAATTATTGACTCTTGTAAAACGCGGTGGTGTCATGTGCAAGATTCTACCGCAACCGGCATGTAAGTCTTCCTATATGTCGAGAAACAATTTTTGAAAAACTAAATAACAATTTAAAAATAGGCAAAATTCTTACATCACTAGCACTACACTGATGCACCAGTTCAGCTATAACTCTTGCTAACAAATGGCAGCAGTTTTTAGTAAGTCCTGGTAAAGGTGTTATTTTATGTCCAAGCAATTGTTTTGTGATGGGTTCAGTAATTAATTTAAGAAGCCTGTCCAAAACTTCTTTCCAGGACCAAGTTGAACTAGAGCACACTGATTCCATCTGCAAATAAAAGAAAAGCACATAAATGAAATAAATTATGTAAACTCACATCAAAAATATTAACGCTGGAAAAATAAAAAAAAAGGGCTCAACCGGGATTTGAACCCGGGACCTCTCGCACAGACCATTGAGCCGCATGCTTTGTATTTAATGTTAAACTTTCACTTAAGAAAGAATTCTTAATCTAGTTAAAACAAATTATTATGATTTCATTAGTGACATTACTAAAAATTAATTTAAATAGATTCACTTATAAATGTTATAAACTATGATTTAGTTAAATAAAAAATATTTTTACTTTTCGTAAATAGTAAAATAATTTCTATAATAATTTATTTAGATGTATCGTAAAATCAATACTCTTCAGTGAATAGTGGTTATTCACAAAATCAAGTGCAATCTACATACTGCATAGCAGTAAATATAAATATTAAACATTAATTAGAATCTATATTCTAAGCCATAGGTTTCCACGGTCGTTATTGATATCTTCTATCTTCTTACTTCAACCCAGACACCAAGAAGATTGAATATTGCCTCTGGTACAGTAAACGCCAAATAAGAGCGTGGGGAGTAAGTCCGTGCAGCATTAGCAATAGTGGGACAAATATAGCCTGACACTATTGGATAGACTTCAGTAAGTGGGCGTACGCGTTTTTAAAACGACTACAGCGCATTCCCACCGCTCGCCATCTTATTTGGCGCTTGCTGTATGTGCAGAAAGAATAATTAATTTTACAATTAAAAATGTAATCTAGTTGTTTTTACGTGGTAATTGCAAGTATATTTTCCCCAAATTTGCCGTATAGTATAGGAGTTAAACCGGCAAAAATATGGTAGTCAGAAGATATTAAGCTATTTTATTTAACTGACTTAATAATAATAAATATTGGGAATTTTATTGCATTTATTGTGTTAAAGACAAACTTAGCCAATCATAGCCAAAAGTTTTGTTTATTAATATCATAGTTGTGCAACAGTCAATTAATACGTGATAGTGATTAGATGTCACTGTAATTCAAGTAGTTTACTATATAAAACATAATTGGAGTCTGTGGCTTGATGCTAAACAAAAACACGAATAGTGTTTTTTCTTTTCTTTTCCAGGCCTGTCTGACTAACATATCCAGTTTGCACCGCAGCCAATAAGGCTTACTGTGCTCAACCTGTGTTATCTATGTTATCCACTACAGTAATGTTGTGTCCTGTACAAGGTTGAACAGTTCCTTTACTGGATGTGTCTTGAGCATCTCTGGGTCTACATTCGGTTGTCCAAAAAAGCGTTGCCTCCTGTGATCCAGTGACTCAGCTTACTAGGATATGCCTGACTGTTCCTGGTTCCTTATTGCAGAATCTACAACTAAGGTCTCCGTCAAACAGGCCTGTTGAGATGCAGTTTAACATATGCATGAGCAGTTAAAAGACCCGTTGTTGTTCGCAGCTGTTCCCTACTCATGTGTACTACTTCTATGGCTCTTTTATTGCGTAGTTGGCCAATAAATTCCTTACCATTATTTTGTCCTGGTATTGTTGCCCAGTAGTGTTTATGTTTTTCATAAACCCAATCTTTGACGTGGCTTCGGGTCATACTTTTGGATGCCCACAGAGCCGGTTCTGGGCCTATGAGATTTGTTTCTGATCATCTCCTAGCGAGTTTATCAGTTTTTTCATTGGCCTCGATCCCTCTATGCCCTGGCATTCCCAGACCAGTCTTGACGACACCTCTTGGCTTGATACTGCCATTAGTGCCGCTTGACTGTCAGATAATATAAGAATCCGCCGGCGACTGACGTCATTCCTATTGTTTTCTAAAGCACATTAGAGGATAGCATATACCTCTGCCTG
Source organism: Amphimallon solstitiale (assembly GCA_963170755.1). NCBI lineage: Eukaryota > Metazoa > Arthropoda > Insecta > Coleoptera > Scarabaeidae > Amphimallon > Amphimallon solstitiale. Next base: position 36,008,244 of record OY720675.1, read on the forward strand.
AAACACAGATGCATACCTCCCCAGTGCATAGTTCAAAATATGTCCAGCTACACTAATAGTGTAGCTTGACATATTTTGGACACAGGCGACGATGTTCCAGCAAGCGGCCTCAAACTTTTAAAACAAGTGTATAATTGTAGAGAACTGGATTACTATGAGAGTATATACATACACAAAAATAGAAACAGATTAATGAATTCAGATGACGGACCGACACCCCAATCTTATTTATTTAAGTTTGTGTGAACAACGATACCGATATTCTTAGAATATTAGAATTAGAGGGTAGGATTTTACTATTAAGCGTGGAGGATCAGCCAGAGCGTTTAAATAAATCATTTTAATAAATAACTTATATATAAATCTTATTCATGTACAATAATCAGGTACTGTTAAGCCAGAGGTACTAATGATGACAACACAGTTGTCGAAATACGTATCTAGCTTTCAGTGCTTTAATGTAGTGTATTAGTGATTTTGTTTAGTTCACTATATAACATATAGGTTCCCCATCAACCACTGTCACTAATTAAATGAGTTGCACAGCTATAGTATTAATAAACAAAGTGAAAAGTTAGTCAATCCTCAATAATAAATTATTTAGGATTCTTGAATAGCGAAATCCACTCAGATATGGAAATAGTGAATTTTTATCATAGATTAAACTGAATTTTGCTTACTTGACATGCATCTGTTGAAAACAAAAACTAAACATACATATCAGAATGTTAGAGCTATATAAAGAAAAATCTTATAAATCAGTATAAGATAACACTTTTATGTGTTTTTATTCCTCATAATGTCATATTATCTAATTATCACATATGACCTAATTGATGATCACATCATAGATAATTAGAATGTTAAGTAAGATCTACGAGGAAAGAATAGAACATGAGAGAATCTCCTTAAAAATAATATTTGTCCAAAGTGGTAACTCAATATGGCCGCCGCAATGCATAAGCGTGCATAAATATTTTGTATAGGGTATATGTACACTTCGTATGTTCTCGAAAATCATTTAAAATAGGTTCTTAGTCCAATAATAATTAAAGAAATATCGTGAGTGCATTATTTTTTCAATCCTTTTATTCTTTTTAATATAGTAACACTTATTCTAACTGTATTACAGAAAACATTAAAAAAACATGCCTAGAATATGTATGTTACGCCACTGAACACATAATCAAACATGTCAGATATATAACAAGTTATTCAAAATACTCATTTTATAAATTATGATTGGTCAATATTGACATAACTGACTTGCCTTAAAGCGGTAACTTCCGTCTAAATAATACCTATTCCCCCACCAGTTTATTATCTCTCGTGTTCTATTCTTTCTTCGTAGAGTAAGATAGATCTATGTTGTCTACGTTATTATAATTTTATAACGACCAAACACTTGGTGCATAGTTCAATTGTCCCCACGCTAGATGCTGCTGAAGTCAGTGAAATGTCTAATTAATCGTCGAAAAGCAAACGACTATTATGGTGGGTTTATGCAGCCTTCCTTAACTTAGTATTAGTATTAGTCCTAAGAATTAGTCTTAACCTTAAAAGTACACGTTATACAGATATTAAATTTTCAAATTACGCTGCGTAAGTGATACGTAGCTATGTACGTATTACCTCACAAGGTTTAGATCTTGGCTAACGACGTCTTAACTTAGTCCTAAGAGTTAAAAATTTCAAGGTCGTGTTCTAATGCGGTCCTAAGAAACTTACAACCATAAGACCATCTGACTAAACCAACGAGATATATAAGTAAACTATAGAGAGGCTGTTGTATAGGCTATAGCGCCTCCAATGTGTTACATGTAGAACTAATGGCGGCCATGACAGAAATAGGCAAAATACAATCAATTCCGTTGAAACACGTTATAGAAGTATAACTGATTTCATTTGTTTTTGTACATTACAATTTTAAGTTAAATTTAACAGAGTACTTGGAAAAATGCCGACTTCGTCCTCAGCTTTTAACTGTACAAATAGGTGGTGAAAAGAAAAAAATATTTCATTTCACTTTCTTATACGTAGTATAAGGAAGTATTGTGATCATGAAAATTTTCAACCTCGAGATTTTTGTAGATGTCCACGTTTTGAAGTCCCCTGATACCGAAAAAGTGGTTTTTGAAACATGTCTCTCTCTGTGTCAGTGTATGTGTGACCACAATAGTGGCCAAACCGCTATAGGTATCAATTCCAAATTTTGTATTTACGGGTATAATCGCCCTCTTGAGATCTGATTAGATTTTCTGTAAAATCGACAGACCGGAAGTAGTAGCTTACTTCAGTGAAAAAATCGAGTTTTGTCAATATTTCCTCAACTACTAATTTTAAACAAATTTATAGAGAATTCATATATACTCAAAATTAAATTTGAGAAGAGTACAAACATATTTAGAGCTGGATTTGGAATAATTTTTGTATAAATGATATTTAAAAATTCGGACCGAAAGTAACACTTCTACTCTTAGCGAGCACTTTTTTTTTCAAATACCTGGCAAAGTATGCATTCGATAGAGATTTATTAAGAGAATAGAAGTATTTAAAATAGGATTTTGAATAATTTTTGTATAAAAGAATTTTGAAAATTCGGACCTGAACTAACACATTTATTCACAGGCGTATTTTTTAAAGAAGATAAAAGTATTTAAAGCTTAATTTAGAATAACTTTGGGCATAATTTGAAAGGCACATATGTATAAGAAAGTCGTGTGGTGCCCACACCTTATTTTTGAAGTAAGTAGTAAAGATAATTATGAAATTTAGTATAATATCCTAAACGTCTAGGTTTCCATTCTCAGATCCTATTCTTTTAAAAAAATGTCAAACAATGAGGGTATTACACACAGCTTTATTTACAAATACACATTTATTTATTGCTACACATCCTTCAGAGGAGAGTAACTATTCCCAGTTAGTGAAATTATTATTGAAACAGTATTTCACAATTCGTTTTCACCACGAGTGTCGCCAGGAATCAACCAAATTACGAGGACTGCAAGTCAGTGAAATGTATACAAAATTGATTTTATTCTGAGGACAATAATGTAATTTTATATATTTTTGTTTTATTTGTACAATAAATTATTATTTTCACTTTTAATAAACAAAATATGTATTAGTTTTTAATACCGCTTCATGTTGCACATAATTTTATTTACCCCTTCTCCAAAACTTGCCTATTTCTGTCATGGCGCCTTCTAATTCAATTGGTAACAAATATGGCGGCTGGTTTGCCTCTCTATAGTTTACTTATTCAATCTCGTTGGACTGAAGGCTAACACGTATACTTAATGATCGAACTTTCTTAAGACTAATGCTAATACTAAGTTAGGACTAATTCAGACTGCATAAACCCACTATTAGATTAAACAACAAATGCCGAGATGTCGTTCTGACAGTTCGTGCATTCTGGGATGAATGCTAAAAGCTCGCGCATCTTTCTGTTTAATTGTCAGAATGAAAGTTGAATAGGAAGTATCTCTTTGATTCGAACGTAAAATTGAATTGAGAATTATCGCTCAGAATAATGAACTCTTCTTCATAAATGCACTGCATGATATGTGAATTACACACTTATTACCATCGTTGATCAAATAAATTTGCGATATACATACCTGACTTCTGTAACTCATTTGTTCTACTAGAATCGGATAATGATGAGAATCTGATCCGCTCATCATAGGCAAACCAGTATTATCTGATGGACTTAAGCCCTTATGCAGCGAACTATCGGAACTAACATTTCCTCCAAGCAGAGGAAAAGTACTGCGCAGTCTCACTGTAGGCCCGCATAAAGCACACAATATAGCACTTAATAATCTTTGACTGTTAGATGTGGAATGTGATATGGCTTCCTAAAATAAAATAAAATTAAGTCGATTGTAGATACATTAAAAATAATTTATGAAGTGTAACTGCAATGTATTATTGATTATTACAAATGAATATTGAATTTGTGCTTCTTCTATTCTGCCTTTTGACTTTTAACATATATTAGAAAACTAAATTAACCACAAATAATATATGTTTAATACTTACTGAATCGATATCTGCTAATAAGTCACACAAGCAGGTCCATTTCAAATAAGTCGTTGGATAAAAAGCATGAAAACAAGCCACAAAAGTATTGTGGCATTCATCTAAGATTCCATTTAACATTTTAACATATAATTCACACTTAGGTTTTGGTCTAGTTGATTTTTTACTTTGCATTAGCAATGATAAATTGTCAGATAGCATTTGTTTCAATAAGCTTCTAACATCACCAACGCTTCCTGCTAAATGGACGTTCTCCAATGGATTTTTTCTCGTTATATGATTAGGATAAATTTCGTTTGTGAACGTTCTCAAAAGTCGTAAGCAGGCACGGCTTACATAAACTAATCTTTCCAATTCTAAAGCGGTGTACATGTGTTGTAACGATTGACCGTCGGATATACCGACTTTAAAAGTATTCCACGACCATTGCAGCAATGATAATAAGCTTTGGAAACACTCCTTTGAGACGGATCTTGAAAATTCTTTTGATAAAACTTGGACAGGTTCTGACTGATCGGTCGGTCGCACCGGGGCTTGATGTTCCATGGTTATGACTTTATATAAGAGTTGAGGTATTTGTCCTGCGTTAACGTCAGTTCCATTGTTTGATTTTTTCGAAGATTTAAAGTAGAAAAGTACTTGATCTTCTGTTGTTACCATCGCCTGTCCAGATGAACCACAATCACTACTAGGGCCATTGATTTGAGCCCAAGCCACATACCAACGTTGTGCCTAAAAGTTAACATTTCTGCTTCATACGTAGCTCATTGTCAACCATTCACAAATTTTTGGATAGTATTAAGCCATCAAGTTAGAAACTCAAAATAGTCAATAACAGTTTGGAAGTATTAGAAAAATTTATAAAAATCCATTGTTTGGAAGTGCCAAAATAAAGAATGTATTTACTTTTCACTATTTAAACAATAAAGATGTTTTGGCTAATTTTCATTTCAATACTAAATCTAGAATTAGAGATAAACTGTTAGAAAACTGTACAATACTTTAACAAAATCTTCACATTTGGTAACTTATTTTCAGAAATTTTATATACTGGTGCATTATTTTCTTTCTCAATGTTTTTATTTATTTAAATTTAACCGGCTGTAAGTACTACACTTTTAAATATTTCAGTTTGTACCTGATAATTCTATATGCTTTTTTTAAATTTTTAATTTGACATGATTTTTATATTTCTTTGCTGCATATTATTATATACAAGCATACATTTTGGTTTAACAGAGCTTAATAATTTGATATAAACATTTTTTAAAATCAATATGCTGTTTTCTTTTTATAATATCTGTCTTATTATCTAACTACTAAATTCCAGACTTACTAGTGAAGAAGCATATTATCGAAATCAAAAAAATACATGCAACATTTTTGGTAGTTCCTTTTTTGTATGGCCAATCTCTTTTTAAATTTCTTTTAATAGCATGTACGGATCTTATGTAAAATACTAAGTGTATTAAATGAAATGAAACTAACTAATCAGATAAAAATATTTGAAAAACACATAACTATAACATTTATTTGTAAACGTTTATTAGAAACATATTTGGTTCTCAATATTTATTACTCCATATTTTTTTATAAATAATGCTAAACAATATCAAATATATAAAATTAATGATTTAAAAAATCGCAGTGAATATCATATAATACTGGATAATAATTATTAGCAATATTTATAATATTAAAATTACTGATAATATTGATAAGAATTTTATTGAATGTTAAAATATTACTGCTAAAACACAACTTATTAAGCATATCGCTTTTTTTCATGTCCATACTCAATATTTCTCATAAAATATATATAACAATAAATGAGTATTATGTATTTTAAACTTAAAATTTAGTCTTTATTGTTACTAAATATTTAAAAAATGGGCTCAACCGGGATTTGAACCCGGGACCTCTCGCACCCAAAGCGAGAATCATACCCCTAGACCATTGAGCCGCTATACAATTTCCTATGTAATTAGAAAGTTAATATCTACATCATTTAACATTTTGTATTGCTTTCAATACAATCTATAAAACGTCAATCACAAACTGACATATTTATAAATAGCTACATATATTATAACTATTTATAACATATAAATTTTACCAATGTACCTCTGATTGCCGATCCCTACTTAGAAAAATAATCATGTTTAGCATAACAACCAACTTATAATTACTTTTAACTTTAACAACTTTGAAATTTTAAACTTTCTGCTCATCTTATGTGTCTACTGAAATAAGTTTTATGTAAATAAAATGAAATATATTTGTTATGTCATAGTATAAGAACTAAATTATAGACAGTCATATTCACTTCTGTCATTTTTTACTTTTTGTTAGATTTTTTTAATTTGAATTACATCTAATACAGATTCTGATTTTCATTTTTCTTGTGTATTTATATTCTTAGGTTGCTTGTTTAATTATCTGCACGTTTCTGCAATGCTATCATATTGTTTGAATATTGTTCTATTCATCTCTTTTTTTATACCTGTCTTAAGAGGGATTCATACTGATGCAATTAGTTGCAGCGATTTATCGCATGTGAAAAGTTGCATGAACGGGGCAATTTTTAAGAGTTGCACGGTAGGTTCATACTGATCAGGAAGTACATGCAATTTTTTTGTGGTACTACCAACATAAAATAATTATATATCATTACTTAAAATGTATAGTGATAAAGAATAATACATGTGCTTTGGTACATTTCATAAGACAGGTTGGCAGCGTAAAAGTTACTAGAAAATCGCATGCAACTTTTTCAGAAAATAGAACACGCTCTAATACGTGCAACTTTTCACATGCGATAACTTGCTGCAACTAATTGCATAGTGTGAACGCGAATTTTCGTGCAACTTTTCATAAAACTGGAATCGCTGCAACTAATTGCATCAGTGTGAACCCCCCTTTATGTAATTTTTGATATGGATGGAGTTTATTGTTTTTAATATATTAAAATGAATCCCATTAATGTTTGCAAAGAAGTGTTATATTTAGTTAGCAATTTAACTGTCTTAGAATTGGACATATATTAATTTTTAGCATACAAAAATTATGTAATACAATACTCTATATATGTTCACATTATATACCCAATCCAAGTGAATTACAAAAATGTAATGACAATAATAATAACAAATCGGCAATGATTTTGAATCGTTGCCTTAGGTTGAGATGGTTGTTGGAGATATTTATTTTGTTTAATTATTTTTTGAAGGAAGAAATCTAAGCAGTTATTATTTAAGGAAATATTCAATTTTAATTTCATATATTAATTCCTATAGGTTGCGATTAATGAAAATGTATATATTATATCTTATTCAAAATGCCTCTTTTTGAAAATCATTGAACTAACAATGTATATCAGATAATTATAAACTAAATAATCCTATGGCTCAATTAATAAATAATTACATATAATATGTAGAGAAAGTAGATTTTTACATAATTAAACAATTAATTAACATATTTGTATACATATGTGCAAAACCTTAATTTGTACTACGAATTCACTGATGCTCTTCTTTTATAACAGCGGCTCAATGGTCTAGGGGTATGATTCTCGCTTTGGGTGCGAGAGGTCCCGGGTTCAAATCCCGGTTGAGCCCATTTTTTTTTATTTAATAAATAATTCTTGGCATACTCATTTAATCCTGAAATTATATTAAGTCTATGTGATATGAGCCATAATTCTGGAAATATCTATCCACATCAAATTATGACCTGTGCATTACAGTTTATGAATAATTTATTGGCTTCTTTCATGGATCATATGAATTACAGCCTTTGATTTAACTTCAGATTATGCTTATTCATATCACTAAAACATGCATTTCTTTTACTACTCAAAAAGCTTAATACTCTATCTTAATATTTTCCGTGTTTTGTATGGCTCAATGTTATAATATGCTTTTTAAATTAGAATAGTTTTTAATAAATTATATCTACTTTTAACCATAAAATAAAGTGTTTTATAGGTTAGGATCATCCCACGTAATCGAATAATTTAATGTATTCTTAAGACAAAGCGCATACTTCATCATTCTACTAATAGGTGGCAGCAAGTATACCGACCTAAGAACAGGTTGTACGCATATGGGCACAACAGGATAGATGGCCAAAAATAAAAAAATACGTATGATGTAATTTTATTTTATTTTTACCTGCAATGGTACTGGTTCATCAAATAACATTGCAAATTTCTGTCTGGGACCACATTCATATGGTACTTCTTCTGTTTCTGCCAACAATTCTCCATCACCTTCTTGTTCGCCACCTTCTGGACCAATATCCCACAATTTTACTCTGGCTGTGTATTCTCCACGTCCACCGAATAAACCAAATCCGCCTACATTTCAAAATACAACATAATAAGGGTTGACTATTAACAAAACATAAGTTACGTATCATCAATTGTCAACTATTTACTAAATTAGTTCTCCGATGTTTTGTCTTATTTGGTACATGCATTCAGAGATTAAGTTAGTTTTACGCAACTCAGTTTGCTTAACTCTTAACTATTAACTCAGGGTATACTGGAAGAATGGCAAGAGACTGGGTGCCAATGATTCGGGTGTTTAACATGCCATGTATTTTACATATCTGCACATCAATTATTATTGAACCACTAGATTGACTATTTTAAATAATTGACTGAGACTGTAATTAACTCATGAAAACTTTTGACCATTCGTCCAGCACCTTATTATTTTATACTAGATGTCCCAGAAATAAAAAGACGGAGTAGCAGAAATCGGAAGCTAGATTGTGTAAAAACGTACCCTGAAAATATCAAGTCTTTATTCGTGCGCAGACGGCAGAAAAAAATAATAAAGAATTCATTTGGCCTTACACCGACCCTGGACGATTTATTACTTGTGTTAAAAACAAAAGGAGGAGGAATAGTTACTTCATAATAAATATCAAACCATTAATAACTTTAATTTTTCACCTACTAGAAAAAAATAATTACATTCTTGATATTTACTGTAATAAAGACTAAACACATTAAAGAGCAACAACCTTCCTATTTTAAAAATAAAAACAATCTTTTATTGTCTGCAATAAAGTAGGTCGCCCATCTGGGTCAACAACCGACTACATAGTTGCGTTATCTAGACGCATCGGGCAAAAAATATGTTTTATACGAATGAGTACGATTTAACGTTTTTTTCCCGTTTTATACAAATAAAAGCGTATTTTTCTATGAATACGTGTTCGTTTCTATTTACAAATGAGCATTCTTACGTGTATTTATAAACATACATTCTGTGCCAGGTCCGTAATGTAATTTTTTTATCTAAAAAACAACATAGAAAATAAATTTTTAATTTCTTCGTTATTGCGGTATATTTGGGCCTATTTCTGTTCGGACTTTACATACCTGCTACTCCGTCTTTTTATTCTGGGACACATGTACTGGGGTGTCTCTAAAAGGTGCGGAAAAAACGCTACCACACATTTCTAAGGGCAAAATATGACGATCTAACCCAACTTACCTCAGTCCAAAAGTGGATGCTTTCGGAGATACAGAGTGTCAAAAGTTCAATTTGGTTTTAGTTTTTTATAAATAATTTCTGTAATAATTGGTATATTGTCACAATATTTGGGTAGGGGGGTTTCGTGGGGTAAAAAATTTAAATCTGCTCTCATTTTCATTGCAAAATGTAGAGGGCGCCACCTGCGGCATATTGTATCCATTTAAAACGTAATAACTTTTTTGAGACACACTGTATTTAACTTTTAAATAAAAATTGTTATTCTCCAATGTTTTTTACCTAGAAAAGGTATACCTGATAGGAGTTGATTGGAGCAGCCGTTTATGAGTAATCTGGATATAAAAAAATTATTCCGTATATGGACACATATGCTTCTGTAATTTGGGTGTTATTCTTGTGGCAATTCAATGCAATGGTGCATCCACTTTTGGACTGAGGTAAGTTGGGTTAGATCGCCCTCAGAAATGTGTAGTAGCGTTTTTTCCGCACCTTTTAGAGACACCCTGTATATAATTAATTGCGTTTTCTATAATGTAAAATATCAAATTTCTGAGAAAAAGTTAATTCATTTATTATGCGATTTTTACTCTATAGCGGCTAAAACTGTCGATTAGGAGCTATCGATAAGCAGTACTTGAAACTATGGATAATCAAAATGGTCGACAGTGCCAATCAATTATAATATACATACCAAATATGTAAATACATGAACTTAACTTTCTTTTGTGTTTGTTAGAAATTTGTCAAGGACTTTCAAGATGTCAATACGGCAAATATAACACCCTATTTAATGTATAATTTTACATGTTATCGAGTTTTAGAATAACAGTGCATGCAATATCATGTACGTTCTGCGGATATTTTATACGTAGTCCGAACAAATGCATCATGAGGAACGAATTAAATTATAAATACATGTTTTTAAACGCAAATTTCTTGCTGACTTTACGTACATTTGTTTAAAGTGCAAAAATGTATGCAGGCATTGTGTATTTTAAAGGTCCGATTATCAAAATACCAGCTATCCGAGTCGCCAATTAACCGAATTAGTTTTAGGGGGTTCTCTCGACGGAACTAGTGTAGTGCCAGCGCATTGGCAGGCGATGAATCACGCGATTGTAAGCGCTCAGTTACATGAAAATGGCAGAAAACAAAGAATTAGAGAAGCGGTCGTTAAGACCTAGCGTCTAGCGGGTCACAGCAGCATCGAACCCGTACACAATCGACAGCCAATCGTCTTTGGCGGCTAAATTACAATTTGAAATTTCAATGCTATATGACTAATATTGACTAATAGTTTCCAATGGTGTTTAAAATGTTAAGTTTGTATGTGACACCTACTATTTTAAACCGAAATTTCAAAGATATTTGTTATAGAGGGGTAAGCTTTAAATACTTTTTTTTATTAATTTGATTTATTGTTATTCGTTAATAAAATATTTATAATTTTTTTTTCAGTTTCCACTAGCCCAATTTTTTGATCGAATTTGCTTTTTTCCCATTTCGAGGTTATATACATTCATCGGGATTTACACGACTAATTATTTTTGATTGTCTTGTATTTTGAATATTATCCGTTTTTAAATGTGAGCGCAAATCTTGTCTGTGGTTAAATATTTTGCAAATATCACAACATAAGGTTTATAATGGATCTGTCTATAGCGAAAAGGCGCAAAATTCAACAAATTTTTGACGTGAAATTTATTCGCATGTATCTTAAACTTAAGAATGTGCTGAAATTACTTTCACAATCGTTGCACTTATACTTCATGTTACTGTAGCGATTTGAAATTACACTAATTACGCAAGAAAAAAACAAGCTCGTCGACACGGCGGGAATCGAAGCCAAAGTGTTCTGGTTCAGGCATAGATAAAAGAGAGGGAGTGTGTTCGGGTTCGATGCTGCGGTGACCCGCTAGACGCTAGTGCCGTTAAGTAGTTCCTGCAGCAACGAGCTTTGGAAAAACCTCTCTCCAGTCTGATTATCTACGTGAAATCATGTCAACCCAACCCTCTTTCCGGTTCGATTATTTGCGGGAAAACAAAACTTTTAAACGAGAAGATGGAGAGTTTGTCATCATTCAAAACCAGTAGTGGCTGGCTACAAAATTTTCAGTTAAGACGCTCAGCAACAGGTCGTAAAGCAGCAGAAAACATTATCGAAAATTTCAAAATTTTAACAGACTAGTAAGACCCTGTTAAAATCGTCTGCTCCTGGTCATAAAATTAGTAATAACCGTGTTACCATCATAAATTGTGCTAAGCCTATGGGAAATCCCAAAATATCTCTTCTAATAATAGGCAAATCAAAACCCCCAGAGGTTTCAAAGATGTAAAAACACTTCCCCTTTGCTTATTAGAAACAAGCCGCTTTATAAAATGGCATGATGAAATTTTCATACCCGAAGTAAAAAAAACATCATGAGGCTTTTTAAAAGAGACTCTCTACCGCCAAATGTGACGACTTCGTTGCAGCCTATGGACCAACTGGGATGCGTCACAGAAAAACAAATTTTAAGAAAACTGGTGATTAAAGATGAAGATAGCAAAGACATTATGGCTCATCGGAAAAAAAAATATAACATTTTGTTTTGTGAAGGCACCACATTGACAAGAGCTTGGAACAAATTAAAAGATATTTGAACAGAGGAGATGCAAAAAGAGAAAGAAAGAAGAACATCGTAAATATAATGGAAAGAATGGGAGGTAAATGATGAATTGACATTTGAGGAATTAAGATCACTCATTAATAAAATTCCTTTTCCTAGACCACTGCAGAGGACGTACACGAGTGGCTGAGTGACTCTTCCGACCTTGGATTTCAAATTCTCAGTGACGATGAACTTACTGAAATCGATGACCCAGAAGATTACGACATTGTTACAGAACCAGGCACGGAGCCATCAGCTAGAGGAGCCTCTGCGTGCGTTGATACAGCGCTGAAGTAGATGAAGCACCAGCCTGAATGTGACCATTTACTGTTCACCATCAAGATAAGAGACTTGACTGTACGAAATCGATATAATTACTACTATTATACAATATGTCTTTTGAAGTACATTCATATTTTCTTGATTTACAGTCATTTTCTTTTGCGTTTCACTATTTGTCAAGTGACTTTCCATGTTTTTAAATGTGAGCTGAGTTTGTCAAATGGATTTCCCTTTTTATCAAATTACTTTCCCTTTACATCAACTGCTTTTCTTGTTAATAAATGTATACTGCTACTATTTTATAAAAAAATATAGCAATTTACACCTTAAAGTGAGAAATTTATTTTGTATATAGATACAAATACAGTGTGTTAATAGCACCACTCATGACTGCTGCCCCATCATAGCTCTGTGCAATCAGTTTTTCTGGGTCATCAACAAGCAAACTAATTTCGTTAAGGATGGAGGCAGATAAAGAATTAGCATCATGTGCACTAGGCAGAAGAAATTTCCAAAATCTTTCGACCGGTCTCGCGTTCACAATATATCTTAAAACAACCACCAACTGAAACTGATTGGACACATCTGTGGTTTCATCAGCTATCACAGAAATGAAGTCGGTTGCTTTAATTTCACTGGAAACTTGTTCATGATACACGTTCAACATTGCATCAAGCAGCTCATTCTGTATCGCTTTTCATAATCCCTTAAAAACCGATGCTGCTTCGATGTGATCTCTGAGCGATTTATCCAATTCTGCCGTAAAATTTATCAATTCCCGAAAAATGCCCTTGGTATTCGACGTTTGCCGTTCATCATGACCCCGAAGTGCCAGTTCAAACGCGCCACAAAATCTAATGCAATTTATTATTAAATTTAACACATGCCTATTTTTTGTTACCTGTTCATTGTGTTGTTGAACTGCCTTTCTATATGATGAATCTAAAACATTCTGAATGTTATTTTTTCCTAACATTCTTAGACTAAATATATTTTTCAAATGCCCTTCGGAATTTTCATGTTTCGTAATTTTAGCACTAAGATGAATTAAGTCTTTTATTCCGTTCTTTGACCAAGACGGTTCACCACCAAACAAAAGACACGGAAAACAAAACAAAGTATTTTTAATTTCACACCCACAAATCCAGTAATTTTTCTGATAAATATTCATTTTGAATTTTCTTATAACGTCTTTACCTTTAACAAATTGTTTATTTTCTAAACATAATTGAGGCATCGGCCGTTTAAGATTTTTTATTGCGATTTTTTCATCATACGTTAACCGCGAAAACGTGTTATTCTGTAACGCAGAGACGAAATTCATCTTACAACAGCGGTGAGCCCCTCGATGCATGTAGGTTGTTACGCGCGCCGCACACGCCACGTTCCTGTTCAATAACTATGAATACGTAATAAATAAATACGTTCAGTTAGTCGCCGCTTGGTTTGTTTTGTTTCAAAATTCCAGGGGATGCAATTGCTCACTTGCTCTCATTAAAGAGCCGCCACTGATATAAACAAGAAAAGCAATTGATATAAAGGGCAAGTAATTTGACAAAAAGGGAATTTGATTTGACAAATTCAGCTGACGTTTAAAAATATGGAAAGTCATTTAATAAATAGTGAAACGCAATTGAGAAAACCGGAAAAGCAAAAGAACATGACTGTATTAATAAACTGTAATCTAATCTGAGATTCATTATGGGAAGTTAGTTCAATAAAATACATAGTTTTCGTCCTAAATCATTAATAAATATCTGTACTTACCCAGTAAAATATCAATATCGGCCATGAAGCGAATTGCTTCTACGCTATGTCCTGAATAACCCCAACCACCACCATGACTTTCAAATCTACTAACAATCTGAAAATCATCACGACAATAGCGTTTTCCAGAGACCATCTGTCTATCTTCGACTTCTTCTTTGACGGCGCTCATGTGAAGATCATGGGCTACGCTTAAAGTGTCCAAACAGCAAAGTAAATTTATTGCAGCTTGTAACCGAGTGACGTGGCAATTCGACACGATAGGTAGTGCTAATTCCGGAGTCAAAATCGAGGATAAATTAAAACCGTGTAAATTTACTTCATCTTTATACTTTTTATTTACTGTTTTTACATCAACGAGATATTTCCCGTCCGTTGTTTCGATGTTGTTCGTGTGAACCAAATCGCAAGCCACCACGTTGTATAAAGACGCTTCGAAATTGGTCGGATTATAACTCCATAGTGTATTGTAAATAGGATCTAAGTAGACACACTTGTTGTAGAAATCAACTTGTTCTTTGCCTTTGAAAAAATTACAAGTTCCATCTCGTTTACTTATTACTAGACTTTTAAAAGTAGTGGCATTTTCTAGAAGATTTGGAATTAATACTGTTGAAAAAAGGAGAAATATTAACTGTAGGGAATAATAGTCTGCAAAATGTCTTACGTAAATGACTTTTATTGGCAGTGACTGTAGATTTTGCTAAACTAACGGTATTAATAAGACTTTCGTCGATTTTAATGAACGTTTGATCACCAGATGCACCGACCCATGTAGCTCTACGTCCATGTCTAGGTCCAATGTTTGTTATGGGCCCAGGTATTGAATACCATGGACAACGTGGATTTTGAAAACGCGATGCACTACTTTGACCGGGTTGGGCAGCATCCTGTGGAGATGTTATTGGCGGGACCCGTCCTAACTGGCCCTTCTAAATAAACATAAATATAACAGAATTTGTACAGTTATATCATAGAAGATGTCCTAAAATTGCATTTGTCCATAGTTACGCTAACATTACAGTTACAAGAAATAAATTTACAAAAAAGTTTTGCACAAAATAATATTCATAATTCTTTCAAATTATTATCAATTATATCGTTGCAGAAACCTGTATTTTAACAAACGACAAGGTCAAAGCACGAACTACAGACGGCGATTCAATACCACTACAAATTGACATCGACCGAAACAATTTCAGAAATTAAGCTAATTAATTAATATTTAAAAATATATAGCTTTCATACTGAAATACTACTACATGAAAGCCACATACAAATTGTATTTGAAAAATAAATTTATTAATTACTCTTCTAGAGCAATATTTTATTTAATATTTGGTTATTCTATTTAGTAGCGTAAACATTGTTGACAAATTTGGCAGACAATTAAATAAACGTTAACAGGTAGCTATGACAAATGCGAAAAAGTGTAATAATATTATTAGTATGAAAGTTCTGAAGTGCCTTCAGTAGGTTATATTAATAGACGCCATTTTTATTTATTAGCTCATGACGGTTGCTAAACCGATTCTTTAAAGTTGAATCGTTTTGGCAACCGACACGGCCAAAGTACGAACTAAAGACGACGAATCAATGACACTACAAATAATTCATTTTAATTGGAGTAAGTACCATGTAATTTATTTAGATTTTTCAGTCAATAAAATTTCAAATTCAAACAACATTATTTTTCTTTCTATATTTAGTGTAATTCAATAGCTCTATGATAGTAAAAAATTATAACTATGTCTGGCAGAGTTACAACAATTGACAAAATGTGATTAGTATTAAAAAAAACTTAAAAATTGTAAATATCTCGAAAACAATAGAGATATAACGTTTTAATTTAAATTAGTTTAATTTGGAACAAAAGCTAATATTTCTTTATGTTTACCAATGACATAATTGTCAAGATATTGGCAATATTCCGAAAGTATTGTAGTATAGGAATGCGGCACAAAATCCCATGTATTTTGTTACAGCAGTTAATTCTACATTTTAAGGTCGTATGAGATTTATACAGCGTGTAATCATTATCGGTACGGAGTAAGTGCACCAAACTAGATCACTCCTACGGATCGAATTATGTACTGTACTATACCTGTTGTGAAACTATTCATACCTGTTCAGCTCTTTAAATGGTGTACTTCTAAACTCTCTCGAAGGTCATTCCTAACAGCTTTGAACAGCTTCATAAGAACTCCAAACAGCTTTGTCTGATTTGCTTATAATTATTAAGTATAAGTAGTAGTGATAATATTAAATTATTACTACTACAACATTTAAAATAAGCCAAAGCTGTTCAGAACTCTTAAGAAGCTGTTCAAAACTCTTACGGCGATGTTCCGCTCTTAAAAATGGCTTTCAAAAGAGGTGTAAAGTTTTCCCCACATACTACAGAAGGTGAACAGGTATAATGCACACAAAATCCGACCCGCAGGAGTTCTCCGAAGTTTGCCACATTCGTTTCGTATCAAAACTTATTGCACCCTGTATTATTCAAACGACCTTAAAATACAAAATCAACTTTCAAAAGAAAATACATTGGATTTTAAGCTAGAAACCAAATACTTGCTTAGCAAACTAATCCTTAAATTTGAGATAGAAGTCGAGTATGAAATAATATTTAGATAAGGCCTTTAAATAATTGCTATGACGGCGAAATGGCGAGGGACATAGTTGCCATAATAGTAAAGCTAAGGAAGAACGCATCCTCGATTGGCTACTTGCTTGTATTTTATGTATATTCTATAATTCATTTAATATATGTACTAATTATATTATAACTTCAATTATATTATATTTTCTAGTGAAAGCTTTTAAGATACACTTTAAATACCTAATCAATTATAATAATAATAATAATAATCTTTATTTCAAAAGCCATATACATTCCACAAATAGACAAGTACACGCCAGAAATACGTCAAGTACAATAACTACAGATTAAAATAGTCTTCTAAACAATAGCAGGAGATCTGAAGGATATACTCCCGCAAAGACTTCTTAAAAACAGTAAAATTAGAAATATTTCTAATAGAATCTAGTAACTTATTATAAAATTTACAACCTACGAAGTAAGTTCCTTTCTGGAAAATTTGTTTTGAATGAGCAATTGGGAGCATATAGTTATTGAGACGTGTGTTGTGATCATGAGTTACGTTGCCGCTTGCAAAATCTCTTTTGTTCCTGAAGACGAAACACAGCACGTCCATTATATAAGTGTCATAAAAAGTAAGTAAAGCTTTTTCTTTAAAAAGTTGTCTACAAGAATCTCTGTAACCCAAACCGAAAATGATTCTTAGAGCTCTTTTTTGCAAGCTGAAGACCCTACTCGTTTCTGAGCATAAGCCCCAGTGTATTATGCAATACCGCAGACAAGAAATAAAGTTTGAATGATAGAACATGAGTAAAGTTTTAGCATTGCATGTTCTTTTAAGTTGCCTTAGCGTGAAACATACCTTTGATAGACAACTGCTGACATTATCAATATGTGAGTTCCATTTTAGGTTCTCATTAATTGTAAGACCAAGTACACGTAAACTAGAGTCCAGGTTAAAAATATCGCCATTTATTCAACGTTAGTCACAACTTTAGTTGTATTATGAAAATAAACAAACTTAGTTTTGGCCTTGTTAATGACTAACTTATTACAGCTCATCCATCTATGAATACGATTAAAAATGTCTGCTACTACACTGTTTAGTTCACATAAACTTGCTGACTTTATTAGTATACTTATATCATCAGCGTAAAGAACTGTTTGCTGTGCATTTTGAAGGGTATTTGGAAGGTCATTGATATATAGGAGAAAGAGTATCGGGCCTAATATTGACCCCTGAGGCACGCCACTGTCGACACTAATGTAGGATGACTGGTAATTTCCAATTTTGACGCTTTGTTTACGATTTGTAAGGTAAGATTCAAACCATTGATTAGGAATACCTCTAATGCCATAGTGCTCTAGTTTGTGTAGTAAAATCTTGTGGTTCACTAGGTCAAACGCTTTGGACAAGTCAATGAAGATACCAAGACACTGTTGACTGGTATCTAAAGTTTCATAAATTGTTTTTAAGAAATAAAATAGAGCTGTACTAGTGCTCCTATTTTGCCAAAAACCATGTTGATTTTCAAAAACTATGCCAAAATTATTCAAATAATTTTTTAATTGATTGTTCATAATGCATTCATAAATTTTAGCAAAAACAGATAGCAAACTTATAGGTCGATAATTACCTACACAATTTCTATCTCCACATTTATACACCGGCCGCACTGTGGATAGCTTCAAACCAGAAGGGAATATTCCTTTTTCGAAAGAGAAATTAATCATATAAGTAAAAACTGGAACGATCAAAGGTGAAGCACATTTTATCACCGATGATGAGATACAATCATGTCCTGTTGAAGATGATGTGCTTAAATTCTTAATAGCATTCGCAACTTCATTCTCAAGTACCGGCTGAATGTAGAAAGAAGAAGGTAAACATCGCATCTGCATAAAGTTGTTGATGTCATCAAAGTTAATATCATCCCTCGAGCCATCTTCGTTTTGCATCGATGGAAGAGATGTAAAATATTCATTAAATTCTCCACACATCCTTAGAGTGTTCCCCTCAGGTAAAGTATGGGCCTTGGTGCTGTTAGAGCTGTTGTGAATAATAGACCAAGCCGCCTTGGATTTATTAGAAGAAGAATTAAAGAAGGTTTCATTCATGTTATATTGTTTGTTTTTAACAAAATTTTTGTAATATTCTTCATAGCTTTTAAATTCATCAAGAAAAATGGGAAATTGTTGGCTGAATTCTTTTAACATAAGCAAATTATTTTTTATCTCAAATATGTCTGGAGTAATCCAAGAGGTATTTGAATTTTTATGTAACTTGTACTTTAATAAAGGAAAACAAATACTATGATAGTATAGAAAGATATTTAAAAATGTTGAAAAAGCTTGATCAGGACAACCACTCTCATAAACAGTTAGCCACGACTCCCTGTCTAACAAACTAAGAAAATTATTTAGTGAGTTATTACAAAATTTATGTTTGTAAATGTATTCATCATTATTATTACAAAATGATATCGATAAATTCAATATTTGACTATAGTGGTCTGAAAGGTTATTATCTACCGAGGATATCGAAAAAATTCTATTAGAAATATTTACAAAAAAGTTGTCCAACGTAGACACCGAATCCTTAACGACACGTGTTGGTTCCTTCAGAGTCCAGTCGAAGTTGTAGGCACCACACAAATCCCTCAGACGTTGGCGCATTGGCGACGACACTGAGAAGTTTATATTGAAGTCTCCACCGATAATAACCGGTCCACTTCTTTTTTCCAATATATCCAGCATGCCAGAAAAGTTTTCCATAAAAGTATCAAAGTCCGCTTGTGGGGGTCTATAAAGTACAATCAGCACAATGGACTGCGGTAATTTGACTTCCACCGCACTGATTTCAATTGTATTGTTGATGTGAAAACGCAACAGGTCCTCCAGCACAACACACTTGATTTTTTCCCTTGTAAAAATGGCAACACCTCCATGCTTATTCGGTCCACGGCAACTAAAAGCTGACAATTTGAAACTTGGTATTCTGAGCAATTGGATTTGATCACTGGACTGCCAATGTTCACTCAGAAGTAATATGTCAATGCTATGCTCTTTCAATGCAATATTTAATTCTGATATTTTATTTGATAAGCATCTTATATTTTGATGCATCACATTAATTATGTTTCTACATTTTTTTTGGCAATCCGGAATAAAAAACGATTTACACAGGCATCTTGTGGCCAAAATTCTGGTTTGTTAACTAGTTCAGAGAAAATTTTCGGATACGAAACCTTAAAAGAGGAATATCTATCCGGATATCTGCTTTTTAAGAGTTCACAATGAACTCCATCGACATCTTTAGATTTCATTTATTGCATCATATCCTCAACAGACAGCTTCGGATCTAAGTTGTAAACATGAAGATGACTGTAACTTGCAACATCTTTAATTTCTGTAGTGGCATTTGTTCCACGCATTACTTCGGGTGCTCTGGATTTTCTGTTTTTAGGTAATACCGTTTTCCACCCATCACTATTGTTGCGGTCGATTATTATTTCAGTAACCCCTGTAGTCGAATCTTGTTGTTGTCGTACATTCTCCACCGACCTTGCCTGTTTTTGTAGTGTTGGTTTTATACCCGCATCTGTTTGTGATCTATGTTTTATCACATTCGAAATCGTAGGCGGTACATTTTCATTTTTATAAGTAGAATTCTTTTCTTTTACGTCTTCAACCTTGAACTCATTATTACTTATTTTTTTCAGCACATTTGTTAGCTCACTATTGTTGTTTTTTAGTATACAAATTTCCTGTTTGAAGCTGCAAATAGTTTCTTGCAGTTTATCAGTCTCTTCTTTAATAATAGTTCTAAGAATGATAGAAAATTCCGAACTTTTCAAAAAATTAAGTACTTCCTCAGAACCAGATCGTAGTCCCGGTGGCATTTTATTTAAATTTAAAGTCACTTACGTCGTATATATATATATAATACAAGTTAAGTCAGACATATATATTCCAACTACCAACACCCGTGCTGCCTAACCGCTCGATCGCAACTAATTAATTGTAGTTTTACAATTTGCAAACTATTTAAAGACAAGCTATTATTATTAAGAAATAACGTTATTATTACTATTATTGATACAGTTTACAATAAAAGCAGCGACCGACGTTTTGGCATTGGATCTGTTGCCGTCTTCAGCCGAGGCATAACAAAATGGTATTTGTAAAAACATTATAGTACATAATTTAATTGTTCATAATAGATTAACTAAAGTTGAGTGGCTCTCGCAACCGGCATGCGCCACTAAATTAAAATGGCGTCAAATTTGAGATATTGCGAAATTTTACCTGTCAAGTAATATAACCTACAAAAGCCATTTCAGGACAGTCATAAATAATAATATTCATACACCATTTGACATTTGCATGACATTTGTCATAATAACCTTTTGACGTTTATTATAATTGTCATGTAAACATTTTAAATTTGTCAACAATGCGTGCCTCCTAAACAGCACAATAGCCAAATGTTATATAAAATATAGGTGTAGAAAAATAATGCAGCAAAATCACAATTTTAGAGAAGGATGAAAATACGTATTTGCTAATGTAGAACAAGTGAGCATATAGTGTGCTAGTAGGGATAAATAACATTGTCTGTTATTTTGAAATATATGTTATATATGTATACTTTTTGCTTTTTCTATATAGTATTTTAAATTGTTCCTTGTGTTTGCGCTTTTTGTATTTGTTTAAGTTGTTATTATTATTAATCTCAGTATTTTTAAAGACTCTATTAATGATTAAAGATTTATTGAAGGTAAGATCTATAAATCGTAAACAAAGCAAATGCTTTATAGGTTAATTATGTTTCAGCTTTCCAGAAGTGTTGAATTTAAGTTACTGTTTTTACCTGTTTATACAGTACTATGCAAAATGCAGCCAGAACTGAAGAAACGAATAAAGAGACATTTTACAGTGCTATAAAAAGAGACTGTACTGAATATATTTACCAAACGGCAACAAGAATGCCCAGCTGACTCTAAGACACGAATTGTTGACTTTACAGCCGAAGCTGCAGGTATCTGCTCTGCAAGTGTTTTTAATATTTTACGAGAACACAATGCACAAGATGCGAAACCTCCAAAGACGTATACAAGAGGACGATCTGTCCTGGATAATATTGATGATGATATGCGCAATATTATTAGACGTATAGTACACTCATTTTTCTATAAAAATGAGGTGCCGAGAGTGGATAAGATTTTATTGAAAATAAATGAAGATGAGAACTTGCCAAACCTCAAACGTACAACAGTGTGGAAGTGAATTTCTCTTTCAAAAAAAGAGCTTGTAATGGTTTTTTAAAGGAAAAATGTGAAAGACTACCATCACATCATTGCAAACTGAAGCCGATTGAATTAATATGAGCCCAAGTTAAAGGAGAAATTGCAAGGAAAAACACTACATTTAAATTAAGGAAGTCAAAGAGCTGTTACACACATAATTGAACAATGTTACAAAATAGAACTGGTTAAATGCCATCAAACATGTTAAGGAAGTAGTGAAGAATATGTGGGAGTTAGACGTAATTGTCGAAAATTTACAAGAGTTTCATAATTAATTTGGAAAGTTCTGAAAGTAGTGAATATGACAGTGACATTCAGGAATAATTTTAATTGTCAACACAGAAAAATTTAAAATATATGATTACATTCATAGTTTCTTTCGCTCTTTCTTCTATATATTTTTTAAAAATAATGTATATTGTGTATGCATTTAATTTATATATGTTTACTATGTATGTACTCTATCTATACACGTATAAAATACCTTATAAATTCACAATAAAATAACTACCTATGCCCTATTTAAACTTGTAATTTATATTATATACACATGTGAATAAAGTCTTTAATATATTTGCTTCATTTTTAAATACTTATATTGGTTTTGTATTATGTGTTAAAATGCCTGATATTGAATTTGACAAATGCATATTAAATTATCTTAAATTGTTTACAAAATGCGCATTTGTGTATTTTTTTGTTAAGTCAATTAATATTTATCCACTTATTAAGTGATGGATTTTAAGCAATTTACGAATGTTTTGTTGATATAGGTTATGTTTGAGATTTACGTATTTTAGTTATCTAAAAAGACAAAACATGCATTTTCTGTAAATTTAAATCGGGTCGGTATTTTATATAAATTAATAAGTTGTTGTTTTTGAAAATTTAAATATGCAATCAAAAGATTTTATAACAGTTTATTGTTAATATAAGTTTTCTATTGTAAATTGAGCTGTGCACGTGAAACAGTCGTGAACAGCTCGTGATTACTCTATATGTTCAGTGAATGGAGTATAGTTAATTTTATTATTTTGAAATTGTTCCGGCCGATCGAAATTTGTAGTGGTATTGAATCGTCGTCTTTAGTTCGTATTTTGGCCGTGTCGGTTGCCAAAACGACTCGACTATAGAAGGATTTTATATGTACATATAAAAAAACCTCAATGGCTAACTAACCACTAACCTGATAATTTCCGAACGTGTATACTTCACCCTTGGATGTTAATACAACTGTATGATTACTGCCAGCAGCAATGTGTACTGCACTGCATGGTAATTTCACCAACTGTATACTAGCTTTTGCTAAAATGTCACCACAACCTAATTGGCCATATTGATTGGAACCAAAACTATACACCTAAGAATTGACGAAGAGGACATCATAAACGAAAGCATGATTTTAAATAAATTATGTTTCATTACTTGACCGTTCTGCAGAAGTAATACAGTGTGGTGTAAGCCACAGGCGATTTGAATAACTGGACTGTCACACATGAGCAGTATTTTTGCTGGTGGTAAACATGCGATTTTCGTAGTGTCGCGCTCCACATCTGAACCAGTCTGTTCTTTCGCTGCAAGAATCGTGTGAAATTATATAATTAATAACCAATAGAGTTGTAGAAAATACCTATAATATTTGCTTGTTTCAAGATATTATTTGCACGATGCATGGGAGAAGACGCCAGGGGTTGAGATGATCTTGGGAATTTACCTTTTACGACTTGTTTACTGGTTCCAACAATGCCTTTTCGTCTAGATTTTCCCTGTTCCATTCTCGACAATAGCTACACATATAAAAAAACACTTCAAACATTAGTTCTGCAGTCGTTTACAAATATGAGATAGTCAGGCAGAACACATTTTAATTACAGCTTTTATATTCTAAAATTGCGTTGATTTCTATAGCTCCACGTATTTTACTCTATTGTCTTTTTAATTTAATCCGTAATCATACTGTTACACAAGTCTGTGTTTTTTCTATAGTTCACTGAGGAAATGGGATGTCCAAAGGGCTTTAAAAACACTGGTACTTCAACATTAGCAAGGAAGAATTGTTGAATTTTATTCTCTACAGCTATGGGGAGCAGGAAAGGTACTGACTGATCTCGAAGCTAACAGATTTTTTTATTTTGATTTAAACTGCCCATCGCGAGATTCAAACCTACCAATACGTGGTACGTTCAAACTGCGTTTCAGGATTTGACCCTTTAATCACGAGGAAACTCACCCATAAAGATGGTAGTAAGCATGAATAACAAGAGTATTTGTGTTTCACGCTTCGCTGTCATTTTATTATGTCGTAGATACAAATGTTATACCATGATTCTCTAAATCAGTGATTCTCAACTACTGTGCCGCGGCACTTTTGTGTGCCGCAATATTATTTAATAATATGATTTAAAAAGAAAAATCCTTTTAACAGGAATACATACAGTAGAGTCTCGATATAGTGAACACACCATATAGTGAACTATCCACTGCAGTGAACAGTGACTGACAAGTTGATTTCCACTGATGAAGCACTGAAATCTTTGAATACGGTTTTTCAGTGGGCTGAAGAAAACCCAAATGAAATAGAATATTCTCGTGTAATTGCCCTTCAACATTTGAGAACTAAGTTGGTTCAAAAAATGTACAATAAGCCAACAAAGCAAACAAAAGTAACAGATTTCTTTCAATCCACTGACTAACTTAATTTTGCATATGTATTTTTTTTCTACTGTATTACATAGTTATTAAGCACTATTACTGCTATTCATTTTTTTATTTTATTATAAGGTTTAAGCATTAAAATATGAAGTGTTAAGTTAATAAAGTAATAAACACATTGTAAGTATTCCTATTGAGCGTTTTTAACTGCACTCCAAATAGTGAACAACCTCGGTGGAGTGATAAAGGCATGCATTAATTAGTTCACTATATCGAGACTCTACTGTATTTAAATTCATAAAAAAAATTTAAATTATTTCATTATTTGTTTTGCAACGCGTTCTTTCTTACACCCCTATTCTGTAACTTTTTCGTTACGCATTTTCGAACGCATTGTACCTAAAAATCGTTACGGTCGAACTTTCGTGTTCTGTAAGTTTCGAAGCGTACCGATGTCGCACGAAATTCGAACACCCTCGGCAACTTATGTTCGTAGCGTACCGAAAGCAAATAGGCATTCGTTACGAGAGTTGTGTTGTGTGTTTTATATGTGCCTCAAGTCGACTCACACTTGTCACTAGTACGTAGAAAAACAGGTTGTTTTAATGACAGTGGGGATTCCCAACGCGTTGCGTAGCAGTTAGTGAACATTTTCTTTCGTTAAAATTGGCAAATGTATGTGATTCAGTTTACTATTAATTTATTTGCTTGCAGTTTCAATTTATAAAATTATATAAACATATTGGTTTTGCAGTATTGTATTCTCAAACTTGAATAAATCGTATTTAAAGGTAATATTTAATTCGCCTTTTTTTAATAATGTTTCGACAATATTATTAAGTTAATGAGCCCACGCCCGGTACAAGTAAAAATACTTCTTGCTCCAAAAAATACGTTGTTCATTGGAAACACAATCATGATTTTTTGAAATTTGGATTTACCTCTACAATGGAAAATGACAAAGTTGTTCCCGAATGTGTGACATGTGGTTGTAAATTATCAAATAGTGCTATGGTTCCGAGCAAACTCCAACGTCACTTGGTGACTGATCATCCTTCGCTTTCAACAAAAGATAAAAGCTACTTTCAAAAGTCTTTATCTTCAAAGTCTAAGCAAGTAAAAGTTTTTGAAAAACAAGTCGGTGTGTCCGAAAAGGCTCAAGTAGCTTCTTACGAAATAGCTGAATTGATTGCTGCTAAATTAAAACCTCACAATTTGGCTGAAGAAATTATATTACTAGCTTGTCGCAAAATTGTAAAAATAATGATTGGTGGATCAGCAGATATTGATATTTGTAAAATACCACTTTCGAATGACACAATCCATCGCAGAATTAAAGATATGTCGCAAAATATTGAACAAAATATTGCAAAAACTCTTGCAAATTCAAATTTTGCTCTACAAATCGACGAAACAACAGATATTACAGGAAAAGCTCAATTAATTGCATTCGTTAGATTTATTCACGAAAATGATATAATTAATTAATTTTTATGTTGTCGGGAGTTACCTGATTTTACAACTGGCAAACATATTTTTGATGTAATTAGTTCATATTTAGAAGAAATTAAAGTTTCATGGAAGTCATGTATTGGCATTTGTACAGGGTGTTTCATCGGTTGGGGTATCGCGAATTAAAGTGCCTAAATATAAAAATATCGACTTCAAATTTTAACCACTTATAGAGCTTTTAAACCGCTACCAGCAGGTTAGGTTGTTTTTGATAATATTATTTTAATTAATGCGTAAATTAAAAAAAAACGTATTATCAAAAATTAAAAGTGCTCAAAAAATGTTCAAATTTGAATGGTGATACGTGGAAATATCACCCATATTAACTTCACAATCAGAATTTTTATAAACGAAACCGTTTGTCAAATAAAGTCAATATTAAATAATGTCGTTTTTCTTACGACAGATTTATGGTACTTAACTTTCTAATTGTGCTGTCCGCAAACAGGTAGTCCTTTTAAATTTATGACGGATAATAAATAAAAATTTATGACGGATAATATTCAACCCTGAAGCCTTCAGTTGTTGTTGTAGTTCTACTAATCGGGAAGCGTTTCCAAGGGCATTCTGAATCACAACTAACATCACAAAGTACCTAAATGTAAGTTCAGAATGCACTTGGAAACGCTTCCCGATTAGTAGAACTACAACAACAACTGAAGGCTTCAGGGTTGAATATTATCCGTCATAAATTTTTATTTATTATCCGTCATAAATTTAAAAGGACTACCTGTTTGCGGACAGCACAATTAGAAAGTTAAGTACCATAAATCTGTCGTAAGAAAAACGACATTATTTAATATTGACTTTATTTGACAAACGGTTTCGTTTATAAAAATTCTGATTGTGAAGTTAATATGGGTGATATTTCCACGTATCACCATTCAAATTTGAACATTTTTTGAGCACTTTTAATTTTTGATAATACGTTTTTTTTTAATTTACGCATTAATTAAAATAATATTATCAAAAACAACCTAACCTGCTGGTAGCGGTTTAAAAGCTCTATAAGTGGTTAAAATTTGAAGTCGATATTTTTATATTTAGGCACTTTAATTCGCGATACCCCAACCGATGAAACACCCTGTACAGATGGTGCTCCAGGTATGACTGGACATCTAAAAGGATTTGTAGCACATGTTAAAGAACTAAATGGGAATATATTAGTTACCCATTGTTTTTTGTATCGAGAAGCACTTGTTACAAAATATTTGTCATCAGAATTGAAAATAGTGCTGGAACAATGTCTTAAAGTGATTAATAATATAAAATCAAGACTATCAAAAAGTCGCTTATTTAGTAAATTATGCTAAGCTATGGAAGCCAAGTACGAATCCTTGTTACTGCATACAGAAGTAAGGTGGCTGTCCAGAGGAAAAGTTTTATATCGTGTGCTGGAATTAAAAGACGAAATGAAAATGTTTTTTGAACAAGATAAAAATTAAGATTTTGTTCATTTGTTGGAAGATAAAATATGGTGTACTAAATTGGCTACTGATCAGGCATTTTTGTTATTTTTAATAACATAAATTCAAGTATACAGGGGCCTTATGAAAATATCTTAAACTCAACCGATAAGGTGGTGGGAATTGCAAAACCAAATAACTTTATGGAAGAATAAAGCTCAGAAAGGCAATTTAGACAAGTTTGAGTCAGTCCCAAAAGACTTATAAAACTATTGAATTAATTGTTATTGATAATTTGACAACATTAGAGGAGAGAATTATTCATTATTTCCCAAAATTAGATATAAAGAAATTTGATTGGGTTCGTAATCCATTTCTCATAACAGATACTTCTGTATTTGACTTAACTTTGAATGAAGAGGAAGAACTCATTTTGCTTTCCAATAATCGAGATTTAATTTTAAAACATTCAGAAGAATCAGTTAATTCATTTTGGACTAACATTAGATGCGATTATCCAATGATAGCCAAGAAAGCTTTAAACATATTATTACAATTTTCCACATCTTATTTGTGTGAATTCTGATTTTCAGCATTAACCAACATTAAAACTAAAAAAGATCAAGATTGTTAAATGTAGAAGACGATATGAGAGTAGCATTATCATTTTTGAGAGCAAAAATAAATAAAATTATCAAAAAACATCAAGGTCAAATTTCGTATTAAAAGTATTCTTATTATTAATTTGTAATTAATCCCTTAATAAACGTACTGTTATTTTTGTAGTACATACTATTTTATATCGCACATTTAAAATTATTATCATAAACTATTTTACGCAGTTTGTTATAGGTAAGTAAATAATATTTAAACTTATCTTTTTCTTTGTGTGCCGCCAAATTTTGAAATCGTTAAAAGTGTGCCGCAACAAAAAAAAGGTTGAGAATCACTGCTCTAAATACTTTAAACTTTACCTGTACAATTACAAAATATGCATAGTTGCTTTTACCTGTTCTTTCAACTCTCGAGCTCTTTGTTTCGGTATGACGAGATCTTTAACTTTATCTCGAAATATCAAATCAAGTCTCATCATTCCTGCCAAATTGACACCGCTGGGGGGCTCTATTATTGATAATTCGGCATTATCGAAATTCTCTCGGGCACATATTTTGCAACAACCACAAACGGCACAACCACTATCTCCTTCACCACAACCACATTCCCTAAACAAGAGAAATACTTATAGTCATAAGTTCATGACTTTCATGTTATTGGTTAATTATATAATACATATATCTGGTTTTAGAAGTACATTGGTTAATCATTATTCTCTTTCCAAACATCAATTTTTCATATACAAGATTTTATTTATTTACTTAATAATACATTTCGACTATCGTACGCATTAACTGCTTTAACTGAAATCTATCTGAGAGTCAATACGGTATCGTTTTTTAAGTAAATTTTCGCAATTTATTTTGTCCACGTCAATATTAGAAATATCAAGTTAATAATTTTTTTCATGAATTACAATACTCACTGTCCCGGATTTCTGTCTGGCCTCATAGACGACAAACAACTAATAGAATAACCAGTACATTCACGACATACTGTGCAAACCATGCACAAATCATGATGCCAAGTATGCATACGAGGAGGACACATCTGTCTTTTGATTATGTCATCAACTTCATTTCCTTCTGAGCTACCCGGCTGATTTTCCACGTCCTCCCGATTCACATCCTCCAATTCATCATAAATATCTTGATCCTCTTGAGTACCACACGTGTCCATTGCAATTACAGTAGAAACAGTTTCTGAAAATCAAAATTGCAGATTTTAGCAATTGTTTAAACTCGACAAGGGGGATTTAATTATGTAGCCCAAAAAAATCAATAATAATATATTATTTATATATTGCCGTCAAACGGATTCGCTGTTTGTACTATCTTTCATCTATGATTAAGATGTTTCAAGATTTTATGTCGTCAGATTATTGCCGATTTTTCGCGACTGACCTAGTATGTTGTAGTTACTGTGGTAAGAGTAACTGTAAAATTTTTGCGACATCCGGTAACAGAGGGGAAGGTGTAATGACGTCATCAATAACTGTCACTTTGTTAACCGCTGCATACACAAGTCGGGAGGAGTGTTACGCTCGGTATGTTGTATCTGTCTCTGTCTGTCATTGTTGACAGTTGGGTTGACAGTAGTTAAGTGAATAAGCTCAAAACACTTGCAATTTGCAGTGCCTTTCGTTGTATTTTCGTCCATATATCTTTTTAGAGTTTTGAGAATATTTTAAAAGTGTCCTTTTGCATACGAAATAGTTCGAAAATAGTTTTCTCATGATATGCATTTATCCATACATCATCAACTGTAGGTCGAAAGTAAATGTCCCTTAATTTAAAGCACCAGTTAGCTGTTTGTGTTAAATGTAAAGGTTTCAGTAATATTAGCCATTCAATCATACCATCCTCAAAAAAAAAATGTGTCGGTCAAATAAATTATTAATTCACGAATTTCCATCACGAACACATATAGGTTATGTAAAGTAAACTTGTGTGTCTTGTTTATATTGCTATTTCACTGCAAAAACCCTGGCAGAAACGGTATGCACTGATGTTTTTGCGAAAGCACTAACCGAGCATTAGTCGTCGAGTGGGGAGTCTCACCAATAGTGACCGTGACAGTTAACCTGGTTAGTGCATATGTATGCTAACCTGCTGTTTATACTACGAGGGACGCCTGAAAAATTATCGGCTTGAGAGATAGGTGGTGTTAAAAATAGTGAATTCGTATTGGAACGTTCCATGGTTTACAGAAAAACATTAAAAAAATATTATCATGTGTTAATTCATTTGCGTTGTAGCAGCTGGTTAATATAAACGTGTCATTGATTTTTTTATTGTTCAGTCATTTTGGATGGTTTAACACCAACAGAAAGTCATCTGAAATTGTTAAAAGTGTATAAGGATTGCATCACCTTCACATTGCACTGTGAAAAAATGGGCTGCTCTTTTTACATCCGGTTGTACAAGTCTCGAAGATGATGCACGCGAAGGTCGTCCAAAAACTACTACAACACCACAAATCAAAATTAAGTTATTGGAAATAGTTTGCATATAAAATTACATACAAATAAGAGTTGTGCAACATAGGTGCTGCATTTGCTGACCAAAAACGTATTGTAATGCGGATTTCTCAAGCGTGTTTGGACTGTTGATGAAACCTGTATTCACTACTATACACCAGAGCGTAAAGAACAGTCGAAACGGTGGACTAAAGCCGGTAGAAGTGCACCAAGGTAGGCAAGACGGTTCCATCAGCAGGGCAAGTGATGGCAACAG
Source organism: Amphimallon solstitiale (assembly GCA_963170755.1). Lineage (NCBI taxonomy): Eukaryota > Metazoa > Arthropoda > Insecta > Coleoptera > Scarabaeidae > Amphimallon > Amphimallon solstitiale. The sequence goes on from OY720675.1 coordinate 36,039,335, forward strand.
TGTTATTTTTTTGGGACTACAAAGTTGTTTTGCTGATCGATTATCTTCAGAAAAGAAAAATATTAATGTAATCTTTGGGATTAATTGGATGCAAATATTCCTGAAGAGCTGCTTTAAAGAAGAAAAAATCAAAACCAGCAACGAGTGCTTCCCGATCGACTCGAATGTAAAAATTGCAAAAAGCATTGGCTCTTTGGGACATCAAAAAAAATCGATCTTGATAGTAAGAAAGTCTGGTTTATAAAATATCTCTTTCCTGGATTTTCATTTATTAAAAGTTAAGCAAATAGAATTGCTAAAAATTGTTCGAACAACGTTGTAAGCGCTTTTTATTTGACAACACTGACATTAGCAATTAATTGTAATCTAACCAACAATAGGTACGTACATGAAATGTTTATATTAATTAGGTACAATACTTTTAGTTTGGGAAGATTTATAATTTTATGTTCGTACAGAAAATATTGTACAAATCACTTGCGTGAAAACATCTTCAACGCATTAGCGCACTTAAAGACACTCCCTTCTTTCAGTAGCTCGTGCTTTAAAAATACGCTCATGCGGAAACATAGTCTTCCTGGTTCGTAAATAACTGTTTTCATTTAGACAATGCGCATGTTCACACCAAGTGTTTTAACGATGGGAAAATTCAATAAATTCAAATACAAATTGCTTGAACATGAGCGTATTTGCCAGATTTGGCTCGTTCAGACTTTCTTCTAAACCTGCAAAAATACTTGGCTGGATAAAATTACGTGTTTTTAACGAAAAATAGTTCATATAGTATACAGGTTGTTCACACTTAAACCCGCACCATTGGTAACTCCGTTATTATTGGAGCTACGAATTCGTCCAAATTAGCAAACTAGTAGGATTTTTCCTGGCGGTTACGACGATGAATACAAAAAAACAATTGAACGTCGCGTTTTTCAGATATTTGACAAAATGTAATTTTTTAAATGGAACACCCTATATATTTTTATGCGGTTGAATAAAAAATTTAGTTCTGAATAAAAATGTTTAAATACATTATCTTAAAAAAATTGAAAATAAAAAAGTTATCACGTGATTTCTTAAACATTGCATTTTGTTTAAAAAAATTTATGAAAGACGTAGCATGTTTCACATGTTTATCCAATTGAAGTCATCTTCAGATATTAAATAAAATAATATCATAAACATCCTTAAAATTTGCTTACTTTATCACTAAAACGTAAGTTTTCAAATGAGATACCGTGCATTTTTAGGGATTTAGGATTTGTTTTTAGGGATGCCTAACGAAATTTGTAATTAAATAATATGTACCGATTATTGTATACTATTCTCTTGTTGAACGGATGAAAAAAATTTTGTATAGGTCCTAGAATGTTTGTTCATAATATTCCTAAATGAATTCAAACGAAACGTTGTGTTTTTAACGAAATTTATTTTGATTTCGTCCACGAAACTTAAGAATAACAAATAAAAGAATAATAAACACTATCAATCAACATACATAACTAAAATAGTTGTTCGAAGGTACCACCTTCTTGGTCCAGACACTTGCGGGCTCTTTTCTGAGTGCAGCGCGTGGCTTTGAGAAGGGTCCTTCCATCAATATTCCGAATAATGGCCGTAATGTTATTTTGAAGTTCTTCCACATTTTGGTAACGATGTTTGTAAACTTCATTTTTCACTCGGCCCCATAAAAAAAATCTAGCGGAGTTAGATCTGGTGAGCGTGGGGGCCACAGAACTGGTCCATGAGTTCCAATCCAACGGGGTCCAAACAGTCTCTCCAGTAATGCGTTAACGATATGGTGATTATGAGCCGGTGCACCGTCTTGTTGGAAGTATATCCGCGGCCTATCCATCAAGTTCACGTTGTCCACGAAATCTTCCAATACATGAGACATAAAGTCCTCATATCTCTCTCCCGTTAATGAGCCGCGGTAAAAAAAAGGACCCATAATTTTAGATCCAATCATACCACACCAAACATTAAGGCTGAACCGATGTTGTGGATTAGTGGGATGAGGTAAAAAAGGATTTTCCCGACTCCAAAAATGATAGTTTTTTCGATTAAACATTCCCTTATTAGAGAAGTTACTCTCATCCGACCATAAAACATATCGAGGAAAATTTGGATCTTCTTCATATTTATGTAGGAACCATTCACAAAATTCCATTCTTCTTATATCATCATTAAGATGCAAAGTTTGTACTGGCCGATATTTGTATGGCTCAAAATTATATTTTTTCAAAATTTTATGAATCGTTCCCAATGAAAGGTCTATTTCTCTTGCCAATTCTCTAATTGAATTGTTAGGATACGCCTCAAAATATCCCAGTACATTTATCTCTACTTCCTCACTAACCACAAATTGCTTCTTCGTTCTATTCTTCTTGAAAACCTCTTCGTTTCGCCGAAATTGTCTGTATAATTCCAAGAAATATCTTCTTTGAGGAATCGCGCGCTCGGGAAACATTGCACTATAATGTTCGCGAGCTCTAATAGTGTTTTTTCTCTGAAATATGTAAGCTTCCATAATATCACATTTTTCCTCATGTGTGAAAACCATTTGTATTAGAAGAAAACAAGAAGAAAACAGCAAAATAACAATGCGAATTTTAAAACTGACGGATTGTTATTGAATATTTTTTTTATTGGTGCCTATTTGATCAAAATTGTAACAACTATTGTAATGTAGGCTAATTTCATTTTCTCTTTTCCTTTTTTTCTGAGTGGAATTTTAAATTATACTGTCCCATTTTAAAATGGGTACTTTTCTGATTATCTCGGGAATATGCCCCTTTAAAGAAATCACGTGATAACTTTTTATTTTCAATTTTCTTGAGATAATGTATTGAAAAATTTTTGTTCAGAACTAAATTCTTTATTCAACTGCATAAAAATATATAGGGTGTTCCATTTAAAAAATTACATTTTGTCAAATATCTTAAAAACGCGACGTTCAATTGTTTTTTTGTTTTTATCGTCGTAACCGCCAGGAAAAATCCTACTAGTTTGCTAATTTGGACGAATTCGTAGCTCCAATAATAACGGAGTTACCAATGGTGCGGGTTTAAGTGTGAACACCTTGTATACAGGGTGCGGCAAAAAGATCTGACGGTTTTAAAGTAAAAATAACATAAAAATGAAAAATGGTAGAAATTGTTTTACAATCTAGTAGGATGTACATGTAAATTAATGAAAATTACTTCAGAACATCCGATTTCGTCCGCTTGAAATCTGAAGATAACGTCCTTATTAAATTAATGAAAATTACATCAGTACAAGCGATTTCGTCCGTCTAAGATCTGAGTAGGTGGGGGGGGGGGGATAGGCGCATCTCACAGGCCACACGTGGACATTATTAATAGTCATGGAGCAGTGGTCGGCTGAGCCACATTAAAACGCCTACGGAACTGCCACTGAACAGCAACGCAGGAATCGGCACTTTTAAAAAACGTCTCCACAACAAACACACGGTGCTCAGCCGACCACTGCTCCATGACTACTAATAATGTCCACTTGTGACCTGTGAGATGCGCCTATCCCACCCCCACCACCTACTCAAATCTTAGAGGGACGAAATCGGATGTAATTTTCATTAATTTAATAAGGACGTTGTCTTCAGATCTTAAACGGACGAAATCGGCCGTTTTGACGTAATTTACATTAATTTACATGTACACCCTTGTGTAATAAGCAATAAAACAACTTCTATCATTTTTCATTTTTATGTTATTTTTACTTTAAAACCGTCAGATCTTTTTGCCACACCCTGTATATATCAACTTCAATTTCCCAGAAAATCCAGGTAAAATCAATTTTTCGAAAATATCCCAATTTTATGATTCTTTTTTGCTCAGACTAAATGAGCAACATAGATTATAACAAGTATCGTTTTTTAATGAAACAATGCTCAGTAATGGATTATGCATCGAATGATCGGCTAGAAGAAGTATGAAAATTAAAACAAGAATGCTGTCAAAGTTTGAACAATGAGACTCTTTATTTAAATAATTAATATGTACTCCATATAATTTAAAGCCAAAGTCTATTTCAAAGTATTCACAATATCGCGTTCGTTAAATCTAGAGTTACTTGATTGCTTAGTTTACCTTCTTTTCCCGGAGGAACAAAATCTCTGCCGCATTGGTACTTATTGTTAATTCCAAATGTAAAAACTTGACCTTTGCTCGTCAAAGCAGCAGCATGGGCTTTTCCTAAAGCTACTTGCACAATAAATTCTCCCTTCAAGTTGCAAACTTGCCCTGCAAAAGCAATGAAATAGTAAAGCTTTAGAAACAGAATTTTATCAACTTTACCTGTTCCCTGGTCTGTATGAGTGGTATCTTTGCCGAACATTAATAACTCGCCATCTTTGTTAATCAACGCTGTAGTGCCATTATTACAAGCGGCGTATGTAATAAATTGCCCGTCAACTTTTATCATTTTTTTTGGTTTCACGGCCTTAGGCTGTCTTCGAACTTTGTTTTGATCTCCATCTTCACCTCGTCTTGCAGTACCTTAGCAAAGAAAAAATGATAATACCCAATCGTAGTAAACTAAGAGTATAATAAATATCTCAAAAATAATAAAGCTTTTACTAATATTTACCAGCAAAGAATACCGATCCATCATCAGTTAAAAATACAGCATGCATTCCATCATGCCCAACTGCAACATGAGTAACTTTTGGAGCTTTGGTAAGCAAAAGTTCACACCATTTTCCTGTTTTAATTCCAGCTTGTTTTATCCCTAAAGATGCTGCTTTTCCACAATATAAAACCTTCAAAGATCTAGATTAGAAATATGTACTTTAAGGAAAACGTAATTATACTTTTCCTGTAGTTGTTCTAATCAAACCAAAATCTTTGCCCGCGCAAATTGAAGCCACTTCATCATCCGTAGCTATATTAACACTTAACGAAGCTACATCGTCATCATAGGGGGCAGCACCTAATGTATCAACGCATTTCCTAGCTAATTTCAACGGTAATTCACTTATCAAAGCTGCGGGGATTGTATTCTGATTTAAGATTCTCACAACAAATCCATCCTAAATAGAAATCAATTTTATAATAAACTCAACAGAAAATAAAGTCTAGAACATTACATCTTTGGCTGTTAATACGGTGCCTAAATTTTCACCATCTGAAAACACAACTGAGGCAGCTGCATCGCGACTATGTAAGGGAACTGATCCAGATATTAACAACGATTGCCTTTCGACAATTAAAAATTCACAACCTCGTCTTCCATACAATTTCAAATATAAATTTCCCTGAAATTAAATATTTTTGTTATATCGGGCAAGTGTTGCTTTAATTCAAATATTCTTACTGCACAAAATACTAATGTTCCTTTGTCGTTTGGATAAAAATCAGGTTTCCAAACATAAACGTGTCCTTTTAGAGTTCCTCCATATCCAGTTCCAATTTTAAAAAGGCCTACAGAAGTAAATAAGTATAAATACTGGCCATCGCTAGCTGAAGATTTAAAGTTAGGCGGCGAGTTTTGGACATCCGTAGGCATTCGTATAGTGAAGGAATCGATTTTTGCACTTTCAGGAATCCCGTGCATTATCAAATCGGGTTTAATGACTTTGCCCATTAGTACGCTATGAACGCTTCGTTGAAGAGATGTTAGAACTGCTGGCATCTAAGTAAACACAAATTTTACTTTTACTCTCAAAGGCAGAAACATTGCATTCTTAAACATTACATTCTTAAAAATATTCGAAAAAGATTAAAACTAAAACTAACAGAAAAAATAAGTATATTCTTAATAATATTAACCTTCACTGGAACTATATTACGCGTTGGTGCGCCTCGATTACTCTAAGGCCTTTGATATGATTAATCATGAGCTGTTGCTATCAATCTTGTGTCACATTGGTATGAGTGCTGGTACTTTACGTTTTTTTTTGAGCAATATTTAAGCAAAACGATTCAAATGGTTACAGTTAATGGTAACATTTCGCTCTCTCCCACTGGCATCTGGTGTGCCGCAGGGGAGTGTGCGTGGGCCCTTATTATATATTATTTATTCCTCCAATATACTCAAATCTTTAGAATTTTGCAAATTTTATGCATATGTTGATGACACTCAGTTATATTATTCGTTCGACCCATCACATTATTCAGATGCCGGGGCGCGAGTTAATGCTGACCTTAAAGTTGTGTTTGATACCTCTACGGAGCTCATTAAACTGACATCAATTTGTATTTGTCGATTTTCAACTGTTTCTGATATCGGGCGATTTTTTGTTAAAAATTGTACAACATATGAAAATTTGCTATGAAATAACGATTGATGACGAAATACCTATTGTGGGCTCAATTAGTAGAGACATCTTTTCATTACGTTAAATTAATGTTTATTTCAATATATCTACGCATGTTCTTTAGAATTACATACCGTACGCAAAATGGAAAAATTCTAAAAAAAAATGAAATGAAAGAGTCTGTATAATGCTTGTCACTTTATTATTATTTATGTAGCTAAAATTCCTTGGAGAACGCAACGTTTTCTTCTTTGAATGAATAATTAACAGTAACTAAAAAAAATAAAATCCTTTTTGTGTACGCAGATAAGAATGAAAAAACATCGTCTGTACGGAAGGTACTTACATGATTTTTTTAAGAATTAAAAGAATTTATTTATAAATATTGTCTTATAATCTATACTTATAAAAGAAATTTTAAAATTTAGAATTTTTTTTATTTAATGTTTTGTAATATTTTGGGTAGTCCTCAGTGAATTTCAGTTCGCGATGACACTTGCCGGGAAACGTTACAACTGACAGATAGAAAGAGCGTATAAAGCATATAGGTATATATAATACTACTATATCGCGTGTAGATAAGGAGAACTTCGCTCCAACATTGTGAAATAGAACACATTGTGCTATGCTGTTTTAGAGGCACGTTGTCCAAACTGCGCATGCGTTACAAATATTTTTTCAAATTTAGGTCTGTTTGTTTATCACATACATTCATTACTATACCCTGTCTCAGAATAAGAAGGAGTGATTCAAATATCCCGCCAAAACATGGAACACATAGCTTAAAATTTAGTAGACAATTTGATATGACATCATGACAATTGAGGTTAGAAGAACTGTATTAATTCTAACTAAGGATTTAGCTGTTTTGTGTTTCATTTACTACTTTCGTTAAAATAGATGGATGTGCCGCTTTTCCTTTTACCAATCGAAGCAGCTATACAAGTGCACGGCAATGGGAAACAGGAGAGTAAAGTTATAAACACAAGTATGTGCATACATCTATAATTTGATTAATACAAATCTCTTAACATTCAAATCTGTTCATTCTAGTTTTGAAAAAAAAATTAGAAGAATCTATGGATAAAGATATAGGCCCAATTTACAAATGAAAGCATAGACTTTGTTCTGAGCGTTTTAAGGAGGATTGCCGTTATAAATATATAATTACTGCACACATTTATTATTAAATATTTGTATCAGAGAGCAAGAATGAATAAAACCTTTTATCTATTATCAAAACGTCCTTAAGAACTTGCAGAAGAGGTTTTGTTTATTAGTTTCTATTTTAAATATCAATAAAGAACTTACAGATAAATCATTCGCATTACTGCGACAAACCTTGAAGAGGTAACTTCAAGCAACTAGTCTTGGAAATTTGAATCTTACATATGACAGTAATAAATAGAAAAATTTACATCGGCTGAAGTTGTTTACACGAACTGCAAAGATAATTACATATACATTACTAATTATTATTCCCTATTAAAATTTATTTATTATGAAAATATGTAAAGTATAACAAATATTTATTTCTACTATATATTGGAAATTAACAATAATTTAGTGTTCACATCATGTTAAAAAGATTAAAAATTTACATGGTCGGCACAATTTTTCCAAATACTTATTGTAACATTTGTAATTGCTTCTGTCAAACGTTCTCATATAAGTGATATTCTGAAAGGGGATTTTTTTAAAGCAACTTCATCTTATGTATCAATTCAGATCCTATATGAAGTATTCTTAATTGCCTATCTTTATCGGTATGGCTATTTAATCCTACAGGTTTTCAACAAAGCTTGTCGTGCACTCATTATACTTGTGTCAATCCAAACTTTTTCCCATATTCTCCACCAGATATTTTCACCTTTTTCTATTAGTACAGGATTCTTTATGTTTGATAAATATTTCTGAAATATAACATGTATATGAACATGTGGTAATATAATTAGTATTTAATTAACACTTACTTGAAATTAATGAGTCAATTCTAGAATATGTGTGAGTTGTCCACTTCATTTATGGTATGAACTCATCTATAGTTATTTTTGCAATGATATTAATTGTTGAATGTTTGATTTTTCCACTGACGTACAGTATTTTTGACAGATTCATCAAATTCAAAGTTTCAAATGCATGATCACTTGTTCCTTAGGTCTTAAATCATCTGATCAACGCATTACTCATGTTGTACATAAAAGTACCTATGGATTTTATTTAATAACACAATAAAGTATAATAAACCAAAGTAAATATGTAAGATTCTAGGTTATAGCTTGGCTATAAACATAAAATGACGTTTTGTCAAACTTATTTTCCCATGTTAAACTTGCCTACGCAAGAACCAATGAAATACTTTAAAAACATACGCCATTTTGGCGCGATATTTGAATCACTCCTTCTTATTCTGAGACAAGGTATATAAATATTTAATTATTGCTTGTACAGTGTCAAACAAGCATATTATATATATATGGTCTAAAGTCTACACGAAATACCGACATTCAATATGGAGGTCGTTCGGCACAGCTGATAATGACACCTCAAAGCTCGCATTAGGTTAACGTTAATGTTACAGGAAACGTCAGAACTGAAATATGGGAGATCTATCTGACGTTTGATTAACATTGGCAGTCGCACGAAAATTCAAATGCAGGTTATGAACTGCAAAACCATCGGTCAATTTCAGTTAGCTATAACACTTTCCAGAAAACGTCAGAATTTACTGACGGAATAGCGTCAGTCATACAATGTGTTTTGTCAACTGATGAATGCTCCGAATTTACAACATCAAATGATGAATATAGCAAAGACGTATGTTTATAATAATCTTCAGATGTGTTATGGAATACAAAAGACTATCGAGAAAGACTATTCACTTTCATAGACCAGTTGTCAAGTTTGAATATCAGAAAACCGACAAATGTTGAAGACTTTACACATGAAAAGTGGATTTTTGATTGAAATGTTGATACCTTTTAAAGAGGTCTTATTGTTATTATCGGCTGTTAGTATTTCTTTATGTATATTTTCAATGCCAACGGAACATGAATAAATATCTATCATCTTTCATTCTATAGTAGTATAAATTGTCAGTAAAAATGAAATCAATCAATCGTTTGATGTGTCTGAAAGTCCTAAATGACAAAAAAATATGAAATAGAATTCCCAAGGGTACGACTGTTGGCTAGCGTCAACCAATCAAAATCACATTTTCGGTGAAATAGTACGACATAGTGTTTAGCATCAACCACTTAGGAGCAGCAAGATTTTCGATTGATAAGTATATTATTAAAGCGTAAGTATAATAACAATAAATATGTCACAGGTAACGCCTTGCGTATACAGCTAGTTTTATATATAAGTAATTGCACTGTCAGGTGTAATATCGAATCTCATTAATATACGGCTTCCACATTTGTGGTGACGATATTTTAGTGTATTTGATATTAATAGTATCGATAGCAGCTATCAATAGTGACTATTGATAGCTGATACTATGTCCAGCAGGTATTATTTAAATCAATAAATATTAAACAAGGTTAACATATAAGCATGATTAATATCTAAAAATATTACAAACAAGTTAAGTATAACAATTTATATTGCAACAGATATCAATAAAATTGTGTAATATTGGATTTAACTATGGATAATTCGTTCACGTATAGGTGTCAAATATATCAATATATAAAAAACGCGTTCTTAAGTCTGAAATATCTCTATCAAAATCTACATTTTTATCACAAAAACTTACAAGGCACTTGTGTGAACATTTTGAACTTGCACACTTTAATTAATGTATATCAATTACCATCTAGTTGTAGATAAAATTATATCTCAGAGAATTCAAAAGGTACAGAATCGCTGTCTAAGATTAACTCTCTGTATCATTTTTTTATATGATTTATAAATTGCATAAAGCTTTCAGTTCTCTATTATACCATTTACAGAATTTCAAGATTTGGATGGATGAACAGGAGCATATTTGACTTCCTCATTGAAACTCGCCATGAAATTTCTAGTATTTGATTTTGTATCTAAATTCATATTTAATATTCCTCTAAATTTCAACCAGTGTAATTTTATACTGCTCACATATGGCAAAAAAATAATTGATTATAATTATTGTTATCGGTGGCGGCTGGTGAGTACGTTTTGGTAGGGCACGTACATAGACAAGACTAATTCATTTATTATGGGTGATATGCTCGGCATCTGGGAGTATATCACCAATAATAAACGAATCAGTCAAAAAAAACGTACTCACCAGCCGCCACTGGTTATTATTAACATCACAATTTGATAATTTGCTTCTGAAGTCAAATGTGCCTATAGTAACCATTGGTAGTTCGCCATATGAACTAAAACTTTTAGGAATTATTGGATTTTGATAATGTGTTGTTGACTTTTAGCCTAGTAATAAAGTATATATGTACTCTATTTCATGTGTGACAGTTTCATAAAATAACCCAACAGAGGGCCTAATTTTACTCTATTAGTATCATATCCTTAATCAATTACTATACTTAACCAACCCAACACATCATCAAACATCGCATCTATTCTTGAACATCTGTTTTTATTAATAATCATTTTAAACAGGAGTTTTGCAACCTTCGCAGTCTATCGAGGTATCTGTCGTGCATAGCATGCATCTACCTAAAATATTTGTTCGTATGACGAATAGTTCATAAATGTACACTAGAGGGAGCTTCGTTTTGGAAGGTGCGTCAATAAACGCTGCCGGCTTATGTTCCTATATCATTGATCTTCGAATACTTCGTAAAGGATGGAGTGATGACAGAGAGATACTGGTAACAACATTAAAAAGAAGTAGGTTGCCTTAATCAGCTGATTGTGAAGTTTTGTACTACTTCTTTAAATTTTTGTTTTATGTCCTTTATTGTTACCAAATAAAATTTAAATACAATTTCTCAATTAGAATATCAATTTGTTTCAAATTAGATTCGTAGCAGATTAAAAAAACGTTGATATACCTACTATCATTATTTATAGTTAATATAAACTACGATTATTTTAAAAATGTAGTTACTTTTGATAATTGAAATATTTTCAAATTGGAAATGAGAATAAAAAATCTTCACTTCGTTATTTTCTTCAGGCATTTCTAGAAAAAACTAAAATAGTTTTTGCATTTAGTCCGCGATTGCGTGAATAAAAGCAAAAATTTCTGCATCTTTTCTTCCCCATTAATATTATTATGTCAATGAGTTATATAAATATACAAACATTGAACTGGCTCACAAACAATTATTGCATAAAGTGCTCTATATCCAATTAGTAATTCAATTAGATGTTGGTATCTACTAAAACACTGTTATTGTTAGCAATCCAAATTCTTCATATAATAATAACAAAATGTAAATAAAACAATATTGTTTTTTCCATTATGTCACAAACTGGAAATACAGAGTAAGAATTAAGAAAAAATTGGGTACAGCATTTAAAACTACTGTAATTTTATATTATTATTATATCAAATCTTCTATATTTTAAGTAATTAAGTACAGTACTGAAAACTGAATTGTGCACATCTTGATACAATTGAAAAATCATATCTACAATATATGGCATTTATTTCCTTCACTTTAAGTATATTGTAGTAATAAAAGTAGTAAATAGACAATAATAAAATAAATTTAGAAGCTCTATTACCTGAATATTTTGAATTGCTAAGGCCCTTGGACACATAATTAATGCTGCAGCGGCAGATAAATATTTTCCAGTATCACCACGAACTACAACCAGTGAAAGTAAACATGCACAAGCAATAGCTGTTAAATGTGTTCCATCATTGGGTACAGAGCTTTCTGGTCCGTGTAAAGTTGCCAAATCAAGTAACAAATCAAAAAGGGGATCGATAATATCTGGCGGTTCTGATTTTAATCCTTCTGGCACTTGTCCTTGCAAGACATCCAATAATGCTTTCAAGGCTTTTGTGCACAGTGCAGGGTGTGTATTACGACTTTCTTTTATTAGCTCAAACACTGATCGAAGTCCTATTCCAACTACTTTAGACACTTTCATGGGAACGTATGTACTGCTTTGAGAATTATCTTCAGTATCACTTTCCAATTCACCTTCTAACATAGGATAACTACAACTACTTTGTAAGTAATCTTGGTTAGCTTGTCGTATCCACCGGTCTAAGACAGCTAGTCGTATAGAAGCAAATACAGCAAACGAAGAAGAATTACCAGGCAATTCCATCTCTGGTGGAGCAAGATAGTCATTCTCACCATGGGTCTCTAACTTCTTCTTCTGCTTAGACCTTATTTGAGCTATTTTCTTCTTCAGTTTCTTCCATTCTTTACGTTTTCTAGAAAGGTTGTCATAGGTTATGTTCTTCCACTATATAAATTTCCTACATACCTTCTAGTTTCAGGATGTAACCTATACATTTCATGAAAGTATTTATCAAAATCTTCAGGTTCCGGCAACATATTACCGTATTCCTTAATCACAAGCATTACGGAATGAATTTAAAATATCGATTTTATTCAGGGGGTGAATGCAAGTGTATCGCACACTTTAAAATCGATTTCTATTGATTTGTTAATTAGTATGATAAAATGTAAGAATATAGAATACATCCAGTTAATTCTGCATGTAAACTACAAGTTTCCGCATTGTTTTTGGTAAATTACTGACATCAATACAATCAACAGTAACCCGGCAAATTCACATACACAATGCCATTTAAAATTAAATGTCGAAACAGGCTTCTGTATTGATTATTCCAATTCCGAATGTTACAAATATTATCCGTTAGGTGGCAGTAGCTGCATTGAACTTGAATTAGATAGTATTCACAATAATTCTTTTTGGTATAACAAAAATGAATAATAACAACTTGTTAATATTAATAGTTATTTAAATAAAGCACACAAATATTAGTGCTAACTTTGTATCAGCTTTGTCATGATGTGTTCAACAGTAATGTTGTAAGAACTATGTATAAGTACCTACCTAATCGCCGTCAATACTAAACCAATTTGTTAATAAAACAATGAAAATATGAAAAACCAAGATCGTATGTAAAACTAACGCGGGAATATCAGAGCATACTGAAACTCTATAATAAAGATGGTACATAAGTACGGATGACGTAAAAATCTTAGAGTAAATCCTAACAAGAGACAAATAAACTTTGTAGTGCATAGCTTTGTTTATAATTATAAGATTATTATGGATTGCTTAGGTCCAAGCCAAGCAACGACTACATTTTGATTTCTGTCCACCAACCAAATCACCTTTGTCCAATTTAGCATTTATGCTCAAACAAATTTCATATACCTACAGCATGAATTCATCCGTTGTAGTTACATAGGTATGTGCCTACATTAAGTAATATTTTTCTACTAACATCGTTGGTAATTATTTTTCAAAATTTTCTTTTTAAACAGAAGACATATGCGTCCACACACAAGTACCCAAGCTCATACCTACTATATACTTGCCCTTCTATTACATTATTGTTTCCTCCAAATGGTAGGTATAGACATAGGAACGTAGGTATGGTCTGATAAACTATGGTTAGAATGTCTGGGGAAATAGCAATCATATGAAAAATACATATTATTAATAGTTAATAATGAGGAACACAATTCTACTCTATGCCACTTTTGTAATAGTTAAAATATCATAACTAGAGTTTTTATGCTGCTGATTGAGGAATGAACCTGCTTGAAGAAATTTCTCATTATATAAGAACCACTGGTGTTAAACCTGATTCTCAATTGTTGCTACAGAGGAAAAGAGTTATTGAATAGGGACCGTGTCGTAATGTGTATTTTTCTGAAGCCTATGAGATTGTAGGAATACAACACAATCCAATTTACAGTACACAGACTGAGTCTTGGCCGATGGGCGGAGTCCTATAGGTCAGTGCGAGACAGCTGCTCGTGCTTATCCTAATATAAGAATTCACTGCGCATCTTGTGGGAAGGGCATCCCATCGGCCAGATCTCAGTCTGCGAGCTGTACAAACCTTGCAAATTATATGACAATTCAGAGCAAGAAAGGGAATTTTGATGCTGTGAATTGTCTATTGATTTTTTCTGGAATTGTTTTAATTGGACTCGAAAAATATTTTAACCAAATTCAGAAAAGGTCTAATTGCTCCATTTTCTACCTTTTTTATAGTTGTATAAGGAAATAGTATTGTGACGATAAAAATGTTTGACCTCGAGATTTTTCCACGAGAATAGGTAAGTATAATATTTTTGAAACGAAAATTTTATACCTGGCTTTCTTGAAGTATGTACTGTAGAAATTGTCGGAAAATGTTGATTACAAAATCAAAGTTGGCAATAGTGTGCCAATAATTATGAAGATATAATAATATATACAACTAAATGACTTCTATTTACCATAAATGTTTGCCTCAATTACATGACTTAGACGTTATAGATCATTATTTATCAAACTTATTATGAAGTAGTTGACTATAATTTTCTTTATGAGATAAACAAACCTTGCGGTTAGTCAATGTTGAATTGTTAATATTATCTCGGATTTACAATGACATTTCATTTCAAATTATATGCATGAGACGATATATTGGTTTATGGAATTACATAACGTGGAAAAAACAAAATAAAACTCGGAAGACTTCAAAAACATATTTATTACGGACATCAAATGCAATACAAATGTACATATTTCAAAATTCCTAAATACAATAGTATGTAGGAGAGACTGGGGAGGGTTGATACGCAGGGAGGCTTAATACATCTTTAAATTTGGCGCTCTATTTATTTGTAGAGCTTGTAGTTAGGTGTAGATGGCGCAAATACCAATTTTGTATAGAATGTAGTACCTATATTAGAAAGGAAAAGTGCGCTGTTAGTTTTTCGAAATTCCAACCGAATGTAGGTCTTTTACTCTAATCGAAAATGTTTTTTGCGAATATGTCACAAGTCATGCTTTGTAGGCAGGTACGTTACGGGCATAAAAGTATTTAAAACATAATTTTCAACATCTTTTCTATAAAAAAAATTTCAAAATTCGGACCGGAAGTACCACTTTTATTCTTACCGAATAGCGATTTTTTGCAAATATGTCGTAAATTATGCATTCTATATATATTTATCAAGAGTACACAAGTATTTAGTGCTAGATTTGCAATATATTTTGTATAAATGAAATTTCCAAATGCGGACCGGAAGTAACACATTTACTCTTAGGGAGTAGCACTTTTTTTCGAATACCTTGCAAAGTATACATTCCATAGCGATTTATTAAGAGAATAGAAGTACTTAGAATAGGATTTTAAATAATTTTTGTGTACAAAAATTCTTAAAATTGTGTAGTTTGAAACGCTCATACGTATAAGAAGGTCGTGTGGTGGCCACACCTCATTTTTTTATTTGTACAGAGTACTAGACAACGTCGAAGCAACAGAAACTTATGTTTTCTTTAAATGGAATAGCTCTTTGCGACTAACTTTACTTATATGTAATGCAAGTCAAGCCAACGCCTCATGTTTTTAAATTAATAAATCGTAATCGGGTTTTTCAGATATGATATTCTATAATTTTTACAATATCGCCCACAGATATAAGAAACTAGGTATTTTTAAATAGTAAATTTTTAGTACTTTTCAAGGCGGGGCAATATACAGGCTGCTCTACTTATTTTTCTTTACAATAGTTACTTTATCAAATGGTGTGTAATTCTAAAGATGTTGAAATAAAATGTCGAAATGAACATTAAATTCACGCACTGAAACGATATCTCTAATAATTGAGCTTATAATATCAAAAATTGCGCAAATTATAGAAACAGTTAAAAATCGTCCGGGTCATAAAGAAAAACAAGCGAATGATCGTAATTCAAATATGTATGGGATATTAATAGGTAATTGATTAAAATCACAACACAGTGGTACTGTATCAGCAGTGAAAACGTGAAAACACACACATATAATATACTATTGAAAACGTGTATTTTTTGTCGATTAATTTTCTAATCAATTATTATTTTATTTTTATTACTGACATATAATCATGTAATTCTACAATTAAAGAGAACTATGCAAATTAATTGTATTATACTGTGGCTCATATAAATAATTAATGCTACGTTTCATTTATTTCACCTTGAAAATTTATCATTGATCCTTTGCTATTCATATGACAGTTACTGCTGTACATTTTCAATTTTATCTTACAATTAATGGTTTCCTAAAATAGATAAACAATGTAACCCCCTTTTGTAAGTGGTGCCCTTTAATGTTTGATCAGTTATCATCATTTTACAAGCAATATACCAAAAATAATGTTGTTATCGATAACGTGTATATTAACAATCTGTTAAATGTATGTAAGTACAACACATACTTCGTTTGAAAATAAGTATGGAAATGAACATTATGAGCAGTTTTGTAGAAATTATGTATAGTTTTATTTGACTGTATTTTGAAATAATGTATGTATTTCTAAGAAAAATATATTTTATACACATTGAAAAAAAATAATATTGGGTTACCAAAACTGTTGTAGTTAGGAAGTTATTAGTTGCTGTAATTCAGTCAGACAAATCTCTTGAAAAAAGGGATACCTGTAAGAACTGTTTTTATGAAAGCATCAAATAACGGATTTAAGCAGTGGCGGCCCGTGATTTTGTGGGAAGGGAGGGCACCGGGGGGGGGGGTCTGAGTATTTAATATCAAAAATTAAGTACAGACAAAAAAATAAACTCAATATGTTATTTATTTAACTTGTTTTAACTGTGTTTTTCAATGGAACACATTGAAAAATAATTAATGTTACACGTGTCCGTAGTATCAGGAAAGCAGAAAAGCGAGGAGGTATATCAAATGTAATAGGAGTAGATACTACTGTGAATATAGAATTCTATATTCACGATATAGTGTGGCTACTACTTTGAAGATGGAGCCACATTTAGTTTTACTCCTAATACATTTGATATACCTCCTCGCTTTTCTGCTACCCTGATACTACGGACGAAATTTCCAATGAATGTGCAGTGAGTGTTTCGGTTTCAGTTACTTGAAATATTCTTTCTTGACAGAGTAAAAAAGTCTGTCTAGACAGAATTTATGACATTATCTGCCGCCCCGATTCCGTTTATAATTTAAAATTACCCTAAATGCAGAGAATATTTTTTTTTAATTTAATTCTTTTAAATTTATCTGAGTAAGTCTACATTTGAAATTTCTTCGGTAGTATCAGGGAAGCAGAAAAGCGAGGAGGTATATCAAATGTATCAGGAGTAAAATAAAATACATTATCTGTTGGCTTCTCTGCTTTCCTTGATAATACGGACGAAATTTCATATGTGCAGTTTTGCTAATTGGTCATGCTTAATGACCATTATTATAATAATAAAGAGTAAATTATATATACGTTTTATCAGTGCTTCATTTAATCCCAATACAATTATAAATTACTATGACTATTTTCAGCAAATTACGCTTTTTAAAAGAATGTGAATTTGAAAAATATTATTATGCTCGACATTTAAAGTAATTTTAAATTATAAACTGAATCGCCAGTGATAATATGTCTTAATTCTGTGTAGACAGACATTTTTTAATTTGTCAAGATAAAAATGCAAGTTTGTATTTGAAATTTCGTCCGTTGTACCAGGGCAGCAGAAAAGCGAGGAGGTTTATCAAATATATCAGGAGTGAAATTAAATATATTGGCGCCATCTACACAATAGTAGCTGGACTATATCCTAAATATATCGACTATTGTGAATATAGAATTCTATATTGTTTTACTCTTAATACATGTGACTATAGAATTCTATATTCACGATATAGTGTGGCTACTACTTTGAAGATGGCACCACATTTATTTTGTTTTACTCCTAATACATTTGATATACCTTCTCGCTTTTCTGCTACCCTGATACTACGGACAAAATTTCAAATGAATGTGCAGTGTGGGCATCAGTTACTTGAAATATTCTTTCTTGACAGACTAAAAAAAAGTCTGTCTAGACAAAATTTAGACATTATCTGCCACCCCGATTCCGTTTATAATTAAAATTACCTTAAATGCAGAGCATATTTTTTTTAAAATTTAAATCTTTTAAGAGAGTGTAATTTACGAAAATACTCTCAGTTAATACTTTAACAATATATGTATAATTGTAATAAAAATAAAAATATTTTAAAGTTACTATAACCACCTGGTATGACATCTCAGCATTTAACAGGTGAAATTTCGTCCCTAGTATCAGGTAAGCTGAAAAACGAGGTGGTATATCAAATGTATCAGGGGTAAAATAAAATATATTATCTCCTCGCTCTTTTTCTTGCTAAATAAAATCTGTCTAAACATACTTAAGGAAGGCATTATCAACCGCGATTCCGTTTATAATTAAAAATTACCTTAAATGCAGAGAATAATTATTTTTCAAATTTAAATTCTTTTACGAAACTGTAATTTACGAAATTTATCTCCGTAATTAGTCTACATTTGAAATTTCGTCCGTAGCATCAGGGCAGCAGAAAAGCGAGGAGGAATATCGAATATATCAAGAGTAAAATTAAATATATTGGCGCCATCTGCACAATAGTAGCTGGACTATATCCTAAATATAGCTACTATTTTGAATATAGAATTCTATATTGTTTTACTCCTAATACATGTGAATATAGAATTCTATATTCACGATATAGTATGGCTACTACTTTGAAGATGTCGCCACATTTATTTTGTTTTACTCCTAATACATTATTTTGATATACCTCCTCGCTTTTCTGCTACCCTGATACTGCGGACGAAATTTCAAATGAATGTGCAGTGTTCGGCTTCAGTTACTTGAAACATTCTTTCTTGACAGACTAAAAAAAAGTCTGCCTAGACAAAATTTAGACATTATCTGCCGCTCCGATTCCGTTTATAATTAAAATTACCTTAAATGCAGAGAATATTTTTTTTTTAATTTAATTCTTTTAAGGGAGTGTAATTTACAAAATACTCTCAGTTAATACTTTAACAATATATGTATAATTGTAATAAAAATAAAAATATTTTAAAGTTACTATAACCACATGGTATGATATCTCAGCATTTAACAGGTGAAATTTCGTCCCTAGTAACAGGTAAGCTGAAAACAAGGTGGTATATCAAATGTATTAGGAGTAGATACTACTGTGACGGCCCGTGATTTTTTCTTAGGACGGGAGGGCCCCGGGGGTCTGAGTGTTTAATATCAAAAATTAAGTACAGACAAAAATAAACTCAATATGCTATTTAATTAACTTGTTTGAAAATAAAATCCATCCGCCGTTCCTTACGATCAGCAGATTCATTGAAGTTTGGTGTTGATGTCAGTAATTGTTTTTCAATGGAACACATTGCTAAGGCACAGTAGTCTGCTTTCCCGCATGGTATTTCTAGAAAATGTTTTTATTCTCTTCAAAGTAGAAAAACACCGTTCACTTGATTTTTTCTATTTTGCACGCCCCCAGCGATTCGCAAAATAGCAGAAGACAATTTACAAAATCTTTCGCCAACATAGTCTCGACATATTATCAATAACAAACTTTTATAACAGTTGTACTATTCAACCTTGGATGTAAATTACAATAGTAGCATCAGAAATTGTTTATTAGTAAATAAAATGTTAGCATGTGTGCTTTTTATTCTTTGAACAACTTCTATTGCACATGTTTGTTACATTAAAGGCTTACATTTTGACATTTAAATATAATTTGGTTCCATTTTTTTTTTGTTACCAACGTCAAAGCAACAAAATTAGCGTGCGATAAAGAAATACTTTTGCAACCAAAACGGATGTCGTAAAGTGAACTTTATAGCACCGAAATAGAAAATAGTATATTATGCAATGAGCATAATAATGCATGTAATGAATACGAGTGTCTTAATAGCCATTAAATGCGAGTTGCATACACTATTTTTTCTACGACCCCATAATAAAACATATTTTTTGAACAATCCATTTCATAAATTGAGGTTAAAATTTTCCGTACGTTTTTGTGAATTTGGCTGGTAATAAATTGTTCGTGGCTACTAAGGCTTGTTCCATAATTTCTGGTGGAGTCAATTATTACATTTCACTGTCATTATCCCTCATTTTTACCGTTCATATTTTCAAAAAAGCACAAATTTTAAGTACTTACTTGTAAATTGCAGAGA
This sequence comes from Amphimallon solstitiale, assembly GCA_963170755.1. Classification (NCBI taxonomy): domain Eukaryota; kingdom Metazoa; phylum Arthropoda; class Insecta; order Coleoptera; family Scarabaeidae; genus Amphimallon; species Amphimallon solstitiale. Next base: position 36,059,777 of record OY720675.1, read on the forward strand.
ACTGTCACATTTATTTAATTTGTATATCTGTCAGATATGCAGTCGCCATATTGAATATTGTTTGAATATTGAAATGTCGCATTCCTATTGGATATAAACTTGTATCGTAATGAAAAATCTGTATTCCTATTGGATATAAACTTGTAACATAATGAAAATCTGTATCGTAATGAACACCATTATAGTACAGGTTCGGCATATCTAATAATACAATTAAAGTATGGGAGTAGAAAAAAGCATTTTGCACATTACACCCACACAACCAGTCTGATAAACTGTAAGAGCTTCTGTTGAATTTTCTCGTCACGGTTTTATTAGTTTTCAAACTGTGATCTTCTAGTTAAATCAATAAATCTGGTCTAGGGAGACCTAGATTTTTTAATTCTGTCTTAATGTTACTAACGCAATTCATAGTTGCATTTGCACCGATAGAAATTACAACATACACTCACCGTTGTGTATTACATACTGGACCGCCACCCGGACCCGGCACCATAGAGTAGTGCCCCGCCGCCTACATATATACGCGCGCTACCCGCGCCAGTTTCATCGCTCGATTTCTAATACAGACGGGGCAGTCGCGCGAGATGCCCCGGAGCCTACGTCAGACTGCGATTTTTAAACGCGCTGAAAAGACGGACTGTTACTTCCGAAAACATATTATTTGTCATCAAACAAATCAGAAAAATTACATACAAATTAGGTATTTATAATTAATTTATCTGTTAAAAGAAATTTGTCACGGGGGGGGGGGGCAGTGCCCCGTTGCCCTCCCTGCAGCAGCCGCCACTGGATTTAAGTAGCTATATAGTCGTAAGTCAATACGTGTTGTTTGTTCAGGTCTAATTGTTAATATTATGTGTTATATTTAGTGTAAATAGTAGAGCTTATTATAAGTTAATTAAAAATATTAAACTGAATTGGTATTTAATTCACTATCATTCATTATTTCTCATATCGTTTATCAACTAAACCTTTTTTCAAAAAGTCCATAAATTCTGGCTTACAAATAATAACTAATAAAATAGCTCAGAGTTTCTGTAGAAACATATAAATAATATGCATGCTACCACTTGAAGTAATTCAAAGCAATTAGGCTCTTTTTTAAATAATAATAATAATAAATAATATTTTAATAATATACTTTACTTACAAAGTAAACAATAATGGTAATGGTTAACTAAGAAAGTGTTTCATATTGTAAGGTTCTATTGCAAATAATACCATAAATATTTTATTTGTAAATACATGTGGAGTATTAATATCTCAAATGTTAAATCTAAGTAGTAGGTTTCCACGGTTGTCATTGATACCTTCTTGGTTACTGGATTGAAACCGCGTGGAGGTGTCCGCATCTACTGCCGACGTTTCGTCCACTATCTTAAGATACATCTTCAGGGCGATAACCTGAAAAAGAATGCAAACAATCGTTGGCTTCCACGGTTGTCGTTGATACCTTCTTGGTTTCAACTCGAAAACCAAGAAGGTGTCTCTAATCTTTGGTAATTTGTTAAGTGTATGCCTAGCACCGCATTCATGCCTGGAGGCATTTGTATCAGTGTTCTGTTTTTAAAGAATAATATTAGTACTTTATAAATATAAATAACACAATATTCCCCGCGAGATGCTATTAACAATCACAAACGTAAACAAGTCGACATCGAGATGGATGTTGGTTTACATTTTTAAATAAGTAATACATCACTTTACCGATAGGTGCAGCACTATCGTTATGTATTTTTGGGGGTGGCAAGGATAGCGGCACGGAGCATGTCTAAGCTTTTCATTAAAAAAAATATGCATATAAAGGAGAAACGTGAGAATTTATGAGGGATTTTTGAAGCAGGTGCGAACCGCTTAAATAAAATACGAATACAGGTGTTTATACTATTAAATTTTATTTTAAAATTAGAAAAAATTTTATCATTCGGGACTTGTAATATTTTTCCGAGATATTTATTTGAACTTAGAAAAATTTCAATAAAAGTAGGACTTGCAATATTTTATGAATTAAATTTTATTTTAACTTAGAACAATTTTTATAAATTGGAACTTGTAATATTTCACTGAGATATTTATTTGTACTTAGAACAATTTCGCTTAAATAAGACTTAGCTTTTTTTTTGGACTAGGATGTTTTATTTATACGCAGGGTTATTACACCGTGCGTTATGGTAGAACATTTTTAGTAATTGTAATGATTTAGTTTAAGATTTAATGAAAAAGTATTTGTTATCAAATTGGAATAAAAGCATAGACATTTTGTGTTTGAAACATTTATAAGATAAAAGTATTTAGTTAATTGAAAGTTTTTTTTAAATTATATTTTGTAGAATATTTTACTGTGTAAAAAAGCATTTATCAATACAATTAGAATATGGATGAATTTGAAATTTTATATGAGGAATTAAGGTGATTTAGTGGTGTTTATTTTTGTTTTATTGTATATCTTGTATTACATAACAAAAATTTGTGTGGTGTTTTATACTGGAGTTGTAGAACTAGGTTAGTAATTTTTCTTTATATATGTGAATATATTCTTTATTTATTTTATACTTGTGCTTGTGTATTGAAATTTTGACGTGTTGAGTCATAAGTCACGGATGTGTGCAATGAGTTAAGTAGGTGATTAATTCATAGCATGGAGTCTTGATTAATCCTAAAAGGACGAATTAGTTTTGGTGGTACTGTTTCGGGAGCGAGCACAGGCGCTGAGCAAAATTAATCAGGACTGAGTCAATATTTTTAAATACACAGAGGCATCTGAATTGAATTTAAAGACATATATGCATTAAGGGATGAGCACGTTGTTGCGCACGTTAGGGGTGTGTCCAACGAGTTGAAATTCATACTCGTGCGATGGAACCCTGGGGTACCTACCTATGTGAATCTGTCATTTGGTGATACTATTCGGGAGCGAGCAAAGGCGCTGAGCAGAATTAATCAAGACGGAACCGTTACCTTAGTGTATATATATTTGCAATCGATAAGCGATATAATCTTGTTATTTATTTATAATCCAGTATAATTCATAACATATAATAAAAATTTTTGTATGTTGATTGTTTACATTTAGATAGAAATGAATTAAGATATGATTAATGTTTGGTGGAATATTGTTTGATATATTTTCATCATATTGATTATAATTGTCGTATTAATTTGATTATGTTATCATAACATGCAAAGATTTAATTTAATGTTTAAGAGATAGTTAATTATAAATATATTTGTTTTACTTGTGAATTAGTATTTTTAATAAATTATATTATAAGGTTTCTTTTTGTATTTTTATTTATTTTATCTGACCTGGAGACAACTTGAGAGCATTCGTATTGGAGAAGGAACATTGTTATTATTTTCTGCCCCTGAGTTCATTAGTAACTTTAAAACTGAGCTAGTGAAGTGTGAAATTGCTAAACCTACTGTTTTTGCAGGAAATTATAAGATTTTAGTCTAGCATAAGGCCTAGTACTAAAATATATGCTTGGTTCTGCTCTTGTTTATTATTTGAATTAATTGATTTATTTTTATGCAATCATTAGTTTGCAAGAGTCACAGCAATATGTTTATAAGTATCTATGCTAAATTATGTTGTGAATCTCGACAATAATGTATTCAAACTGAAATGACTGTGTTCGTATATAACAAGAAAGATGAATCCGAAAAATATCGGATATCACCTTGGAAATAGAAAACTGACACAGATATTGAATAGCAGTATAAAAAAATACAAGCTAAAAGAAGTATAATTTTTTAGTAATATCTACCTATTAATGTAAATGTAAACATAAAAGTAGCATTAAATGTTGAATAGAGATTAGTTTTGTAATTTTTCACTTTTATTTCTACTTAATCTACCTACATATAAAATGATAAGCATATAAAACTTCAAATCGATATCTTATAAATTAATATTCTTAATCCTGTTCTTTATCACCTGTATTACTCACTCCATATAACTACTATTGGCGGGAGTTCAGCAAAGTATATTTACAGTACAAAAAGTATACGTACTCTTTATTCAACTTACGCGCAATTTTGCACAATAAAATAAATTAATAGAATTTCTTTGAAAACTACCCCCTTCAAAGAGTCCCTAAGCACTATAACTAATTTTCTTCTTTTTTTTAGAAACTTATTTTCACTGTATTCATTTGTACCATGCAATTTTACGGCAAAATGAATATATCAATATTTATGGAGCCGAAATAATTTTAATTACTTATATTATTATATAAAATCTAAACGGTTTAGAGGCAATTGAATAAAAAAAAAACATAGTTGGCTGTGTGAAGATAGCCCCCCCCCCACCCCTTTACCAGAAAATCGAAAAGCTGATGGTTGATCCAGGTTGTTATAGATTTGTTCCAATCGCTCCAAAGTATTTCAAAATGAAAAGTGAAAATTGACCGAGAATATTGAAAAAAAGACTTTTTTATCCAGTCCCCTTTTTTAAGAAAATTAAAATTCTGAAGGTTGTTCCAGGCTGTTCTAGTTCTTCTAAAGACTGTTTCAAAGAATCTCGAAAACAAATTCAAATTTACAGAAATAATTGAAAAAAAAACAAGTTTTTTCCAGACCCCCGTTTTTTAAAAATCGGAATGCTTGTAATGCTGGTCCTACAACATTGCGTAACATCGAAGAATATCGTTGTGCATTTACTGTGATTGGTTGTCCTTGATTATTCTCAAAAAAATATGGACCAACAATGAATCTTGAAAACGTTGCTGTCCATAGAGTTACTTTTGGAGTGTTCAAAGCGACTGAATGTTTTTGTTTGTTCACGTACCCGTCTATATGAAAATGTGCTTCGTCACTAAAAAGAATATAATCAAAATCATTGAAGAAGTCCTGCGTCAAAGTAGCAAAATTAAGACGGCTACAGAGAACATTCTTCTTCAAAGCTTGAACAAATTGGATCTTATAAAAATGGTAATGTAAATTCTTTTTTGTACTCACCGCCTGTAAAGTGACATTTGACCAGGAAAGAGTATTTCCCGGTCGAGGCGACTGTAAAAATTGAAAAAAACTTTGGGACATTTAAAAAAAAAATCTAACTCGATAGTAATAAAATTTAGTTTATAAAATACTACTTCTCTCGACTATTCTTCACTAAAAGTTGGGGAAATAGGAGTAATAATTAAAAATTCACAATAAATTTGTGGCGCCATCTATTTGACGACATTTTAAGCGACATCTTAAGCGATATTCAAGCGCCATCTATTATTGACATTCATATTGGCTGTTCATATAATAAATTGTAATTGAACCAAAAGGTTTGTTCCAACATACAGTTCTGAACGGTTCTAGAACTAGTGCGCATGTCATTTAAAAAAAGACTGTTCGGACCATGCAGTTCTAGAAGAACTCGTAATTCAGAACGGTTCTTGAATTAGGCGTTCTGAAAGATCGAACATTGAACTACTAGTTCTCAGAATTTGTAGTTCCAGAACTGCATGGTCCGAACAGTTTTTTTCTTAAATGACATGCGCACTAGTTCTAGAACCGTTCAGAACTGTATGTTGGAACAAACCTAAAGAAAACGCAATAAATGTACTATAAATTTATAAATATAAGAATAAATACCTCATGTTTGCCATGTGTAAGAATATAATAACTAATTTTAGGGAAAGGTGAGTAATAGTTACGTACATGAAATGCTTAAATTAATTAGGTAATCTATCTTAGGTTAGATATGATATTAATGACATCAATCGATAATATTTTTTTAATTTAATGTTCGTACAAAAAATATTGTACAAACCATTTGCGTGAAGACATCTTCCACGCATTCGCGCAATTAAAAGCACTCGCTTCCTACGGTCGCTCGTGCTTACAATGTGCGCTCATGCGGGAAAACAGTCTTCCCGCACTTGGTTCGTAAATAACTATTAACACTACACCGGTTTAAATGTAAAGCAAACGCGTGTTTTCTTATCCAACGATGTGGATTTTGGCGTACAGCAGCACTTATAGCTCCCATGTTGAATTCATTTCTAACAGATCTTCTGCGGCCACGCGGCTTAGAACAAACTGTAGAACCACTTACTGGAAGTTTGCGTATCCATTGCTTAATTAAATTAGCATATGGACCTTGATGAGCATACCGCAAATTGAAGTGATTTTGAAACGCTTCTGGTCTTGTATGCAAGATTGAGCATTTTCGTAGAATGCTTTAACACAAAAAGCACTCTGTTCACCACTAAAGTATTCCAGACGATAATTCGAATGGTGGCAGTAAAAATAATCTGACACTGACAATTTCCCCTAGATACAAAAAAAAAATCGAATTTCATTCTGAGTCACCCGTTATAATCTTATGTTTATGCCGTGGATTATGTTTTCTGAATATTTCTTTACTATAGCAAGTAATTATTATTTACATTTCGAGATCAATTCGGAATACGACGGAATGCTGAGAGCGCTAATGGAAATGGAAATTTTGGAGCGAAATAATAGCACAAACCCTACCAATCTGCTCCAAAATTTTCATATTCTGACCTATCCTTGACAAATTTCAGTGACGATAAATTCAAACGAACCTTAGTCATAAATCATCACACTGTATATCTATGGATATTTAGGTCAATAGTGTATCTTTGCAAGTAGGTATGCAGTTTATTGAAAACATATAAGCATTATAAAAAGTAAAATCCGTTTTAACCTTTGCGTCGAACCTCTTATCTATTTGAGCAAATACCTACAATTTTTTTATACTTTATTTGATAAAGTAAAATTATACATAAAATAGTTTGCTAATGATTAATACAAAATTCAACAGATAGATTACTAACAGTCAACGAACTCGTTCATTTTCATTAAGTAGATACATATATAAATGAATATAATGTGTAAATAAAATATTTGTTGCAAGAGTTAGGTAATATCTGTCATACCTTCGCTTTAATGCAACTAATCATTAATAACAAGTTCTCATATTCGGTATATTGTACACGTATTATCACATACTTTCATCCAGTTACCGGTGGAGGGCCATAATTATTTTTAAAGTAAACGTGAAGATCATATAAATTATTAAATATCCACTTTATGTCCACGTACGGATACTTCTCCCAAATTTGATCCGGCCGCTTATCATTCACCAGAATCGAATGCCAGTTTGAATTCTTTGCACCGACGTAATCAAGCAAGGCTCTATCACCGATATGTAAACACTCATCCGGTTTCAGATCTTTTATGTTAGATACTTGCATCGCACGCTGGAATATCCTCGTATCCGGTTTTTCGTATCCCACCTCGTACGACGTCAGGATGAAATCGAAATAATCCTTCAGCTTCGTGTTCTGCAGCGTCATCTGAAGACGTGGATCGAAATTCGAAATCACGCCGACGATTTTATTTTTCTCTTTCAGAAATTCTAGGAGACCCTCGGTGCCGAAACAGGGTTGCCAACATGCAGAGGTCTCGTATATATCGATCAGGTGGTCGGCTATCGTGTCTAGTTTGTCCTTATTATCGACGGCGAATTCGGTGTTGGCGAAGGTACCTTTAACGACCGTCTTCCACCAGTCGCGCCATGTAATTCCCGTTTTCAAACCGAAATTCGGATGTTCCCTGTTCATCCGCCGCCACTGACTTTTGAAATTAGCCGCCAAAATGTTGCCATCGCCGAGAACACCGTATAAAGCGCCAATTTCACCGTATTGTTTGCCTGGTGACGATCTGAATTTCAAAATTGTGTTCGTGACATCGAAAGTTACTAACTTTATCCGACATATATTCATGTTTTTATTGCTATTCACTTCGCCCGACAGTCTAAAGTGAACTTACACTATTCGCGTTCACCGGTTGTCGTGCAATTTCACGTGAACAGCTGACTTGTTCGCAACAGCGTAATCAAGGGCCAAAGTCTGAACTCCGACGCGATTGCTTTACGGTTTTGATGTAACAACGTCAAACGTACTAGCCCACACTACTGTTATTATAAAACGATTCTCGTAATAAATCGTAAATATCGTGATTCAATTGTATACGTTACAATAAATCTCCCCATTATTTATGAAATGAAACGTATCCCCTTGGATTTTCGATAATATTTTCGTTTTATCATCGTTATCTCTACATTTTAAGCGACCTAAAACGTATCGCCGTGTCAATTCCTTGAATATAAATAGTTTAAAATTAAAAAAAGTAATGGAATACGAAAACGCAACGCTTTGTTGTAATATGAACTAAATACGTTATGATACTAGTCTATAATTTAAATAGCAAATATGTATATACCTATTTAAGTTCCATATGTAGACTGCGTAGGTATAAAATTAACGCATCACTAACATTGTGAAGTCTCTGCGTTCCTTGACCGTTTAGCCGATTCCGATGCTCTTTGGTTTACATTGTTGGTTGAATCTTTTAGAATTCCATTTAGAATTTCTTTTTGTTTCAGATATTAGTTGTGATGATATACAGGGCGCTTAATTGATAACGGGTTTTGTACAGAATTGAAATTAAATTTGCACGAAATCTTCCTCTTTTCTTAACATTTTCATTTTCTGTTCAGTTCATTTTTTCTATTTTTACAGAATATACTCAGTTTTCAAGTATAACATGGTTTTGTTAAATTTCTCACAATAACATTGAAAAATAATATAAACATTGTGATTAATATGATGTATTCCTCTCTCTACTGCTATTTGCGTCTACAAATTTAATGAACAGGATCGGCTTGCTAATAGCAAATTAGCAAGCGTGAAGAAACCTGGATTAAAGTGTTTATCTCAGAGATATAAGAGCAAGGGAGTATTTTTATCCTAAATTTTAAATTTATTCGTGAGATTTTATCTACTAACTCCAGTAGAACTAATAGGTAGTTGAAACATCATCAACAGCAGATGTTTTCAACTGTATTGTCAAAGATGGTACAACATTTTCCGTTTGCACATAATCTTCATCTCTTCATCATGAAGTGGTCTGAGCAAACATATTTCTTGGCATTGTTAGCTTTTAAAACTACACGACATTTTAATGTGAATATTTATGTATTTAAGATCAAAGTTCAACTTTTTATACAATAACAAACCCGCACGTTTAAACACAAGGAACTAATCTATCTTACTTCTTATCCTCATGTTTTATCCACACGATTCACAAGTAACAAATCTATCTTAAAACCACATTTAAAACTCAGAAATAAAAAAATAATTTAATTCGTAAAGACAATAATCTTATAATATAATACACAAACCAGGAAAAGGAACATAACCTAGACAAACATAAACAAACAAACGCAGGATCAGAGAATACCCCAAAGAGAAAAGGACACTTAATATTAAATTATTAGATATATTAAAGTCACTAGAAATATAAAGTACCGCAAACCTCCACCATTTTTGGGCAAAAATTATTATTATTATTATAAATTTGGCGCCAAAATTGAATTGCTGTGTTAAATAAAAAATCAATTTAGTACTGTATTCTTAAAAGAACGCAACTGTATGAACATGCGTTAATAATTAAACCGCAGATAGTAAGGCAATTAATTAAAACAAGCAAGCACCGTTTTCATTATTTATTATTGTTGGTTTACTAAAGCACGCATTGCAACGCTGCGACTACTTTTTAAAATTGACCTGGTAGCCCCTTTGTCCAAATCGGACAAAACAAAATATAATCTACTTCGTATAAATATAGAAATAATATTATCTAATATATTATGACAATTTGGTATGTCAGGAGTATCAAATTTCGTCTTAATAATTGCTTTGAACTCATTTAATGATAAATCATTTTGTATCAATGAATTCGTACATTCACGGAAGTACAGTTCAATTTTTTTAATATATTGATACAAATCATTTGTTGCGAATTGGAGAACGTCAACTTTAAACTCCTTTAATTTCGCCTTTTGTGGTTGACAACCAGATCAGGGTGTGCATTTGGAGTTAGTTTTTTCATGTCATCTGCTCTTGATTGTTCAAATTGGGAATCAGAAAAATGCACCTTACATAAGTAACTAAGTGTTATAACATGTGATCTGCTTTTACATATGTACTCACCTCACAAATCTTCGCATTTACCGGCACATTGTCTTGATTAATGTCACATAACCACACTTTTCTTCTGTCTGCATTCCTTTCACCACTGGGAAATGCAAATAAACGGAAACCTTTGGCGACACTGTTTTTGCAATTGATAATACAACAACCAGGCATAATTACACTTTATGTTGCCAACGGTGGGTTTAGATGCAACGATGTCGCACGCTTAACCACACTGAACACTACGTCTACGTTTTCGAACGATTTGACAAGTGATTTGACGTTTGGCGGCCATGTTTGGGCAAAAGTAGCGCTTTCTCTCTCGCACTCTTTGGCCTTATGGATTGCGGTACTTTATATCTAGTGACTTTAAGATATATGTATTTTGTGTGACATCTATCGAGGAAGCATAGTACTATTGGACAAACTTGTAACGAAGTTCCTCGTTAATTGCACAAATTAACATTTTTAGTTCATTATTAATTTATTTGGCAACATTAAATTAAAAGAATGTGAGTTATTTTGTTCAAATATTGTATAAAATGTTTTGGACGGACCTGTATATGTATTCATTTGTAATGATCATTCATGTTATTTGTTTATTTTTCAATGTAAGAGTACCGAATGTATACGTCATGCTCGTAGTCGCGCGCAAATTGTATATTTTAAACGAGTTTTTCCTACAGAAATAGGGGGGTTTACGGATATATAAAGACACCGGCAAGTGTGTCTCGTCCATTTTATTCTCCTATCCTACAGCCGCCTTTACCTTTCTTTACTCAGCCTTGATGGCGTGGGAAAGTTAGGTGTTTATCCTAGAAACGTATTATATTCAGGCCTCTTTCTGTGCCGTGGAATAATCGTTTCAAAATCCGCTAAAACCCGTCCGAAAGTGTCTTTTTCATTCAGACCAGGGGTCGTGAAGGAATAGACATTTTACCGCCGCAACCTATAATTCCCGTCCGAGTCAGGCTATAAATGTCGTGACTATATATATATCTCTGCATTTAATATTTGTGTTTTATTTTCAGAAATGTTAGATTTCGAATATTGTTTGTAACGCGCGTATAAATTCGAATACGTTGTCCGCGCTCTGTAGTGTAAACAAAGATATAATAATAATTCACCGAATAGACGCGCAAAAGTCCGTGCCGATTGAAATTATTTTCCGTGACAAATTTATAAAAGATTCTTCTGCGAGCATGGTAACATACAAAATTTAGTTGTAAAATAATTTAAGCAAACCTGATCATCCGTATTTTATTTCAAACATCATTTTATTTATGTTTTTCTTTAACGGAATATTCTGGGACTGTAATTGTTAATTCAGGGACTAGGAACGTACAAACGTTCTTGCTTAATTTCATACGTGACTTATAGAGGTCATCGACGCGTATTTATTTTGTATACTATTTATGTACATAGACTTTGTAAATTTGTAATTAAGATTAGACAATAATGTGTATCAATTGTGTCCGTAATTTAATTGCTGAATTGTTTATTCGTTTGATATGATTTAATAATGTTTTAATGGAAATAAAAGTTAATCGTTATGTACTTTTCAAATGAATTTCTAGCCGTGTGTTTTATTTTGTTTACCTTTACCGTTTGACAATGAAATAGAGAAAGTAGTATATTCAAGAGTAACGAATCATATTAAAACAATAAGAAGTACTCACGTTTTTCTCCGCTGAGTCTGCCGTGAGCAATAGGTCTTTTGTCCCAAGGCACCACACTATAACCACCATAATTTTGATTTATTTTAAACTGCCGAACAAGTTGACATTAAGGTCAACGGCCGTACTTTTACCAGATCATAACGTTGAAGCCTGAACATATAGGCAGCCAGGAGTGCGTATTTTGGTGTCTTGGCGACATTCAGAAGACAAATTCTATAACCGGCTAGGTTGCCCCTGGTGTTATATAAGCAAATGGCACTATGTAAATAAAAGTAAGCTAGCCAGGTTATAGATGGCGCCCATAACGTTTGGCCGTGTTTTAAGAGATTTAAAAAATTAAATTCCGCCGCATTTAATAAAACAATAAAACTGTACGAATAATTTCACAGTTTTCCGCCAGATATACATGTATAATTATTTTGTTAAATAATAAGACAGGAAAATTGATACACAATTCATGTACATACATAGAGATAAGTTTTTATTAAAGGATAGTAAAGCGTACATATTCTTTATTAATCGTGAGGGAGTAAAAGGATAGGAGAATAAATTGCAACTACAATACATTTTTATTTTATTATTATTTTATTTTTATTTTGTACATTGTAAGTTATAAAATGACTGATCAGGACAAAGGCAAAAATCCAAACCCTCTTGGGTGGATATATACTTTGAAAAAAGAGGACTTAAATGCCGCAGCAGAATCTTTAGGGTTAGACGCTACCGGTAATGTCGAGGACGTACGTAAACGCATTAGCACCTTTCTGAAAGAGGATAAAACGGGTTCCACGAATAAGGGAAACACTCCACCGCAAGTAGTCACTAACGTTCAGATTTCTTCCGCGGAAATCTGTGCTCAAATAAGGAAATGGGGGATTCATTTTAATGGCAGCTCGGACGCTGTATTTTTCCTGGAAAGAGTCAAAGAACTCCAAATATGTTACGGGATTAAAGACGAACATATGCTCCATGCATTGCCTGAGCTTTTTAGAGACAAAGCACTGCTTTGGCTCCGGAATAATAAAACTTTATGGGGTACATGGGACGAGTTCTTAGAGGACTTTAAACTTCAATATCTTCCGCCTCGGTATAATTTTTCAATCGAAGAAGAAATACGCGCTCGGTTGCAAAAACCAAAGGAATCTTTTAAAGATTACTTAACCGCCATATTAACGCTAATGAGACGCGGCCAAGATATGTCCGATGGTGATGAATTGGAACGTGTATACGGTAACATGTCACCTAGTTACAGAATGTATATACATAGGGACGCGATACAATCCCTCCGACAATTATCTAAACTCGCTGCCGACTACGAATTACTGCTGGAAGAGCAGGCGCGCTTTTGTAAGAAAGAAAGTACGCTATCAGCACCGGAACGCCCGCCCAGCGATAAACCGAGTACTTCGCGTTCGCATCATTTGTCGTATGCCACCCAGGATAATAAACCTCGCCAGTTTCCTGTACCGTCGTCGCCGTTACAAAAATTATCACACCCGGAAAACCGTTGTTGGCGATGTGGCCGAGAGGGGCATACACGTGGTTATTGCCGTAACCCATTTAAAATGTTTTGTTCACGGTGTGGCAAGTTAAATGTACGTTCCGTTGACTGCCGATGCCAGGGAAACGCCGAGAAGGGCGGTCTGCAGGCAAAGACCGTCCGCAAGCAGTAAAACCGCCTGAATCCGCAAACACATGTATCAAAGACTCGACGGTGCCAGACAATCGCGTCTGGATCCGTGTGAACATGTGTAACCAGAATTTACGAGCCCTCGTGGACAGCGGAGCGACTTCATCGTTTTTGTCCGAATCGCTAGTTGCCCGGTTGTCGAAAAATAATGAACAACGTGTCATGAATAAAAAATCTAAAGTCCGCCTCGCAAATGGAGACGTTGTAGAATCGCCTGGCTCAGTTTTATTACCGGTCCGCATGGGTAGCCGAACTACAGACGTTAATTTTGTAATTATGCCGAAGAGCCCGTGCTCAGTTATCTTCGGAATTAACTTTCTCAAGGAAATTGGGGCTGTTCTCGATTTTTCCGAAAGGAAACTGTACTTTAAGGGAGACAATGCAGTCTTTGCCGCGAGCTGTGGGATCTCCGGAGTACAGGACCGCCACGAGACCGCCTTAAAAAAATTCCTTGATCAAGAATTAAGCAAATTTACTACCGTGCCTGGTCGGACGAATTTAATACGTCACACAATCCGTTTGCAACCGAATACCGCCCCAATAAAACAACGATATTATCCGTGCAACCCAAAGAAGCAAGCACTAATCGACGCCGAAGTGGACAAGATGCTACAAGACGGTATAATAGAACCCAGTAACAGTCCGTGGAGTTCTCCTATCGTCGTGGTCACAAAAAAGAACGGTGGCGTTCGGTTCTGTGTCGATTTCCGCAAAATTAATTCCGTATCCATTAAAGATTCATATCCTTTGCCGTACATTTCAAATATTCTTGATAAACTCCGCGACAGTAAATATTTTTCGACGCTTGATCTTAAAAGTGGGTACTGGCAAGTGGAATTAGAAAAAGATAGCAGACCCGTGACAGCTTTTACAATTCCGGGAAAGGGCCTATTTCATTTTGTGTCATTACCGTATGGATTGCATAGTGCGGGAGCGACGTTCCAACGCCTATTAGATTCGGTGATAGGTCCTGAAATGGCGGAGTACGCATTTGTATATCTGGACGATATTATTATTTTAGGCAAGACTTTTGAAGAGCATTTGAAAAATTTAAGTAATGTTTTCGCGCGTTTGCGGGAAGCAGGCCTTCAACTACAACCAGACAAATGTACTTTCGCCAAACAGGACATAAAATATTTAGGTCATGTTGTAACACCGGACGGAATCCGTACAGACCCGGACAAGATCGCTGCTATATTAAATGTACCGCCGCCGCGAAACAAGAAAGAAATACGTGGTTTCCTGGGACAAACGTCATGGTACCGTCGGTTCGTACCGAATTTCGCACAACTTACCGTTCCGCTCATAAAATTAATTAAAAAAGATGTGCGTTGGGAATGGACGACGGAACAAGACGCCGCTTTCGCCGCCGTAAAGAAAGCACTGACAGAGAGCCCAGTTCTCGCGTGTCCGGACTTCTCCAAACCATTCCAATTGCATACCGACGCCAGTGAGAAAGGTTTGGGAGTCGTTTTAATACAAATAATAGAGGGCGCCGAAAGAGTGATTGCCTATGCCAGTAGGACTTTAAGTAAGGCAGAATTAAATTATTCGACGACCCAGAAAGAAGCTCTTGCCGTTGTTTGGGGTATCAAAAAATTTAAGTACTATTTAGAATTTTATCAATTCACCGTTATTTCCGATCACCAATGTTTAAGATTCCTGAATGACTTAAAGAATCCGTCAGGACGACTCAGTCGATGGGCTGTTGATTTACAACAGTATGATTTTGTCATTCAATACCGAAAAGGAGCGATGAATAATTTAGCCGATTCTCTGTCCCGAGCACCGCTTCCTTTCAAACACGAAACCGATGAAGATACCTGTGCCTTGTTAGAAGAAACGTCTTGTTCTTGGTATAACAAGAAGGTTTCGGACGTTCAGTCAGATCCTGAGAAACATCAAGAATACCGATTAGAAAATGGTAATTTGTACAGACACATACCTGATACACAACATACCGAGGGAGTGCGCGCATGGAAATTGTGTGTAGCTACGCCTGATAGAAACGACGTCCTGAAGGAAATCCATGACGCTCCTGAAGCTGGACATCTTGGGGTCGCCAAAAGTATAGCGAGAGCCGCTTCGTTATATTATTGGCCAGGGATGTTCAGAGATGTCCGCCGCTACGTCAATCGATGTCGATCCTGTAAACATTATAAATTTAATCAGGGAAAACCTCTAGGCCAGATGTTATTCTCACCTGTTGATTGTCCATGGGAACAAGTGAGTGTGGACCTCCTCGGACCTTTTCCGCGTTCCAAGAGAGGATATACTTCATTGTTAGTAATACATGATCGATTCACGAAATGGGTAGAGTGCCAGCCGCTACGCTCTGCCACATCACGAACCGTCATCCAGGCACTGAAGGAAAAGGTAATCTATCGTTTTGGTTGTCCGAAGATCCTGTTGGCTGACAATGGTCCGCAATTTGCCAGTCACAGTTTCACCAGTTATTTTAATGGATTAGGTGTCAAGATAAAATTTAATGCTCCGTATGCTCCGCAATCGAATCCTGTGGAAAGGACAAATAGGGTATTAGGACCTATGATTGCACAATACATCAATAAAGATCATAGAGAATGGGACCAATACCTACCTCAGTTCGTTTTCGCCATCAACACCGCTAAACATGAGTCTACAGGATTCACACCTGCGTTTCTTAACTTTGGTAGAGAACTCATGCCGCCGAGCTCTCTGCGAAGAACCGCTGATGGGCAGTTAATGGATCCTGCTCGACCGAATACCGAAGAATTGGCTCAAGAACTGTCGAAATTAGACGACTTTTTCAAGATCGTCAGGATAAAGTTGGCTCAAGCGTTCCAGAGGCAAAGTAGGCCCTACAATCTGAGACATCGTCCTTACCGCCCTCAAATTGGACAATGGGTGTATCATCAGACACATAATTTATCCGACGCCTCTAAGAAATTTACCGCTAAACTTGCTCCGAAATTTGAAGGTCCCTCTAAAGTTATCCGGATCCTGTCTCCGTCTGTTCTTTTGTTACAGGTACCAAACAGACGAAAACCCGTGAAGGTACATGTGAAAGATGTCAAGATACCGTCCGCAGACGAACTCCAACCCGATCTTCCACCTCCAAATCCGCTGGAGGTAGTGGGGGAAGGCCAGGAGGATATATAAACTCGTATGTACCATCCAGAATACACAGTCGATGCAATGGGCACTTCCAAGCAACCAGGCAAGATGA
Source organism: Amphimallon solstitiale (assembly GCA_963170755.1). Taxonomy (NCBI): domain Eukaryota; kingdom Metazoa; phylum Arthropoda; class Insecta; order Coleoptera; family Scarabaeidae; genus Amphimallon; species Amphimallon solstitiale. Next base: position 36,076,355 of record OY720675.1, read on the forward strand.
CCGCTCCCCGTCCCTTGGTATCTCCGCCGCCATCCGCCATGGATGATCGATATCGAGCGTTGTGGGGTACACCGCCTGGGTTGAAGACGCCCGAACGACCAATAACGCCTCGCTATCTGGTTTCACCGGCGACCGTTGCCCTCATGGAGGAGAAATATCAGACATATTGTTGCCGGACACCTCCCAAGCCAGTAGCCTCCGTGCCGTCCACCAATGAGACAACAGTCGATGTGGGACCCACGCTACACAGTCCCGACGCAGAAGCCTATCTGGGTTTCAGGCTTCTACAACTCTTCGGTGCTTCTCCAGTGCCCGACTTATTGTCACCGTTGCCAGCGACGCCTGAAGCGAAGAAAGCACCCTTTGTCAATGCCTCCCCTCCGACAATCTCAATTCCTTCGCCGCCTCCCGCACTTGGTACCTCAAATCTACCAGTTATTCCTTTTCTGTCTCATTTTTCCCTGGACATGCCGTTCCTTTGCTCAGACCCTCCGCCGCTGCCGACGATTCCGCCGCCGACCGTTAAACCTCGTCTGGCAAATCCTGGGGCCTGGGTGAGGAAGGAAGGTTCGCTGGGGAAAGGAGTCCGTAAGAGGCGACACAGGAACAAACGAGTCCATGTGCGGGTCGACGGAGTGAGCGTCGTGATGACTCGCAGGGAAGCTGAAATCCACCACGCAAATCTGAAAAGACAGAACAATCAGTGATAGTGCGTGCGTCATAGACATCGTGAGTGATGATAAACTGACGAGTTTTAGTTTTTTAATTTTTAAATTGATAGACTGTCAAGTGTTAAATTTTGTTTTGAATTTAATTTTCCGTTTCTGTACTTTTGATAGTTAGTTGTTAGGGTTCATTGTTTACTTTTAAGGAGGGGGCTGTAACGAAGTTCCTCGTTAATTGCACAAATTAACATTTTTAGTTCATTATTAATTTATTTGGCAACATTAAATTAAAAGAATGTGAGTTATTTTGTTCAAATATTGTATAAAATGTTTTGGACGGACCTGTATATGTATTCATTTGTAATGATCATTCATGTTATTTGTTTATTTTTCAATGTAAGAGTACCGAATGTATACGTCATGCTCGTAGTCGCGCGCAAATTGTATATTTTAAACGAGTTTTTCCTACAGAAATAGGGGGGTTTACGGATATATAAAGACACCGGCAAGTGTGTCTCGTCCATTTTATTCTCCTATCCTACAGCCGCCTTTACCTTTCTTTACTCAGCCTTGATGGCGTGGGAAAGTTAGGTGTTTATCCTAGAAACGTATTATATTCAGGCCTCTTTCTGTGCCGTGGAATAATCGTTTCAAAATCCGCTAAAACCCGTCCGAAAGTGTCTTTTTCATTCAGACCAGGGGTCGTGAAGGAATAGACATTTTACCGCCGCAACCTATAATTCCCGTCCGAGTCAGGCTATAAATGTCGTGACTATATATATATCTCTGCATTTAATATTTGTGTTTTATTTTCAGAAATGTTAGATTTCGAATATTGTTTGTAACGCGCGTATAAATTCGAATACGTTGTCCGCGCTCTGTAGTGTAAACAAAGATATAATAATAATTCACCGAATAGACGCGCAAAAGTCCGTGCCGATTGAAATTATTTTCCGTGACAAATTTATAAAAGATTCTTCTGCGAGCATGGTAACATACAAAATTTAGTTGTAAAATAATTTAAGCAAACCTGATCATCCGTATTTTATTTCAAACATCATTTTATTTATGTTTTTCTTTAACGGAATATTCTGGGACTGTAATTGTTAATTCAGGGACTAGGAACGTACAAACGTTCTTGCTTAATTTCATACGTGACTTATAGAGGTCATCGACGCGTATTTATTTTGTATACTATTTATGTACATAGACTTTGTAAATTTGTAATTAAGATTAGACAATAATGTGTATCAATTGTGTCCGTAATTTAATTGCTGAATTGTTTATTCGTTTGATATGATTTAATAATGTTTTAATGGAAATAAAAGTTAATCGTTATGTACTTTTCAAATGAATTTCTAGCCGTGTGTTTTATTTTGTTTACCTTTACCGTTTGACAATGAAATAGAGAAAGTAGTATATTCAAGAGTAACGAATCATATTAAAACAATAAGAAGTACTCACGTTTTTCTCCGCTGAGTCTGCCGTGAGCAATAGGTCTTTTGTCCCAAGGCACCACACTATAACCACCATAATTTTGATTTATTTTAAACTGCCGAACAAGTTGACATTAAGGTCAACGGCCGTACTTTTACCAGATCATAACGTTGAAGCCTGAACATATAGGCAGCCAGGAGTGCGTATTTTGGTGTCTTGGCGACATTCAGAAGACAAATTCTATAACCGGCTAGGTTGCCCCTGGTGTTATATAAGCAAATGGCACTATGTAAATAAAAGTAAGCTAGCCAGGTTATAAACTAGGTGTTGAACTTCAATAAAATCTGCATTCGAAGGTTGATAACTAAACCGACTTATTAAAATTATTCCTTTTGTAGTATTAATTATACATTGTTTTACTTTTTTGATTACATATCTATTGAATTTAAAAGAAACACGTAAATAATTATATACATATATTTAATTATCAAAAAAAAATACATAAATATTTCTAGATTCAGCATAGGTGTTCTTATGGCAAACTAGTGTAATTATTGATTACAGTGGTTAATAAGAAACAGGTGTGATTACATACATTTAAAGGTATCGTTGAAAAAAAGATTACTTAAGCAGGTAATCCGTAATGTATGGAGGTATACTCTTTTTAAGCATGAAACACATCAAAGAATAACACAATTAATTGTGATGCACTTCCGTATATATCGACTGCTGTCCATGTTAACGTTCCAAAATTTAGAAAATAAATTCATTATATCGAATAACTGCTTGTAAGCTAATATTCATTAGATATGTATAAGCTTACTTACGTTTATGGCGAAAATAATTTAAGAAAACTTGTAACCCAACACAAGATAAAAAGTCTTTTTATACTAATACACTATTTAAAACAAACTAACAATAAAAACTACTTCAGAATTAATAAATCAACAAACAAAACTTATAAACTAACACAAGATAATAAGTCTTTAAATAATACACTATTTAAAACAAATTAGAAAACAAACAAGGAAACAAACTAAAAAAAACTTCAAACAACTTCTGAACAAATAAATCAAATAATTCCTACACAGAGGCATCTACAATGTTAGCTTACAATTAATCGCGAATATTTCCCTACTTCCTCGTCAGATGGCGTTCGAAATCGAAACCCAATTACCCCATAAATGTACCCCCTCCCTACGCAGGATCAAAATGGTGGCTATTATTGAGTCATGTAGGTATAGGGATACATATAGACTGTTTCAAGATATAGTAACTTGTGGGAGCCTTCATTCATTATACATAATATATAAATCTAGTGATCTATATACGAAAATAGTATGTATAGTCTGTTTCCAAATATAGTCCGAATGAAAGCTCCCACAGGTTACCATATCTTGAAACAGACTATGCAAGAGTATTATCACATCCTCTATATCTCTGGTTTATTCCTATATAAGACGTCATTCAACAATTTGACAAATATTCTGTATTTTTTAACCTTTTAACGCGAACTTTCTAGTAAAGAACTTAATTTACACGTCAATTAATCTTAGAGATATCTGTGTACCTACTTTACAAAGTATACATACCAAAATACAGTGAAACCTGTCAATAACGGCCACCAAAAGGAAACAATATTGGCAGTTATACAAAGGTGGCCGTAATTGTCAGGTTTTTCGTTTTACAAATAAAATACTAATTGGTTTTTAAGATTTTTTCTTTATATTATTAATACGCAGAGAATTTTAGAAAACTAACTCCACATAATTGAAAGACCACATTACATATACCTATGTAAACTAGTTAAAATTTAAGCGATTTTGAGCAAAAATAAACATTCACGTATGGCGCCGGCAATTTGCTGTCGAGACCTGTTTGGGACTGAGATAGCATTTACGCATAAATATGATATAATATTGGGTATTTCCATCAACAAAGATACATCATAAAAAGTACGGCCGATATAGGCAGGTAAATTTCAATGACGATATAGGCCATAAAAATGTGGGTTTATTTGATCGAGGTCGTTTTATAAGGGTGGGCGGAAATAACGGGTTGTCATATATGGGAATTTCTTTATAGTCGATTTGGGGAACTTTGAAACTGTCCGTTACCTCAGGTAGCCGCTTTAAACCGGTGGCCGTTAACACAGGTTTTACTGTATATATGTAAACAAAATTATGGCATGGAAGCGCGACAATAAAAACAAAATATATTTGATTCTCACAATAAAAGCAGAGACATTTGGAGAATAATCAATAACCATCCAAACAAAACATCTAGCACTACATTTACATGTTCTAGAGTGGTTCTGTAGTGGTTAGCAAAGGAGGTTACGGCTATACGCCCGGCCTCGAAATCGTTTTTCCCATGTCCTAATCGTATTTTTCATGAAAACCTTACCGAATTTACACGCTAATTTAAGAAAAAAATGCCTTTGAATGGATAAATCGTAATTTCTTCGAAATTGTCCAAAGGGCCCTAAATAAAAATAAAAATGTAAGAAATTTCAAAAAACAAGCCTTTATTTAAAATTATGTAACACTCAACAGCAATACATAAATTTTATTTTTTCTTAATTTTTAAAAATAAGGTCACGAAACGGAAAACAAAATTTTGAAATTTGGGCGAAATTCACTGAAATCAAATAGAGTATGTGGTACGCTCGCACATTGTGTCGAGAGGTAGCTCCGCCTACCATTTCGGGCAGTTTCTACGCAGCTTGTAAAATACTTCTGAGATCGGTGTATGTTAAGAAAGTAATCGTTACTCGGACATTATTTTATCGAAACCGTTGATATTTTCTTTACAAAATAGTGTACACATACAGTGTCAGCGTCACAATACTTCCTTATACTACGTATCAGAAAGTAAAAGCAATATCTCTTCCCGTCCCTAACGCTATGCCTGCTAGAAGCGTATGCTAGGACTCACACGGCTTGCGAGCAGGGAGTATAATTATTATATTTGACTCGCAATAATTTGCTTCTGAAACGATCTAGAAATTTATTTCTTGCACAAAAAATAATTTTGGAATGTTGGCTTTATTTTGTTTCACATATATATGGGTAAATTCTGAAAAATAAGATTAGTTACTCGATAGCTGAAAAATATCTTACACGAATTGGTGGTCTACTAAAACTTTTTCTTTTATAAAATTTACACACCATAGAGAAAAATCGAAAACACTAGTATCATCCAAATACTTTAGGGTATAACCTTAAAAAAACAGATCCCTAGCTCTCTGCATTGCTGAGATATCACGAGATAAGTATTAATAATTGAAGAAAATGAAAATTTTAAAATTTACACAAAAAACGATTTTTCGACCTTTTTGCGATTTCGATTTTATTTTCCAACTCAAAATTTGGAATCCGGCAGGTGATTTTACATATCCAGCTTCACTTTTTTTGTGTGTTTGAGAAAATATAGATTGTATAATTTAGGGGCGGTTGCTTCCCAACTGCTAAACATGTGGGCCAACCGGCGATTATCTGAGACCATAACGCAGCCATAAATTACAGGCAGATTAGATTAGGTGACAAGTTCTTTTCTCTATCTCTTTCCTCAGCATAAGACAGAGCACGCGGACCCTTAAACATTTGTCTTTTATTTACATTTGCACGAAAAGCAGTGGTACGCCCATTTCAAATCGAACTCAGCTTGAAGCGGGCGTCCAGCCTTAATGAATTGTTTTCTATCGGGTTAAAAATGGCATTCAAACTTCCTGTCATTTATGCGCAATACAACGAAATCTTCATTCGTTTTATTTGTATCTCACATGTGAGAGTAAACGTGTCTCTTTCGTGAAGTCGCGAAGAGAATAAAAGTACTTTGAGCTGGATTTGGTATAATTTCTGTAAAAATAAAATTTTGAAATTGAGAACGGAAGTAACACTTACTCAGAGGTTTATTTTATTAAGGAAATCAAAATTTAAAGTTTAATTTGGAACAACTTCTGTATACACATTTCGGAACGCACATGCAAGAAAGTCTTATTTTTTGGGATGGACAGTGCTGCGGACTCTCCTGCCTTACAATTTCAAACAGTCAGCGGCCTTAGCAATATATACTTAAAGCTTTAGTGATTTTTTTATGCATGAATGAATATCTGTTTATAAGTGCTATCCTCTCTACATTCATACGGTACTAGGCACAGAGCTGGCTATGCGGGTATTTTCTGTTGACGTCACTATTATCCTAGGTCAGGGTTCACAATCCAAACAAACCGGATACTTCTTTTTATCGCATGTAAAGTATATGGAGAAGGGACTATTTCAAAGTAATTTTTATAAAAGTTGTGTACACAGATTGACTTTTTCGGTGTTAGGTATGATATTTAAAATGTATTCTAACGATTCATTATAGTTTAACACATAAAATACTTGAATATATTTTTGTGTTTACAACAAACAGTGACTGTTTCTCATGTTTTTTTGAAGAATCTAAATGTGAAAAGATTAATTACTTGCTAGGTACTTATAAATAAAATTTTTCAGAAAAACAGACACAGTTTGTTGTAAACACAATGTTGGATTGTCTATAAATCTGAAAATACAAGTATTTTGCGTGTTAAACTATAGTAAATTATTAGAACACATTTCACACATCATACCTATCACTAAAAAAGTTAATTTATGTAGGCACTCTCTATTAAAATACTTAGAACTGCTCTCTTCCTTTCACACCATATAATTTACACGGGAGAAAAGTGACGGGGTTTGTTTGGAATATGGACCCTGACCACTCTCAATAATGATGTCAGAGAATTGTCGCTCATTGCTTTCCCAAACATTGTTTACGGAAAAGAGCTCGTGTTGTACTAGCGTAAGACTACTCAATGTTACCGACAGATTTGAAGCACGCTCTTCGTAATTTATTCGGTTAAGAGAAACATTGCGTTCTTGAAACAAATTAAATTGTGCTTTAAATCTAGCTTGTCCTTTTATTTTTGAGTGATGGTGTAGGCATTTACATTTATACTAAAACAATTAATGTTTAGGTACAAAGTTTGCCTTATCACGCAATGAAATATGGATAGTAAAAGAAATCCCAAGCTTCAGAATTAATCTTAAACGATTTTAACGGCTTAAAAATTAATTACCTCTAGGTTTTAAGAGTTTGTGTTTGTTAACAGATAGTATATATTTATAAAAACATGTGTACTTATGACTATTGAAGCAAATAATATATTTATGTAAGATATTTTTCAAATTCTTTACTGAAATGATGTTGCTTTATACAGGGCCCGGCAACGAAGCGGGAGGGAAGATTACATGCTTATTTTAAAGTTAGTCAAATAATTAGCCATCGGATATTCTTGCGCGCCATCAAGGGCACTTTTTAAAAATACTTTGGTTTATACAGGGTGTTACAAATGGAAATGCCAGACTAAAGTTGCTTTTTTTAATGGAACACCCTGTATATTAATAGATAAAATGATCCGCCTAGTACTATACTATATTAATTAAAACCACAAAACTGACAAAATTATATCAAAACGAGACAATAGCTCAGTAATAGTCACTTTTAAAGTATTAACGTCTTACATGTTTTTGATGTGAAATTTAATAAGAAATTCAAAAATGAAATAATATACAGGGTGTTCCATTTGAAAAATTGACTTTTTTTGCAAAAACTAACAAAAGCATATCAAAAATGACAGTATAGCTCAGTGTTAAGAACTTAACATCTTTTATTTTATTTTATATTATTGTTTCTTGTTTTACTCGTATATATGAATGTCTTTCTTTATTTTTATGTGTTATCATATTTTTGTAATGTATGTTTTATTTTTCAACTTTTAAAATATATTGTCACTTGATGTATTTTTTACATATAAATATTACGCATACTGATGCGGAGCCCGCTTCAGGCACATACAGTCTCACCAGCCGAATTTTTGTCTGCCGGCAGAGTTATACGACTGTACACCGAAGGCGATGCAAGACCTCCTATGTGTACGTACGGACGGCAGTGTCTGACATGTGCGTACATATAGGGGACCATTAGCTTCTCGAGCGATGCACATGTATATATGTTGTAATCTTATGTTCGATGCAAGAGCGGCCCCGAAATTCTCGGCGCACACCGAACTAAATAAATGTGTATTTGAACTGAATTTGAGTTTTATTTTTACGGTACTTTCAAACTAGGAAGTTTCCTTAACATATTGGTCCTTCGAGCCGGATCGTATACATTGATATACGAAGAAATATTGTTCGTTTAAGCAGAGAATACATACGCATATCGCTTGGTATTTAATACTGCGGCCGGTCTTATCGAACGTACTAGTCCGAAAAAACAGCTTTTACTGTGGCGGATCTAGAAAATTAGAAATATTCATAGTCCGCAAAGGCAGGAAATACATAGGCGAGTATCGTATTCAGTTCTGCAACGAACTAAAAAGACACGAAGCGTCCAGTGCTCTGGTCCGCTTAAAATAATACGCAAGACGTATACAAATTTAGTGTTCGCTTACGCAAAGGATACATACGCTGATTATCACATCATATCCTGATACTGCGGCGAATCCAATTGAAATATTTAAGTTAGAAATATTTACAAACAATTGTTCGCAAAGGCAGAGGATATATGTGCGGCTATCGTACTTCCTACTATTGCAGCGGCACAGAAAGATTAAAATTTAAGAAAAGTGGCCTTGCAAACCACTAAAAATACACTCTCGTACAGTAACAAACGTACTTACGCAGAGCGAAACAAAGATTATTAAAATCTAAGAAAGGTGGCCTGGCAAACCACGAAAAATACACTCTCGTACAGTAACAAACATACTTACGCAGAGCAAAACAAAGATTGTTAAAATCTAAGAAAGGTGGCCTGGCAAACCACGAAAAATACACTCTCGTACAGTAACAAACACACTTACGCAGAGCTACATCTACGAAAAGTGGCCTGGCAAACCACGAGATATAAACTCTCGTACAGTGCCTACATACGTACGCAGAGCAAAAAATAGATTACAAAATCTAAGTAAAGTGGTCCGTCCCTACCACGAGATAAATGCCCGCATGCAAATAGAAAAATCTGAAAGTGAAGACAGATTTTTCTTTATTTTTTGTTTTGCTCAAATACTAATACGGAGCTTAAATACTGATACGGAGCAAATAATACTGATGCGGAGGTGAAATACTGATGCGGAGGTGAAATACTGCTGCGGAGCTAAATACATTGTGCATAAAATAAGCAGTTTGTGGATGCTGCAATAAATAGAAAAATCTAATACTGAAGACAAGATTTTTCTTTATTTTTTTTTTTTGCTGAAATACATATACGGAGCTCGATTTACTGATGCGGAGGTCTGATACTGATGCGGAGGTGAAATACATATACGGAGCTCGATTTACTGATGCGGAGGTCTGATACTGATGCGGAGGTCTGATACTGATGCGGAGGTCAGATACTGATGCGGAGGTGAAATACTGATACGGAGCAAGGTATACTGCTGCGGAGCTACGAATATATCTGTATATATTTCAAAATAATAAAAATGGAAGATTTAAAATTTCAGCGCCGAACAATTAAGGCATCGTTGACAAGAGCGGTCACTTATTTAGATAAAAGTGGTCCCAACGACATCGTTGACGACGATCGCTATGAAAGATATATTTTATTACTGGAACAATTTGATAAAGTGCAGACTCAAATTGAGAAGCTAGATGAAACAGAATTCGAGAATACTGAGCGTGAAGAATTTGAAAATAAATATTACGACAATAAACTACGATATACATCTATGTTAGCTCCTGTGCGAGACAACGATGAATCCTCAGAAAATAATAGTATCAACACAGTAAATAGCTTCATCAAACTGCCTACAATTGAGTTACCGATATTTGCTGGTGACTATGATGACTGGCTCTCATTCTACGATACTTTTAATTCTCTTATACATAATAACAGTGCCATACCAAATGTACAAAAGTTTCATTATTTGAAATCGTCGTTGAAAGGAGACGCAGCCAACGTTCTACATTCCTTAGAAATATCATCCGAGAATTACACAAATGCATGGCAAATGTTACAAGATAGATACAATAATACGAGAATAATTGTACAGAAACACATAAATGGTATTTTCAACTTGCCAACAGCACACAAAGAAAACGTAAATATTCTTAGGCAGATATTAGACGGTTTTATGAAGCATTTTAGAGCCCTCACAGCACTGAAACGTCCTACAGAACATTGGGATGATCTATTAATATGCATTGTCTCCAAAAAGCTAGACGTTCAGTCATTAAAAGAATGGGAAGCCAAAATACAGTCTACAGAGTTACCTACATTAAAAGAGTTCACGAATTTTCTCACACAAAAATGTCAAACTTTAGAAGCTATCTCAAAGGCCAGCAACACTCATTACAAAACATCAGCGAACGTGTCAACCGACAAGAGTTCAGTATCATGCACATTTTGTAAAGGTTCCCATATTATTTATCAGTGCAGAAAGTTTATAAATCTTCCAGTTAATAAACGAATTGAGGAAGCTAAAGCCAAGAAACTTTGCATCAACTGTCTAAAGACAAATCATGTAGCTTTTAAATGTTCAGGGAGACCTTGCAGACACTGTCATAAGAAGCACAACGATTTGCTTCATCTTCAAACAATCTCTAGATCTGAGACATCGCCATTGGAGACCAGTTCAAGTTCCACCGGTTCTAGTTCCAGTGTGTCACATCACAGCTGCAATTCAGACGCGAACAGTCACATTTTATTATCCACAGCGTTGGTTAACATTTTAGACCGGAAAGGGAAAACTCATCCCTGTCGACTTCTTTTAGACTCGGGATCGCAATCACATTTATTAACGTACAGAATGGCGAAAATCCTTAATCTACCGCTAACTAATACACATATATCTCTATCTGGAATAACACAGTACACTACGAGAATAACGAACACCACCAAGGTTTCAATTAAATCTCGAAATAATAATTTCAAGGCAAAACTAGATTGTTTAGTACTGGACAAAATATCGGAATGTCTTCCTCTAGTTTCTATATCAAGAGATGTTATTGATGTTCCCAAAAATATCAGATTGGCCGATCCTGATTTTAATATATCCAGAGATGTAGATATGCTAATTGGTGCTGAACTGTTTTATAAACTACAATGTGTTGGACAAATCAATATAGGTAAAAGAGGTCCATATTTACAGAAAACTTTATTAGGCTGGGTAATATCTGGAAAACTAATTGCACCACAAACTTCAGTAAACATAACAACGTGCAATTCAGTTACATTAAAACAACTTAACGACAATCAAAATAAATTCTGGGAATTAGAAAACGTCAAAAAGGATAAAGTGTACTCACATGAAGAAAAGCTAGGCGAACAACACTTTATTAAAAATACCAAGAGAAACATTGATGGCCCTGCATTTCTAGAACAGAATGCAAGCGAATGGCCTGGTTTTGAACCGCCAACTATTGAAACTTTGCCAGAAGTAAAAAATATTGTTGGGGTTAATGTCATTACAGACAACTGTGATTTGTTTACTAAATACTCTTCTTTAAACAAATTAACAAGAGTAGTGGCATACTGCCTCAGATTTAAAAATAATGCACGGGCAAAATGTAGTAATTCTACTACGGAAATAAATACCGGCCATTTAAAATGTTCAGAACTGGAAAGAGCAACAACCGATTCATTTAATGCTGCGTTGAGGCGATTCATTTCAAGAAGAGGAAAAGTGTCCAATCTATATTCCGATAACGGAACACAATTTGTGGGAACAAATTCCGAATTAAAGAAGATAATCAAACAACTGAATTCCCAGTATAACCAGGAGGAGCTGCAGGCCTACTTCGCCCATAATCAAATAAAATGGCATTTTATTCCACCAAGGTCGCCACATTTTGGAGGTCTATGGGAGGCAGCAGTGAAATCTGTAAAAACGCATCTCACTCGCATAATTGGTAAAAGTTCCTTGAATTACGAAGAAATGTACACCCTATTAGTCCAAATTGAAGCCACACTCAATTCTCGTCCTATAACAGCCATTTCAAATGATCCCAATGATTTAACCTTTCTCACACCTTCCCACTTTCTTACTGGTTCCATATCTGCTACCATTCCGGAACCTAGCTTGATAAACATAAAATTAAATTCCTTATCAAGATGGCAATATGTTCAACAAATACGTGAACATTTCTGGAAGCGATGGCACAGAGAATACCTGAGTCAACTGCAAAGAAGAAACAAGTGGAATGTCAACACCGAGCAGCAACTACGTCCTGGGCGCTTGGTAATCATCCGAGAAGACAACACTCCTCCTTGCCAGTGGATCCTAGGCCGAGTTTTGGAGACCCATCCAGGACGAGATGGTATTACGCGTGCGGCAACAGTACAGGCTTCAAATGGTACGGTGCAAAGACCAAGTCTGAAATTGTGCGTGTTACCAGTGAACGAGGACTAAGTCCCGCGAGTGCTACGTTCTGTTGAAGGCGATGCCTTCAAGGGGGGCGGCTATGTTAAGAACTTAACATCTTTTATTTTATTTTATATTATTGTTTCTTGTTTTACTCGTATATATGAATGTCTTTCTTTATTTTTATGTGTTATCATATTTTTGTAATGTATGTTTTATTTTTCAACTTTTAAAATATATTGTCACTTGATGTATTTTTTACATATAAATATTACGCATACTGATGCGGAGCCCGCTTCGGGCACATACAGTCTCACCAGCCGAATTTATTGTCTGCCGGCAGAGTTATACGACTGTACACCGAAGGCGATGCAAGACCTCCTATGTGTACGTACGGACGGCAGTGTCTGACATGTGCGTACATATAGGGGACCATTAGCTTCTCGAGCGATGCACATGTATATATGTTGTAATCTTATGTTCGATGCAAGAGCGGCCCCGAAATTCTCGGCGCACACCGAACTAAATAAATGTGTATTTGAACTGAATTTGAGTTTTATTTTTACGGTACTTTCAAACTAGGAAGTTTCCTTAACACTCAGTAATAGTCACATTTAAAGTATTAACGTTTTATATGTTTCTGACATGAAATTTAATAAACAATGAACTGATATACAGGGTGTTCCATTTAAAAATTACGAGATTTCTTCGATTTTGCGAAATTGTGAACACTTTGTATAGCACGAACAGTTACAGAATTTATTTCACGTAGCAACGAAACTCAATACTAGTAAAAAAATATTCTATTCTGTTGGTTTCGGATCTTTTGTTTTTCTTATACATAATAGCCTGCTGAAATGTATAAATTTATCAAGTAAAATAATTATTAACACAGAAACTATCCACTTTAGACCCATACAGCATTATATAGACGTAACCAGCTTTCAAGCGCGGATCATTTTATCTATTAATATACAGGCTTTTCCATTAGAAAAAAAGCAACTTTAGTCTGGCATTTCCATCTGGAACACCTTGTATAAACCAAAATATTTTTAAAACGTGCGCTTGATGCGCGCAAGAATAACCGATGACTAAATATTTGACGAATTTTCAAATAAGCATGTAATCTTCCGTCCCCGCTTCGTTGCCGGAACCTGTATTATAAGTAAAGCTCGGATTATATGCAAAATGCATATTTGTTATTAAGGGGTATATCAACAAAATTGAATGTTTTCTATGCATATCTAATGTATTTTGATTATAATAAGCCAGTTAAAAAATGCATATTTTGCATATTTCGGCAACTTCGTGCATATTTTTGTAAATATTGCAGATTTGTGCATATTTTCTTCAAATCACAAATTTCACAAAAGATCTTTATAAAGAAACAGGGTAAGAGTGGAGTAAATTCAGCCCGAATTTATGTCGTTTTTTGAAATGAAAGTATTACCAAATGAACTTTTACCAACTTAATAACTTAAGTCAGCCGATTATTGCAAGATATTTGTATAATTCGATTTATTCATGAAGGACTAACAAATTCTTTTCTGCCTAATTCATTACCACATGAAAAAATAATATTGATGTTATCAGACGCTGCCCCTTACAAATTTTAAAATATTTTTTTCCAATTTAATTCATACCACTTGTTTGGCACATGGTATTAAAAGAGTTGTCGAAAAAATCAGAAACCAATTCCCTCTTGTAAATGAACTGATCAGTAACGTGAAAAAAAAATCAAAGCGCCATTACGGATTCAGTTGTATAAAGAATCATTTCCGAATTTCTGAGTTTACCGTTACCTCCATAACCAGTAATTAATAGGTGGGGGTCGTGGCTAAATGCCGATATTTTCTATTCCAAAAATTATGAAAAAAGTAAAAGCTTAATTTTAGAATTCTCTGACGAATCTGCTGCTATTAAGAAAGCAAAAAAATTTTTCAAAAATACTGTAAACTAAATCAATCAGCGTTTATTGCACGTAATTTTTCTGTACTGTGCGAAACAATTTTAATTAATAAAAAATAATCTAATATAAAAAGTATAATCAAAAGAGCTGCTTTTGACTGAATTAGTAAATTTAATAAACAAGTGGCATACATAATTATCAGCTGTTAAAAAAACTGGAGAATTAATTTTTAAAAATGAAGGATTCAAAATTCTGTCAAGAGTGTCCAAAATTTTGAAAGCGGAATTTGTTAATGAACTTGAGTTAGATCCATATATTGTAAGCAATTTAAAATATGGCCCCATTACTTCCGTCGATGTTGAACGATCCTTTTCGTCGTTTAACATTTATTAGATGATCGACGACATTCGTTTAAAATAGAAAATTTAGAGAAACACCTAATTGTTAATTTTTCTAATAATAATAATTAATAAACAACTAATATGTAATTATTAAGTATCACAATAGGTATTAGGCTAGTTAGTGTCTTTTAATCACAGAATAGCAGAATATTAAGATTTTTATAAATAAGTTGGTGTATTGCTAAATGTTGTATTTTAAAATATATAATAAATATGTTTATGTTTATTAAATTGGAATGGTCTCTGATTGTTTATTGCTAAAAGTTTTGAATATTGATGCATATTTGGCATAAATTGGAGCATATTTCTTAAAATCTTCTGCATATTTTTGTAAAAATAAGTGCATATATATGCGCATATTTTACGGATTTTTTGTGCATATAATCCGAGCCTTAATTATAAGTACTTTTTTTCATACTTATATCTCAAAAATATATCTAATTATATGTAATTAAGAAATGAGAATAGGCACCACACCACTTCTTTATACCTATGTACGTTCCGAAATGTGTATAAGTACAAAAGTTGTTCCAAATTAAGTTTTAAAATTTGTATTTTCTCCTTCCTGTAAGATATGGCTAGTTAATGTCTTTATTATGTGGCAGTATATTGTTACATTAATTTAAGCGTTGATCAGAAATCCAGAGATAAAGTCACTTATTTACTATCATTACTTTTGACAGGCACGACTTTATCACTAGACTCGGCAGTGACGTGGGTTCTAATATTTTCATATAGTGTTAACAGTATTAAGAAGGAATGGCCTGTACTATTTTTGCAGGAAGGTACTTTCTGGCACTTCAAAAAATTAATGGGAAAGAGTGTAGATGATTTAGAGAACATGTTTTTGTCGAAAATTGACAAAATTCTTCAATTTGCAATTAAGAAAAAATATATACAAAATTTACCTGAAGGCCTAAGAAACAAGATGATGATGTCGTTGAAAACAGTAGCCACATTCTTAGGAGATGATTTGAGTACTTTGATTACGGAAGCAGGGAAAGTAAAGAACAATATTATTTTGAGTAGTAATTATTATTAACGAATTTAATGTTTTTCAGGGCGAAAATTTCAAAACTAATGACGTACCCACAACAGCGCCATGTATAGTCTATTTAAAAGGTATATAATAATAATAATAATATCCAAACTAACAAGCTATGACTAATTTTTTTTCTACATTGCAGATACAGAGAATTATACATTATACATAGAAAAAGAAGAAACAACAGTAACAGAAAGCTTGATGACAGCAATTAAAATCACATTTACATATTACTATAATTTTAATTTGGTGTATCCCAAAAGATGTTCGGGCGTACTGGAGTTTATTCAGAAATATTTTATGAAAATTCATCCAGACAAAGGATCCCAAAACAAAAACAAAAGGTCTGGAAAGATACTATCCTTAATAAATCATTTACGCAATATGTGAAAATATTTCCCTTATTGCAATGAAATATACACATATATACATTTATATCATCTGCTGAAAGAAAAAATTGCAAATACAATAAATTTTTTTAGCCTTTCTTGCTTTTGATTTTACCCAACACCTACTGTAGAAAGGAGTCTTGTAAATTTACAATAATAATCGCGGGCAACTTTGTTACCCGCGATTATCACGGTAAAATTACCTCTCCATGTAATATTAAAAATGACTATAATATTACAAAATTTGCATGTAAAGTTAAGATACGTGGCTTCAAAGATACAAGTATTACTTGTAAAAATACAATTGCAATATGTAATTATACTTTTAATATTACTATCTTTACGTTTCAACACTGTATTGTTACAAACCTAGTTTGTAATAATACAGTGTGATTTTGTAATAATACAAGTAATATTTGTAACTTTGAAACCGTGCATCTTAACTTTACATGTAAATTTTGTAATATTATAGCCATTTTTAATATTACATGGGATGGTAATTTTACCGTGATAATCGCGGGTAACAAAGATGCCCGCGATTATCATTGTAAATTTACAAGATTCCTTAAGATACATGAGGTAATTCGTTTTCATGAAAGTTTATCGAAAAAAGTCGTGGGATGTCATTTGTATTATTTACTATGGTTTTCGACTTCGACTCTAACTTTAAGCCAAAGTCCCAAAATAGAAAGTGTCGAAAAATATTCTGATTTGCGCATACATTTTTCAATGACACTAAACTAACTGCATCCACTTTTTGGATGCAAGAGTGTCCTGGCAAAGAAAACTTCATAGTTAACCTTTTAATATATAGAAACGTTTGCAAAATATTGGAAAATTCGTCAAACCATTTTTATTCTGGAGCACGCGGTGTGCTCCAGAATAAAAATAGAATTATTTGGAGTGACAGCGATTGTCACTCCAGAGAATTTCGAATGGTCCTGCAAGATATGGTTTTATATTCTATACACGACGCGGCGCTACTAATGTGGTGAAGTATAAAAGCGTATGTTTTTCATTTAGTTCAACAATTATATCATATAAAGTTCCACGAACAATTGTATACCTATGTCATGGCAGCATACCCCTTCGTAAATTTGCTGTTTGTACTTGTTGTATTAGTAATATTTATACTAAGCACCATTTTAAGTGCAGCTCAGACCACGTATAACTTTGTCGTCATTATTTTAAATTTAGTAACAAACACCCTCTAGTATCGGGCAAGCAAATCCGTATTTTGTACTAAAGTTATAGTCTTAGTTGATGAAACTATAACTTACCCTAGTAGCCAAGTTCGTCACTATCAAAGCGGGCCAACATCAGCCCAACATTCTAAGATCGGTAGAATATCAGTGACCCCCACCCAATGTCGTACGAATATAAAATTCCTATATCAAGTAAATGTCAATTTATGTCGTTGAGGTGGTATCAGACCAATGTTGTCTACATTGGTCATATATTGGATATATATCTGATACTGATATTGTATTGACAACAAAAATCTACGTACTATTAAAGAAAAATATCTACATAATATCAAGTTCACAAAGTCACTGTGATGTTGGTTGTAGGTCAGTGTTCGATATAAATTTAGATTAGAGAGAACTTGTAAATAAGATTAAAAAAAGGGTCCGTAAATGTCGTCTGTCTCTGCGCCTTTAAGGCGCCAGGCGAAGAAGCGGGAGGGGGAATCGGATATCATTCTTATAGCGTACTACATTGATTGGTAGTACGCTGTTGTTTAACACGTGTATATGTTTCTTAGCTTCTTAATTTTCTTATGCATTGGTTGTTTGTTAATGCATTGTTGGTATATTTAAGATTTTCGGCATTGTTAGTATGGTATTTTTGCGATGTTAAATTATAGCTGTGATTATACTAGGTACTTCGTATAAAGTGACCACGGGAAAATGCAGACGTAAGTACATTTCATATTAACAAATAAAATATACTATTGACTTTATTGAACTTATGCCATTAACAGATTGATTTTCAAGGTCATTTCGGAAATCAAAATATTAAATAAGACGTTCTAACAGAAATTGTTGATTTTACCTGCTTGCACACCAATTATACAAAAACAATTTGTGTTAAATTTTATTTTCATTTATAAATGCCGTTTAATTTGTGTACAAGAAACCTAATAATTTGTGGAAATTAAGTGTATTATACTTTGAAAGAATATGTATTTTGTATGACTGGTGTGCAGCCTTAGACCAAAGCAAAATAACTTTGCATTTGTTATAATAATATATAGGTAACCCTCGGTTTACGCCGGCTCAATTTACGCAGATTCACAGATTCACAATAACGCGGCTGAGTAATTTTCCGTTTCGACGTGTACATAATCGGGCAATTCCTCGATTCTCCCTATGGTAGACAATATTCCCTTACGATCATCAGCCGATGTTGCTTTAAATCGGCTCAGTGTCAGCTGCCGACCCTGATCCGATTTATGCTTAAATCGGAAAAATGTCTGTGCAAAATATTGGGCCAATATCTTGCAATGATATTTATCCAACGTTGTAAAATGTTAACACTTTCACATCGGATTGATGTCAGCCGCCGAGGTCAGGCCAACAAATAAACGACCAACAGCCAAGGTTGGCCCGATATTGTGTGCTACTAGGGTAAGTACAAAATACAGTATTGATAGCTTCAGAAGACACACAGTTGTATAAAAATGTTTACTTTTTCGTTGTCTGGAGTTTCTAAACTTTCGAATTTTTAAATATATTTTGAATACTTTCTTATTTTCGACAGGTTTTAATAAAACAATAGTTGAGAAGATATTTTCAAAAACTTGTCAATTTCCGATCAATATTTTCTTATTAGGTACTATTATAAGAACGGAAAAGCATTTTGAACGGTACTTCTTTATTATTAAATATTTAATATGCATGATTTGTATTTTTCGTGCAATCTGTACCTTTCACTGCAGTTAAATTATAATTAATAAGGTGTTTCCACAATCGGTCAATATAAGTGGTGCAATAGATTGTATGCATAATACTTGAAATATTATCTGTTGTTTGAACAGTGTACAGTGCTTTTTTTTTATTAATAGCAGGAGGTACTTGTATCGTGCATTAATTAAATGCCATATTTACAAACGTCCAATACATGTTGATGTCACCGACAATAAAAATTAGTTGTCACAAAGTTTTAATTATCGTGTTTAATAATAATAATAAATGCATGCTTTGTTCATCATAAGGCAGATCAGAGAGCAAGACATGGAATATAACACTCCTGCGTTTCTCTGTTTTATTGACATGAGTAAGGCCTTGGATCGGATTTAACTGAATACATCTTTACAGCCCTGAAAAGGAAAATACTCCTGCGAATACTTAAGGCTAATAAAAGACCTGATCATCGGAAATATAACACATCTTAAGGTGAAAGATATCTTAATAAAAAAATTGCAATCACATGTGGAATAAGACAAGGGGGCATCCTCAGTCCACTATTATTTAACACAATAATTGACAAAATCATAGATGAAGTAAACAGGGTTGGATCAGGATGTCGGACAAGACAGGATAAAGACTGTCAGAAAGCGAGGACAACTTGCAACGAATGTTGCACGCCTTTAATATTCATGCAGGAAAATACAATATGAAGATTGAAGATCTCTATAACAAAAAACAAAATTAAACTTGCCACAAACAATGCCAGCATCAAACAAGTCATGCACTTCAACTATCTTGGTGCAAAATCATAAGCTACGGGAACCTCGCAAAATAAGTTAGACAACAAACCAATAAGGCATAGGTGATCTCAAGCCACCTGAAACAAAGTATGTGGAAAAGCAAGCACATTAGCGTGGATTCCTAGACAAAAATATACAAAGCATGTGTTAGACCGGTGATGACCTACGGCGCATAATCAATGGCGGAAACATCCTCTTCAAAAAGAATAAGAACTTACGAAATGAGGATACTGTGAACAATCACTGGACACAGCCTACAAGACCCTGAATCTCTATAATAAGAGAAAAATCATTGTACATTTTAGTTCCATGTAGCCCATGGTACAGCTGTAAGTATAAATGGATAGATGAGATGGTTTCCAATATGATGTAAGAAGTATATAATATAAGCATTATGTTTTACATGAGAAAATAACCACAATAATAATCTTTCTTAATTTCTCTGAAGAAGGTATTCGTCAAAAAATACATAATAAGAAATAATAATTTGATCAGGTAAATTTAATTATAAAAGTATTTTGACGGGTGAGATTCGTACCCACGATCTTCCGATTGCTAATCGGTTGCCGTTGCCTCCGGACCATCGCAGGTGATGAGAGTCCGTGTTTTTTAAATCGTATTGAATCATATCAATCCCGTGTTATACAGGTATCGTATTGATAATAATAATAATAATAATTTATGTATTTCAGTAACATGCGTAAACAAAGAAAAACGTACTTTCACACATGAAAACTATAAAACTTTAGGCCCTAAAACATTACATGTTCAGGAAGTCCTCACAGGAGTAGCAATTTAATGTTAATAGTAATTCCTTAACTTTGAGTTTAAACGTTTTTTAACCATCATGTTTTATCTCGGATGGAACTTTATTGTATAATTTACAATATTTATAAAAAAGATTTTGTTGAAAAAATGTTGTTCTATACTGATTTGGCAAAGTAATTATTTTATCGTGTACTTTATTTGTGGAGGTGAAAAATTACATGTTTTCATGTACAAATGACAATATTTATATTACGCATATGTCAAAGAAGGTTAGAATTCTTTCTCTTCTAAAGGCAGATCGACACGACTCTTGCAACTCCAGATTAATCATGTACCTTATAGGCTTTTTTTGCATCAAGAATACCCTTTCGGCATTTCTGCAATGGCCCCAATGAATTATACCGTACTGAACTTTAATTGTTTTTTAAATAAAATGCATTTGTTTTTTTTAACATTCACTAGTAACTTATTGATCCATTCTTTTATCTGTGTATAGATCCTGTCTGCTTTAGATCTTAGATCTGGTAAGTCATTAGCATCAGTGATTATAATAATATCGTCCGCATAGAGACACTCTGCGGCCAATGTTATAATAAGTTTTGGCTGATCAGTAATGTATATTAAGAATAATGTACGACCCATTACTGAGCCTTGTGGGACCCCCATTGTAACCTCTCTCTCAGTTGATGTTTCTCCATAACATGTAATCTGCTGCCTTCTGTCCTGGAGATAAGACTCAAACCATATGTTTACCATACCAACAATACCATAGCGATGAAATTTATAGATGAGAATTGTGTGATTTATACAGGGCGAGTCATTAGTAGCCGCTTCTTCGATAGTCCTTTTGCGTTTTAAATAAAAGAAAAAACAATTAGTGGAAGATCCTTGGTTGGTTGTGGCGCATTTTGTAAAAATACGTTAATTTCTGACGCACTTCCGGTTACACCAGAAATGCACGGAACTTTAGTTTTTTAAATGACTCACCCTATATATTTTTGGATTTTCTTGTAGTGCCTGAAATTGTCTGTTCAAGTGTTTTTATCTTTTTCGAAATTGAGCCAATAGTTTTAGAGTTATTATTTTTTTTTGAAAACATTTCACCAAAATACGTGTTCAGAAAAAAATCATTTTCACATTGTTTTTATAAGTAAAAACTTTAACTTTGGTGGTGTGCGTAGCCAAGAAAATTCTGCATCATTTGGTAAAGTTGCACTCGACAATACCTCAAAAAACTTTGTTTCTTCAAAACCTGCTTCCTGAAATTTTCACATACCAAAAACTTATTTTTTTTTAAGGAACACCAATTTTTTTTATTGAGGCATTTTGTTTCTTTTTTTATTCTCTTTCATTTTTCTTAACAATGTCCTATACCTATCTTTTGTAATTTCTGAGATAATCACTATAGGAGCAATTAGCGGTCAATTAAATAACAACGAGCGCTGTTGTTCCATGCACCAAAATATTCGTTCAACCAATGGAAGGCAGGAATGGCGCTTGACTTCCTAAGTCAACTGTCAAGCAAAGTAAATGTTAAATCCAACTATCCCAAAAGTATAATTTTACAGAATGAAGAGCATCGCATTTCAATTTTTTAATTCCGGCAATGTCCAGTTGCAGTATTTAATTTTTGACTCTGTTGGCTAACATCGAAATAAAATAAAGGTTATGCTTACTTACATATTTGAAGATGTCTTCATAAAGTTTTAAAAATCCGTCCGTAGATAGCGAAGATACTTACCTCCATTAACATTTTCATCAAAGAAATAAGGTCCAATTATGTAACTACCCACTATTCTTCCCCACAGTTTTAATGACCAACGATTTTGAAAGTTTACAGGTGTGATAAAGTGGAGGGCTTTATGTGTTATAATAACAGAAATTATGACGATGAACGTATTCACTTTAATAGAAGGTGGCTTCGTTGGTAAACAACAAAAAATTGAGACTGCCAGGATAATTTATCTGCTGCCAATTGACAACAATGTAAGCGATTCTGAAAATTTCTTTCATCTAACCCTGTGTATGAATATGCTACGGGTGAATTTCATATTTACTAATTATTCTGGATTCTCAAATTTGACTTACATCTAACTGATGACTAATTTTCGTAGTACTAGTATGGGGGTGTTCGACTACACTCGCAAGTACCATAAACGTCTTATCCTCACCAGTTATTGCTTTTTCCGCTCTTTCTTTCGTATTCAATACTTTCTGTTCACTCAAACCGTCCACTTTATACTTTCGAAGGTTTCTGGCTTCGGTTGACTTCTACCAGGGATCGCTGTGCATAAAGTCTGGATGCTAGCAAAGAGTTTCTTTCAGATTCATCCAAAACGTCAATCATATCTATTAACTCTTCATAAGAATAATTCATTTGGATGATAATTAATAGCGATGCTTTTATAAGTTTGACATAAATGTATACCGATTTTCTTTAACAGTTGACTCAGACAGTCAGCCGCATTCCAGCCTTTATTGGACGAATATTTGGGTGCATAGAACAGCACCCGTAGTACCTTAATTGACCGCTAATTGCTCCTATAGTGATGATCTCAGAAATTACAAAAGATAGGTATGGACATTTGTGGCGATTCTACTTTATAAATAAATTATGTTCATTGAAGTTCACTACACTTCGTTTTTTAATTACATCGGTTATTATCAACTTTTGTGAAAAAAATCATATAAACACTTTTGTTAAGCAATTGATTTTGCATCGATTGGTATAAAAATATGTTGGATGCTGCATTGGAAAAACATGAATTTTTAAAAGTAAGTGGGAACCTACATATTTAATTGTTTTTCTGTTTTCACTATCGTAATTAGCGGGGCAAAAACTACAACTTTCATAATTTAACTGGCTATGTAGCTCCAACAATGAAGCAAGATAGCAATTGTGAACACTTAATTTGGATCACCCGGTATAGTATAAAGGTATTTAGAGCTGAATAGGAATATTTTTTGCATAAAAAAATTCGAAACGGACATACTAGTCTTGCGGTGCCAACATCTCATTTCAAAAATAAAGAAATATATCGAGAGGAATGGAAAAATTAAGGATGGCTAAATTAAATTACCTATCGAGTTCCATCTAACAAAAAATGCTGATTAAAGAAATATTTTGTGACAATTTCATGTTGCTCTCCTGAATTTTTTTTAAAAGTTAATAGGTACAGATTAACTCTCAGGTATATATATCACATGTTATATGGAATCTTGTGTTTATTTTCTTTTTTTTGAAAGACTTATTGACTTTTCGATATTAATCGATATTTTTAAATAAATGTTCGTAGCTGTATATTTACTATTTTCACATAAAAGGATTGAAAATCGGTAGTGTACGAGTCTATTCTTCTTATGCAAGTTAAATATATTATTATTATCTGGTGATTGATTCAAATAATGAGAAACTACTATCTAGTAATTGCTTTTTAGTATTGCAAACGGAAAACGCATTTACAGAGAAATTGGCGCCAGTCTTCCCAAGAAGTGATTTCGAATCACGAAATCGTGGAGAAATAAGAAGTTCATTTTGACAAACGAGATGAGATTTACGGTTGAATTAAAACATAATGAGACGTGATAATGGAACGCCATCTGTGTGGGTGGCACTGCTTGATCGAGAAAACGAAAACGCAAGTATATGTTAGGTTAAATCATTCTCAGATTCCGTCATAGATAAAAGAAAATCGAAGATGTACGTATGTACAAGATGTATGTATTAAACTCAGGAATGCGATTTGTAGTTTTAATGTACTCATTAATTATTCTCAATGGTTCATAATTTCGTTAATAACTCCATCAGCAAATAACTATAAATGATGAAACTGTTAAATAAATTAATGGAAATTATTATTTAATTATTTACACATAGAGTTTGTCGCTGAAAGAAAAAAAAAACGTCCATAGTCACTAATATAATAATAAATAATTGTAGTAATCGAATAATCATACATGTTGGTACAATAATAATTTACATATAAGTTATGTATACTTAGAATATTTTCTAATTTTGGTGGATTTATATGGATTATAAAATTGTATATTAAATTTTTGTTTTTATAGCACAGACGATTTTTTCTTCCAGATCTTCAAGAAATCAAAGCTTATCGCTTCTTAGGAGTCCGTATAGGTTTGTTGGTTAGTAATATAGATAGTGTATCTGCCTAATGAAATAAATTCGATAATAAATAAATGGGGGCGTGTTTGAAAAAACGCTCGGACACCCCAATTGGTATTTTTAGTTGTGCATTTTTTTCAACAGAAACTTTTTGTACATGGTATGGCATGTAACAGTGGCCTATTGGCCAACTCTTTTATTTTAAATACAACACCCTGTATATTATTCAACTTTTGGATTCTTCAGAAAATTCTAGACATATTTCATGTACATTTTCCTATACCTATCTTCAACTGTTTCGAAAATAATAAGTATTTTCAGATTTATTGCAAAAATTAATATTGTTTAGAAAGAAAATTATTGGATTACAGAAATTCGCTACAACAAAAACTAATAAGTAAACTGTTTATTTCTTGCTAATGTAAGAAAACAACAACAAAAACCCATTCCTTTTTACCGATCAGAAATAAACAAAAACTGTACATACTTTGGCTTACTTTTGTTTAAAACGCCTGGCCTTAACAAATTGTTGTCCGCCTGCATGATAGTTTAATAGTCAGTGTTATAGTCGTTTGAATTTCGTTAACTGCATATCAGAAAAATGGTTCTTTTAAGAGAAATGCACAAAATAACATTTCTACAGATGATTGGTTATGGAGATAACACATGGACACATTGGAAGTTGCTCGCTTATTTCATGAAAAAGTTCCAAATTTGCCACCTATGTCCAAAGGGACAATTAGTAAAATAGAAAAGCAGTTTCGCGTGTTTCGACGTGGCAGGCAGATAAAAAAATGAGGTGTGGCCACCACACGACTTTCTTATACGTATGAGCGTTTCAAATTATAGAATTTTAAGAATTTTTTTTACAAAAATTATTCAAAATCCTATTCTAAGTACTTCTATTTTCTTAATAAATCTCTATAGAATGCATACTTTGCAAGATATTACCAAAAAAGTGCTCCTCGCTAAGAGTAAAAGTGCTACTTCCGGTCCGAATTTTGAAATTTCATACATACAAAAAATATTGCAAATTCAGTTTTAAATACTTTTGTACTCTTGATAAATATATATAGAACGCATAACTTACGACATATTTGCAAAAAATCGCTATTCGATAAGAGTAAAAGTGGTACTTCCGGTCTGAATTTTGAAATTTTTTTTATACAAAAGATATTGAAAATTATGTTCTAAATACTTTTATACTCGTAACGTACTTGTCTAAAAAGCATGACTTGCGAAATATTCGCAAAAAACTCATTTTCGATAAGAGTAAAAGACCTACTTCCGGTAGGAATTTCGAAAAACTTTTTAAATAAAATTATTCTCAATTTTAATTTTAAGTATATATGAATTCTTTATAAATTTGTTTAAACTTAGTAGTTGACGAAATATTGCTAAAATTTGATTTTTTCGCCGAAGTAAACTGCTACTTGCGGTCTAACGATTTTACTGAAAAACTAATCAGATCTCAAGAGGGAGATTATACACGTAAATACAAAATTTGGAATTGATATCTACAGGGGTTTGACCGCTATCGTGGTCACACACACAGAGAGAGAGACAGACAGACACACACGCACAGAGACACACAGACATTTTGTAAAAACCACTTTTTTGGTATCAGGGGACCTCAAAACGTGGACATCTGCAAAAATCTCGAGGTCGAAAATTTTCATCATCACAATACTTCCTTATACTACGTATAAGAAAGTAAAAGCAGCTACACTGAGCTACCAATGCAATAAGTGATGATAACAAATTAGATATTATACTTGAGTTTAAGGAAAACCCACATACTTCCAGTCGACAAGCAGACACATGTTCGATATTAGCCATTCATCGATTATTCGAACATTAAAATAAAATAAAATGCATCCCTATAAAGGTGATAGCAACTCAGGAACTTATGGAAGACGATTTTGATAGGAGAACGTATTTTTGTGAGCAAATGATGGCAATGTTAGATAACTATGTGATCCAATTAGAACATGTTAATCGTTAAATTGCCGCTATTGGTCGAGGGAAAATCCTCACTGGATGAGAAAAAAACACCCTTTTTCATTGATGGCCATTTGAATGGCTATAATTATTTAGCACTACTCCAAAATAATGTCGTGCCAACTTTGACAAACTTATATCCTGATCCAGCAAACCCCCAAGTTCCAGCGAATACGATATGGTTTCAGCAAGATGGAGCACCGCCCCAAATTAATGCCCGGTAGTACCTCAACCGAATATTTCCAAATCAATGGATAGAGAGGCGAGGATCGATTAAATGGCCACCGCGATTCCATGATCTGACGCCATTAGACTTCTTCTTATGGGGATATGTCAAAAGCATTGTATAAAAAACTAAACCCCCCGAGTTAGCTGATTTAAGAAGACGAATAACGCTTGTGAGTAGATCGGTCACTCCTGAGATGTTGAGTAAAGTTAGAAGAAATTTCTAATTAAGATTAGAATGTTGGCAAGACGTTCGCGGCGAGCATATTGAACATCTTCTACATTGACATTAATGTTTTTGTTTTGTTTTTTATATTATTAATAAATAAACAGATTACTTATTAGTTTTTGAGTGTGTTGTAGGGAATTTCTGTAATCAAATAATTTTCTTTCTTTAATGGTAATTTTTGTAATATATCTGAAAACACTTAATATTTCCGAAACAATTGAAGATAGGTACAAGAAATTGTACATAAAATATGAGAATTTTCTGAAGAATCCAAAAGTTAAATAATTTACAGGGTGTTGCATATAAAATAAGAGAGTTGGTATTGGCTTCTGTTAGATGACACACCATGTATAAAAAGTTTCTGTTGAAAAAAATTTACAACTAAAAATACCAATCGACGTATCTGAGCGTTTTTTCGAACACGCCCCCATTTATTTATTTTCGAATTTATTCTATTTTGCTGATACGCAGTATATAATACATACCTTTTGCTATTTCTGTAGACCTGCACTCAATTAAGATACCATATCCATATCAGAGGAATTATATTGCTTAAAATGTGTTAAGTTGGTCACCGTAGATCGTTTTGGCGAGGTTATTATAGAACTTTTCTGATATATAGCTGTTGCATAGAAGGTGCAGTTAATATCTAACCTGTAGTAAGTCAAATATTATGCATATGATTGATGTTGTTTGTGAAAGTTTATTCTCGTACTAGCGAACAATAAATATCCATTTTATCTTAAGTATGTAAATCACGAAATAAGTTTGCGCTCTCTTGCAATATAAAGTTACCAGTATAATAATAATATTGTTTATTATCAAAGGTTAACAACCCCAATTTCAAGATGATGTTATTAGATATAAAAGCAATATACACTGCTTAAGGTACAAACCAGAATAAAATAAAAAAAAAAACATGAAAAGTAAGTTGAGTAATAAATTGTCAAATTAATTAAAATTTATCCACTACAGTACTTAAGTAATACAGCACAGAGAAGATGTAATTCTTAAATCTTAATAAAGTGATGTTAAATAAATCTAAATGAGAACAATAATTAATAATGCCACGACAATTATTAATACAACAATTGACCAATAACACTAGCAGACATTTTTTTTAAAAACTGTTGTAAAAGTGGGTGAACAGTTTTTACAGTCTTTAATTGAAGCCATAACCAAGAACCAAATCTTTCCACCACGTCTAATATTAGAGTTATAATTATATTCCGCTAGTAGAAAAATAATAATAGGTATTTAGAAAATTTGTTATTTATAAATAGAGTTATTTCTTGCTGCCTGTGTCGTTCTATTTCTTTAACAGAATATAAAAGAACAATATACTGTAGTCGATAAATTTTAATTTATGGTACGAAAGTAGAAGAGGAAAAGAGAACTGCGAAATAAAGTAAAGACAAACATATAGCGAGGCTGCCAAGTACAACCGGCAAACGTTTCCTATGAAATGTGAAAATCCCCCGAATGCGTTGCTTTTCCCACCACTGTTGGAAAGCAGGCATCGCTGCAAATTATAAGGTCATCTTCTACATGATGTAGATAGCTAGTATAGAGCTGTAAACAGAAATTAAAATTTGTCCACTACGGTATAATAATTTATATGTATATATATAAAGTTTTATTTAATCTACTTTGAAATTTAAATTGCTACTCATGATTATTTTACATCTAAATATTTTACAATGAATGATTTATTTTATTTTCTTATTTCTACATTGTATAGAGCAGCTGCTCCGAATTATTTTGTTAAAATTATCCTGTAAATGGAGTACTCTGTTGGTCAATAAGACCACTTAAAACTCCCAGGTCAAATATCTCGGAAACGGGTAAAGATATTTGAATTTTGTAAAAAGTAGTTACCAAAGAATGTGATCGACTCTAGTTTGCTCTCACAATTGTGTTTTATTATGTGAAGATATAGATGGCGCTGCGATGAAAAGAATTTTTTTGATCGCTACAATCTTCATTTGTTTTTTATTTAAAAGAGTATTAAAATTAATGTAAATTTTATTATTTGTGTTAGTTTGCAAAATTTAACGGTTTCATAGATATTCGTGTTTAAAGAAAGTAAAGAGTAATTTTAAATTTTTGTCTTTATTTTGTTTAAATAATTAATTTGTAGGGGAAAGTAGCAGTAAACATATTCACAATTCTTGCTATTATAATTACTTCACAATTTAAATTTTATAGTTTGTAGTTCCTTTTTATAAATTCCACTTCATAGGCACCCATAGGTATGTAAGCAGAAAAGCATTCATGTCTGTGTTATATGTATGTATGCTTGCTTTGATTATTATTTAGGAAATATTTTGACATTAGCACTGTAATGTTAGCGGAAAACAACAACTTTATGAATCAGATCATGTGGAGTGACGAATGTCGTTTTCACAACAATGGTACTTAAACATAATGCTTGATATTGGTCAGAAGATAATCCTAGGTGGATAAGGCAAACAAGAAATCAAACAGTTTTTGGCGTTAACGTTTGGTGTGGAATTTTAAACGGATATATCTTTAGCCCCCACTTTTATCATGAAACATTAACTGGTGTGCGCTACTTACATTTCCTGCAAAATGAGTTGCCACTACTTTTGGAAGATGTTATGGAGCTGCGAAATAAATGTGGTTACATCAAACTGCTAATAATGTCAACATAGTTACTGACAATTTTAATCAAACGTTCCCACGTCGTTGGATTGGTACTAATGGAGTCCTTAGGTGGGCGGCTCGTTCGCCGGATCTAACCCCGTTAGATTTGTTTCTTGTGGGCTTACTTGAAAGCTGAAGTTTACAAGGAACCCATAACAGATATGGGCGACCTTTATAAAAAAAAAATTATGCAAGTGTTCAAAAAATTAGTAGAAATACATTGTTAAATGCTTGCGGAAGAGAACTAATAAGGTGATATACGTTATGTAGCAATCAAGAAGGCAACAATTTTGAACATCTTTGTTAGTTATATTTGATCCTTTTAAGTATTTAAACAAAATAAAGACAAAACCTTAAATTTACTTTTACTTTCTTGAAACACGAATATCTATAAAACCGTTAAATTTTGGAAACTAACACAAATAATAAAATTTACATTAATTTTAATACTTTTTCAAATAAGAAACAAATGAAGATTGTGGCGATCAAAATAATTCTTTTCATCGCAGCGCCATCTATATCTTCATATAATAAAACACAATTGTGCGAGCAAACTAGAGTCAATCACATTCTTTAGTAACTATTTTTTACAAAATTCAAATATCTTTATCCGTTTCCGATATATTTGACCTGGGAGTTTTAAGTGGTACACCCTGTATATACAACTTTAATTGCGCTACGCTTCCTATTTCAGAATTTCAATACTAATTAATTACTTTTCACTTTTTTTCTTTCTTAAAGAATTTTCCTTTAATTTCTCCTTCCTTCCCTAGTAATTAGTAGGCTTCCTTTTTGGTTTACAAGTGTTGTCGATATAATATTATATCTGTTGGTACTATTGTAATCTCTAGCTCTCGTTTTGTATGTCTAGTGCTGTTATCATTTAGGGAGTACCTTCTTCTCGTTGATTTTGATTTTTGCCGTTGTTTGTAATAGAAGCAGATTAATTTTACGATTGCTATTTATTCACTGCTTTTTTTTTGGTGAAGTAATTCCGTTATCGTCTCGTAAAATTAGCGTTGTTAGACGGATTATTATTGCAGTGATTTAAAAGTATGGATGAATTCTTTTCCCTCCCACGTTCCGTCAAATAATTGTAAGCGATCCGTAACATCTATATCTGGTGAGTACTTGCTTGTAGTTTTACCGTTACGTCCAATTGTATTTAATGTATGTCGTTTCCCTTGTTTTATAGCTTCTAATTTTGAGCGTGATTTACTCGCATATAACGCCTTAGTGACTGAAAGTTCATGGCACGTGGTGACCACCGCCATTTTGGATAATTCTGGTATATTCTGGAACCTTTGAGAAAATCTTAATGTAATTAACCTTTAGAAGTAAACTAATTACCGAATCAGTTGTGCTAAGAATTTTATCTCTCCTTACATGAAATTATCTTTTTTTGGAAGCCTGGATTGAAGAGGTATTTCCAGTTCCTTTCGTATGTGTTATACCACGCCTACTTGTAAAATAAGATAAGTGTTTCACGTTTTCTCTTAATTATTTGTGTTAAGTTAGCGTTAGCTTAATTTGTTGTTTAATTTTAAAAATTAATTTCTTTATATGAAAGGTTCTCTCGTTCTGAGATTTAATCTATTTTTCCGTTGCAACTTTGTGCTCGGAAGTCAGGGGTCTGTTTTAATTTATTGTAAGTTTTGGCGTTGGATTAGAGCTAGAGAACAGTAATTAAATTTTCATCTAAGTTTTTATTTGAGCATTCTAAAATCTATTGCCAGATCGTAACCGGTGTGGCATAGATTAATTTCAGTTTAAGAGCTTTAATTTTACATTGTCAAATATTTTTGAATAGAACGAGTAATTTCTCTCGTAACCTTATGAATTTTTTTTTGGTTTTGTTTATTTAACTTTCTAAATTCTAAATTTTATAATTAAATTTAATAACTTAAACAATTTAGTATAGGATATACTAAATTGTTTGTCGTTGGGAATTTGTGGTTTTGTCTTATATTTTGCTACCTTGAATATTCAAACTGATATTTCTCCCGGATCAAAGAACATTTTGGGGAAGGAAATATTACACATAGGGAGATGGCGTCCGTAAATTCATTCATCTGAAATTCTGTGTAAATCCACGACCCACAAACGATTGAGTTAGAGGAAGTTCCTCTCACCATATTTATCATCTGTACGCAAGGGTAGTAACAGGTAAGGCATTCCTGAAGGTGTAAGCATGAACTTTCCGAAACTTTGGTGATTTAATAAGCGGTGATACATTATTTTAGCTTGGCTTTGCTATCAATATCGAAGGATGAATAATTTTTAGTCTCCCGTTGACGCCATTTTTCTGCGCCTTTGTTGATATTGACAATTAATTTTAATTTTAATTTAAACTTTTGAAAGATCGTAGCAGTTCTTAAAAGAAAAGCGTATCCAAGTCTAAAGGGTAACCCACGCTTAATTTGCGATCTACACATTTTGCATTTATTCAGGTAATTTTTTTTTAAATGATATTCCACTTTTACATAATACCAATTTATTAATGTTTCACACAGACATGTTTTACTATGTAACCTTGCGTCATTATTGGCATATTTTACTCCAACTAAATTTTACTTTCTTATAATAGTATAAGAAAGTAAAATGAACCAAGATGATTCCTAGATATGCTAATGTGATAATTACAATAGCAGAGAAATACCACACAGACTTTGTGAATGACAAAATTTCTTTAATGAATTTAAAAATGCAAGCAGAATAAATAAAATCTAAGGTAAATTTTATGTATTGTTTAACAAAATAATTAATTAATATTGGGAGATTTTTTATTTATTTATGTATACATATCCGTGAAATTGTCTTTTGCTGTTGATTAAATTGTAACATAATTGTAGTAATTTGGGATTAGATATGATTCTGAATTAGCCCTGACCTTTCCGATCGTATAATCCGGACTCTGATAAAGCTAAGACTTACGAACCAATTTTGCCCACTGCCCGGCGCCACGAACGAAACAAGATGAAGAGTACGAAGTGGCAAAAGGAATGAGGGAGGGTCGATTGGATTGGAGTAATCAAAGCGTGGTTATCCACAATAGCTGAAAACCAATCTAGTAATTTTCCACCTCCATTTCCTCGCAGTTTTACGATCTATAGCGTATGTTTTATGTACAACGTCGAACTGGTTCTTATCACCTACATCACGCGGGGACATCGTAAATATCCCCGCTAGAAATTGGGGAAAGAACATCGTCCTCCGCAGACTACGTAGGTATGTGTGTATAGTACATATACGTATATTTTGGTAGAATCATGTCATGTAACCAACATTTTTTACATCAAAGTAGATAAATTTCGAATTTACTGCTGTTATATGTACTTTTGTTTGTTCTACAAAAATACATGTTTTAATACTACAGGGTACGACTGCGTCGATATAAAATACACATCAGGCTTCTGATAATCGTTAAATATATTAAATTAATATATTAATATTAATATATTAAGACTAAATTTTACACGCATTGAAGATTACTTTTAGACGTATGATGGAAATTATCCCTAGCAGCATTTTTTTGAATTTCGCGGGTGTTTTAAGTTGGCTACGAAGACAACTGATTAAAATACAGGCAGGCTAATTTACATTTTATTGCGAAATTAGTAGACAAACCGTGTACCCAAGTAAAATATTGGTCAAAAAATAGACGTAGAAACATTTATTCATAAAATTATATTTCTATTAAATTCACTAATTTTGCAGTAAAATAATCAGCAAGTATATAGAGCGAAAACATTTAGAGAATATCACATACGTCATCACAAAGCTGCGCGAAGAAAAAGCGCCAGGGGCGTAGGTGAGAGGAGAGAGAGGGCAGATGTATTAGGGATGATTTTTTAAAAATTTCATAATTGTGTAAATTATGTTTTTACGATAGTTTAAAACTTTTTAAACTAACAGATCAGATAATATATAAATATTTTTAAGTATCTTGATAAAGATAATTATTTACAGAACAATATTTAATTAAATTCAACGAAGCAACGACAAAACATATCCAATATAACGTAATTGTAAGTGCACGCTACTGTTATACTAACACCCCTAAACTGGATCGGATGGAATATAATGAACTCGCCCAACTCTAATACGTTCATAGCGCATGATGACGTATGTGATATTCTCCAAATGTTTTCACTCTACACCTCTATATGTTATTTTAGGTTTGTTCGAACCTGCAGTTCTGAACGGTTCTAGAACTAGTGCGCATGTCATTTAAGAAAAAGACTGTTCGGACCATGCAGTTCTGGAACTGCAAATTCTGAGAACTGCTGGTTCGGTGTTCGGTCTTTCAGAACTAGTAATTCAAGAACCGTTCGGAACGGTTCTAACAGTTCTCGATGATGGGCTAGTATTTGAAATTCTGATAAATCCGGAGCGTGCGTAATTGTCATTAGTATCAGCTTTCGCATTTTTCTGGTTATGTTTATCGTATTTATGTTGAACTTTAGAGTTTGGAGTTGTTGTAGGTTAGTTTTTAAGTTATCGTTCAAGTACCTATTTGTTTTTTATTTTAGTTTGTGATATTATTAGAGTATAGGTGTGATTCGGTTCATCAAACCTGTTTTTAATTTTTTTTACAGTTTTTATTCACACCCATTATATCAATTTTGTAATAGCCACAGTAAACAACTATAAGTATGTGACTAAACATTAATTTCTTCAAATGGTGGTTTATTGTTTTAGAAATTACTTCATTGACTACCATGTTCTTGAGTCTAGCAAGTGATTCTTTCTCTAAGAATAAAGTGAATGTAATGGTACAATTATAGGAACTTGCGGACATGTGAAAAGTGAATTTATAATTATCATATATTCGTAGAGAAACTGACATATTTGTTAAACTTAGACAAAATAGTATTTAATATTATGTAAACTAAACTTATAATTTTTGGTTCGATGTGTCCCCCTTGAGACTTAAGAAAAATAAAGGGAATTTGTGATATCAATATATTAGATATTCGAACAATCTATTATATGTATGTGTTTGTACCAGCCTGTTATGTCATGAAAATTATAATAAATTGTAAGTTAATGTGACTCCCAGACTTGTGACACAAAACGTTCAGAGTCTGATTGATGTAAGTACCAAATCATGTAGGTATTGCAATTCAAATTACCAAAAAGGCTTCAATTCTCCAAAATGGATTGAAAGAGTGTACTACTTCACAGATTAAAAAAAAAGAAGAGGAGTTGGCTTTGAACATTGAAAATGTATTGTAATATATTTGTTTAAATTCATCATGTTTGTTGATTTTATAGTTATGTAATTCATATTTATTAATGTGTGTGTGCATTTGATGCACGTGCCAATTATTAATAACAGCTTGTATTAAAAACCCTTGTTTTATTTACCCGGTTTATCAGAAATATCCATTACAACATTTTGAAAAATGTGCTTCTGAACAACTTCTTCATTATTTTTTAAATCCTGTCGTAATTTTGAGATGTAACATTTAAATGTTCATTACGATTGACATTTGTCCACCAGTTTGGTGTTTTTTTAAAAAATGCAGAAATATCCATAACAAAATTTAGAAAAAATGTATTTCTTATAAACAACTTTTTCACTACTTTTTAAATGCTGTCGCAATTTAGGCGGTTAGATGCAGATGCAGTAACATTTAAATGTTCATTACGATTGATATTTGTCCACCAGTTTGGTGTTTTGTAATATATAAATATATTGCTTATATAAAAAATGCAGAATTATCCATTACAAAATTTAGAGAAACGTATTTCATATAAACACTTTTTTCATTACTTTTTAAATCCTGCTCCAATTTTGGTAGTTAGATGCATTTATAGCTACTTAACGTTCATTACGATTGATATTTCTTCGATTAAGTTTGGTGTTTTTTAATATTACTATTACTAATGTTGGTAGTAGAAGTTTCCCAAAAATTCCAATTTTAAAACTGTTCGAACCTTCAGGATTTCGAACCGTTCTAGAACCAGTATTTGGCCGGACATGCGCATTATTATCAGAACTACTAATTCTAGAACGGTTCCGGAACTGTTCAGAACTGGAGGTTCGAACAAACCTTTTATTGCGTGCAGTGCAATCTTAAAACACCCGCCAAATTCGAAAAATATTGCTAGGGATGTTATTCAAACTAAGAAATTACAGCTTTTATTAGGTAATCACTATCCATCTTCAAATAATGATACTTTTGCAATTTTAAATTTCATTCTAGAGTTATCAACTAGGCAAACACTGCCTTCTCTGGGAGTGAATTTAATTTGGAAACCATTTAAGAGGTACCTTAAGTAAAGTAAAAGTTGACAACATTTTCGAATATACTGCAAAATATCAGAAAAATCAGACAGGTAAACGAATTGCTTAAAGTATTAATAACAAAATCTCGGACAATTATTTAACTATATTGTTGCCCAAGACGTCAATGGCGGATGATACCTCTTTTAGACCTATCTGTTTGTTAAGTGTTTTGGGAAAAGTCTATGAACGTCTGTTTAAATGTAGGCTTGAGGAAGACCTAGAGAGATTAGGCGGGCTGTCACAGAGGCAATTTGGCTTTGTACGGCAGAAATCAACTGTGCATGCGATCGAGGAGCTGACCAGGACGGTTGGAGCATCAGAAAATAAATGGGAGGCAGTGGTGGCACTGGATGTTAGATATGCTTTTAAAAGTAGAGCGATACCTCATCAACTTTATACAGGACTATTTCTCTCAGAGAAAAGTGAATTTGTCGTCCAAAAGTAGTCTGGAAGTCAATTCTGGTGTACCACAGGGTTCAGTTTTGGGATTAACGCTATGGAATATTTTGTACAATCAAATTTTAAACTTGCATCTTATGGATGGGGTCACAATAATAGTGTATGCTGACGATCTAGCACTCATAGTACAAGCGGAGGATTAATCCTGAAAAAGAGCTAAAATACCTCGGTGTAACTCTAGACCATCCATATTGCTGTGAGCCTTACATTTTTTAAAATGGTTGTAAGGGTGTTTAGATAATTTAGTCAAAATAAGAGGAAATTAAAATAGAAAAATATATATATATAGTATTAAGTATTAATTTAGTTATAGAATAAGAGTTATCATTCATCTAAGTTTAAATAGCTAAAGCTATATTAATCACATAAGTAAAATGGCTTGCAGAACCCTAAAGAACAAACTACTTCATTAAAAAGATTGTAAAAAAATATACACATGGTTATTAATAAACTTTATTTAAGAAAACTTAAATGTTAGATATACAAAAATAAATGAGATATGATACACATGCTAAGTAAATGAATAAGCTTTATTTTGTAGAAAAGATAAATTAAAAGATAAATTAAATACTATCAATACTATACGAATAAAAATAAAATCAGATATGTCAAAGAAAATGAAATTATATCAAATAAAAAGCGTGGACGTTGATATGAATAAGATAGATTCATAAATATGACTCTAGCAATAAAGGTAAAAAGGTTGTAAATACGTACAGTCAATAAAAAAGGATATAACTACGATATTTATCTTGTAAGATTTTGAATCGTAAATAAAACATTTAGTAAACAATAATGAAAGGTTAAAAATGTATTCTTTAGTTTCTATGTTTATAGCCTTTGTGTCTCTGAGGCATCAATGATGATAATGTATGGTTTAACACCTGCAAAAAGAAAGTAAAACGTCAATACTTTATTTGTAACATATTAGAAATAACAATTTCACCTGAGATAAAAGTTGGTTTGAAGATAAAGAAAAGGAAGTGACGACGGTTCTTCATGGTACGGGTTTGGATAAGAAAATAGAAGTTATCTGCGATGTCTTTCCGTTATTCCCAAATACACGAACTGGTAAACAAAAAATTAGAATACGATTAGTGAATGGTGAAAGAAAATACTTGACAAACAATCACAAGAGCAATGAGTTCATGTAAAGATATAACAGATGTTTACATTAAAGAAGAAAAAGGAATAACACACTTACCTAGAATAAGGTGTAATACATATGTAAATTTAAGTAAGGAAAATTTGGATTGCAGACATTGTTGTATAGCTGTCAAAGCGAATGAATAAAAAGCGACAACTTAAAATGGACAAGAAAGAAATTTAACTATGTGTGTAGTGTGCAGTATGGCCAACTCAAAATTCAAGACAGAGAGCGCGAATATACCGATCGTCTTTTGTGAGATTTGGATCGCGAAAACACGAATTTGAAAGCGAAGCTCCGGCGGCATATCTATTGAGAATAACATATACAGTAGGGCAAATACGCACTACCTGTTTGATTAAAGAAAGTAAAATTGTATTTAAAAATAGAATTTAAGTATTTAATTTGCATTGCTAAAAATTTCTTTTGATTTTTTTTAACAAAAATGGAAAATATTTATAAAAAGGAATTTGATGAACTGTTTGATCAAACGAAGTGAGTTACGAAAAATATTTATGAGTTATAATATAAAAGTTATCTTAATTTGTTTTATGAAATGAATGTTCACTTTGTTTTAAATATTCAACTTATTCATTACTAATTAGAAATATGTTTAATGATGTTGGATCGACCATAGAGGTACTACGTGCGAATGTTTGCCTCAAATGAATTGTTGAGCATCATTAAAAATTTGTATAATCTCATGACTGTATATTTTGATGTGTAAACACTAAGTGGCTAGAAGTACTATGTGAAAATGTTTGCTAATAGCAATTAGTGTAAGCTGATTTCGAAATATTTAAGTAGCAAGACACTAGATTATCAAAGTACTATGTGCGAATGTTTGCTTTGGTGAAATAGTGCCTGCCTGCATTGTGTTCAATTTTCACTAATAATTCTTTATCAAAAAAACATAGTGAACATCCATTAAATCATAATAATATCAATTTCGTATATTTTCTTTATAAACAATAACGCCTATAAACAATTCTATAAAGAATCATTTTGATAAACTGTGTTAATGTTAATCATTATAGTTATTTGAAATATATCTACTATTAGTATTAATACAGATATTGTGTTTTTCCTTACCCTATCCGATAATAGACTAGATAAGAGAAAGGCTATAAAGCAAGGAGTAAACCTCTGTTCGACTCCACGAAAAATTCTAATATCTACGCTGTTACACTAAAATCATACGTTAAGGTATCACCAGTACTTATGTCAATTTAAAAGAAAGCTACCATAGCAATATGTAACGTTCTGACCATACGTGAAACGAATAGTGGCGTAGGAAGATTTTACTCTGGCAGCATTGCTGAGGGTTATGCCCAGTGTTGAAGAACCTAATACAGTCGCAAGTGCTGTATGCGGTTCCAGTCTGGGCACACACCATCTAACAGCGTGTATATGGTAATAAATTAATTATATATGTTAGTATATACAGGCTGTTTGATTAAAAAACGCCTCATCCCGTAACATCTTTATTTATTATTTGATTTCAATAAATAAAGAAGTACAAAATCGTTTGACAAACTCTATAAACTGTCCCTAATCTACATTTTTTTCAATAGTGTCTTGAATACGTAAGGATCATCAATTTTTCTTTTTTAATGAACAACTGTATTTTTTTCCTTTACTCTGGTAGATAATTTTTTTTCTAAGTCTAGTAATGTTTATTTAGTTATCATTTGGTTGATATTAAAAAAAAAAATAACTATGTGCAACCTTCATCTGCTTATTATAAAATTTTCCAGTCTGCTGTAAAGAAAGATCGGAATATAAAGAGGCAAATATGTCATTCAATGTCTGTCATACAAAAATTACTGTGCCTTGCGATTTTAAAGCATTATTTCTTGTAAAGTAACAATATCACCGCAATCATGAACAATAATTTTCTCACCGATATGTTTGAAATTTACGTCGCATATAATAAAAGTCGAAATCAAGCCCCGACTTTATGGTGACCGCTTTCCGAATAGGGTAGTCTCAACCCCCGTCAATTTAGACGGCCCGAAGAAAATTTGAGGCGCTATGGTGTTTTTAAAAAATCGAAGCGAGAACAGCGACGATTTGGCGAAAATATTGTAGTGAATGTTCTTCTCAGTGTGCAGGAAAATCCGCATATTTCATATCGAGAATTTGCCAGTCACATTGACATATCAGATCAAACAGTACACGCGGTGTTGAAAAGGCATAAATTTAATTCATACATTTGTCAAAAAGTGCAAGCACTAGAGACTTTGTAACTTTTATTTAAACATTTTCACAAAACATTCGAAATTTCTAGAGAAAAATTATTTAACCGATGAATGCACTTTTACCAATAATGGCGTTTTTAACAGAAACATTCATCGATATTAGGTTCTAGGAAAATCCTTGAATTATCGTTGAAAATAATTTTCAAAAAGGATTCAGTGTTAATGTGTGGTGCAGTATTTTAGGTGATCAGTTAATTGGACCATTTTTTATAAATGGTATTCTTAATCAAGAAAAATATTATCAGCTACTTTCTAAACGCATAACACCAGGAGGTAGGTTAAATAACAAATTAAGTGCAAATTAAGTGCAAAATGTACAGTGAAACATTGCAATTTGAAATATTTCACATAAATTTCATTTCAATGAAATATTTCAGACCCCTTGAAATATTTCATAAATTTCATAAAACATTTTTGCATGTCGCGCATAAAATTTTCTATGACATAAAATATAAGTTTTTATATTTTATTTTTTTGCATTCGCTATTCGCTCTCTAAAATGAGTATCTTGCCTTTGCGAACTCCAAACAATCTTCAAAATGTGTCTTTTGGGAACTCAGTCCGCAAAATAGTTGCTATGGCAACTTCAGTGGACTTGTCCGCTAAAAATACATTTTGCGGATTGTTTTAAGTTTTGACTCGTGTAAGAAAATCGTGTATGTACCACGTACGCAAATGGTTCTAGAGGACTCATCTCATTAAGGCTGGCGTTTAGTTTTCAGTTTGGTGGTGATGAAGAATATAATGTGGGGGGGTAGGATTAGGTGTCGGTAATGTGGCGGTTCATGTTGGCAAATAGACGAACTTAATTGAGGATGAGAGATGAAGCAATAGAAATGTAGATTGCTATTACAGCAACAAATTTATATCTGGGGCTTTTAAATGAACTCGAACATAGACAGACAAAAAACTAACAGGCACAAAAAATTATTAAAGAAACGCTTTCAACACGTTTTTGTCTACATAGGTATTTTAAATTTATGCTAGTATTTATTACGAACCTGACTATATAGAAATAATCTCAACAGTCAAGCATCAATAAATACAAGCATTCATTTATAGCAATTTATAAAATTTCAAGTAGGTACACCTTATAAAATAAATAGGAATAAAACAATTTATGTTTGGAAAAAATATTTTTTGAAGTAATAATAATAACAATATTTAGTAATTCATGTGACTATAAACATGGTAAAGAACAAGTCAGTTTGAAGTATTCTTTCTCGCTTAATTTGTAATGTGTTTAATGAATTTTGGATTTAAAACATGGGTCATTGTAAAAAGAATGATGGACAATGCCATCAAGCTTCTATTGCCGCACAAAAACTGTTAAAAAGTAATGAAAATAAAATATTTATGAGTGACATTTTGTGTGATGTGTTACAAAGGGTAGAAAAAGTAGAACAGTCGACCATAGACTGCAGTTTTATTCTAAACATTGTGTAATGAATGACAAAAGAAATAATGTATAACATCACGCAGTTATTGAATAGCACTATTCGTATGGTGATGCAACATCTGGTTTCGTCGAGAAAACGGACAGCAAAAAAGTCGATTTTAATGTTAAATTCCTTTCTTCTATTTACCTACCTTATATTTCGTAAGATTAATAAAGTACGGAGAATTTACTCGATTTGAACTACAACATAAACAAATAAAAAAGTATTTTGTATTTTATAGATCACCACCCACTTGTTATCCAATTATATAAATAAAATTAAAAACTTTTTAAAAATACAAAATTTCAATAGTGCGCGTGGGTGATGAGTCATCGGCCGCTCGTGTCCGGTCTCTGAACATATGAACTAAAACATACAGCTTATATTGTGATTTTCGTAACTTTAACTGTGTGTTTAGGAGATATGATTCAGAATGTAACCAGAAAAGATCAATAGGTATTAATTACTTACGTTTTTATTTTAGTCCACAATTAATTTTCATAGTAAATCTGTTTAATTATAGGTTGTCTATAGGTGACACTAGTGTTTTTGGCAAAAATCAACTGCGCTTCTGTACTTAACATTATTCATATTTTATTATCTTCTTAAATAATATTGGAGATGCGCAACATTCAGAAGTGAAAGTAATTATTTTAGTTGTTAAACGTACCTAAATATATTTTACCGAACTGAAGTAAGTTTGCCAAAATAAGGTTTTGATTTTCCATATTATCCAAAGATGACATATCAACTATTATATTCTTTTAATAGACTTACCTAATATTTCACTATTACCTAATGACAACATAAAGAATTTTTGGTATAAACCACCGAAAAAGAAGCTATCTACCTGACGAAATGGTTGAACATGCAGAACACATAATTTAAGCCTATTGTGCCATATTTTTATATGGTCTACCAAATCTAGTACCTTCAAGAGATATCTAAAACGTAGAATATTAACTTTCTGTGATAGAAACACCACCGATGTAATATCCTTGGAGAATATACGTATAGCCCAGTCAAACTATACCAAAAAATCTCGCATGGTTCAATTAATTAGGGTACCTTTGATATTTTGATATGGTGTATGGATTGGTACACTGTTTCAAAGTCCCAAGTTTTCTTATTTTCCCCACTACCGCAGACGCCGCCATCTTGAAGAAACCGCTAAATTTTTTAGCCTCTTTTTACAAAATATCTCCTAAAGTATTAGTTTGAGCAAAAAAGCCGTTTACGTTCTTATTAAACTAGAGAAAATTTTCTACAAT
Organism: Amphimallon solstitiale; assembly: GCA_963170755.1. Taxonomy (NCBI): domain Eukaryota; kingdom Metazoa; phylum Arthropoda; class Insecta; order Coleoptera; family Scarabaeidae; genus Amphimallon; species Amphimallon solstitiale. Next base: position 36,119,191 of record OY720675.1, read on the forward strand.
TTAATACAAAAACGGAATATTTAGCTTCATTACTTCCCGAGATAGACCTCTTTGAAATTAGAGAATTTTTTTTTAAAAATGTCAAAATAAAGATTTATAATCGGTTTTTGCTCGATAGTAAGTAACTGGTGTATTCTCCGCTAAAGTCTGACATAGCATTTATAGTAGAGGTAGGTAGCTAAAGTTTAAGACCAAACTGATTCTTCTAGCTCGTTTAGACTATGATACTCTCTTTTGAATATTTTTGTAGTCTTTTAGGAAGACACGTTACGCAATAACTTAATACTGACAAAATTAATGTATCTATTTATTAAAAACAAAAAAAAGTTCATTTATTGCTAAGTTTGTATATCTCATATATTCAATAGGTCTGTGAATTATATATCAATAAATTTGTAAGTAAATAAATAATTGATAAATAATTATAAATAAATTATATACTACATAAGTTTCATCAACAAAAGTGTCAGATATACCACAACTTTACATTATAAGAACCAAATGGTGATATTTTGTTATATAAGACAAAATGTGTCTGGACGACAAGCCACATTTGGAGCTTCGGAACTTTAGCTATTTACCTCTACTATAAATGCAGTGTCAAACTTTAGCGTAGGATTCACTATATACTTACTATCGAGCAAAAACCAACTAAAAATCTTTGATTTTTACATTTTTAAGAAAAAATCTGTAAATTCAAAGAGGTCTATCTCGGGAAGTATTGGAATACTTTGGAAGATATTTTGTAAAAACTGGTATAGTGCAAAAATTTAGCGGTTTTTTCAGATGGCGACTCATAAGCCAAAAAGTTTTCAAAAAAGCTTGTTATATTTATCGTGTATAGGTATTATATTTAATCCTTTCTACCAATTATCAATCGGAATCATAGCAAATTAGACGTATAAATATTATTAGTAGGAATAATATAGATTTTGTTATGCTCTGCAACAGTAAATCTTGCAGCTTCTTTGTTTGTGTGTACGTGTATAATATAAAAATTACTTTCGTAAGTTATTGATGTAATTTAAGCTATTGTACATTTACATATTTCAAATATACTCTTATTAATAAATACATAGGTACATATTTTTTAATTATTTAATCATACACTATGAATAAATGAATTAGTATTTATTTAGAGTAATGTACACAATGATAATTTGCGTTAAGCACCGGTAAATCTCAAACTTTATTGAATAAGTAAAAAATGTACCTATATATATTTATAGGTATCAAAATGCCTTTGTAGTCCCGTCGCAGAATTCAATAAATTTGTGCATCAAGAATTATTTAATTTTCTGAAGTAGACTAAATAAAATATACCTAGAGTTGGTATACCATCTTCTAGTTTATCCATGTTTATGTGATTGTTTGGATATTATATTCTGATAATAGTACGAGCAGAAGCATTGTTTAAGTCTTCGAGATTATCAAGATATAAGCTGTACCACTGCAGATTTTACTTATTTCAGTACAATACAATACACATGTAATCGTAATTAGATTATATATTATTATATATAACATTATAAGAAGTTAATTATATCATATATTAAATCAAGAAAGGTTTTCCCTTTTCGTCCAGTTATCACAACACACATATTTCAAATAATGTCAAACTGTCAAAAATTGCTATAAATATACATCGCTCGAAAGTAAATAAACAATGTGTAAGATTATTATACCTATAGCAAATTTATTATCGTTTTTGTTTTTTATAGGTATATATTTTATATTACATTCCGCAAAGTGTTAAACTGTTGAATATATAATAATAATAATATATAACTGTTTTTATTATTAGACGAAGTATTGTGAGCAATTGTACTTTTGCGTAAATAAAAGTACCTATCCTGACATTTTTAATTAATAATAGGCACATATATACGCATACAGTGACTAGATAAGAAACAGTGGTGACAATAGGGTGTTCACTTTCCTATTGGTTGACTGAGTCACGTGGTAGCGGCAGCCATTAAGAGGCAAAGTTGTCTTGTTTACATTGAGAAGTAATAGGTGTGTTCATAGTGCAAAACCTACGTTTTCAATAGATATTTTATTGTTTTGGTGGAAATTGTTCATTTGTAATCAGAGTGCTCGCACGTGTGAGTGTTATATGACCTATATTCAGGCATTTAAATACAAATAATATTGATTTGGTTGCTTTAGCAGTGGACTAGCTATGCCTGGGTGTGCTGCTGTAGGTTGCAACAATTCAGCCAAGAAAGGATATTTAATGAAACGATTTCCTAAAAATCCAGTAAGGAGAAAGGAATGGCTCATTAAAATGAAAAGGGACAAGTGGACAGTAACAGATTATTCATGTTTATGTGAGGTAAGAATGAGAAAATGCAGTGAATTTCAGTAGGTTACAGTGACGTTATTGTTAACAATTAATTGAAGGGGTCCTGTTCAGGGGTTGGAAAATGGCATCAGTATATTTTATGACAGATATGCTGTCTCAAAAACATGTTTTATTATGACTTCATCATGAGATTTGAAAAATACATTGCTTTTATATGATAGTTATCATTGTTATCTAGTTATGCTAGGACTCCAAAGAGCTTATTCTGAACAATGATGCTTCTTAGTAGAAATAAAGAATTTACTATATTACTTATATATTTTTTAGGTCCATTTTGCTCCTGAAATGTGGGAACGAACACGGGTTGATGGTACACGAAAATTGAAAGTAAACAGTGTGCCCACAATTTTCTCTTTTAAACCACCTGAGATACCGAAACGAAAAGCCCCAAGGAAAAGGACATTTTCAACTTCTGAAGTTTATAACATGACACCTGAAACATTGGGTAAGTTTCCTAATAAAAAATAATTCTTTGTCGAGTTCAATATGTAAATTATATATATATATTTACTTATGTATTCTTCTAGATGGGGTACCACCTGAACCTCTGCAAATTGTTTCTCACCATGAAGAAAAAGCTGGACCTTCCGTTTCATATACAGTTATATCATCTACTTCAAGTAAAGACAGCGAAGATTCAAGAGAAGGTGATATCTCGCAAACTGTTCCTGATAAAGACTTACTTGCCAAGTTGGCGAAATATGAAAATAATTCCGACTGAAATAAATGATTCTCCAATAAATTTAAATTTTAGTGAATTAAATTCTTTGTATAGTATTTGTGGATACATTATGCAGAGCATAATGAAAACGAGCAAAACGTGTAAAGGTTGTATAGATGCTGCAGGTTCAAAAACACCATTAACTAAACGGTTCACTAGATTTACAACTATAAAACGCTTTAAAGAGAATACCCTTTTTTTTGTGACAGAAGAGTTGTTTTATTTTTTTGTAGAAATGGAATATATTTTCCGCAAATATATATCAATAGTTTCTTCTCAAAATATTAAAGTAACAGATTTTTTTTTTAATCAAATTGCTTGTATAGACTTTCCATATATTCCCAATTGTCACCAGCTTAGAACTAAAATTGTCAAACGATACATTGTATACAGGCTAAAGATTTATTCTAAAATTGTATTTAAAAAGAGTAGCAAACAATATGCAAGCAAATCTGTTGCTTCCCATATATAATATATGTTTTTTTTCTACACTTATTATGCTTTTTTTTTGACTTTTTGTAATGTTTTGTGGTTATATTAGCAATTATTATATTAAAATAAATGTTTTTTTATTGAATATGAATTTGTTTTTCTTATAAATATTTGTATTATTCCGTATTTTTCTAAAATTGATATCCCCAGCTATGCAAATTCTATTTGAATTTGCCACATCATGGCGGATGGGCGGGGCTTAGGTTGTATTGTCACCACTGTCTCTGATATAGTCACTGTATATACGCACAATTTCCAGTGCCCCCTAATGCCCAGAAGCTACACTAATATTCAAGTTCCTGGCGTGATAATTCTGCATCTTAACGGTTTTTCTCCACACTATAGTTGATTGTAACCCTAATTTCATATAATGTCCACGCATTTTTATTTTGGATACCATTTACAAACGAAGATATTATTTTCGTTGCAGTATTTTTTGTTACAATGCAAACTAATTTTTTGAGGTCAAGGGGGGTGCAAGAATGCTATATTTTATTTGAAAATTACAGATAAAAAATATTTATTTTTACCTCTAAAAGGGGTATTTTATTCACAGTATATAGTGTAAAAACAGCCCAATTAGACATTTAAAAACCCCCTACGACCTCGAATCAAGTTTCCTTAACATAACTGTGTACTTTTTATAACAATTAAATTAATAGTTTCCATTTCTTATCAAAAAAATGTGGGCATGTTTTCAACGTGAATATTGTCCGGTGCAGCGTACCGAGACGCCAGCCTTAAGGTCACGGCGCCTTGGTCGCCTCGTTCTTAATCACAATTCGTCTCCTAAAACCTCATTTCGCGTACTTGATACATAAATATCTATTAGAGAATCGTTTATTGTTTATGTTTAACTGTTTTTTTTAATGATTTATAAGGAGTCTTTTGAGTTTTTGTTTCTCGATATTTCCCTCAATATTGCCTTCATCACTATTACTTAAATTTATGTAGTATTAACAATTAACAATTGGCATACAATATCGAAGTGAGGTTAACATTAACATAAACTGACATTCATGGAAATTCAAAAATTACCATTTTACATTTAATTAATTCATATTTTATTATTTAATATAACTTCGTGTACGGCATAAATATTAACAATATACACCAGATTATAATACAATTACAGAGCTTCCACCTTTTCTAATAATACAGTAAAATAGAATGGCAACAGTAACGATGTGCAATAAGTTTTGTCAGTATTTCAGGTGTTTGCGCCCACAGGCACTACGAATAGAGTCAAACTCGCAAAATTTATCTCTAACTTAGTGCACATTCGTTAAACATTGATAAATCACCCCCGGTGTCCGGAAAGTTTTTCCTTTGTATTCCATTTCCGTTACACGAGATCCGGTAAAAGGAAAATCTTATTTACAGTCGACGCTTAGACCTTCAATGACGCTCAACAATTTAATGGCTAAACCTAATATTGATTGGAGTGAATAGTACAGCACGAATTAGGCCCAACTATGTGGGAAAATTCGTGACATATCTTTCGAGTGATGGTCGCAATAGTACTAGGATTATCTAACATGATTTAAATCTAGAAAGATACATATTGTTTAGAAAATTTTCTATAATTTTTAATAAAATTATACAGTGGGAGGGGAGGAATTAGAAAGTAGGAAGTTACCAAATTTACATATCACATATTGTTATGGTAGAGGACTTTTGTGAATTTCTTAAAGTTTCATTGAGTAACAAGATATAATGCAAATGAGAAATGTGTAAAAACCAAAATGTGAATGATTAAGCATATATAGGAAAATCGGTACTATCTATGCAGTTTTATCAAAAAGTCTTGGTCTATCATAGACATGCATTTAATTCCACAACACAAATAATATCGACGCAAATTCTATAATTAAAATACTAATGTAAAAATTAGGAGTATACGGCAGATGGTGTGCAGTTTCTTCTTAAAAACCACCTCTTCAAAGGTAGGAAAACGGTTGACTACTATGATATTTTCAATGGTAATATTTTCGAAGAATGATTTGAACAAGTACTACCTAAATTACCAGGCAATTCTCGAATAATCAACGATAATGCGTAATATCATTTGCGAAGAGTGGAAAGGCGATCTGATCAGGAAAAAAGCGGGATTGATTAATGGATAGTAGAAACATTTGTTGTTCGAATTGGTAACTAGCTGGACCGGTAGGCGTTGTTCTGCCCTTTTCAGTAGGTGGCGAGATTAGTATATTACCAAAAAAATAGCGCCATCTATCGGACGGCAGCATATACCCAAGCGATTTTGTTGACCACGAGAATATATTATATTGTGCACATATAAATCATGCTGGTAAATAAATTTATACATAACTTGATCATAGCGCCGCCTATCAGGTAGAGATTTTGTGATTTTATTTTTGACACTAAGTCAATATACACATTATGAATATGAGTTATTTTGGTCCATAAATATAGAACTTGTTAATAACATCACTACAGCGCCACCTATCGGCCTAGCATAGCTATTAACCATACTCTCGACAAGAAAAATATTGTGTGAATATGACCTCAACCGGTCAAGTCGTTCAGAAGTTACACTATGACTAACAAACGCACCAATTTAGGTTGGAATGCGTTTTTCCAGGTTTTTCTCTAGATCTTCCAGAGTTTTTCCAATTGAAAATATTCAATTGAGTTATTTCCATCCAGCGAGCATAACAAACAAAACAAAAAAAAATAAACCAAATAAGTCGCTTCTATCGTCAGTTATGATTGAAAGTGTATACAAAAATTATAATTTTTGTAGTTTGTCCGAATTTTCCGACTTTTCTTTGTAATTGTCCCGATTTTTTTTTTTTTGAAAATATTTCCTGGACCATAACGAACAAAACAAAAAAATAGGAATTGCCCATATTCATCGTTAGAATCGTGAGTTATGGTTTTCAGTTCATTCAAATATCCTTTAGAAAAAAACACTTTCAGTTCTTTCCGAATTTTCCAATTTCTCTTTCCATGAAAACCCTATTCAGACTATTACGAACATTAAAAAAAATAAACCAAAATTAAGTCTATTCAAGTGATGAGCTTTTCCAAAGAACAGCATTCATTTTTATTTATATAGGTAATGACAGTGAAAGTGAATTTTTAGTGAATCATATATATACTAATTTTCCCAAGTAATTTTTGTATGTTTGTAACTTTATTATTGTATTTTTAAAACACTTTCATAATAAATTGTAAAAGCAGTTTTCATTTTGCTTTAAGTTTTACAAACCTGATGTAAATATCAGTAATTCAGGATGTATGCATATATTACTTTCATATTTAAAAGAAAATTGCATTAAATATTTATATACTCGAGTTTAAAGTTTACCAGAATTCTTTATATTACTACATTCTCAACTGTTATGTCACATCAAATTATTTACTACATTTTTAGTTAACTATGTTTTCCGGGCTTATTCTGAGGCAAGGTATATCTTCTTGGGGAAAGTTGTTTTTAACTGTATGTATACTTTCGTGCAATGGTTTCATTCTGTAATTCCTTTATATTATATTTGTTTCCTTTTGATGTATAGGTACACGTTTTTGTTTATTCTATTTGACCATGACAGTTTTATAGGCTTCTTACATATTAATACTTGCTTTTATACCTACTCTCACGTAAAATGTCAAAAATGTTAGTTAATAATAATTTGTTCAATTACTAAAAATACGAATGATTTCCGGTCTCTATACTGCAAAATCTTTTCAAAATTTAACTACAAATTTTAAAAACCCGCAACAATTTCTTAATATTCCAAAATACAATTTACAATACAAAATGTATGTAAACATTTTATACTATAGCAATAAATTGAGCTATTTCACATAACTTTCCTTTTCGCACATAAACTCACCACCTATTATAAAAATCCACACAGCAATAATAATAAAGAGAAATAAAACCTCCTGATCGTTCGGAGCGTTTATTTTCTCGCTTAGGGCGATAAAAACGCCAATCTCCCCTAATTCGTTTATACAACTTTCATCAACATAAACTCATGTCATAACTTGGCGAATTGTCCCCGGCCAATAAAATATCCTTATTAACCGAAGGCTCTGGGATTAGGATACGGCAATAACCTACGCAATTTAGATTGTCGACATTTCGGCAAAATTTCATTTTGTTCCCCAGCAGAGCGACGCACAATTGAATTGCATGTAGCCGCTTTTACAAAACGAATTTACAATAGTTTTTACTGGAAGAAACACCGAAGATACCTTCCAAAAATATTTCAGATTTTTATTTAGTATGTAGTTAGATAAAGATATTAAAACCTTTTCCACTGTTTAGATTCAATTACGTATTCGATTACTAACTTAACATTCCATATAGTTTTACTGTGATATTTCATTTAAGGAGTCAAACATATCCATTTGTTGTGAATATGTATGTCAATCTTACTGTATATTATAAGTACCTATACAGCCTGTTCCAAATTAAATCGGCACTACTGCTAACTTTGTTATTATTGGAGCTATGACTTCGGTTAAATTAGCAAAGTAGCAGTGTTTCATTGCAGCTTACGATGGTAAACTTTAAAAAATAATTGAACATCGCTTTTTAGTGATATTTCAAAAAACATTATTTTTTTAAATGGAACACCCTGTATATTTTTACTTCAAATGAAAGAAAAACTAATTCTAGACAAAAGTCATTAAACACTCTTATATCAAAATATTTGAAATAACACAGATATTAACCATTTTGTGGTTTAATCAGTGGCCGTATGTTTAACCGTAAAAACATGCAATACTGGTCCCGAGAAAATCCGCTATTAACTTACCTAGCACACCCACAAATAAAATTTAGGTTGAATGTGTGGTGTGGTTTGATTGGTAGTCAAGTAGTGGGTCTTTTGTTTTATTATGGGAGCAAGATATGTCAATTTTATGGTGGAAGTATTGGAAGAATTTCTAGATAATAAAATGGTGATATTTTTGAACATTTTTTGTAATTTTACAAAGTTAAATAAATGATTTATTGAAAGTCAGGACTACTTTGATTAAATGTCAAAATTCTTAATATCTGCGTTATTTCAAGTATTTTGTTATAAGAGTGTATAATGTCTTTTGTCTAGAATTAGTTTTTCTTTCATTTGAAGTAAAAATATACAGGGTGTTCCATTGAAGAAAATAATGTTTTTTCAAATATCACAAAAATGCGATGTTGAATTATTATTTAAAGTTCACCGTCGTAAACAGCAATAAAAACACCGCTACTTTGCTAATTTGACCAAAGTCATAGCTCAAATCATAACAAGTTAGCAATAGTGCCGAGTTAATTTGGAACAGGCTGTATATCGGGAGTTTCGGAATTGCACGGCACTATTGTAGGCATGTGTTCTCTAGCATAAATAAACAAAAAAGTCCATACAAACATATGTCGCAAATTAATTTATTATTAATATATTGGAGCATAAAGGTATTTATTTAAAAATACAACATTCAAAGGAACTGCTCAAAGTGGTCACCGTTTTGTTGAATGCAGCATTCAGCACGACGAATCCATGCTTCTTTGGCACTTCGTATAGCATCAGGACGATCCTTGATAGTTGCTGCGGCTTTCTCTATCCGATTCCCAAGCTCTTCTTCTGTGTCAATAGACGGAGAATAAACCATAGACTTTATCTAGCCCCACCAAGAATAATCTAACTGCGTTAGATCGGGAGATCGTGGTGGCAATTGAAGGTCCGATTTGACCAACCCATCGGTGACCATATGTGAATTTTAAATAATCAACGATAATATGCGAATCGTGATCTGGAGCACCGTCATGCATAAACCAAAGTCCATGCAAATTGGCAAGTGGAATCTCTTCTAGAAGCTCATGAAGATTGTTTTGCAAAAGATGCAAATAAGATGTTCCTGAAAGCCTAGGTGGCAAAAAGAAGGGGCCGATGAGATTGTCACCAAGAAGACCACACCAGACATTTAATGAAAAGATATGTTATTAATATGTAGTATCAGTTGTATGATGGTTTTCTGTGGCCCAAGTATGGGTGTTTCGAATATTTGTAATTCCATTTCTTGTAAAGCAAGATTCATCGGTAACTAGCAGGCGGTTCAAGAAATTAGGATCTCGTGTGCATTGTGTAATTAACCATTGGGAGAAATTTGCGGTTGTTATAATCTTGTGGTAAAAAATCTTGCACACGCGTAACGTGAAATGGATACAATCGTTCGTGCAAAGTTAGCCATACACTGGTAGAGGAAACATCAAAATGAAGTGACAATATTCTGGTGTTAGTACTAGGAGATAACTATACAGCATCGAGCATTTCTTCTTCAACGTTTATAGTTCGTCAAATCTTTGTCGACCGGCATTTACTCGTACAGGTTTCAGCGTCCACTTCCCCCCTAACACGTTTTTCATTGGCTTCAGACCTTTTACGATTTGGTATTCTTCGGTTAGGAAGTTTTTTATAATATCTTTGAACAGCAGCCACTCCATTTCCATTTACCTCGCCATAAGTTAAAAGAATGTCTGTTTGTTCTGCATAAGTGGAGAAATTTGTGGCGTCTCCCATAATAATTTAAAATTCTCAGTTTTTACTCACACTAAAATGCACAGAACTAATAACACAGATGAGTAATAATTGATTGAAGACGGAGATACGTGTTGAAACTCCATAATTTACAAGTAAAAATTGAAATAAATTCAAATTGAGTTCAAAACAGTTTTATTCAATTTACTACAATTGTTTCACCCTACTAGGGCTTCATCAGGTGATGAATATTATAATACAAAATATTTGTAGACGTTCTTATTTATGTCTTTTCCTAAATGAAGAGGGGGGAGTTTGTGACATTAGGTTAAGAGCGGGAGTAACTTATATATTTAATGTAATATTTAATATATATATACATAACAATATGATTAAGAATATTAAAAAATTTTTTGAAAATAACAGTAAACAATCAGTTTTCAAAAAATTTTTTAATATTCTTAATCATATTGTTATGTATATATATATTAAATATTACATTAAATATATAAGTTACTCCCGCTCTTAACCTAATGTCACAAACTCCCCCCTCTTCATTTAGGAAAAATTTTTTTGAAAATAACAGTAAACAATCAGTTTTCAAAAAATTTTTTAATATTCTTAATCATATTGTTATGTATATATATATATTAAATATTACATTAAATATATAAGTTACTCCCGCTCTTAACCTAATGTCACAAACTCCCCCCTCTTCATTTAGGAAAAGACATAAATAAGAACGTCTACAAATATTTTGTATTATAATATTCATCACCTGATGAAGCCCTAGTAGGGTGAAACAATTGTAGTAAATTGAATAAAACTGTTTTGAACTCAATTTGAATTTATTTCAATTTTTACTTGTAAACAGATGAGTAACTTTCATAAACAGCATTAAATACTAATTGATAGATTTTTTAATCATCTGTCACATAAATAAACGATATTCAATTATTTCAAAACATCTAATAAGACGTCTACTTGATTAGCATCTTCAACCTACAATATTTTGGTAATGCATTCATTTGAGACATATATCTCTATGGACCTTTTCGTTTATTTTGTGCTAGCGAACACATACCTACAACAGTCTCGAGCAATTCCGAAACACCCTATATAGTAAGTACGTAATATGTACAACGTAAAAGCGTAAAGTTGAAAAAGTACACATTAAAATGGGCATTGTGAAATAATTTTTTTTATCAATGAATAATGAAATTGTTCTATATCGAGATATATTTTTACTTTTGTAATGATAAATCTCTGTGGAACGCATAATTTGCGAGATATTTACGAAAAACTACTATTAGATAAGAGTGACAGTGCTACTTTTGGTACGAATTTTGAAGCGTTTTTATACGAAAATTGTTCCAAATCTAGCTGTAAGTACTTTTGTACAGTTAATAAATATCCGTGAAACGCATAATTTACGAGATATTTGCAAAATAATTATTTTTCGATAAGAGTAAGAGACCTACTACCGGAAAAAATACGAAAAACTTTTTTTATACAAAATGTTGAAAATTTACTTTTGAGTACCTTTGTTTTCTTTGAGGTATATTCAAAATTGGTACTTCACCAACTATTATTGAAATTTTATTTTTTCACTGAAGTAAACCAGTTTCGCTCATAAGAAGGAGATTACGAATATTCTTAAATATGAAGTTCGGTATTGATACGTTTAGCCGTTTGACCGCTACAGTAGACTTTGGAAGCTAATACACGTTCACTGCAAGCCAGTTCACCTGAATGAAAGAAATAAATTAACAAATATACCGCAATAACGAAGACATTAAAATTTAATTTTCTATGTTGTTTTTTAGTTAAAAAAATACATTACGGACCTGGCACAGAATGTATGTTTATAAATACACGTAAGAATGCTCATTTGTAAACAGAAACGAACACGCATTCATAGAAAAATACGCTTTTATTTGTATAAAGCCGGAAAAAACGTTAAATTGTACTCATTCATATAAAACATATTTTTTGCCCGATACGTCTAGATAACGCAGCTATGTAGTCGGTTGTTGACCCAGATGGACGACCTACTTTATTGCAGACAATAAAAGATTGTTTTTATTTTTAAAATAGGAAGGTTGTTGCTCTTTAATGTGTTTGTAGTGGCAACCAGCTGATTATTATTATTTTAGAATATTCAATAAATTGCAGTTTTTCTAGCCTAAATTTATTACAGTAAATATCAAGAATGTAATTATTTTTATCTAGCAGGTGTAAAATTAAAGTACTTAATGGTTTGATATTTATTATGAAGTATCTATTCCTCCTCCTTTTTTTTAACACAAGTTATAAGTCGTTCAGGGTCGGCGTAAGGCCAATTGAATTCTTTATTATTTTTTTTCTACCGTCTGCGCACGAATAAAGACTTGATATTTTGAGGATACGTTTTTACACAACCTTTCCGATTTCTGCTACTCCGTCTTTTTATTTCTGGGATACCCTGTATAATATTAACTACATATTAGCTATATATTAGCTAATTATGTACTGTTTATTATACCACTGTTTATTGTACTTTTAAGCACTATTTACTGGACTTAGGTGTGTAACCTGTGGGAAATCAATAGATAAACTAATTTCTTTTATTTGTAAAATTTAGTGTTCAAGCACGATTTCTGTATTATATTTACTAGAAAAGAATATATAAGAAAATTTTACATGAAGGATATTTGATTTTTACACTTGAAACGTTATTTCCGTATTTGAAATGATAAATAGAACCTCCAGTGAATGAAGAATAGAATTATTCGGACAAAATCTTTCGTCCCGGATATTAAGTTTTTCTAGGCTATCGGTTCACATCGACGAATATTACAGTCCTATGTTTGGTTATTAAACCTCTTTTAAAATGAAATTCGGCATTTATTAAGAGGGAACGTTTAAAGCCTGTGCTTATAATATACAATATATACTTATTTCAATAACACAGCGACCAAATGGATCGTCTTTAAGTGTAATTTAATAAATGTATTTTTTTAGTATACTCATTTTATTTAGCACATTTTTACATAAGTATCTAATACATGGGCCTTGTGTAATGTTGTTTTAATGAGGTCCTGGTTGCGCATCGATTCCTTATGTGTACATAATAGATACTGATAAACAGTTGCAAAGGTTTCAGATAGTCCTAATATGCAATAAAATATCGGGTCTCTACATCGTTGAAAAAACTACTATCTGTCCGTCGGATCTTTTGGTTTACGTCATTGATTTTCACCCATATGAATTAAATCAACACTTCTGGCACAAATTCATTACTTACAAAATAGAATTAAATATTTAAAAACAAAGAACTTTTGATGCTTATATCTAATATTTTTTATATTGTATAACATGTTTTATTCATTGCTTAAAATTAGAAAATTAGAATAGCAATGTAACGAAAATAAACCAAAACGCAGAGAACAATGGTAAATGTGAAAATTTAATAAATTGACTAACGCAGTAACAGAGTGTCATGGCGGTATATTTTCTCTGTCTGTCTTATTACTCTTACGGGGAAGACAACCCTACGTTAAAGTTTAAAATTTCTATCCTTATTTAGTTATTGAGATTGGAAAGAAATGAGTATATATACATTCTAGGTGTCGATGTCCTTGATAACGCCACGCAATTGATGACTTGACCCAAAAGATCCGATGGGACAGATAGTATTGTAGATAGGTATAGAAGAAATCTAATTGCTTGGGTTGAATACTTGAGGTAACTATATGAGTCCATATTTAATAATACTGAATTATAGGATTATTATACATAATGGCAGATTTGTTTATTATTGATTTCCTGCTTTTTGTCACCACTCTCATTATAAAGGCACTCTAATATCCAATAAAGTGCCTTTAGATGGGTGTCTATAATGATTCAAAGACGTGCTATGGAATAAGAAAAAATATATCAAGAAAGAATAATCTAAATAGCCACTTTCATTGACCAATTTTCAAGTTTTTGAACAGACAAAACGATAATTACTGTGACTTACATATATACCTTTATACGTAAAACGTATATGCATATATCCATGTGTTTGAGATACACACACACATTAAGTGCTATGTGTGTATCTCAAACACATGCATATACGTTTTACGTATAAAGGTATATATGTAAGTCACAGTAATTATTTACTGCTTGATGTTAGTTTTAACATACATGTGTTCACACTTTTCATTTTCGTTTTGATCGAGACAAAACGATATCTAAGGGATGAAATGGGATTGATATTTTCGATTTTTTGTGAATAAAACCTCTAAATTCATAAAGTTCTGTAACTTCTGTCAAAAATTTATACGGGTGCCAATGAGCAGTCAAAGTATCGATCATAATTGCAAAGAAATGAAAAAATGCAGGTTGAAGTGTGATACTTTACTGAAATGAGATACCTATTAGATTTGTTACTACCGATTATTACTGTTGTATCGTTCCTTTCTATATGTATTTGTTCCATGTCGAAGGCAATAATATCTAATAAAATAACTCCCATCATTCTTTCTATATTTACTATAAATTGTCAATAAAATGAAAGTGTACTATCACATGTAAGTATAATAATAACAATAACGAGTTTTTTGTATTATAAAAATGGTCCTTAATTCCAAAAGTAATTACACACAATTGCTACAATTACTTATGTCAACAATGACATTCAATTTGACAATTAGGGCTCTCAATAGATTTTTTTTGAAGTTTATAGTAACGAATAAACGTCAACTAACTTTTGACGCCATGACAGTTTGTGCAAAAGCTGAAATTAGACGTATATACAGGGCGCGTCAAAAGTTTAGAAAATCGGACATTATAAAAAGCATTATGGCAATGCTAGTGCTTTACAGGATATTGTAATAAAACTGTGAGCCGAAGCAAAATAGGCGAATTCAAGTTCGAGGAGATTGAAAAATCCAACTAGTGATTCTTTCTAAAACTCGACTGTTTCACTATTTCACTTACTCTATAAAATGTAATAGCTTATTAAATATGGACTGATATAATTCTATAATTGGCGTGCCAAATGGATAAAAAAACGTGATAATTAAAGATAAGAATGTAACTCCAAAATACATTTTTGGAGAAGACACCATTATGTACAATTTTCGTCAGAAATATTCTCATTTTTGTCACCACTCTGATTATAAAGGCACTCTAATATCCGAAAATATACAAAAAAAAGTAACTGTAATCTATAGGGTATTATCTGATCAAAACTTTAATTTTATCATCCACTCTGAATTTCGTTAGAATTATACAACCACTTTTTTTTATGTTATTCGTTGTAACAATGTCTTTCAAAATATACAAGTTACTTATTATTTTGCAGCACAGTGTATGTTTGAATTATAAATATATCTTTCATTGAATAGTTCTGATGTAGGTACATAAACAAATTATAAACTTGGCACCAGTTCTATAAGCAACCGCCATATACTTTGTCGTTTAAGTGAAATGAATTGCGAAGAAAACTGCGGCAACGTTCCAACGCATTCATTCAAAGTTAAAGTGTCAAAACCAGTTTCAATAATTAATTTATGCGTGAAACAATTAATTTAATTACAAGTATGTATTAAATGTAGATTCGATTAGTGGAAGAGCGCTCAGACTGCGTCATTTTGTGAATGGGAAAAACAGGGAAATCGCATTATCTAAATTGAAGAGACAGCAAGAAGACATGTTATCGTCGCACCAAAATCGCCAATTTATTGAAATTGTTGTGTGATAATGCTGTATCTAAAGAAAGTAGCACAATATAATAAAGCCATATTTGAATTAAGTGACTATTTACTAGAATAATATAGTAAATTAATAATTTTAAAGTAAAGATATATATTTAAAAACATATTAGAAGAAATACCTTTACACGTAGTGTTTTTATTGTAGTGGCTCAATGGTCTAGGGGTATGATTCTCGCTTTGGGTGCGAGAGGTCCCGGGTTCAAATCCCGGTTGAGCCCATTTTTTTTTTTTTTTATTAAAGTGAATCAACTTTCTTTTATCCCTCCAGCCACGTTTTAATAATGAAATGTTATAAATTCCAACATATTTCTACGTTTTCTTATTTATATGCTTACAATGTATGCCCAAGGATATCTGAATTTCATGTGATAGGTATAATAAATTCTAGCATTAAACTCCGAAGAAATAGCTAATAGCTACAAGGCAAATATAGATAGTAAGAATTTTTTTCAATAATTTTAAAATATTTTTGGAATCAAAGTATCAACCATATGTATTGATGGCGAAATATAGATACAAGAATAATTTATTGTGGTACGAAAACAATATAAATATGAACGTCATTTTCCAGCAGAATTAATTAAATAAAACTCAAAATTCATATTAATAATCTTCTAATGATGGATTTTTCCAATTATATCTGCGACATTTTCATTAAAAAGGATTATCTGTGCCTATGTTTTATTTGAAGCGACCTTGCTATGGATTCGATAATTTATAAAAGTAAATAATTTCATAAATTACTTGCTCAGAAATTATCATATTGTGCTTAGCTATGTCTTCCATGAGTCCCTGAACGCAATATATTATATTTTTTTTCGATTGAAGGTTTCTATAGGCGTTTTCATAAATCTATTAATTTTGTCCGTGGCTGTTATTATATTAACATCGTGGGCTTTCAAACCAGTGTTCAAGGTATTTAAGTATTCGAAGCCAGCCTAAGAAACCAAAGTGTAGAGAGAAGGCATTCATAATTTGTTTTCTCATCTTGCAAGTACATCAAAATTTCTTTTTTCTATTCCGGTGCTATAAAGTTCACTTTACGACACCCGTTTTGGTTGCATAAAGTATTACTTTATCGCACGCTAATTTTATTTTTTTGAAGTTGGTAACAAAACAAGTGGAACCAAATCGTATTTAAATGTCAAAATATAAGCCTTTAAAGTAACAAAAAGGTGCAATAAAATTGTACAAAGAATAGAAAGCACACATGCTAACATTTCACTTACTAATTAGCAATATAAATTGTTAAGCAGAGTTGGATGATAAGTTTTCGGATGCTACTATTGACATTTACTTACCATGTTGAATAGTACAACTGTTATAAAAGTTTGTTTTGATAAATATGTAGAGAGTTTGTGGACGAAAGATTTTGTAAATTGTCTTCTGCTATTTTGCGAATCTCTGGGGCGTACAGTTATTTATTTCGTCCTTTTTGTTGATAATTTGAAATAATTTATTGTATAAATCAGTCTGAATTTTAAACACAATTACATACTTATAGCACCACCCATATTCAAATATTTAAAACGTTCTAATTAAAAATCAGAGTAACCAACTTCAGAAAAGCAAAATTTCTAAAATATTCGAACAAAACATGTCTCTTATTTTAAGCTTTTTTGAACTTTTAATAACCGAAATAGAAAAAATAGTATAAAATACACGTTTCATAAGACATTTTGCGCACTTGTTCTTTAGAAAACTCGCCTAGCGGCTCGTTTTCTAAACTTGAACGCGTGCGCAAAAATCGTGTCTTATGAAACTTGTATTTTAATATACTAATTTCTACTCCCATACTTTAATTGTATTATTAGATATGCCGAACCTGTACTTTAATGATGTCCATTACGATACAGATTTTCATTATGATACAAGTTTATATCCAATAGGAGTACAGATTTTTCATTACGATACAAGTTTATATCCAATAGGACATTCCAATATTCTAACAATATTCAATATGGCGACTGCATATCTGACAGATATACAAATTAAATAAATGTGACAGTTCTCTACAATTTACAAGTAAGTAGTTAAAATTTGTGCTTTTTTGAAAATATAAACGGTAAAAATGAGGGATAATGACAGTGAAATGTAAAATTTGAGTCCACCAGAAATTATGGAATAAGCCTTGGTAACCACGAACAATTTATTACCAGCTAAATTCGCAAAGGTGCATGGAAAATTTTAACCTCAATTTATGAAATGGAATGTTCAAAAAATATTTTTTTATTATGGTGTCGTAGAAAAAATAGTGTATGCAACTCGCATTTAATGGCTATTAAGACACTCGTATTCATCACAATACTCGGCTTCGCCTCGTATTGTAATTTTCTGACTCGTGTCTTAATAGCTATCATTAAATGCTCATTGCATAATATCCTATTCTTTAACTGAAAAACTCTTAAAACGTTATGCCTCGAAAGTCATCTTCCTTCTGTGTGATGAAGAACATTTACTCATGTCTTCACACATTTTATCTAAACTAGCCAATAATGCTTTATCTTAAATATAATTTGCAACTATAATGACACTTTTTATAACACAATCCATTTCCATTTCTAGTGCGACCATTTAGAATATGGCATTACTTTTTGTAATCTGACAATAGGACCAGAACTATGTCATGACATGACAACATCGGTGCATATAGCAAACTATTTCACCCAGTCAATAATTTATCAAAAAGTACATTGCACAAAAGAATCTCTGATATTGCTTGTATTGAATCTTACGAATGGTGTAAACTGGGCACAGCTAGAGATATCTATAAATTCGTCTATTTGCAGTGAGAAGTACATATGTGTCTTTCTTGATATTTTTAACAATTATTGCTAGAAGTTTTTGTCATGCTACTTATTCTTCTTGGAATAGTATTATAGGAGAAACGCACGGTTTTTAATTTTGTAGCTTTCGCTTCACCAATTAATATTTCCATTATTCTAACAGACGTTGGTAAAATTAAATATTCAGCAATGTTATGTGGCTTACAATGCGATATGCAATTCGATAACTAGCTACTAATGCTTTTTCATTATAAGTTGTTGATGTCGTGAAAGTCCTTGCTGCTTGTCGAGAAAACATATTTTCCTTTCAAAATTTGGCTTATCGTTTTTTTTCTAGATGTTTGCTATTTAGGTGTCGAAGTAGGTTTGCGTACTTCATACTTTCTTTCGATAAGACTTTTTCAAAAACTCATAGCGGTATATTGAAAATGGCGGTAAATCCATATTAAAGATATCATTCATCTTTGTACAATCCGTTTATCTTTGTATACTTACCACTTTGGAAGGTAGATGTTTCAACGATTTTTTAAAAATTTGTTCGTAGTTAGCAAAATAGAAAATATCAAAAAACAAATATAAGACCTTAAATGATTTCAATAGGGTTCAGTAAACAATTTCTAGGTGACGCCTCAGTGAGAGTTTCGCTGATTATGTAAAGGCCATCGGATGATTCCAGAAATTCACAAAGATCTAGTACTGTAGTGTGCTCTCTTAATCATGCTGAAAGTTTCGGATAATAAAGAATAAGAAACTTGCGCTATTTGATAAGAGATGACGCAAGTAACAAACACATTTTCTAGTTTGAATTTATATGTGTGTTGTTTATTTTCTACGAATATAATTGAGTATGGTAAAAAAGGGGAGAACAAAATTCTTACCAAAAGGGGGGTTGCGCTTTAAAAAAGTGTGGGAAACACTGTGTTGGAGTATATAAAATGGAAGCAGTATAAAAAGTGGCTCGAATATTATTACAACAAAGAGCAGCTGTAATATTTAATTTAGATCAAATACACTAGCATCTACATTGCCAAATTTATACAGTAAATACTTAGATTTTTAAGTCTTAGTCAATGATTACTAATCAGTATTTCAATAGGAGATAGAAAATCGAGAAATTTGAATTTTTATGTATAGTAGGGTGGAGTGAAAAAATTTCTTTTCGAATTTAGAATTTGCTGGGTTACCAATCGATGCCTTGGTGGTACATTGTAAAGTTCACAAAATACCATCAAATTCTAACATTATCTTCAGGTGGCGCACTGAACCCAAACTTTTGCAAATAAGTGATTTTTTGTCAGATATTGCATGTAGGCAAACACCTCTGGGTATCTAGTTTTAACATCGGAAACACATCCCCTCCACCCACGCTCTCCTCTGAGACTGTTTTGCCTCCTTCCACTTCACTGCAGTCATTGCAGTCAGTCAATTAGTCACATTAGGACGAAGCGCACGCACTCTCATTTGTTGAAAAAATCGCACGAACTTCGTTTTGATCACTCAGTGATATGCCTAAAACGAGAAAGGATTCGTCGTGTCCCGTATTTGGTGGCCCAGAAAAGTTTAAAGACAATGTGTTACCTACATATAAAGATGTAATAAAGTGTTATTTGTGGGTAAGAAATGACTTGCTGTGGCTATCTAATGGAAAAGATCCGTCTGTGAAAGAGGTATGCGAAATAATTGCAAATGATTTGATAAAACTGTGGAATAAAGCCTCAATTCCTATTATATCTCGACAACAAATTTTAAGCAGACTTACCAGTTACTACCAAAAATACAAAAATATGAAGAAATGTCGAGTAGCTAAAAATAAAACTGAGTTTTACGAAGATGCCGCGAAAAAACTCTTTGACATTGCTGTGTGCAAATGCATTTGTGCCGATTTCTGTAAATTTTCAATAAAAATACCTAAAAATGAACTAGAATTCTTGCAAGATCATAGAGGAAGTCGCAAAATGTATATCGGCACTATTGATATAGAAACGAGTAAGATATTGGACCGCAGACAATTAAGACTAGAAAAGAAAAATAAATTTCTTCAAAAGCAGTCTGTTGAGCAAACATTTAGCCCCTCACCGGATTTGACTGCAGCAGGTTCAGAGACCTCAGATGATAGCCATAGCTTATTATCAGACCGCCAACAAGATCCAGATTTTCATACCACACTTTTCGTTGGATGCCGCTTTCCCCTCCACTTCAAAAATACCAGCAAAGCAGATGAGGCATCGACTGGAAAATCTTGCCACTGCTTGTGACAGGACTGGTGTCTCAGACAGATCAGCGGCAATCATTTCCAGTGCAGTTCTTCAAGATATTGGCTTGATTTCTAAGCAAGATTCTTCAAAAGCAATAGATAGAAGTAAATTACGACGAGAGCGCCAGAAAATCCGAGAAGGTTTGCAGAGTTCGTTGTTGGAGAGTCATGACAATAAAATTACTGGCTTATACTTTGACGGTCGGAAAGACAGGACCATCGTTCAAGAAAAACGTGGTGTTAAGTACCACAGAAAAACTATAACAGAAGAACATATTGTTTTGGTCTCAGAGCCAGATTCTTAGTACATTGGCCACATCACGCCTCCTTCTGGAATCGCTAGTTCTATAAAAAAATAGCATAATGCAGTTTCTAAACTTGAAATTCGGGAATACATCGACCATTGTTGCTATTGGATGCGACGGAACTCCAGTTAACACTGGCTCCAAGAATCGAGCAATTGCAGTAATAGAGAGGCAGTTATATCGACCCTTACATTGGTTATATGCTTGTTACATGCCAACGAATTACCACTGCGTCATCTATTCAACACTTTGGACGGCTGTACGTCATGACCCAATACGTTCACAGGAGTCATAGGTAAGATGCTACAGCACTGTGAAGACTTACCTATGGTGGAATTTGAGAAGAATGAGACAGTGTTACCGGAGATTGACGCGACCATTTTAAGCAGTGATCAAAAATATCTCCTTCAAATTTGTCTTGCTGTTACACAAGGTAGCGTGTCAACTGACTTGGCTAATGAGCAACCAGGAAAGCTGGCACACTCTCGCTGGCTTACCTGTGCAAACAGAATATTGAGACTATATGTGGCCACAAAATCTCCATCGGAAAGTCTGGTAGAGCTTGCTACGTTCGTGATAAAAGTGTACGCGCCAACATGGTTCAGCATAAAGACGAAACCCTCATGCAAATACGGTCCAGCTCATATCTTAGCCATGATAAAAAGATGCTCTTATTTGAGGGATGATCTGAAAACAATTGCATTTCGAATAATACAGCGGAACTCCTTCTTCGCGCGTTCCGAGAATATTTTATTGGCTATGCTGCAAGACGAAAGGCAATATATTAAAGAATTAGCTCTTAGGCGAATACTTAAAGCGCGAAGAACTACAAAGGCAAAGAAAGTAAAAGAGTTTTTGGTTCCGAAATTGAACTTTGAAGCAAACAATTATTATGACTTGATAGACTATACAACAGAAAAAATATTCGAGCCGCCATTCACTTCGAAATATAGTGAGAGTGAAATATTAGACAAAATAATGACTGAAAATATAAATATTTGCATTGAAAAGTTTCCTTGTCACACAGGCTGTGGAGAGAGCCATAAAACTGGTTACTGATGCAAGTTTGGCTGTTTGTGGGACTTCAGCATGTGTCGGATACAGCCGAGCAAAAATAAAATCTAGACCAGAAATGCCAACATTCGACACAAAATCTCAGTTTGTCTCCGAAGTTCAACGAGTTACCCCGCAAGGAGATGATATGACCGAAGGCTGACATGATAGAAACGTGTTTTAATCTTGTTATTCTATGTACAATTATTTCAAATAATAAAAATAAAGTGGATAAACTTATTAATTTTATTTATTTAAATATTTCGAAAATGTCAGTTTTTTCCATTTTACAAGTCTTCTAACGATATTAAAAAAAAATTTTTTTTTGCCCTATTTCACTCCACCCTAAGGTATAGGTATAATTCGTTCGGTGAGAATAAAAATTTTCTGTTAATTAGAATTTAAATTATGCTATAATGTTATACAGTACACATTTAAACGAAATAATCACTCGTGTATTATTGCTAACATAAGTTGACAAATATCAACCAAAAAAAAGCTTAGCAGCGTCGAGAACATACGAGTATAACAAGCTCCGGGCAAAAACGATAAAGTTTTCCGTAGATCTCTTCACAAAGAAAATACCCACAAATGACAGCGAGATAAAAAGCGGAAAGATGTAACGCGAATATGTCATTTTGATTCTTCATCGATAAAATAAACATTACCACGGAGGATGTCCCTTCGGTTTTGCTCTTTTTCCAATATTTGTTTTTTCATGGTTTTGCCTTCCACAGAACTTTGTTTTTCCATAAGTTTTCCGCGCCATGTGTTCTAACGCAATTAACGATATTTTTCCAAAAAATCTATTCCCAACATTTGTGCTGATAAATATTTTTATTTCATCGTTATTGTTCGGTTTTAGACTATTAAAATGAATAAAACACGTATAACCGAAAAGAGACAAATATTAAATAAGAAATTAATTAGTTTCCACTATTATAAATATTTATAAAAGCAGTAGTATTCGCATGAATGATTGATTACTGATTATGATAAGACCATTTCATTGTTTGTGCGTTTCAATTCGTGTGAATATTATCATCTATCTGTTAGTACCTTATTGATATTCCTAAATGTTTATTCACGAATTACAAAAATTATTTTTTATAAAATTAACATTTTCTAAATATTAGTGGAAGTTGAATGATAAAAAAAACTTGCAAGTTATGTGTTCAGCTAGCCCTATTACCGCCCGTTTTATGTTCTCTATGAAGAGTGGTTTAATAGCTTTGCAATGGATTAATATATGTCCTTATTAGCTATAATTATGTCGCAGGCTGAATGGTGTATTTAAACTCTAACATGTTGGTGATGTATTTATTGCAGTGGCCTTACTTATACTCTTACTGTATCTAATACATTTAGTAATACCGTAGAGATTATTACTAGTTTATTTCTTAACTGGAGTACTCTCTTAAGACTTAACCTACTTAACAAGGTCGTCACATCAGATTTGATGTGCTTATGTCGATGTTGTTAATAAATAGAGCCTTGCTCTTATGTCAACTAACTTGCAATATCAACAATTGCTGTTAGTTACACATTCTGTGACCTAGGCACGCATTTGATAACGTCGAGTTTGTTTATACAACACATACAGCTGTATCTCTTCCGCTGAGGAAACAAAATGTTATTTATGTGCATTACAATAATAATTTACAAATACATATAACGTATTCTATATTACATCTTATCTTGTATATTTCTTTATCTATTAATTATTTTAATATTTACACTTTACACATGCAAAATTTTAAGATTTATATATTTTGATGTTACTAAACAATACTATTCCATGCCATTTTATTCTCTATATTTACATTTATAAGCACTGAAAATATACAAATATTAATTTAAAAAGAAAATGAGATAGTTGCTACAAAAGCGGAGTTTGGACATGACTTTTCACGCATTTATTTGACACCTACAAATTACATTTTAACTGAAAATTTACCGATTAAGTGTAAATTGAAAGCCTACAGTTTACAGTGTAATTGTATGTTTCATATAGTAGAATCGTTTTGGCTACCGACACGGCCAAATTACGAACTAAAGACAACGATTCAATACCACTACAAATTTCGATTTGCCAGAACAATTTCAAAACAATAGAATTAATCTAATTAATTAATATTTCAGGATATATACCTTCCCATAGTAAAATACTATTACATGAAAGCCAATTACAAATTAAATATTATAAATAAAGCTATTAAATATTATTTTTTCTACACCTATATTTTATATAAGATTTGGCCATACTGTTTAGAAGGCAAGCATTGTAGACAAATTTAAAATGTTTAGATGACAATTATAACAAACGTCGAAAGATAATTATGACAAATGTCAAAAGGTGTGTGAATATTATTATTTATGACAGTTCAGAAATGACTTTTGTAGGTTATATTACTTGACAGGTAAAATTTTGCAACATCTCAAATTTGACGCCATTTTAATTTAGTGGCGCATGTCGGTTGCGAGAGCGACTCAACTATATATATACATTTATACGCGAAGCATATACCGCATGTGTAAAATCATATATAGGATATATTATGAATACTAGGCACACCGGCAACAACGCCCAATCGTGGCCGTAGTCATGGTACAAGGAAACAAGGTATGCTTTTGCGCATCTCTGGATGACGCGCATTTATCGAAAAAAATGTCACTTGACAACTCTGACAGAAGTCACTGACTAAACTCACTGACAGAAGTAATTGACAGAAAGCATTTTCTAAGACTCCCTTTAACAATTAAAGTTGTATCTGGTGATCGTGTCGGAAAACAGCGTCGTTCTGTGTTTGTGAGAGGAGGGGTCAATGGTAACAATGCCTCGCTACACACCAGAAGAAAAACTGCAAATTATTAAATGGTACTATAGTGGTCATTCTGCAAAGGATTGCATAAATTTATTTCCGCAAATATTTGCAAACAGACTCGTACCCTGTGAGCAAAGCATATTACATATTTTGAATAGCTTTGAAAAATGTCTTTGTTTAAATAATTGCACAAAGTGTAATCCTAGAGAGGTAAATCCACTAAAAGCTGAGGAACGAGAAGAGCGGGGTATAATGATTTGTAGCACGCTCCAAGTAGAGGATACGCTATCTACCAGAAGTGTTGCTGAGGAATCGGGTGTGAGTAATAAAACCGTCGCGAACATATGGAAGCGAAATAAATTAAAATGTTTCAAATACTTGAAAAAGCAAGAAATATTTCTCGATGACAATTTTAGAAGAATGGAGTTTTGTGAAACCGTAATGGAAAAGACAAATGAAAATGAGAATTTCATCGCAGATATTGTATTCACAGATGAATCGTCATTTCCATTAAATGGAAAGCACAATCCTTCTGTTGTTCGATATTGGGCTCGGGAAAATCAGCACAGATATTTTGTTAAACACACTCAATATCCCCAGAAAGTGAATGTCTGGGCAGGTATTTTGAGTGGCCATTTGCTTGGTCCATTTTTATTGATGGTACGTTAAATGCGGACAAATACCTCGATATGCTACAGAATCAGATACTTCCCGCTATTGATAATACCGGAATAGATCGGGATATTATTTGGTTCCAACAGGACGGTTGTCCTGCACATAATGCGGTCAGAGTAAAGCATTTTTTAATGGATACTTTTACTGATCATCTTATTAGTGGAACAGGAAACATTTGTTGGCCTCCGCGATCTCCTGATCTATCGCCAAATGATTTCTTTTTGTGGGGTTACATCAAAAATAAAATATACAAGCTGGCAGGCTAGAAAACTTAGATACTTTGAGAAGGCTAATCATAGGGGCTTTTAAATCCGTAACAGTCGATATGATTCGTAATGTGCGAGAAAATTTTTATGATAGGCTCGGACAATGCCTTGCTGCTGAAGGAGGCATTTTTGAACCTATGCAATATCATTTCATTTTTTAGTATTGTTTAGAGTATATTTTTTATTTTCATTAGAATTCCGTTCTTAATAAATTTATATAATAATTTACTAAGAATTAATGTTTAATTAGAATTGTGCTTTTATTTTCTTACTGTGTTGTATTGTATTTCTGTTAAAAATGACTTTATTGAAATAGTGTCCTGTGTATTCACAACTTTATTGAACTGGTAGTACTAGAGGTCGAATGCGCGTCATCCAGAGATGCGCAAAAGCATACCTTGTTTCCTTGTATCATGACTATGGCCACGATTAGGCGTTGTTGCCGGTGTGCCTAATATACATATATCCTATCCCCAATATGATTTTACTTATGCTGTATGCATGCACACATACCTATAGTATATTCAATCTAAGAAAGGAGCATTGGAAAAGATAGGGCTTAAAATAAACGTTTGTGATTGGTTGAAATCGAGTGTGCATTTACACCGGCAAAATAATCGCATTTAGCGTGTTCTGTCAAAAATCTGTCTACTGACAGTTTTGTTCATAGATTTTGTCGATTCCCGTATTTTGCATAGTTATTTGTTGTTAATATTCTTAAAAAATAGTTCTTCTTAGAACTCGCAAGTGAAATATTGATTTGTTTAGGTATTTTATCACTTTCGTTAACTTTCTTTTCGTAATCGCTAATATTTTATAATATATGACGGAAACAGTTTCACCAGGTCCTTCAAAAAATCGTAAAGGGAAACATATAAGATCTGGACAGAGGCAAATGGCTTATAATGTGTATATTCCGCATAAAGACAATTTGTCTAAAACAGCTGCAGTTAATCAAACAGCAGAGGAAGTGGGTATTAGTAAGAATACAATGTACTGCATTATTAAAGAAATGGAAATATATGGAATTCCAATTTCTCCTCCAAGAAAAAGAAATTATCGTCATTCTTACAATAAATTGGATGAAGCACAAAAAAGTACAATTGGACGACAACGTATTATTCAATATTTTCCTTATATTTTAATATTTTTTGTGTGAGCGATATTCTGTTTTGGAAAACTTATCAAATACTGATTAGCTGTTTGCCTTTTCATGTGTGTTAGTATTGCTATAGGGGGTATGGGGTGCTTATAAACCCCTAGCAGTAAAGTGTTCTTAAAGAGCAATGAGACTAAGTAAATAAAAAATAAAAGAGATTAAAAATTAAGAAAGCAAAGTTCACCAAATTAAACTTTTGAACTCTAATAGTACGCTAGGGAAAGTTTAATCTAAAATTATTACAACTGTATATGTGGGTTTGCTTACATACTTCAATGAAAAGGTGACTAACTCTGCGATAAAAAATTTGAACTGTACTAGATTTCGCGCTTGAAACTGACTTCCTATTGCTTATATTTTGACCAATGTTCTATTTCTAATAGGGGAAGGGGTTGTTTCCGGCCTTCTACAATGAATTATGTGAATATGTAATGACGCCAGTGCGCGCTATGTTAAATTTTATCTCCGGGCCGTTGCGGGGGTTCTGCGGGAATACCTACTACTCAGAGTGACTTACGCAATACCTGTTATTCTTACAAGATCCCAGGACTCCTGTGTGTGCACGTTGTGGGCTGCTACTGGTACCTATATAAAATGAATGATGTGTCTCCCCAAATTTGCGATGGATGCCAATTCAAAATACAAATAATAAACACAAAGGTAGGTATAACTTCTAATTCTTTATATAATTACTTCCAATTGTTACATTTAAATTTAACTTAATGAGTATATTCATCAAAAGACAACAATATAACTTATAAAATACAATTTATGACCTAGAGAGATATAATACACAGATCCACTCAATCGTACAAAATTTCCCAAAGCGGGTGAACGTATATGTTGAGTATGCAAATATAAATGATTTGTATGTGAGCTTAATTATGGTGAAAAGAAACTATGAAAACAATCTGTTCAATACTAGGAAAATTAGTTCAGATTGGCGACAACAAATCTATTTTAAAGGTTAGCTATTTATATAGTTTAATCTAAATCTTAGCAAAGTATAGAGCTGCTTGTTTACCAATATAGGTTAGGTTTTATTTCCTTGGGTGTGACTGACTGTATGTTGATTATTGACTTAAATGTTTAGTTAATTTTAACGAAAGACAAATTATTTATATGTGAGTTCTAACTTTGATTACTAATGACTATTATACCACTTTTAACATACTGACATTGATTTTAATCGTCGTAAAACACGAATTACAAAATGATTTGACGCAAATATTGTTATTTGACAACTGAACCTTTCTTTTGGTTTGATAGTGCTTGTAAACATATCACGATACCTTCATCTAATTATGTTAAATGTCCTTTAGCTCTATGGTGGATTCCTTGAGCGACAGGCATGGGAATCTCGGCTGGTTACTCCCTGGAATCTTTCCGTATTCGGGATGGATGGATCTCTGGATCGATGGACAGGTAACGCCGGTGGGCAGCTCGTTCGTAGGCGGAGTACAGGGTAGCAGAATCCGCTTCGGTAGGTTGCAGTATCTTATACTTCAAGTCTCGGCAGCTGCAGGTCTCGGTGTTGCAGATGTGCGTACAGGTGAGTTAATTTTCTTGCGTTTAATCTATTGACATTTATTCTCGGGTCTGACTCGGGGTTTTTTCTTTATTCTTGGTTATGTTCGTTGTTGATATTTTTTTCTTTCTCTTTTCTAGGCCATGGACTTTATGCTCGTGGTATTTTATTGATAAAGCACTGCAGTCGCTTCACCTATGGTGATACAGGTTCGATGGTCGATGGAACGCCTATCTGGCCGGCGTAGAGGTTCGCCGCACTGGGATTTATCTCGACTTGTCGGATTGATTCAAGTTCGTCTAATCACGGATGTTGTTTGTTTTTATGAACTCTGATGTTTCATCCTTAGTGGATGCTTATCTAATTTTATCTGATCTCCTTTCAGCAATGTCTACCTATTTTATATGTTACCGTAGTCTATTGTTTAACGCCTCGAACCCAAAGCAGTTGCACCATATAATTTTATTAATTGTTATTATTTTATGTATCTAAACGTGATTTGGATATTGTTTAATAGTTTATTTTTATATTTATGATTAATAAAAAATATTTCTAGTGCGTAAAATTTTTGAATGCTCATATTTGTATTTTTGATGCGTCTGACAGCTTTAGCGTCGGTTTTTGATAAATCAGTACAGTCATGTACAAAAAAAAATAATGATATTTTCTAATATTTTGGATTTTATCCATAAATAAGGATATTAATAGATTTTGTGGACCTGGTTTACAAATAATCTTAAAATCTAAATACATATAAATTTATTTCCGTTTTTTACTTGATTAAAATCCGTTCGTTCATAAGATAATGCCTGCTGTGAATATTAAATTTCCAAATTTAAGTTAAATTTATTTTATATAGTCATTTTGGTTTAAATTGCTTAAAAGCTTATCAAAACTTTATCAAGTCAGTTATATCTTGCCATTTAAGGAATTATATTAACCTTTCTAAATGCGCTTAATTGTACCAAGTGCTCACTTAATTTTTGGATTTCAACTACTATTTTAGTTTTGACAGTAATTAATTGTTAATAGCTTTATTCAAATAGGGCATCTATCTATGCACACAACACATATTATTAATTTGCCATGCATACTTATATTTCGTGCGTTTTACTGCATTTAAAATATTTATGTTTGACATTTCTTAATGGAGCTATTCGGCCTAAATTTGAAAAGATGCTTTTGGTAATTATGCGTTTGTAAGGGCGTAATTCCTGAGAATTGCTAATAATAACTGTGCTGTGATATTTGTTGTTACTGTATTTACCATCAGATATCAGGCAATTACTAAATATAGCCACGAAATTCTAGCTTTAATATGACATGTGGTCTTGGTCTCTTAGTGATACTCTAAATGTTGTTTGTACCTAAATTGCAGTCCTATTGATATTCATGCCCTAATTAAAATCTGTTCTAAATATAGAAAAGGCTGTAATTAATTTGTGTTTTCACATTAAAATTGGTTTCCTCACAGAGTTAAATTGCAATTGACTTGATAATGGGCGTTCGAAAGATGAACGTCCCTGCTTTACATTAAATGATGCTATTGAAAATTTCTAGGTCACTAATTCTATTTGTGCTTTTAAAATCATGAGATATACATTCAACGAGCTTTGGAGTGTCACTCCTAGTATGTGCAATTTATGATTATGTTTTGATTTAGTCATAATTTGCATTTTTATAACGCCCATATGTGTATGCTCTAAATGCATGTGTTGTGTGTGTTAGATAGGATGCTTTGTCAAAACTAAATGTAAAATGATAACGCAAGATTGAAAATAATGTATGCTAAATAAGTACAAGATTGTATAGTGCGTTTCTGTTGTATTTGAAATTTGTTCGCACTACTATGGTCATGTTTTTATGCTAAAATCTTTAACCTTATTTCTTCAACTAAACTTTATGATCAAGATATAATTGTTTGTTAAACGATTAGATGGGATTGAATCTGTGTGCCAAGTAATATCTCTCCTTTATTTACGTAACTCAAAAGAACTACAACATTTCAATATGTACAAGGGTTCGTCCCTAATAACAAACTTAAATAATTATTGAGTGGTATTGAGGAGGCTCAAGACCACCTCAACATGCCCTTCCTAATGAATGTAAATTTTTATGCAATTAAAATTTCCGTTCATTAACATATTAATTAATTATTAGGAAAATATTCTTTATTATAATTTTTTTTTTTTAAAAGTATTTAGGCTAGTTTAGAGAATTTCTTAAGTTTTAAGTTAATACTTATGATGAATTTATGTTTGTAACAATTTTTACAGTATACTAATTTTTGTTTGATAACTTCTTAATACCTAATGTTCTTTGTTAATTATGTAAAGGAATTTCATATGTATGTACAATATATTTATGAACTTAATTTTATTTTGTATCTTGTGTAGTATAAGCTGTTGTTGATTTTGTTTCAATGTTTTTTTTTTTATATATAAGTTGTATCGTACTCTATGGGTAAACATTATTTTTTTTTTTATATTATAAATTATGTGTGTAATTTTAAGTAAGTTGTCCTTATGAAAATTTGACTTCAGGAGTATGTTTCTTGGATTTTTTTTTCCTTATGCCGATTCTTTCCTTGGAGTTTTGTAAAATGGTCCTTTCCGTACTTCTGAATATTTTTCTGTGATTATGTGATTGTGTATTTGTCTTGAAGTTCTGATTCTTTTCAGCTGTGGCTGATACTATTGGCCTAATAATAACTCATATTTTCTTGTGTAATGTTTTCTTTATTGAATCGCTTTCTCCATATTTTATGCATTCCGCATCAATTTATTTCCCTTTCTTTGAGGAAATATATTCAAGCCCATTCTTAGGTGCTTTGAATACCATATCATTTTCATTATAATAATTCATTTTTTCTTTCTTCATATATTTTTTTTCATAATTCATAATTTTCATGCTTTCTCGCATGTTTCGCATTTTTATATTTTTAGTAATCATAATTACTGTTTATGCAGTCATTTCTGCTAATAAATAAAACATTTTCTTCACAAATTTATATTTTTCTTAGGCCTTTTCTTTTGAATTCTTTTTATTTTTTTCTTCTTTCTCTCCAATAATCACAGAGTATTTTTCTTTTTGTTTTGTACAATTGCTATGTTTTTCATTTTTAGATATGTCCATTTCTTCTTTTCTTCGTTCGTTGACTATTGTCTTCCTTCCAAGTTTTGCTCTGTTTGTGAATTTTTAAAATTTTCCTTCTGGCATGTATGGTTTCCTTTTTGTTCCTTTTTTCTTCAAATTTTGCTTTTTAGTTTCGTTTTATCTTCATAAGGGTTTGTATTTTATTTTCTAATGTTGTCCGATACTGATTCTTGTTGTCCAACTTATATTACACGTGGATAAGTAACATCTTAATTCTAATTATTTGTATTTCGTGTAGAGACAGGTTAACTTTACACAACTTAAGGCTAGGTAGTACGACTATTTTTATCCTATTTCTAAACAACTATTTTATTTATCAGGGGTGTTATATCCTTGTTCGGATCATTGTCTAGCAGCGGGGCTTATGTTGCTGTGACATGTGAGAGATGATTTTTGATACTGGGGTGATATAATCTTTTTGGGTGACTTGAAGTCTTCTTGGAGTTCGAAGAAATTGTAAAGGGTTTTTGAGAAGTCTGTTGGGGTGTGTCAGAGATCTTTTTGGGTTGAGAAATTCTTATGAGAGTTGGGAAATTGTGGGGGTTATAAGGTTCTTTAAATGGATGAGACCTAGCAGTGTCTATTTTTCGACATGGAGTTTTGGGGTTGTTGAGATCAACGGGATTACTGGGAAAGATAGGTGTCGTAAATACCTTCGGGAGGCGATCTCTTTGGAATCTCCCGTCCTGACTAATATGAGATCTAAGAGTTTACTAGGAAAGATAGGTGTCGTAAATACCTTCGGGAGGCGATCTCTTTGGAATCTCCCGTCCTGACTAATTATGAGATCTAAGAGTTTACTGGGAAAGATAGGTGTCGTAAATACCTTCGGGAGGCGATCTCTTTGTAATCTCCCGTCCTGACTAATATGAGATCTCATTTCCCTATAATTTTTAAGTGGAAACCAATAATATTTTTCTGATACCTAAGTACAGTGTTAGTGTAAATTGTTTGTGTTTGATAATCCATATATTGTTGGTTGCGTATGTGTGTGTGTATTTTTGTGAGGTGTATGTGTGTTACCTTATTTTCTTTGTTTAATAATAAAGCTATCCCCATGCCCTTCAGTATGTTGAATTCTTTGTACGTCTTGGTTATGTGACAAATTAATTGTGTTAGTGTGTTTTGCTTTCTTACCGTAGTGTATTTTTGTGAACTTGTGTGTTTAAATGAATAAGTATTGATGTCAACTAACAAGCTTGATGTGGAAATGGGTAAATCTTCCTCAGTTTCTTCAGTATGTAAAAGCGCGTCGAACCATATTCTTAAAATTCGTCTGCCAGAATCCATGTACTTTGTCCTCTTTGGCAATTGTATTCTTGTGGAAGTTTTTCTTAGTTTTGTTTCATTTTGTTCATCATGTTCGTGGATAGGCATGTCTGTTTTTATTTCTTCAATTTCTTCTTCTTTCACAATTTCTATCTGTGGGTTTTCGTTACCCTGTTTGATGAATGCGACGGTTTCTTGGAATATTTCATCCGCTTCATTTGGTAATTTTTCTTTATGCCCTTCTACTGATTTTATCTTTATATTCAGTACTGATGCTGTTTCTGTGTTATGCTTGTCTAGTGTGTTGTCTGTTTCTAGACTTTCCGCTTCCATCTCCAATTTTCTTTTGTTATAGTCACTATAATCGATTTCCGTTGAAATGCATAAGTCCTTTATTAGTTTTTCATTCCGTTCTTCCATTTTTTTCTGTATTCTGTTACAAAGTTTTTCCGCATTTTCTTCCATCCTTTTCTCTAAACCTTCCTTTAGTTCTTGTATCTCCTTTTTATAATCTTGCTTATTTTGTTGGAACATCAAACTAATTTGTTTGAGCAAATCATTTTGTTCTACCTTCGATCCAGGTCCTTTTTCTGTGGGACTCTCTGTGATTAGGGTGGTATCACCTTGATCTTGTGGAGATTCATCTTCGCTTGATGATTCCTGAGGTACATTAGACACGCTTCTGGATCTTGTCTCCATCTTGCCGGTTTATTATATTTTTACAAATACACACAATAATAATAAAACAGCAGCGATGTGTCGTTTGGATACGACCCCTGTACAATATGTTGTAAAAATGTTTGTAATAAAATATTTGACCTGTGTTTTTAATTTATATGGCAGTGAATAAATAATTTCGATTATACCCTGTGTTTATCTATTTAACATCGATCATCAATTCGTGGAAGAGCACATACACAAATACATAAATGAAATACACATCTTTCTTTTTATATTTTTATTATACAATTATTTTTATTTAAAAAAAAAAAATAATGTCCTCCACTTCTTTAAATCCTCGGAGATGAACTGGAAAAAAAAACTGTAAGTATACTCTGTAGGTTATTCGAATGGCCCCAATACGTTGGTGCGCCAATATGCTATAGGGGGTATGGGGTGCTTATAAACCCCTAGCAGTAAAGTGTTCTTAAAGAGCAATGAGACTAAGTAAATAAAAAATAAAAGAGATTAAAAATTAAGAAAGCAAAGTTCACCAAATTAAACTTTTGAACTCTAATAGTACGCTAGGGAAAGTTTAATCTAAAATTATTACAACTGTATATGTGGGTTTGCTTACATACTTCAATGAAAAGGTGACTAACTCTGCGATAAAAAATTTGAACTGTACTAGATTTCGCGCTTGAAACTGACTTCCTATTGCTTATATTTTGACCAATGTTCTATTTCTAATAGGGGAAGGGGTTGTTTCCGGCCTTCTACAATGAATTATGTGAATATGTAATGACGCCAGTGCGCGCTATGTTAAATTTTATCTCCGGGCCGTTGCGGGGGTTCTGCGGGAATACCTACTACTCAGAGTGACTTACGCAATACCTGTTATTCTTACAAGATCCCAGGACTCCTGTGTGTGCACGTTGTGGGCTGCTACTGGTACCTATATAAAATGAATGATGTGTCTCCCCAAATTTGCGATGGATGCCAATTCAAAATACAAATAATAAACACAAAGGTAGGTATAACTTCTAATTCTTTATATAATTACTTCCAATTGTTACATTTAAATTTAACTTAATGAGTATATTCATCAAAAGACAACAATATAACTTATAAAATACAATTTATGACCTGGAGAGATATAATACACAGATCCACTCAATCGTACAAAATTTCCCAAAGCGGGTGAACGTATATGTTGAGTATGCAAATATAAATGATTTGTATGTGAGCTTAATTATGGTGAAAAGAAACTATGAAAACAATCTGTTCAATACTAGGAAAATTAGTTCAGATTGGCGACAACAAATCTATTTTAAAGGTTAGCTATTTATATAGTTTAATCTAAATCTTAGCAAAGTATAGAGCTGCTTGTTTACCAATATAGGTTAGGTTTTATTTCCTTGGGTGTGACTGACTGTATGTTGATTATTGACTTAAATGTTTAGTTAATTTTAACGAAAGACAAATTATTTATATGTGAGTTCTAACTTTGATTACTAATGACTATTATACCACTTTTAACATACTGACATTGATTTTAATCGTCGTAAAACACGAATTACAAAATGATTTGACGCAAATATTGTTATTTGACAACTGAACCTTTCTTTTGGTTTGATAGTGCTTGTAAACATATCACGATACCTTCATCTAATTATGTTAAATGTCCTTTAGCTCTATGGTGGATTCCTTGAGCGACAGGCATGGGAATCTCGGCTGGTTACTCCCTGGAATCTTTCCGTATTCGGGATGGATGGATCTCTGGATCGATGGACAGGTAACGCCGGTGGGCAGCTCGTTCGTAGGCGGAGTACAGGGTAGCAGAATCCGCTTCGGTAGGTTGCAGTATCTTATACTTCAAGTCTCGGCAGCTGCAGGTCTCGGTGTTGCAGATGTGCGTACAGGTGAGTTAATTTTCTTGCGTTTAATCTATTGACATTTATTCTCGGGTCTGACTCGGGGTTTTTTCTTTATTCTTGGTTATGTTCGTTGTTGATATTTTTTTCTTTCTCTTTTCTAGGCCATGGACTTTATGCTCGTGGTATTTTATTGATAAAGCACTGCAGTCGCTTCACCTATGGTGATACAGGTTCGATGGTCGACGGAACGCCTATCTGGCCGGCGTAGAGGTTCGCCGCACTGGGATTTATCTCGACTTGTCGGATTGATTCAAGTTCGTCTAATCACGGATGTTGTTTGTTTTTATGAACTCTGATGTTTCATCCTTAGTGGATGCTTATCTAATTTTATCTGATCTCCTTTCAGCAATGTCTACCTATTTTATATGTTACCGTAGTCTATTGTTTAACGCCTCGAACCCAAAGCAGTTGCACCATATAATTTTATTAATTGTTATTATTTTATGTATCTAAACGTGATTTGGATATTGTTTAATAGTTTATTTTTATATTTATGATTAATAAAAAATATTTCTAGTGCGTAAAATTTTTGAATGCTCATATTTGTATTTTTGATGCGTCTGACAGCTTTAGCGTCGGTTTTTGATAAATCAGTACAGTCATGTACAAAAAAAAATAATGATATTTTCTAATATTTTGGATTTTATCCATAAATAAGGATATTAATAGATTTTGTGGACCTGGTTTACAAATAATCTTAAAATCTAAATACATATAAATTTATTTCCGTTTTTTACTTGATTAAAATCCGTTCGTTCATAAGATAATGCCTGCTGTGAATATTAAATTTCCAAATTTAAGTTAAATTTATTTTATATAGTCATTTTGGTTTAAATTGCTTAAAAGCTTATCAAAACTTTATCAAGTCAGTTATATCTTGCCATTTAAGGAATTATATTAACCTTTCTAAATGCGCTTAATTGTACCAAGTGCTCACTTAATTTTTGGATTTCAACTACTATTTTAGTTTTGACAGTAATTAATTGTTAATAGCTTTATTCAAATAGGGCATCTATCTATGCACACAACACATATTATTAATTTGCCATGCATACTTATATTTCGTGCGTTTTACTGCATTTAAAATATTTATGTTTGACATTTCTTAATGGAGCTATTCGGCCTAAATTTGAAAAGATGCTTTTGGTAATTATGCGTTTGTAAGGGCGTAATTCCTGAGAATTGCTAATAATAACTGTGCTGTGATATTTGTTGTTACTGTATTTACCATCAGATATCAGGCAATTACTAAATATAGCCACGAAATTCTAGCTTTAATATGACATGTGGTCTTGGTCTCTTAGTGATACTCTAAATGTTGTTTGTACCTAAATTGCAGTCCTATTGATATTCATG
This sequence comes from Amphimallon solstitiale, assembly GCA_963170755.1. Lineage (NCBI taxonomy): Eukaryota > Metazoa > Arthropoda > Insecta > Coleoptera > Scarabaeidae > Amphimallon > Amphimallon solstitiale. The sequence continues at coordinate 36,156,236 of OY720675.1, forward strand.
CCCTAATTAAAATCTGTTCTAAATATAGAAAAGGCTGTAATTAATTTGTGTTTTCACATTAAAATTGGTTTCCTCACAGAGTTAAATTGCAATTGACTTGATAATGGGCGTTCGAAAGATGAACGTCCCTGCTTTACATTAAATGATGCTATTGAAAATTTCTAGGTCACTAATTCTATTTGTGCTTTTAAAATCATGAGATATACATTCAACGAGCTTTGGAGTGTCACTCCTAGTATGTGCAATTTATGATTATGTTTTGATTTAGTCATAATTTGCATTTTTATAACGCCCATATGTGTATGCTCTAAATGCATGTGTTGTGTGTGTTAGATAGGATGCTTTGTCAAAACTAAATGTAAAATGATAACGCAAGATTGAAAATAATGTATGCTAAATAAGTACAAGATTGTATAGTGCGTTTCTGTTGTATTTGAAATTTGTTCGCACTACTATGGTCATGTTTTTATGCTAAAATCTTTAACCTTATTTCTTCAACTAAACTTTATGATCAAGATATAATTGTTTGTTAAACGATTAGATGGGATTGAATCTGTGTGCCAAGTAATATCTCTCCTTTATTTACGTAACTCAAAAGAACTACAACATTTCAATATGTACAAGGGTTCGTCCCTAATAACAAACTTAAATAATTATTGAGTGGTATTGAGGAGGCTCAAGACCACCTCAGTATATATGGTTATCATTTTAAATGCAATGTAAGCCTTAATTAAATAAATGTTAATAAACACGTAAAAATCAAAATATAATGATATCATATATATATATCTCTGCTATCCATCTGACAGTAAACATATGTTCTATATGTTTCTAAAATACAAAATTCATCGTATGTAAACTGTGCTCATATGTTAGCGCCATCTACTCCATTCCTAGACTGAATGGAGTATAGTGTCATTACCGACAATCAACGCACAGATACCGTGTTTCGGCTTTTAAGGCCTTGTGAGTGTATGTGCGACTGCCGGTAATGACTTTTGACGTGAGATTATCACAACTACATCTGTCACCCAAAGCGACACCGCGATGGTTTCTAGTTGCATATATTGATTGGTGGTGACACCTCAAGGCTCTATTATGCGGGATACACTATTAATATGCAGGTTTCGAATGTTGCTGTGATATTCTCACGGGCATTTGCGACGTAAACCTACATAAGTAGTGCTTCCAGTTTAAAAGTCATTACCGGCTGTCGCACGTACATCGTACATACATACATACATATACACAAACCCCTATGGCTAATGTTATTTGACACATACGGTATATGTAAACAGTATTATATCTTGATGTTAGTTGTAGCATCTATGTATTAACCCTTTACATTTTAATATGTAAATTTACAGCTTAATTGTAACTTGAAAGCGGATAATTGACAGTTTAACTGTGAATTGTAAATTTACATTTCGATCGCCCTATTTAATAATTTACAGTTTATGTGTGAATTTACATGTATATGTACACTTAATCTGTAAATTTACACTTAATCAATAAGTTTTCAGTTAAACTGTAATTTATATGTGTAAAGTAAATGCGTAAAAAGTAATCTATAAGCTACGCTTTCGTACTATGCCGATTGTCAGTGGTTTTGTGTGGGGCCCCACACGTCTATGTTGTAGGCAATCGTCACAGTTTTTTACAAAGTTAAATAAATTTCGTTATATTGGGAATGATACATATTTTCTAAATTTATACCCTCAGAACTTACTTAATTCTTAGAATATTATGGGCTATTATTTCCTCTTTATTTGAGCGTCTACACACATATACACATTTTGTGCATTTCGTGAGAGTAGCTAACTCTCTACCTCTAGACATTCTAAATAGGCGAGCCAGCCACACACGTACTGCTCGTTTTGCTACTAATGTATTTTCTTGAATACTTGTCTAATAAGATTAGTTTCTGAAAAAAATTATTATTATCCGTATATATCAATTTAACATTATTCCGCAAAGACCTCAACGTTGTGCGTAAGCCAGACATCGATCGATACATTCGCTTAATAGAAATGGTTTTTTTGCTCGAGGCAAGGGATCATAAATTTACCCATTTTTGTTAAATTATCCTTTTCTATAGTATCATATAGTATTATTGTATGGTTTTTAGTTCTGCACGTTTTCCATTGCTTTTTATTTTAATACACGTAATTTGTTATTCCCATATTTTAATGAAACAAATTTACGTTGTTTATATAATTTAATATGGCTATGGAAAACTGTTTGTAATTTATTATTAACATTCGCCTTTTTTGTTTGTAATTTCGTTTTTTATATTTACCACAACGATTATTGTGAAATCCGTTCCTTCCCTTTAAACATTTTTTGAATTTCGCGGGTGTTTTAAGTTGGCTACTAATAGGCCTTTCGTTTTATGTATATATACTTCTGATGTTTTACTTCACTTCAATTGTAAATCCCTTTCGTTTTAAAAATTATGTGATGTGGAAATGCACTTTATGATGCACTTTACTGAACCACTGCAACAAAATCTGAAGTAAATATAACGCGTCTCACTTTTATTGAAATGTTTCATATAACCTAAACACGCACTTCAATAATTGCGAAAAGAAGCGGAACTTTCATCGTGTTACGTTTTACTTGCAGTTGCATTTCCGTGGAATTTTTGTTGACGTCATAAGTGAAGTGAAGCACATGTAAAACCGTAGGCCTTATTAAGACAATGGAATAGAATACAGGTAGGCTAATTCACATTTTATTGCAAAATTACTAGACAAATCGATATTCAAGTAGAAAATTGGTCAAAACATAGAAACATATATTAATAAAATTTCATTTTTATTAATAATTTTGCAGTGAAATATAAATGAGTATGCTTCTATAAGTCATACTATTCTTTCAAAGTGCAAACTTAGAACACACGGAAATTTGAAAAGTTGTTTAGTGGGCTGCCTTCGTCTTGACTGCGGATCCAATTTCGCCCAGTATGCATTTTCTGTAATGGGTACTATAGTTTTACTTGAGGCATTGATATTGAATTTTATTAACATGCATTTGTTTAAAGCGAAATATATGTGTCTGCTTAGAGTGAAACACTTTCCATTTCTTATACGTTGCGTAAGGAAGTATTGTGATGACGAAAATGTTCGATTTTTGTTTTTTTTGTATTATACCGAAAAGTGGTTTTTGCACCCCCCACCCTTAGGAGTAATAATTAATAATTCTTCCAAAAAAATTGTGGCGCCATCTATTTGACGTCATTTTAAGCGACACCTTAATTTGCGCCATCTATTTGAACCACATCGACATTCATATTGGCAGTTCGGAATTGATTGTATTTAAACCAAAAAACGCAATAAACGTACTATAAATTTATAAATATAAGAATAAATACCTCATGTTTGCCATGTGTAAGAATATAATAACTTAACTTTACGGAAAGGTGAGTAATAGTTACGTACATGAAATGCTAAAATTAATTAGGTAATCTATCTTAGGTTAGGTATGATACCAATGACATTAATCAATAATTTTTTTTTTATTGAAGTGTAAACTTCTTTAGGCGCGTTGCGCTGATTGTAGGCAGTGAACAAGACTGACCAACAACGCTTGGATATGTAACGCTCTTCGGGTAAAGTCGGCTAAGGGAACAAGATAAATAAATTATCATATAGAGGTATTTAATTTCAATTAAATTGAAATTTAAATGAATAAATAAATTCATGTCCCAGAACAGATTCGATCCCAAGACCGCACGGTTATGAAGCCGATACGTTATCATAAGACCAAGGGAGGGAACGTAAGCAAGTATTTATATCGTCTATTTATACATACACATACGTCCGAACCGACCAAACGAAACGGACGCTCGCGTAAATGTAATAAATGTTTTATTTAATACGTTACTAAATATTATATGCGTGTATTTCGTATTATCTACGGTATTATTAACCTCGCCTTGATGAAGTTTACACTTCCGCCGTGTGGTTTTAAGCACACTCATTCTTCTTGTTTTTCTAAATATGTCTGATGAAGATGATATTCCCTTGAGAAAACTTACAAGGGAATGTTTTCTGGCAGAGTTGCATAAATAGATACTTCCAAGAAAAAGAAAATTTTATGTAGTAAAGTATGTATTTGTAAATTAGTGTATCTTCTTTTTTATCCAAAGTATAACATATGTTGAATGCATAATTAATTATATTAATCACAAAAGAAAAAAAGAAAAGTTATACATGCTTTAATATTGTGTATAATTTTACCTACAACTAATGTTATCGTACGAGCTTTTGAGAAACTGTTTAAACATTTATCATAATATGTACAAAAACACAAACTTACACAATCAGTTGTCTTTTATATTCAATGATGTGGGCTTCTTCCATCCGGCATTCTAGTAGAGTTGCCTTCTCCATGTCATCCCAATTTTGTGATCTGCCCTTTTTTCTAAGAAAACAAATATTACTTTGTATTAATGTTCCTTCATTTTTAAACAATTATTTAATACTTTCTTTGTTTAAATAACTTACATCGTTTACTGCCGTCTTTTCTATTCCACGAAATAAAAATACTTTACAATAACACTCAAGCACGAAGACGCATTTGAATCTTAATTTGGAGCTAAACCACAGATAGGTTAGATTTAACAGCTTGCTCTTAAACACGCTATAACACGGTACTAAAATTTATTTAGCAACTAAGCCTAGTTATCTATTTATAACGTCTATTAATACGAAAATTTTTAATAGCGACTTAGTATGATGTTAGTGGCTACTAACTGTGTCTATTAATATATTATTAGCAAACCTGTACGAGGTAGGCGCCATAAATTCTCGGCCTGACAGGCTTAGGCAGGTTCAAACGTGTTCAAACTCCGCCACGTCATGCATGCACATACCCGAGGTGTACACTATAAATATGACGGTTCGAAGCCTAGTAGTTTTTAGTAACCAGCCAACAAGCGTGACTAGCGCACGAAAATGTCTGAAGTAACGAAAATTGAATACCGCGCTGTTATCAAATTTTTAACAAAAGAAGGGCATACATCTTATCACATTAAACAACGTTTACGATGATTCATCTTCTTCGTATTCAACTGTAAAAAGTGGGCAAAATGTTTCCATTTGGGACAAGAATGCCTGGAAGATGCTGATCGGTCGGGTCGACCAATTGAAGTGATAGCGCGTCAACAAATTTCAATTATTGAACACTTAGTGCTAGAAGATCGCCGTTTGAAAGTGAAAGAATTAGCAATGATAACAATCATATCCGAATTCTCCATGACCATTTGGGTATGAATAAAATTAGTGCTAAATGCTAAAATTGCTAAAATTCTTTCTGTTCTCCAACGTGCACGTCGAGTCGAATGTGCGCAGTCGTTTTTAAACTTGTGTGGTGACGACCCAAAACCGATTTTGGAGTGGATTGTCACAGGGGATGAAACAATGGTTCTGTTTTACGATCCTCTATCGAATAGAGAGTCCATGGAATGGCGGCGACCTAATGAACCTCGTCCCAGAAAGGCGAAAGTCGTTCATCAACGAAAAAGGTGATGGCCACAATATTCTGGGATTGTGAGAGCAGTTTGCTTATTGGCTTTAAAGAGCGCAATACAAGTGTGAACGGCACATATTATGCGTCTTTATTGCATAAATTAAGGAACAGTATTTGTGCAGAACGTCGTGGAAAATTGACAAAAGGTGTGCGATTATTGCACGACAATGCTCCCGTCCATACTGCCGCTATTTCACAAGCTGCCATCCGAAAATGCGGCTTTCTAGAATTGGAACATCCACCGTATAGTCCGGATATGGCTCCTTGTGATTTTTTTTTGTTTTCTAATTTAAAAAAAAGAACTTAGGGGACGTAGTTTTAAGGACCACCGTGAATTGCAAGCAGCTGTTATAGAACATTTTGACGAAAAATTTCAGATTATTTTTAAACGGGTAGCGAATTTAATTAATCGTTGTAATAAATGTATAGAAGTTAACGGAGATTACATTGAAAAATAAAAATTCTTATTCCAAGTTTCTTTTTTGTATATCAGGCCGAGAATTTATGGCGCCTACCTCGTATATGGATGTGTAAGTTCGATATGTTTAAGCTATTTATGAATATTCCATCCATATAACACAGATGCAAGCGCAGTTGGTGATTATTCACGAGTTCTATTGAAAATGAATCCATAAATAATGCATCTTCATTCGAACGTCGCACCGCGTCGGGTAATTCGACACCGACGACAAAAATAGTGGAAAAAAGTTACAGCGACAAATAAAAGAATCGCACAGAGCGAAAATTTAATCAAAACGTCAATCAGCCTATGCCATAATATCCATTACTAATGAATGCATAGATTTATTGTCCGGGCATGCGCGTAATATGATCTATCAGCGAACCGATCACGACCGGAGTCAGGATCCGCACTCGTAATGTTTACATCAGTGTTTTCGGAGTTCCCGGACTCTCCACTCATCACGATCTCATCTGCGTGATCCGAGACTCGGCAAAGACGTCGCTGTGTGTTGTGATTCGTTTTGTGTGTTTCGGTAAATATTTACTCATTTTAAGTAAATAGGCATACTCGTGAGAAAATAAGTAAACTCACCCAGAATGATTATTTATATTTATGTATTCTAATTGATTTTGAATTAAATAAATTTTTATTTTGTGTTCTTTTTTATTTCTGTTTATTTGCCTTTCTTTTTTAATTTCCTTGCAAATATTATCTTGACGTTACTATGTATTCCTGAATTGTGCTTTTGAATGTAATTTAAAGCTCTTTTGAAAGTATATTTTGTTACTCGTTATGAATTTCAATCAAATAAGATTTAGGATTTAATCGCGTCGTTTAGCATAAACTATTATATTATTCAGTTATGACATTTGAATGCTTTACACTTTCTTAGTTCTTACAATTACTAATTAATGCAGTTGATATTATAAATTTTAAAAATTAGATAATAAATACGAAAGGTTAAAATGTAAATCCCGCCAACGTCCATTCTAAGTAATTTTACATTAGAATCCAAAAACTATTATCAAACACTTCAGCAATATTTTATGGTAGAATTAGTTTATTTACATTCTAGTACTGTGGTAGTTTTTCAATAGAAAGTGAATTTTATCAAAACAAATTTTTAATTTGGAAATGGATGAATTTTGCAGCAATATTAGATTATCGACATAACAAAATAGAATTAATGATAAAAATAAAACAGTTTTCTTTAACTATATTTTTCATCAATCTGATTTCTGGACTGTCCAAATCTATCAAATAAAATTTAGACATATTTCTAAAGAATACAAATGTACTTAAAAGTGAATTTTTCTTTACCGCCTTCCTTTTACTCTTATCGAAAAATAGTTTTCTGCGAATATTTCACCAGGCATGCTTTCTAGACAGATATATTAGGAATATTCAAGTATTTAGAGCCAGATTTTGTATAATTTTTGCTTAAAATAAATTTTAAAATTCGGACCGGAAGTACCACTTTTACTCTTACCTAATAACAGTTTTTGTAAATATCTCGCAAATCAGGCTTTATTATAGATTTATCTAGAGTACAACAGTATTTAAAGCTCGATTTTAAACAAGTATTGTAAATTTCTCTCTTTTTGCATAAAGTTCTTCTTTATCCAACAGGAACTGTAAAGAGAGATTTTTGAAGTTGTCCACGTTTTGTAATTCCCTCATACCAAAAAAAGCAGTTTTTGAAAAATATCTTTCTGGCCTCTCTCTCTCTTTCTAACTATGATAGCGATCAAACGGCTAAAGTTATTAATACCAAATCAAATTTCTCCAATATTTCATCAACTACTAAGTTTAATCAAATTTCTAAGGAATACAACAGTTCTTCCAAATTCCTACCGTAACTTTCGTACAAGCAAAATTTCAAAATTCGGACTGGAAGCACCACTTTTCCTCACAGATGTATTTAGAAGATACAAGTATATGAAACTTAATTTGGAACAAGTTTTATGTAAAAAAACTTGAATTCACTTACGAATGTATTTGAGATTTGTGTGGTGTCCACTCCTAATTTTTTACGTTCTATTGTGATGCCTTCAATTTAAAGTCTTCTGCTAACGAAGAGTTGGTTTTTGCAGTCAGCTTAAGCTTTAGGTCACAAGGAAGATAACTTCTTTTCTGTCCTGAGTTCTTGAAATACCAGGACATTATACTTTACTTACAATACTTACAGTACTTCTCAAGTGTTGTCGTAAGAGTTTTTGTGATTAAATTATAAATCTGCCGTTGATAGTTACTTCACATTTGTGAAAGTTCGTTGTCGTTTTAACCAAATACTTACCAAATAGAAGAAGTAACTTCTACTAACAAATATGGTCGCCTGTAAATATATAAATTATTCATTTTCTTGCGATCACTACTAATCTATCTGCAGTAATTCTGTATCTGACAGCTTGTATGTGGTAATAGATTAATTGTGTATATTAGGATATATCTTTAAAAGTAAATTTTACGGATGAAAAGCGGAATCAAGTCGTTTTGAAAGAAATGCAAGTATCTGTGTTATGCCCAGAAAGTGAATATAAAACCGCACCAGACAGTAATCTTGACATCATGTAATCCTTGTTGAACAATAGTATTCGGATTATTATCCTGCAATTGTGTGTGTTAACACATATATTTAACTTAAAATTTGCCTCCTCTCTCCACAAGATTTTGTTCTACCATTCGCTGTTATTTTAAATTTCTGCTAATATTTGCTCATTCTTTGAGTTCAAATAACATTTTTATGCTATAAGGATGAACCCGAAGCTGTCTTCTCATAATTCACCATACTGTAGAGTAACCAATCATCGTTATTTTGAATTTCTGCTAATATTTGCAGAGCGAAAGTTACGCGAATCAGCTTATCTCGTTCTTTGAGCTCAAATAACATCTTTATGTTATAAGGATGGAGCCGAAGCGGTCTTCTCATCACGATGTTCATACTGACATTGCGCTTTCTTTTTTATATGTCATATACCTAAAATATTAGGAAAGGCAGTGTCAGTTTCAACTATTTCAGCAAGTTTTGTTGATTCTTTAATACAATTCGTGAAGCCAATATCTGAAAGTCCATTTTTAAAATAATCAGTTAAATTTTTTAATTGATCAATGCATGTTTTCAAATTCAATTCTGGGTTTTGCAACATTTTGCTGACTACATTCACGTTACTTAATATATCCTACCAAATTTCAATGGTGCATACAAACTTAACCAATTTTAGTTCCGTGCCTAAACACTGTGCTTGGTGTCGAGATTTTCCGTCTTTGTGTGTGTCGTTAGATAATTCTACTAAACTATCAAAAATTTCACCAATTTCATATCGAATTGGTTTGATTGCATCAATGCGGCTGTCCTACCTTGTTCTTGAGGGTGGTTTTACAACTAATCTCTTAACATTTTTTTTTAATAAGTCCCATCTTTGTGTTGACGAAGAAAAGAATATATATATTTCGGAGATGATATTAAAAAAATCAACAGTTTCATAATTAATTTTGGCAGCATCATTAACGACCAAGTTAAGGCTGTTTGATGAACATGGTACATTAAATGCACGGGAATTGATATTTAAAAGCCTTCTATGTAGACCTTTGTTTTTCCCCGTTGTCGTATCCTTGACCACGCAAATTATTAACGTCAAGACCTAAATCTGCTAACTTTCTTATAACAAATGTAGTCCATCCCTTCCCTGTAGGATCTATTACTTCTAAAATGATAGAAAATATTTAGATTGCTTTGCTAAGCACAATATATGTTTTCCGATCTCCTTTGAAAGTAATGCAATAATTTCGTTTTGAATTGTATCTCTTAAATATGTAGGTGTATAGATTTGTTGAATTCTAGAGTTTTGTATTCTTCGCAAGTGTTCAGAAATAGTTGGATCAAATTTTGAAATCATTTCTACTGCTATTAAAAAATTGCTATTATTATAATCAAATAACACATTAGTTGTGCCTCTTAACGATAAATTTTTCCTAGATAAAAACTGTATTATATATACTACACGTTTCATTACTTCGTACCAATGTTCTTTATCCCGAATTAATAATTCTTGTTGGTAATAGTCTATTCTACTTTTATTTACTGTTACTGTTGCTTCTTTTAAATCAATTAATGTTGCACAACTTTTAATATGAACTTAATTTCTTTCATGCCTGGTTATAATTTGCGATAAATGTTGCCAATCAGATAAGCCAGTTGTCACAAATGGATTGTTTTTTACAGCGAGTACTTTGCAAAGGAACAAAAAGCTTTGTTCTTCGAAATAGAATAAAGTAACCCAAGTTTTTCACTATTACCAACATCTTCGAGAAAACACTCAACATCGGATTCATTTGCAGCAGATTCAATTACAATTTCAGAAACCGATAACGAACTTAATGATTCGGGCTCGGGGCTTTGAAAAAATATTAAAAGAGCTCCTTCCGACTTTTTACGCTCCTCTGATGTTTTATGCCTTTATTGTCGATATTGTACGCCAGATAATCTTTCCACCGATGAGCCAGCAAAAAAAAAACCCGTAATACATAACGCAAATAACGTTTTGAACTCCAACATGTTTAATGCCTGATGCTTCTTAAATTGCTATACACTTGAAAAAAATATTAGTGTAAGAAGGGGTTAAGCTACGGTTTCCTATGAAAGCGATGCCGTTATCTAGCGGCCGAAATATGACGTGAAGCGACGTACGCAATAAAAAGGCCGTTCAAAGATGTAAACTTAAAAAAGGCGGTAACGGTCAATTGAGCCGATTACGGTGGAAAATGGACGATCTAGACATAAGCATTATTACTATATTTGAAAGGTGACGAGTCATTGGATGACGAAAAGTCTTGTTTGGAAGAGAGCGATATATTTAAAAATCTTGCTCAGAAGAAAAGTAATGTATATTTTTTTGTAAGGTGAGTACACGAAGCACTAACAACATAATAATATCATTATAATAATAATTGAAGACCTAAGTGGATGAAGGTGGCAAGTCGCAAAAATGAGATTCCGAGATAAACAGCATTGAAAAGTGACAAAGTAATTTGCGTTTAATTATTTAGTTATTGAATTTTTAAGATCAATATATGATCAGTCCAATTAAGGATGCTAATAAGACTGCATACCTCATTAAAAAATCAAGAAAATATTTTCAGGAGAATTATAAAAAAACATTATTTGTACTTAACACCTTTATTCATTATAAACATATACTTTTTAAAGATCTTTAATAATGGATAAAGGTCATAAGTAGTAAAACAATAGTGTTAATTTCTTGTGTTTCTATAAAATGTTATAGAAAACTCACCATTTATTGAAAAAATACGAAAACTTTATTCATAACATAGTTGAATTGAAACAAATTAATATGAATGCATCCATTAAATCATTATAACTACAGCTAGTACAAAATTTCATAATTTTTTTATTTCTTTGCCCTTTTTCCTGTTTTCTTTTTCTTTCTAGACTCTATATTCTCTCCATTTGGTCTCTCCTTTGATATAACACTCTCATAAAAATACCTGTATTGCTCGAGAACGAAAGGGATCTGCTCTCGTAAATTCTCAATCTTCTCGTCCGAAAGTTGACGCATCTTTCCAGCTTGAGGGAGACGAATTGAGGGGTCTACTGCATTGTGTCGTTTCAATAGACACACTTCTTTAAATCGTGATATGTGTATCTTTGTAAGAATAGTATCCAAATTTTTCAACCTTAATCCATTTTACCGAGCTCCTAAAGTTGACTTTTTCGTTATTAGTGTTTGTTGTTCTATTAACCAGTTGGAGCTGGTTTGGCAAGTCATTAAGAACACGGAAATACTGCTCCATATCAGTAACATGGTTTTATTTACTAGCGCAAGAGTCCGACCAAATTAGCATATGATTTCTTTCCCTCAAACTATCATCAAATTCCAGTAATGTTAACAATGAACTTGCTACTTCTGTGCTTCCACGGCTTGCAATGTCTTCTGTCCAGGTGAAAAAGTTGGCTCGAATTTGATTGCTGGTGATCGTATGTATACGAGGGTTATAAAACCCCATCTGTCGTAAGTAGAAAGGTTTAGACGTAGTTAATCTTGGGAGTGGCATGGTTTGTTGTAAATTAACAGTCAAGTAGACCAACATTGTGTCACTTTCAGCGCTCTTTCTATCGTTCCGTTGGAGTTCAAAGGCTTTGTGATACCTCTGTTTGTGTTCCGCATTGCCTTCCCCTGCATCGCAAATGCTGCAAATATCACTTCGCGGGTGCACGAATGCTAAATTAAATTTAGTTTCAAAAATTCGTCGATATTTGCACAGTGTAATTTTAACCTCTGCTGACTTATTTCCCTGATCACATATCTCAGTATACAAAGAATGCATTTTTTGAACTGATAGTAGAGATGACACAGTTAAATGTGGTCCTTAACAAACTGACATACCTCGTTGCTGATTTTATGGGGTCTATTTTGATGATGTCCTCTCATATCTGGGGGAGGAGCTGCAGCACCAGTATTCAAATGTCTTTGAAGGTGTTCAACTTTCTTCCTACCTATCTGGTATAATGAACAGAAGGCCTTGTTACAGACCCTACCTGACTTACGATCGTATGTGACACAATACTCGTATGTTGCACTCCTATGTTTCGTCGCATCCTTTTTAATTCGATGTACATCTTTAAGGACTATAGATTTGAATAGTGAAGAATTTTTTGCGTTGACGTCTAGATTATAAAAACGTGAGAGTATTTCTTGTCTCTGATCATTGTTGAATTGCTCATTGCATTTATATCGGCAGTTTACATTACAAAGGCTTCCAACATTTGGATGTTTCTCTGGCATGAATTTTCCTTTCTGAGATACATAACTAAGGCTTTTTCTCTAGCTATGGCCGCAGCACGTCGCTTCCACATATCTGTATTTCTACTCCTCTTTCCTAGATACATATTCCTTTTTAGGAAAAATTTTCTTCTTCTTAGGATCTGTGCATAGACTCAGTAACTTTTCATCCGATTCAATTTCTATATTTTCATTATTCTCCAAACTTACTAATGATGGTAAAGGCTAGTCCAGTAAATTGTTCTCTTAATATGGGTACTTGGTTGCTGAATAATTATCATGGCATCATGGGGTCATTTTCTCGAGAAACTGTAACATATTAATAAGCATAATGATAAAGAACAAACTGTTTACAAGATCACAATATCAGAACTTGGAAACTATGAACAGTACTACCTATTTGCCAATAAAATCGGCAACTTCTACTTCGACTGAAGCGCTCTCAGGTTGCCTTTGGTAGGAACATTTTTGAGGTTATGATATGTTTTCGGTGAATGTCCGTTGTTTAAGTGCACAAAATTATTGTCAGTAGTAACTCTTGATAGCTTTAAAGCTATTTCACACATTTTTCTACCTTTTGAATTCATTTTCTCCACAAAAAACACTCAAAACAACAGCAGCAAAAGATAGGCCAACACTTATCACAAAACAAAAATGTAATGGATGATGAAGGCGCTATGAGCGTTTGGCACTGTCATGAATCCGAACGATGCAAATGGATGTAGGTGCTAAGTGCACTTAACGCCTTCATTCGCTGCAGATGGAGATGCCAACTTGGCACATAACACCTACATCCATTACTAAAATCGTAGAATTTGCTTTTACGGTCATGAATGGTAAATGCTGTAGAATATATGGATTTAACAACTTCATCCACGCAAATATCTCAATTTTCAGCAAAATGTTGCTTAACACCTTTATCCACTTAGGTCTTCAATTATAAAATCTATTATTATTCTTACACACTGAAATAAATTTGTTCGTCATTATTTAAGACGAAAGAGCGCTTTTGATTTGATGCTGGGGCAAGTAAAAATTCTGAACCATTATTACTGATGGTGCTTGGTGGCGGGTTCGGTCTTGATAAAAATTTTGACGCGACTCGCTTGAAGTAGACACACCTGTGTCTGAAAGGTAATACAACAGTCGTTGGTGACTTGCTTCATTAGTTACTGGAGAAATCATGTTAACTGGAAAATTAGTGGTTCGTGTTTTCGCTCGGTGTTGATGATTCATTGGTTTGCTTTGACGGATTTGATATATTTCTTAATACAGCATTACCGACCAACGATGAAATTTGCATCCTCAATTGAATTTGTTCATATCGAGGAATTGTTCTTTGTTTGCCATAGACTTGAGGAACAAGTCTGTTTCATCAAATTGATTTTAGACACCAGTTGCATTTTGCTGAGTATCTCTTTCAGTAGTTGCAGTCGTTCTGCAGAGTTTGACAACTTTTCTTTTTCTTTTCCCTCAGAAATTCATCTTTGCTGATATCCCCTTTGTTATTATCATTTTCATCAAGATTGAATTTTGTCTAATTTTCTGTATTATGAATGAGATATGTCTTCTTCAATGCCAGCACGTGTATATTCCATGATTTCACTTTCTTGAAGGTCATCTCCAACAATATTGGTAATTGAGCTTCTTTGTGATGAATGTGTGCTATCAAAGAATGATAGCAGTTCATACCTCTTCTTCGCTGCTTCTTCTCCTGAACCAGTACCGAGTTTTCCTCTATGCGCAATGTAATAATCCCTTACATATGACCATCTTTTACAGCATTCAACACCTGTAAAATAAATACAATAATAAATGATTTTATTTCTATTTAGGCATTTGGTCACAAGAGTAATCTTCTGTAATCTTAACTTTTAATATTATATAAGGATTCATTACTTTTTACAAAATCAATTAAAATTTTATCCTCCACGCTGGTCCAAACGGTAGCAGTTGCACTTTTATCACTCATTTTTGTTCATAAATGTTATTTTCTTAAAAAAAAATATTCACCGTCTCAGAAGAAAACGTGCACCAACTGTTTGCCACCGCTCTGACGGCCGTAAAGTCAAATGGCGGTACTGCTATTTTATGGCTAACGCTTCTAGGAAACCAACGCTATCTGACTTTAACGGACAATGTTTTTGTGACGTCACACACCGCCACATTACAGCCGCTAGATAGCGGCACCGCTTTCTTAGGAAACCATAGCTTTATGGAAGGTATCGTTTTTACTTTCTTATAAGAAATAGGATACCGAAAAAGTGTTTTCAAAAAAATGTGTGTGTGTTAGTCTCTCTGTGTGTGACCACGATAGCGGTCAAACCGCTGCAGCTATCAATTCCAAATTTTGCATCTACGAGTATTATCTCCCTCTTGAGATCAGTTTAGATTTTCAGTAAAATCGGCAGACCGGAAGTAGTAGTTTACTTCGGTGAAAAAATCGAATTAGGTCAATATTTCGTCAACTACTAAGTTTAAACAAATTTATAAGAATTCAAATGTACTCAAAATTAAATATGAGAAAAATTGTGTTAAAAAGTTTTTCGAAATTCCTACCCGAAGTAGGTCTTTTACTTTTATCGAACATCAGTTTTTTGCGAATATCTCGCAAGTCATGCTTTCTACGCAGGTACATTAACAGTACAAAAGTATTTAGAACATAATTTCAAATATCTTTTGTATAAAGAAAAATTCAAGATTCGGGCCGGAAGTAATACTTTTACTCTTACCGAATAGCGACTTTTTACAAATATGTCGTAAAATATGCATTTTGTATATATTTATCAAGAGTACAAAAGTATTTTGAGTTAGATTTGCAATGTTTTTTGTATACATGAAATTTCAAAATTCGGACCGGAAGTAGCACTTTTACTCTTAGCGAGTAGCACTTTTTTTTATATCTTGCAAAGTATGCATTCTATAGAGATTTATGAAGACAATAGAAGTACTTAAAATAGGATGTTCAATATTTTTTGTGTAAAAAATTCTTAAAATTCTATAATTTCAAACGCTCATAAGTATAAGAAAGTCGTGTGGTGGCCACACCTCATTTTTAAAAGTAAACATCCACCGGTCACTCACTTAAAATTTTTCTCTCCATCAACTAGTCTTTTTTAAATCACTCCTTGGTATTATCTGTCACATCGTTGTTTTGGCAGTCCTTTCATTTATCCGCCCGTGTGCGTTGCACACATGCACACTATTAACGACGCGCCTGAATGTGTGTTATCGTAATAAGATAATCGTAATAAATAACATCTTATTGATAGTTGGACAAATAGAAAGCTTTTCGAATATATACTTTGATAATTTTCGAAAAGATAACTAAGTAAAAAATGCCATTTCGTGTGAATGCATAGAATTTATAATTGCATATGTTCTGAAGTTTATATATCAAACAATTTAGTTTTTCTAGTTTCACACTGTAATTAAAAAATACTCCAACTGCTTTAATTTAAAGTTGTTATATAATTTCACTTCTTACACAGTATCCGCAGAGACTCCATTTACATGTAAAATAAAGGGAAATGTCCCATGCTGCCCTAACTAATTCAAACATAGATGTGTTTCTATGTTTGCGGAATTGCTTCTTCCACGATATTCATGGCAAATTTCACACAATTTCTAGCAGAAATGTCCCTGCATATTTGATATTAAAATTGCCACCAGAAAATGACAACAGCTTTTGCGAAGTTGGGTAATTTAATTTTATAAAAACACTGTTTGGAAGTGTTCATGGAAACGTCAAAACAAGTTATTTTATAGAACTTTATATTGATTTTCAACATGTACATTTTATTGTCTGTAATATCAACACAAAGCAGCATTAGTTATTATTAGATATGTTAGAAAACTCTTTTAAAACTGTTTAAGAATAATTATCCATTACAAGTTTTCTTTATTCCAGCATCAGAAAATTAAATCATTAATTTCTTAATAAATAGCGAATAATAATTTATCTAAATTTTAAGTGTAAGGACTGTGAGTTTAAAGTTTGGACTAGACACAAATTGTATCATATCATAACACAAAAATATTTGGTTTGTGTCGTATACACTTTTCAGCTGGCAAAACCTCCTTCTTTTAGTGTTAAAATAAGCGGATGGATGGTGTTTAATAAATAGGCATGTAAAATTCGAAATTTGCTTCCTTTCCAGTTTATGCGTGGTGTAGCATACCACATATACTCAGCAAACAGACAAATGTATATATGTAACAAATACAATATGCGCCAAAAGATACAGTAATATAATAATAGTTTATTCGCTGTAATTAACATTACAAGAAAGTCAGTAAATTAATTAAAAATGCACAGTTAGCTGTATATGACAATAAAACAAACAACAACAACAAAACAATAATGTGTATATAATGCACCTTTCTAAGTATTTAAAAGGCCATTAATGTTTCTAGTCACACTCTAAGAACTCTTCTGTTGAACTTAAAATATCCTCCACTTTTTTTATGAATAATTTGTCCCCTGTATATTAAATACTAGCTAATGGAGAAAATGCCCCGAAGGAGGCAGAAAAAAGATTAATTATGCTTCAGCAAAAACGCCTCGAGTATGTAAAAGAAGTGTACAAGCACGAAAAAGTGTGTGCAAGGTATTTTTCGTCAGCACATTAAGAAGAGAATTTAACTGATAAATTGTGCTATAGTCTCATAACTTGGAAAAAAGATTTTCACCAAAAAGTTTATATTCCGCAGCCTCGCTTTTGCCACTAACCATTTCCTGCTTTATGTGATTTTGTAGGTAATCTTTAAGAAATCCACAAACTTCTCGCGACAGACTGCACTTTTACCCATTACTGCTAGTAATGTTCATAATTGATTGAATTTATAATTACCAGTTATCACTAACTTAACTAGGAAGAACAGAAGCAAGGTATGCATGCATTGGATGATGGGCGAGTGTTACTTAATTAGTTGTTGTATTTAGAACAATGGCCTGCAAACTTAATTATCTCTTGGCAAACTGGTAACACAATGGTCTTAATGGTGTTCAAATCAGCTTCAATAAGGCAATAGATATTTCTTTAGCTTACATTAAAAAGTAAATGCTATGATGGACATACAATATTTACAAAATGGCTCCTAGTGTAGTTACATGTTAGGAAAGCTTTATTTTGCTTTCTAGGTCTCCCATAGCTGATTGATAAATAACCAAAGGAACTAGTAACACAATAGTCTTAATGGTGTTCAAATCTGTTTCAATAAGGCAATAGATATTTCTTTAGCTTACATTAAAAAGTAAATGCTATGATGTACATACAATATTTACAAAACGGCTCTTAGTGTAGTTACATGTTGGGAGAGCTTTACTATGCTTTCAAGGTCACCCATAGCTCATTGATAAACAACTAAAGCATAACTAAAGTAAATCCAGCTTCAACATTTTCCCCTTAACCTCCTCGGCTGCTGAATATACATTATTAGGTGAAAACATATTTTCTAAGTTGTGGGAATATAGCACAATTTAGCAGATTAATCCTCTTCTTAATGTGCTGATAAAATTAACACACCTTTTCGTGATTGTACACTTCTTTTTTTAATACTCGGGGCTTTTTTGCTTAAGTATATTCACCTTTCTTCTGCCCCTTTTGGGGCATTTTTTTCGTTAAATAATACATAGCTTTTCAGAGGCAAATAAAGCCTTACCTTAAATGACATCAATATAATCCAAATAATGTCGTACCATTGAAATGAATAATTTAAATGCAGTAATCAATATAACAATTGCCGAAGTGTCCATAGGTTGTTCCTTGAACACCTTTTATTAACAACACAGAAACTGACTCTTAAATTAAAAACAAAATAAATTATGCCAGTCGGATTTAAACCACTTTGGCATAAAGGGCACGAGGTTTGAAAAAACTCGAATGTTTGAAAATTTTCTGAACCGTAAAGTTTAAGTATAATCTGATCTAGATAACATTTTTAAAAACGGAAAAATTTTCTTGATAGACCTTCAGTCGTAGAATAATTTTTTATTATGACTTCCACCTTCTATTTCAAAAATTGATGATGCGTTATTAAATCAAAGGAGATTTTAGACTACTGACGTTCTAAAAATTTTTAATAAAACAGCTTCTAATGAAGATTTTTCAAAACGGAAAAACTGTAATTTGTAGGACATGGTGTAATATTACTATTCAAAATTCCAACCTTCTACTGTGAAAATTGACGATTTGCTCAAGATGGTCATCTTCATTTTATGCAAATTTTGCATTTTCTAACACTTTGCCAAGCCCCTCCTTGGTTTCGTGAACCCTAATTTCACATCCTAGTCTTGCCCCAGCGGTCACTAAAAAAAACAAATAAATCGGCCCAGTAGTTTCTGAAAAACATGTGTGTAGACTAATGTTAAACGAGGGTGTCAAGTATATTAGAGGTAGCGCTACCCGCGTTACCCCTGAAAGTTTTTATGATCGTAAATTGTTTGGTCTTAGATGTTTTCCAATTTTTATTTATTTTATTTAGTATAGGCTTTTTTTTACCTATACGTAGTATAAGAAACTATTATGATGGTGGAAGTTTTGAAAATATAATCTTTCTAGTAAAATCTGATTAGTTCTTCAGTGTAATCGATAAACCAGAAGTAATATTTACCTCAATAGAAACATGAAAAGTTATCAATATCTCGTCAACTACTAAATTCAGACAAATATCTAATCATAAGTAAAATCGAGAATAATTTTATAAAAAAAGCTTTTCAAAATTCTTCCCTGAAATAGGTCAAGGTTAGAATGGAAGAATATATGCTGCCAATCTAAATTCTGGCTTGTAATTTCCTTTATATTCAGTTTGTTATATTTTAGTTGTGTTTGAAGAAATGACGACATTATTATTATTAGTTTTGTGATCATCGCTTTATTTATGAACTTTCAAAATTAATGTAATATTTGTTTGCGTTTTTAAGTGTGGAAAGCAATCTATAGGTTTGTAGGTTTGATGTGGAATGAATTAGAATTGAAAAATAAAACATCACGATGCTTTTTAAATTGGAAACTGAATTCTGCGAGTTCAATGTGTGTACAATGTTTTCATTTTATATCGGCGGCGTTTTATTTTAATTTGAATTAAAAACCTATAATTAACTGAAAACAACAGGATTTAGTAATTGAATGTACATGTAGTTGATAAATAATTCAGCAATATATTTCCGTCGACATTATTTGAAAATAATAATCCTTCTATTTAAAATTCGAACTTTACGCAAATTGTGTGATACCACATCAAAATTGGTGCAAAACAGATTTTTATGGACTCATCGTTTCAACATTTGCTCTAAACATCACTCTAAATATCACTACTGATATATAATCCGTCGGAAAACAGAAATTTTGAGAAAAATTCGCATATCTTATTCTCACATATTTTCATTGATTTGGCTCTCTATTTTACGGAAAAACTAGAAAATCCAAAATATCATATTCTATATGTCTCACTGATGCGTTTCTAAATTGATCTTTACCTAAGTCCAAATTTTACTGTTAATGTGTACATTTTTACCACACGCTCAAGTTATGTAACAAATACGAACATCTTCAGAGGCTCATATCATTGCAAATGCCTCGGTCAAAGGGGCCGTTTCTTTCTCCACCCGAAACTTAAAGTAATGAGTAAAGCTAACCGGTACGTTTCGACTCCGCTTATCTACGGACGAGATCGGTGCCGTGTGCGGTACATTGCCCGGTTATGACGGTTCAGTTAAGTGTTTTCTCGCATGACAATAACAAAAGAGTTGTGCTCACTTTTTTTAATATAATTTAATTAAACTGGTTCTTGGCACTTTTAAAATTCATAATTTCAATAACCATTTATTTGTTTGTATTGAAAATATCATGAGTATATCCCAGAAACGTATATCAAAACATACAAATAGGAAGACCACAAATTTGTTTACAATAAGATAATTTGTATAGATAGTTACATAGATACTTGATTCTTTGTCAGTATTAATCCTTACAATTTAATTATCACTACAATATTTAACAATAATAACAACCCATTTGCTATCGAATAAGTAGTAATTAATTATATGTCAATTACTTCCACTCTGGTCCCACGTGACAAACATATCTAGTATAAAATTAACTAGAACTTCAAGATTACCTATACTTCAGATTTGATATTAGTTAGGAACATCGAAATAATTCATGTATGAAATGAAGTTTGTTACATGAACTCATATGCATTTAGTGCAAACTTCATGCTACAAGAACGCATTTCAGTTAAATTGCAGTTGACATGAGATCCCCTTAAATATTAATGACCGCTTGGGGAGCAAGATTATGGCGAACGAATGTTTGCAGTTCAATGTGCAAACTGCTAACGAAGTTCGGTCGCAATTCTCACAAGTGGAAATCACCTTCCGTTTTAAATTTTAAAGTTTTACAGCAATTACTTTATTTTTTTGGACAAAATTTAAAATGATTTTTATATAACGTAGGTAATATTTCACAAAATCAAACGTTGTAGATTGTTTAAGCTATTTTCCTATGATTATTTTATAATTGATTATGTTTTATATTTGGTATTCGGTACATTTAAATGTTAAAAGATATATGATTTATTTGGAAAATATAGATGTCTATATGTAGGGGAGAACCACGTACCTTGGGACAACTTTTACTTTTCCCATGCTAAAAATATATAGGTACATTCAACCAAATAAAATGCAACCATATAGGATATACAAGGAAACTTGAATGAACAAAATACAATATTCCGATGGTTTAAATTTTGTATAACAGTGTGATACATTTTATTTATCGTGTCTAATGTCCCAAGCTACAGTAAGTGGCACGTACCTTGGGATGAGTAATCACATACCTTGGGAAATATTACTTTAGAGCATGAAATAGTGACCCTTAACTAACATTATATGCAGAACAATCAATGCCAAATTCAAACTGATTACTTTTACGGACAGTACTACCAGCTAATTTGGGATGAGGTACATTCATGATGACATCGTTCATAAATATTTCATAGACTTCATCGTTTTCGTAAGTGAATTTGTTAGTAGATTCTGCAACCCTTTTCGGGTACCTTATATTTCTAGAACATCCTTACCGACAGAAATAATTTGAGATACGTAATAATGAACAGACTTTTTTTCCTTTAAGCTGCACCAAAATAAAATCATTTACATTAAAAGATTCAGAAGCAGTGATTTCCTCGTTTATGTCAGAACCGGTGCTCATATCTTCCAATGAATCTGACTCTAGCTGCAAACTTTCCTCTGAACTTGTAGAATCCTTTCTTATTATTACTTTCTTCACCTTCTGCTTTTTAAGATTAGTGCTACTATTTTTATTTTTATTAGCAGAATTCATCATTATTTCATTTTTTTCGGGTGTGTCTGTTAATATGCGACATCGCCCTGGTCTTCTACCGCGTTGATTGGTTATCCTGGGCTTTGATTCGGGGTAAGGGCGAATACTTTCGGGTGTTACGTGGGTTTCAGGTTCTTCTTCTGAGTTAAGAATGTGAGTACTTGAACAGCTTGGTAAGTCCCTTGACGGAGTTGCACATTCCTTAGGAATATTATTTGAATCATCATGTGGCCTATCTGTAACGTATGATGTTAGAAATTCATCATCTGTGAAAATATATCTGTTGACAGGAAAAATTCCAGAAACTCTGAATCCAGATTAAATATTAAATGGTGTAAATGCTAAGGGATATGCTTTTCCTGCACATTCAGCAACATCATATATTGTCATAGGCACTCCAGGATTATTGAGTAACCATTCATGGCACGCAGTGTTGAAATATTTCTTTAACGGGCCAAAAACTGACCTATCTATAGGTTGCCGCTTGTGGCTGGTGTGAGGGGGGAAAATAAGCAATGTTATGCCACTTTCTTTAGCTGTATCTATAGCTTCTATCGATACGTGACTTTCATGGTTGTCAAGTATTAATAGTATTTTGTTTTCAACACTTGGTGTAGATTGTTCAATAAAATGTTCAATATATTCCAAAAAGGAGCTTGTATTTGACCAACCACTAATTCTGGCGCAACCTATACTTCCCGGTGGAGCACCTTTCAACATTGGATTCTTGAAATGTACCCGAGGGAACACAAACATGGGCGGTATGAGTTCCCTATCGCATTAACTGCAGCTATCATAGTCACATTGCATCCTCGCTCACCAGAGGTCATACTACCTACTTGTTTCGTTCCTTTTGTTGATATTATTCTTACTGGAGAATGAACTGTATGTAGATAGTCCAGTTTCATCAAGATTGTAAACTTGATTAGGCTGGAATTTGTATCTATCCATTACTGCATCAAGTTTGTCAAAAAATAAATTTACATTACTTTTATTAAATGCCGTTGACCTGGCAAGGCTTGTTGCTTGCGGCTTACGCAAAGACAAATCTCCATATCTCTTCATAAAGAAAGTTACCCAGCGTTTTCTAGCTATTCCGTTTTCAATCCAGGCTTGAGGACATCTTATTTCATTAGCAGTTGCATAAGAATAAGCCAACTTGCGAACTTCTTTTAAACTAAGGCCGTAATGCATATTTGCCGCTGTTTTTAAATAGTTTACTATTTCTTCTTCATTTGCTTCACTAAAAAAATTTTTGTGTCGTTTCTACCTTCGTATGAAAATTCTTCGTTACCACCACTTTTATACTTTCTAATATGCCTGCTTAATGTAGACCTCGAAATACCAAATTGTTCCGCTGCTTCTCTTAATGTCAATCGTCCTGATAATACCATATTTGCAGCATTTACAACTGCTTCTGCAGATGGTTTCCACCTTGTAACATTATTCTTACTTCGAGGCATCTGCATGGAAAGAAATTTCTCTCGTAAAGTTAATGTCAGGAAAAAACAAAGAAACATTGCACACCAAAAAATAAGACCGTACCTTAGGACATGTCTTGTGGTACGTACTGATCTATGTCCCAAGGTGCGTAAACAACACACTTTGCTTGGAGACAAAATACGTTGAACACTTTAAGGTTAGAATGCTTTACAATATGATAAATAAGCAACATACATATATTGCATATTAACAAATAATACATAAATATAGAAAATACATACCTTACTTTCAAGATAGCGCAATCCGATATCACCCAACGAAGAAGATTTTTTATTCGAAAACTCATGTAAATACCGTTATGCTGTTAAACACATGCTTCTACACACAATAAAGTGCTATCTGGTATTAAAAGTGGTTAACTACTATCCCCGGGGCTCAGGCTTCCGGGGGAGGGGGAATTACAATAAGAGTTGATAAAAAAATGTATATAGTCAAAAAGTTGTTGGACGAAGATATGCAAATAAAAAATCATTTCAATCTACCTATATAATAAATAATATCGCACACTTTTATCATACTCTGACAGTGTAGAGAAATTTATGAATATAAATGTTGTTATTAGTTTAAAGAGAAAAGAATGTGCTGGCTGTTGGGGTACTTTTGCGAAAATCATGTCACACGTTTATTCGGTCAGGATCAGAGAGGGACAGCAAAGATTGTCAGATTTGGGAGTGTTGTCTATTGAGTCTAGGTTAGCAAGAATATTGAATTTTGACTCAATTATTCAAGCTTTCGCAGAAAAGAAGGCAAGAAGAGTGTTTTTGTAAATAAAAAATAGTTCAAAATCTATTAGTGTTATTATGAATACTACTGAAGTCTTAAGTAATTATTATTAAATTATACTATTATTAAATTAGTTTGTTTTATTTTATGGAAACTAATAAACTCTGGTCATTATAATGCAGTAGTAAGTTTTGTTTTCATAAAACCTTAATCCATGTATATATTTTGCCCCGGGCCCTGGCTCAGCTGACGGCGGCCCTGAGTCTAATTATGACATTGTTGTGTATAGTGTAATTTGATTGTTGACTGTCGAAAATGTTACGGGTGCTTTGGTGGGCTTAGAGATGTTTTACTTATGAAAAACAATTAACAATGAATTTGCTTTATACCGAGGTCGACATATTTTAATTTCTGATAGGAAAGTGGTAAGAGGAAAAGAGCGCGACGAATTAAACTAAAGATAGACATAAGCGAGGCTGCCACACTGGACATTTGTAAGGCGTGGGGGTCGCCCGCCACTCCGTTGCTCTCCCTCCACTGTTAGCAAGCAGGCATCGCTGTATATGATAAGATCATCTTCTGCATATGATAGAAGTGCAAACCGAAATTAAAATTTGACGCTTACGGTATATGTTGTGGTAAAAATAGAATAAAGTGCAGTAATATACAGGTTATCCCAGAAAAAAAAGACGGAGTAGCAGGCCCAATACCCAATACGGAGTAGCAGCCGCAATAACGAAAAAATTTAATTTTCTATGTTATTTTTTAGATAAAAAAATTACATTACGGACCTGACACAGAAAGTATGTTTATAAATACACGTAAGAATGCTCATTTGTAAATAGAAAGGAACACGCATTCATAGAAAAATACGCTTTTATTTGTATAAAACGGGAAAAATACGTTAAATCGTACTCATTCATATAAAACATATCTTTTGCCCGATGCGTCTAGATAACGCAGCCATGTAGTCGGTTGTTGACCCAGATGGGCGACCTATTTTATTGCAGACAATAAAGGATTGTTTTCATTTTTAAAATAGGAAGGTTGTTGCTCTTTAATATGTTTGTAGTCGGAAACAGCTGATTATTATTATTTTAGAATATTCAATAAATCGTAGTTTTTCTAGCCTTTATTACAGTAAATATCAAGAATGTAATTATTTTTTCCTAGCAGGTGTAAAATTAAAGTAATTAATGGTTTGATATCTATTATGAAGTATCTATTCCTCCTCCTTTTTTTTAACAACACAAGTAATAAGTCGTCGAGGGTCGGCGTAAGGCCAATTGAATTCTTTATTATTTTTTTTCTGCCGTCTGCGCACGGATAAAGATTTGATATTTTGAGGGTACGTTTTTACACAATCTAGCTTCCGATTTCTGTTACTCCGTCTGTTTATTTCTGGGACAACCTGTACTGGAAATTTTCTATCGCTGAAACTTCCGGAGGTTCAACTGTACTACGTGTGCGACAGAAGCAATTGCAGATGACGAGCTCTTTGGATACTAATGACTAATTCGTGAAAGTGAAAATAATGATTATGGACAATTGCAAAGGAGAGACTGCTGATCACTTGGCACATACCAATACTTTTTACAAACATTTTCTTTTTACTGCTCTTCACTGACTGTTGTTCTGTTACTATAAAATCTTTACGTTCAGATCTTCAAATTAATTCTTGTCATAGTTTTCGTCTACCACATTTTTCGCGTTTATTGCATTATTTTAATTTTCTAAATTATTGGTTGCATCGTTTTCGTCGTCTTCAATGTTTTGATCTGTTTCTTGGGCTTCAAAATCTAATTCTATATTAGCCTTGAGCCTTTTTGCAAATCTCGAGTTTCCGGCAATGGCACTTTCATCATTTACGTCATCCCAGAGATAGTGTGCCCCGCATGAATATTTGGTTTCTTTCTTTTGGTTCTTTTTGGCCATGTTTCATTATTTTTTCCAAATCGTGTTTCTTGGAACATCGATTTTACAGGTTCGTTTAAAGCAGAATTGTCGACGACACTATCATGAATTTTATTCCAAAACATCATTTCCTTCTAATGGTATCAGACTTGTTGCGCAGAACACCGACTTTATGTTTTCTGCAATCTGGGCTCCAATCCTATGGCATGTGGATTTGAGTAAACTTGGAAACATATTTTGTTTTTGGCAAAAGGTCACAATTTTTCTGTTTACACATTCTTAGCAGCCTTCTTCTTGCCTCCGTTATAGGACGAAAGTAAAAAACGTCAAAAGGTTGTGTTAGATGTGTGATATTAGGGGGTAATAACACCAAAGCAAATGTTATTTATGCATGCTTCAATAACAGGTAATGGATATAACTTCCCACCGACCTGCTCGGTTCTGCTTTGTACACTATGTAGGGCTACAGAAGTGGACCTGAATAGCTACAGGAGAACACTACTGATGTTGCACTTTTGGGTAATTGTCCATTATTCTCTCTGCATGTTTGACATCCTAACATTTGCTTCCTCTTAGATCGTCAACAAAGTTGCTTTTATCATAATGTACCAAGTTTTCTGGTGGCACGTTTCGCAAGATGGTTTCTAAGTATTTTTCGAGAATGTTTCCTGATAACTTTGTTGTGAGCTGCTCGTCATGCCTTTCAATAAATGTATAAAAACAACTGTAACCAGGAATACTGTCCACAAAACACTTTATTTGTCGCCCCCTGCGACCGAAGCATTTTTAATAGCATTTGATATCATTTCGATCAAATTTGAAACTTTAATTAGCAACAGACACAATTGCTTCCATAATAAGAGTTCCTGATCAAGTGGTACCGGAACCCCCCGGGGGTTTCGTATGAGGATGCCTCTCTCCTTTCTTTGGAGAGTAGCACATGATATTCCATAACGTTCAGCAGCCGCTCTTATAGATAACTGTCCCATTCTAACTTCATCCAAAGCATATGAGTCTTCCCGGGAGTAGCCTCCATAATTTTGCATGGTTACAGTCCTGCGGTATTTGTTTGGCATTGTCTCAAAATGACATTTTCACAGCTTAATCATCATTTCAACTCTAGGAAAACTTGTGACTAAGTTGAGGTTACATCACACTAAAGCTGAATATTTGCGGAATTAAATAGAGTAAATATCACTGTCGTAAGTCTGAACAGTATCAATAGAAAGAGTAACAAGAGCCCTAAAAAATATTTTTTTTCTTATTTTTTTTTCTAAATTTCTATTACGAATAACCCGCTGTTAAAACCATTTTATATCACTCACTAAGAGATATAAACGACAGAGACCTGTAGATTATAATGGTAAAAATTTGTAGCTGTATTTTTTATTAATAGAGAGCGGTGGAACTATTTCACAGAGGACGATTTTGTAGCTCAAGTCACCCCAACGAGATCAAGTCACCGGTATCTAATACTACGAAAATCCATGAAAATTATTCTGTACCTATCAAAACTAACTCTCCTGTTTTAGAGTATCATAAAATCAAAAATTATACTCCCTACATTTAACTTCGTCCTGTTATTTGTATTTATGGACGTGTATCTGAATTACTTAGAGTCTTTCCTTTTCTTAAGATTATCTACAGCGTGCATATTTGACGGTATGATTTGGTTTTATATACCGGGTGTCCCAGCTAAGACTTTCGGGTCATATATATATATATATATATATCCATTATTATTGAACGAACTTTTATAACATTTTGGAATATAGAGAATTTATTAAGCGAAGAACCGTTGCGCTATACTGAAACAACCATAGTCTTTAAGACGTGAATTCAACTAGCCTTTATTTCCTGTTATTGTATATTCAGCCGAGTTAAAGGCAGCATACTTTGTTAAATGCAAGATACTGGTTTCAGACTTTCCAGTTTTCAGTGAATCTTATTGTTAATGTCTTTACAGTGTGCAAACTATTAAACTCACAGAACACCTATAGATACTCCACTAACTGCCAATAAAGGTTAAGTAGGGTTTTCGGGACAACAAGAGCGTTAAAACTTTGAATTTCAGGTCTGAAAGTAGTCAATTTAATAACAAAAAGTTAATAACAAAGAACGGCCAAAAACGAGAACACTAAAACAAAAATCAGATGAAAATGTCATAGTAGATGTTCGAATGTACTACCATCCGCCTCAATACATCTCTCTAAACGAATCCTAATATCATCAATTACGTTTCACATCATGTTAGCATTTATTGATGCAAATGCTTCTCGGATTCTGTTCTGCAAATCTTCAGGAGTTGTAGCCGGTGTTGAATAAACTTTTGTTTTGACGCATCCCCACAGGAAGTAGAGGTCTGGTGATCGGGCCGGCCAAGGTATTGGGCCTCCTCTTCCTACCCATCGAGGTCCAAAAGTTGTATCTAAATAAGCACAGACTGGTCTAGCGAAATGTGGCGGCGCTCCATCTTGCAAAAAGACCATTTCATTTCGAAGTATACGTGGTAGATGTCCAATTAAATTGTGAAATTCATATTGTAAAAATACTAGGTACATAGCGACATTCAAATTTCCATCAAAAAAGTGAGGCCCTAGTACTCTCCAATCACAGCACCCCACACATTAAGTGAGCACACACGCTGCGCTGGTTATCAACATGCCGGACCCAGTGCGGATTTTCAATTGCCCAGTAACGCATACTGTGGTGATTTACAACACTATTGCTTTTAAACGTTGATTCATCAGAGAAAAGAATCCACCTGATAAAATCAGGATCATCTTCAATGGTTTGCAGCATGAAGTAACAAAAATTTAATCTACTAATCATGTCATCTTCAGACAACTCTTGGTGCAAAGAAATTTTAAAAGGATGATATTTTTTTGATTTTAATATTCCACGGATGGAACTTCTTGAAACCTGCACGTCCAAAACTTGAGAAATATTTCGTACACTTCTTGTTGGATTTTATTCGAATGCCACCACTACAGCACCCACTATTTCTCGATTCCCAGTGACTGGCTTTTCCCTTACACGCTTTAATTCGCGGACACTTCCTGTGTCGTCAAATAAATTTATTATTCTTTTGACTTTAAATTTTGAAACGCCTTCGTTCGGGTGACGTTCGACAAGAACTGTTACGGTTTCGTTTAACACTAGAAGCGCCGGGCTTACCTTCATACCCATTAGCTCCGCAGGGGGTCATTTTGACCCCACCATTTTTCTTCGTATAAACATTGCTGGCTAGGTAAAAATTTAAATACTGCATACTTTTTTGTCTATTTATTGAGAAAAAAACAGTTTAATACTTAGTGGCTTAAGGTCTATTTGTGGCAATTGACACAAGTTATAGTTTTAACTATTTTCCCAGAACATTTTCCGCATGTAAACTTGAGACATTTTTGACATTTTTGATGGAACTTCTTCAGTTTCATTAGCAACATCAGGGGTATTGTTATTAAGATACGCTGTTCGAAGTTCTTCAGCAAGATTCCTCAAAAATTGGTGCCTGCTTATGTTTTCCCCTGCACTTTCTTTATATAAGACCCAATCATTTATTACAGCTAAGTCAAGTATATTGTAAAAAAATTGAACGGGCCAACGACGCGAACCAGCTTTGGTGGTGTACTGCCTAGCCATTTGGTCAATAATGTCGACTCCATATTTGGTTTTATTATAAAAGCTAACATTTTCCAGTAGCTTTTTCTCAGTTGAGCCAATTTCTATATTAGAGTGCATGGTGCTCAGGACCAAAACGTTTTTCTGTTTCTTTCCCGGGTATATAGTCAATGTCAAGTCTTCATGCTGCAGAAGTTTTGTATCGTAAAGAGGTGCTTTGCGCGATTTTACCTCAACTGGAATCTCCTTCCGAATCCTATTTACTGTGCCTACAATAGTAGTTTTAGCTTCTTTTAGACGCTTAGCTAATTTTACAGATGTGAAAAAATTGTCTGTAGTGACGTTTCTGCCTTTGTTTAGAAATGGTTCCATAAGACGCCATACGACATATTCAGGGAGGCTTTCATCTGCGCGAACATTCGTGAATACGGCCGAGGCAATCCGACTGCCGTTACACGTCCCCTTCTGGACAAGTCTGAGTTTTGACTACGGAAAATCTCTCGATGTTTGTTCAGATATATTTATTTGTCAATTCAGACAAATAAATAATCAATTTATCATGATTTTTCGCTTTCTAAAATGTTCAGGTCAAAATGACCTCTTCGGCGCTAATAGGTAGAAGCTATAAAAAATTAGGAATGGTATGTCAAAGATCGCGTAGATGCCTTGTACATGTGTATAACATATAAAAAATAAAAGTCATAAATGCCCACCCCTATAGGGCCCTTGGCTCAAAAGATCCAGACAAATTAATTTTGAAAAGTGTCAAAATGACCCCTTCGGCGCTTCTAGTGTTAAGTCCTTGTGACATTCACCATAAGCGAAAATGATCTCTTTTTTGAGATACATAGACAATTCAGCCAGTTTTATTCGAACGGGAAAACAAAAAATCGAAATTAACACTTTTTACTGAACGTCAACAATGAATGACATTTGACCTTTTCAAAAATTATGAGGAATGTACAAATTAAATCCTGGCAACGTTATTCAATTGTTCTCAATGTTCTCTATGCACTAATTGTCTTAATAATTAAATTACATGTTTAGCAACATAATTTGATTTTTCTCTGAAACCAAAATTTTCTGCAGAGGCTTGATTTTTGGTGCTTAACCATCTAAAGATATTTTCGCGGAATTTGAAAAAAAAACGATGAGTGGAAATTACATTTTTTAACTTTCAATTAATTTCAAAAGTAACATTTCATTCAATAAAGTATGTACATTTTAAATTTCAAAAAAATTCGTTCAATAATAATGGAGATATATGACCCGAAAGTCTGGGTCACTATATAAATAGTAGTTGTTTGTTCTGATAAACATTCAAATAATTTCGAGAAATTCCTTGTTGCATAAACAAATGTTCGAACACTCCCAGAAAAACCGTAGAATTATTGCCGGGTAAGACAGAAATACTCTCTTATATCGATCTTTTTTCTCTAAAAGTAAACATCGAACGGGATATAACTTTTCTTAGTAAGTTGTAACATAAATTCTATAACTTTGAATTTGCCAGGTCATAACTCAAGTTTAATTGGAATTTATTTCGATTGCAAGTGCAGTTTATCGGTACTTTGTTTTGTCAGTTCCGGAGAAAAGTTTCATTAAGAAAAGGCGACAACGAATGAAATGTTAAGTTGTGAACATTCAAATCCAGCACTTTAGTATTAAAGTATAATTAATTGTTAAAGTAAAATAAATTACTTTCTAGTTTTAGGTCCATAATGAAATAAGGAACTGTATAATGTGTTTGCAGTTATATTTGCTGGCATGAAAATAGTAATAAAAGGAATATAGGAAACACTAAATGCAGTTACTGCATACAAAATTCTAAATCGCATATCTATTACACATAAATACAGTTACGTTCAAGTAACTTAATTCCAGGCGCATGTACCGTAAACCAGGGCGGCTACTTTGTACAGGTTTTTGAACGTTTTATGATAAAATTCTTTACAGGAATATTGTATTCACAAGGATTGTCTATAGTTAAGACAATATAAGTCTTGTCAATACATGTATTAAAAAAAAGACATGGTAAAGTAGCCCCAGGAAATGGGGCTACTTTGTAAAGTGATAACTTTTTTATGAAAAGCTGATTTAACCCCCTCTTAGGAGCTTCTTTGTCAACTTCAAAGTCGAACACCCTAGTGTTAAAGTACGCACTATTAATGAAAACATATATTTGAGAAAATATTTTAAAGGTTTTTAATATAAATTATACAAATTTGTTAAGGAAAACTCTTGCAATTAGACAAAATATAATCAAACTCAATTTATAAACATCATGAAAAAAGCAAACACTTAGAAACTCCATAAAGTCTAATCATCGTCTTCGCATTCTTCACACACATATTGTATGTTAATGTTGCCCTTACACACACCACAGGCCCATTTCTTGCACAAAATACATCTTATCCAATCTGCACCTTGATATCCTTCCCATTCTGCAGCACAAATGTGGCAAATACTGTCTTCCTGATCATGTGACGAGATTTCACTAGATTTTACAGGCTTTTTCTTTCTTTATGGAGTTTAGCCTTTCCCTTCACTGATTTTTCTTTCTTTAGAGATATAAAACTCTTAGAAGTAGAGCCTAGACCTGTTTATAAGCCGGAGAAGTCCCTCTGTTGTGGTTGAAAATCAGTGTTAGAACTTCTTGAAGAAGATGCAGGTACCACATCGCTTGTGGATTGAGTATCATCCATCATTCGCATGCCAGGTGCAATCTTCTTTCCCCGCTTTTTATTTGAGGTCTTTACACCATTTCCTCTGGCTTCTTGAAGATATTCTATGTACACTGTCACTGAGAACACTTGGTGATGGAGCATTTGCTTCAAGAGTGTTAGTAGCTGACGTTGTGGGAAGCTTAGAAAGAACGACTTGGGGGTCGAAAGATGAATTCCTGTCGTCCTGAATCCGGACTTCAGGTTTGTTTCAACTGTAAGGCTGATTCCAGTCCATAGTCTGTTGAGCAACAACGGAAATTGCTCCTTAGGTATTGTACCTTTAGTTCTGCTTGTCTTAAATCTTCCTGGAAACAGCATATTGATGGGTTGGCCAAAAGGCTGTGTCAGTGCAATTATACTTTGCGAATTATTGTGCGCAATGTCAGTGCAGAGGCCGCGATGAGTGTTTATTACGCGTACGTTTATTCAGCGCTTCGGTACGGCGTCCTGTTTTGGGGCAATGCAGTGGGAGTAGAAAGACTCTTCCTTCTACAAAAGGCCTGTATAAGAACATTATTTAATTTACATCCTAGAGACTCTTGTAGAAACATATTTATAAAGAACGGACTACTTACATTGCCATCTATATTTGTTTTAGAGAGTGCACTATTTGTGAAATTGCACTACAATGAGTTTTTTAAAAAGTATGAAATTAATCACACTCATGAAACAAGAGGGTTAAAAAATGGCATTTTAATGCCACCTAAAATGCACTCCACTAAATTACAAAAAAATGTTATATACCAATGTGTCAAAATTTATAATCACATTCCATCCACAATCAGAGATTTAGGTTTTTATCAATATAGACATAAACTAAAACAATACCTAATAGGTGAAGCTTTGTATAATGTTAAGGATTTTTTTTCGAAACCGGTGCAGCTTAATTTGGTGCACTAAAACAATCGTTCGTTATTTTGTTTTGAGTTTGTTACTTGTTGTATTATTAATATTTTATATATACATTACATTCATGTTTGTATTTGTATGTTGACGTGTTCTACGCTTTGTATAATGGAATAAATCTATCTATCTATCTATCTATCTATCTATCTATCTATCTATCTATCTATCTATCTATCTATCTATCTTACGCCAGTCATCTAAAAATTGACGCCATTTCCTTTTCATTGGTGAAAAACTGAAACATCAAGTGGTTGCATGATATGAGTCGAATTGGGAGGAAGTGGTGTCATGTAGATGTTACTTTTCTGAGAAGTTTTGATAACAGCAGGTGAAAAGAGGCTGGCTAGGTTGTCTCCAATGACAATTTTTACTTTATCTGAATTCATGTTTTGGACATGAGGCTAGAGAATTTTGAAAAACCATTGTTCGAAGAGGTTCATGTCGTACCATCAACTAGAGCTGTGGTTATAAATGGTTCCAGCAGGCCCTCCTGTGGTCCAGTTTTCGTATAAGTTGAAGGCTTTATAGACAACCATAGGTGGTAACAATATTCCGGATGCTGATCCACACACCATTATACTCACTGCTGCTCGGGAGTGTTCCTGTTAGTTCCACGAGGGACCAATACCTTCTTAGCTCCAGGATCATCTGTGATGTTGGTCTCATCATAATTGAATACATGATGTGGACCAGCGTCTTTTAATACATCCTGAGCATTGTTAAAAAATTCTGAAATGTCTTCGTGACCGACACTCGATCTCGACTTCTTTATGTTCGTAGCCTGCTGCTTAAATTATTTCTGGTAACAAAATTTGCTACAAAGTCGGGCCCAGGATGATTGTTCTTCCATTCTTTAACGGTTCTGCCTTGTTTTTGGACATATTTGGCCACTAATTGAGCAACATCATGTGAAGTTAGTGGAAGTCCCCATTTTGCAACTTGAGTGAGTACGTCAGTTATTGCCTGCTCATCTTCAGGACTTAAGGTGGTGGCATATCGTGAATCTCCCTGATGCTTGCCAAATAGCTTATTGCGAAGCATACTACAAGAAATGTTGTGCCCTCTACTGGCTTCTGCCTGACTTACGCCCTTCCTAATGACAGGAAGTGCTTTTGCCAAATTTTCCTGGCTGAAGTCTGCATAGGGTCTTGACCCTACACTTCTTGTATATTTGCGCATCATTTTCTCCAGCTACTCTTTAATCAAACTGAAAAGAAAAGAAAAAAAGCATAACCTATACAGCAAAGAACAAAAGAAAAATAAAACTGAAATATGGTCAATACTGGCAAAGTAACCCCGCGCGACAAAGTACCTCCGGTTGCAACTCAGTAATGAACTAGCTATAATTGAGCATTTTCGTATTGCTCTTTATGTCTTTTGAATTTTATTAAAGCTCTCTCATCTTGAGGGGCTTCTGTTCAGTCTACTAGTCAGCCCACCAAGTAAATGTAAAATAGCGCTTTTAATCGGTATTTAATTACAGCTACAATTTTAACTGGTTTATAGAAAATACGTTATAACTTAAAAGTAGTAAATAAGTTCCAATCGTGTTTTTTGTGAGAAGGAGTCTCATGATTTTTGACGTTGTGAACGAAGTCAAATATTCGGGTTTTGTATTGAATCTCAAACTTAAGTGGATACCACACTGAGAGTATGTCGCAAATAAACTGGTAAGACTATCTTTATCAGTACATCGGCATATAGTTCGGATACCATACTTTCGTAGTTTCATTCCGTCATATCCTACAGGATTGTGTTGTGGGGTCACAGTTCGACGCGGCACAGGATTCTTGGTCTGCACAGGAAGGTGGTCAGGATGCTAAATGCTTGACCTTCTTGTGCTGACTGTGCTATTTCTTTTTTGTAAATTTGATTGTGCTTTTTCCTTGAAATCTTACAGCAATACACACATATACATACACAGTGAATATTAATGTATTAAAGCAATTAGTTATCTTGGCGTAGCGACAATGTCAAGATAAATAATAACAAAATGACAATTTGTCAGAAATTTGTCATCTAAAAAGTTTCAATGACTAATAACATATAATGCAAACGGGATTGTGTAAAAGTAAAAATGTGAATAATTAAGCATAGAACCATCGCTATCTATGCAGTTTTATCAAACGGCCGTGATCTCTCAAAGACATGCTTTTAATTCCACTACACAAATAATTACAATTAAAAGAGTTGAAGGTCTTGGTTTACCTAGGACGAACATCTAAAATTATCACACAAATGATATGTGTCAAAGATATAATATAGAATTATGTAAATCGAACATGAAAGTGTTAGATAAGTGTCAGTAGTCAAAAACCTTATTTGGTTTCTTCAGTGTGACACAACTAAAAATAGTATTTGTAATTAAAATAATATGTGCAGTATTACCTTAAGAATGCCTAATTGTTTATTCAACTGTTTTTCTTTTTCGATATTGAGCCAAAAATTTTGGGTTTATTAATTTTTTTTTGGAAATTTTTGACCAAAACACATGTTTCGAAAAAAAATCATGTTCGCATAATTTTTAAAAGTAAAAACATTAATTTTGGTGGTGCATGTAGCCAAGATAATTCTGCATCATTTAATATAAGAATACCTCAAGCAATACTATTTCTTCAAAGTCTACTCTCAGAAATTTTCTTATATCA
Organism: Amphimallon solstitiale; assembly: GCA_963170755.1. Taxonomy (NCBI): domain Eukaryota; kingdom Metazoa; phylum Arthropoda; class Insecta; order Coleoptera; family Scarabaeidae; genus Amphimallon; species Amphimallon solstitiale. The sequence goes on from OY720675.1 coordinate 36,192,419, forward strand.
AAAAGCAACTTATATCAAACCATGCAGGTTTTGTTTTGCTACATTCACCACCAAAATTAATGATTTTACTTATAAAAACAATACGAATATGATCTTTTTTTGGAACATGTGTTTTGGAAAGATTTTCAAAAATATCACAAAACTAACTCCATCAGCTTTGCTATTTTATGTACATATAGTGATCTCGAAATGTATTTTTTAGAACATTTAAATTTTCTGGTGGAGTTAATTTGTAAAATCATTACACTAACTGAAATTCACACTCGAATTAACATGTTAATTAAATATTATCCGTTTTAAATTAAGCATACATGTACGATATTCATGCGCTAGTGTTTCCAAATGTTCGTTGCATAATGATTGATGAAAATTGATTTATGTTACTAATCCTTTTTTAATAATCCCTAAATTTGCTTTCATTCGGTAACTGAATGTATATTAATATAATTTAGTCTATCCATCATACGTTTTCATCAAATATAATTACATGCATGCCTACCGAGGAAGTAGTTTATACACGATGAGAGTTCCTTTAGACATGACAAGGATGTTATTTTTTGTAATATCTCCTTTGGGAAATTAAAAAATATTTCGTAAATATAGGTTATTATGTTAGGGTATAAAACGAAAATGCGAAATTTGATATTATTGAGAAATTTGTATTAGTTTAGTTTTACTAAATAACTAAACCATTTCTGGAAAATCTGAAAATTATGAAGTGTGTGTGTGTGTGTTATTTCTGTTCTTGTTCTTACTTTATTATTTTATTAATATATTCAGTATTGTATGTATGTTTGTGTTTAAATCTGTTCTTGCTATTATAAGTCATTGAAATATATTATTAACCTTTTAATTAAATTTTTCATTATTTTTTTAAATAATTGTGAAATTAAACATGTTTTAAATTCTACTTCCTCAACTTTTATCCTTGCATGGTCACTCCCAGAGTTGATGGGCAATATCACAGGTTAAATACCCGCGTAGGATTTTAATATTATTTGTCGTGATTTTGAAGTCTGTGTTGATAATTTGTAAATAAAAAGGAAAAAATTCCACTATTATTATAATTATAATTACATACTACTTGTTGTTTCTTTTTAAACTTCTATAAGTTAAAATCACATTTTTTGGTTGTGTAAATGGCTGCTTTCGAGAAAAATATATTCAAATTGTCACTTGAAGATTTCATAGATTTCAATAATATAATATGTTAGAATTGAGCAAAGTAATGTGCAATAATGGAAAAAATGAATTACATAACGTAAAATATATAATTGCGGTACATTTGAGCTCATTTTAGATCTATCAATCTTAAGTTAAATTTCTAGAACCTGTTCAAAGTTAACGTCAAGTCTGTTGTTTACACCTGTCAATTTCCAAATTCAATTCAAAGTTCTTGTAACTAAAATAAATATTATCTATTTTCCCTGTATAATTTTATTTACTCAGAATTAGTTTCGGTTTAATAAACCATCTTAAGCTGAACAGTTAAAATTTTAAATTTTATCTTACAATATTGCGCGTTGGAAATTATTCCGTATTATAGGCGAGGTCTAAAGAATGTAAAATGTGGACGGAGTGATTTTTTTTTAAAATTTTATGTATATTTAAATTGAAAAATATTAAGGAAAGGAAGTTAATTATAACTAGTTAAATATGTATCTGTAATATTTAAAAAAAAATTAGATTGGAGAGTAACCATTAATATTTCCTAAAAATAATAAAAAATGCGTAATTGATTGATTTGAGTCTATATATAGGCATATATATATGAAGCCAGGAACTTGGTCAATGTTATCAAGTTTTACAGAAAAACATTGTCGGTGAACTAAATCAATTAAAATTTGATCGCAACACTAAAATATACTACATAAAATTAAATAAAAATACTTTGAATGTACTCAATATTATTATATAATTCTAGCAACATTAATTTGAATTTAGGTTATTTTAGCGCTGTTTGTCATTGTGCAAGTTACCAAAAGAGTATCAATTCCATTCATAGTCACAAAATTTAAATTATCATTGATCAAGAACAGAAAGATCGACAATATTTTCGCGTAACATGAAAAATGTGCATTATTTGGATTTATTGGAATGTTGGTGAATATAATAATCGTTGATCAATTTCAAATGAACCATGAGCACAACACTAAATATTTTACATTAAAAAAAGGGGATAGACACTAGATATTTTAAGCTTTGTTTTAATGTATAATACAAAACTGCAGGAAACTACTAGTATAGATTTGTCAAAGGTGCTGTCAAATACAAATCAATATGGCCACCTGAAGCCATGCTTTAGATGTTCCTATGTGCTATATTCATATTGATCCAATTTTAGCTAATTCTGGTATATAACACAATACGCAACATAATATAACAATTGATTCGCCAACCTAGTAACTGCAACATCATTACGACCTGCGATTCACGTGCAATGATAATTCAGTTCATTGCACGTGAATCGCAAAATATACTACATAAAATTAAATAAAAATACTTTGAATGTATCTCAATATTATTATATAATTCTAGCAACATTAATTTGAATTTAGGTTATTTTAACGCTGTTTGTCATTGTGCAAGTTACCAAAACAGTATCGATTCGATTCATAGTCACAAAATTTAAATTATCATTGATCAAGAACAGAAAGATCGACAATATTTTCGCGTAACATGAAAAATGTGCATTACTTTGATTTATTGGAATGTTGGTGAATATAATAATCGTTGATCAATTTCAAATGAACCATGAGCACAACACTAAATATTTTGCATTAAAAAAAGGGGAAAGACACTAGATATTTTAAGCTTTGTTTTAATGTATAATACAAAACTGCAGGAAACTACTAGTATAGAGTTGTCAAAGGTGCTGTCAAATACAAATCAATATGGCCACCTGAAGCCATGCTTTAGATGTTCCTATGTGCTATATTCATATTGATCCAATTTTAGCTAATTCTGGTATATAACACAATACGCAACATAATATAACAATTGATTCGCCAACCTAGTAACTGCAACATCATTACGACCTGCGATTCACGTGCAATGATGATTCAGTTCATTGCACGTGAATCGCAAAATATACTACATAAAATTAAATAAAAATACTTTGAATGTATCTCAATATTATTATATAATTCTAGCAACATTAATTTGAATTTAGGTTATTTTAACGCTGTTTGTCATTGTGCAAGTTACCAAAAGAGTATCGATTCGATTCATAGTCACAAAATTTAAATTATCATTGATCAAAAACAGAAAGATCGACAATATTTCCGCATAACATGAAAAATGTGCATTACTTTGATTTATTGGAATGTTGGTGAATATAATAATCGTTGATCAATTCCAAATGAACCATGAGCACAACTCTAAATATTTTACATAAAAAAAAGTAGAAAGACACTAAATATTTTAAGATTTGTTTTAATGTATAATACAAAACTGCAGGAAACTACTAGTATAGAGTTGTCTAAGGTGCTGTCAAATACAAATCAATATGGCCACCTGAAACCATGATTTAGATGTTCCTATGTACTATATTCATATTGATCCAATTTTAGCTAATTCTGGTATATAACACAATACGCAACATAATATAACAATTGTTTCGCCAACCTAGTAACTGCAACATCATTACGATCTGCGATTCACATGCAATGAACTGAATTAAAAGGACAGCGCAATACCTGTCCTTTTAACGCGGTTTCAGTGTAGAACGATTCAACTGTTACTAATGCTTCATAGAGAAACATAAAAATTAATTAACAACATTTCTATCAATAATAAAATAAGTATTCGTATTTTTTAAATGTAAAAGTTGAAGGTATGTGATTTGTCCAATTGTCTTGTGTATTTTTCTATTACATTAATAACGTATTAAATATATATATTCTAAAAACAAGCTCATTTCAAATTCCGCGCCAATATGCTGTTAGCGGCATCTTCGTACCCGTTTATTAATGTGTGTTTATAATAGCTTCTGGCGCATTCGTTTCAGTACAAAAAGTACAATTTATTTTTCTATGCACACTTCCACGGATCATAAAATTAATTAAAATTTGTCACATTTTTTATGTAAAACTAAAAGCTAAATAATTATTTACTGTATTTTTTGCCGCTCATATCGTTTATATCATTCCATGCGCTTTACCAATATCTCGAATTCGCAATTTTTGCTGTTTATGTCTTCGCATAAATCTGTCGATATGTCTATAGTCTTGCAGGTGTATATGTGTACAAACCAAGTATTATTCTTACCATTTATTGTAAATGAATATTATTACTGCATATTTATTGGGAAGATGGCGAATTTAATAATAGTTGTAAAAGTTTTACTTTATTTATTTAATTCGTAGTTAAAATTGTTTGATTTATTTGCAAGAAAGAGTTTCTGTTTATTGTAAGTAAAACTAGAAAGAAGGCGGCAAAATAATCGCTTTATGCATGTCGACATCATCATAAATATAAATCTCTAGAATCATAGACGTAGTTTAACTTATTTTATTTATTGGTAAGGAATAATATTCTTTTAAAATATTAGTGACACAAGGTAGACGATGTTGGTGCTTATAATATACAGACGTTATCAAGTGTAAAACTGTTATAAAATGTGAACTCTTCATTCTATCAATACTTCGTATGAGGACGATTTCGAATATCAAGGATAAAATGCATGAAAAGAACTCGACAGCCGTCCTAGCATTCTTGCTGGTTTTCCTGTTTGGAGATTTCTCATGTGTGAAAAGCCGACTTCTACAGAAAGGTAAGAAAACTTATTTGCATGCTTGAACGTTTTCTCCGATATACATAAATATATCATTTCGTATCTCGGTAAACTGCATACACGATTGGTAATTTATACAGAAGTATGTGTAGATTTTAAATAGACTTACTTATTTTATATTTTTATGTGTACGCTAATAAGATATATTTGACATTTGAGCATATTATGGAATTTATTGGGAAAGAAAAATATTTCTAGTTCGAGTCTTATAAGTGAAACTTGTCATGTGGTTGGGGTTACGTATCTCGTAATGCACATGCTAGTTGGCACTTTCTACCTTTCTACAAGTCGGTTAAACTCAGCATTTATACCGTCAAATAATCTGGTTGGAAATCAATTCGCGATCAATCAAATTTAAGTGTTCTACAATACTATCTTTCAGTTCATGTTAAAAATTATTGATGATATAACTAAGCGATTTGCAGATAAGCTAAGTTTTGATTAATAAAAGTAAATTTGGCGCAAAATGTTGCTATAGTTAAAACGTGACGGCCTTTAGTAGCTGCACGTAAGTAGCTAAAGGTTACTAATAAAATGGAAAATCCTCAAAACTCCTTCTGGCAAATCTATACTTGTGACTTTTCGTCAGTTAGACTTCCTCCGACTTAGCTCGAGATGGTCGAGGTTCTGAAACGGATGGAATAATTGGTGCCACTCATACGATTAAGTCCTGCAAGGTCAAGCGTGTGTGAGGCGGCTATTTGACAAATAAGGTAGGGAAGTAGGGTTAGAATATAGACATTCTTAAAAAAATCAAGTATCAAATATCAAATCACAAGTTTATTTCGTAACATGAGTTGCTTAGAGAAATAAAACAATATACAGCGTGTGTATAAAATGTTGCAGAAACTACACGCAGCGACATTCCTTGTTCGGTTCTGAATAAAAAATCACATGGCGGTGGAGCAGTAAGTAATCCAGTTGGTGGAATTAAAGCGCTAATAAACATTTAATAATTCCCAGAACTTTGGGTTTAAAAAATTATACAATAAGATTTGGTTAAAGTAGAATTTTTTACACATACGGTTATGCTTTTAAGCAAATTATTAACAAATGATATGTTGGGATTTTATACAGGGTTAGTTAAAAGTATGGAGACGGCGATTTATTGTCGTTAATATTCATTTTAGAGAATTATGTTCAATATAAAAGTTTGTTAGGATATTTTGATCTACATTTGAGAATATTTGATTTTTTTTCTTCAATTGTTTTTTAGTTACGCCTGTCCGCGCAGTTTTTTTAAATGGGAACTAGTGAATTTTACTCCACCATTCGATAGAGAATTTTTTTCTCTTTACAATAATATTTTTGTTTTTTTTAAATTCATTTTAATAACTTTTACAAGAAAAATTAAACAAATTAATAACAAAGTAAATTAAAGTAAGTGTTCAAATTGTCGTCCATTAGTAATTTGACAATGACCCAATCGATTTACAAAACCCCGAACAGAGTTCTGTAAAAAATCTCGGGGAATTTCTTGTATCGTTCTGGTAATTCGGATTTGTAAATCTTCGACGTTAACGGGCTTATCTTCGTAAACTTTGTTTTTTACGTATCCCCAAAGAAAAAAATCTAAAGGACTTAAATCTGGCGAACGGGCTGGCCATTCAATGGTTCCTCGTCTTCCAATCCACCTGTGGGGAAAAACGTTGTCCAGATATTGACGAACATTTACACCATAATGTGGTGGGGCGCCATCTTGCTGGAACCAGATACTGTCATTGGGCAGGTGTTCATTGTTTTCATGTGGATAGAGCGAAGCACAAGCAGGTATTATTTCATTTTGCAATAACTGCAAATACAGACCCGAAGTTAAATTGCCATTGATGAAAAAGAGACCGATAATATGACCGCCAAGAATGCCAACCCAAACATTAACCTTTTGGGGGTACTGCGTATGGTGCTCCAAAAACCAAAAGGGATATTCCGATGACCAGTATCTGCAGTTATGTCTGTTTACTTCACCGGTAAGGAAAAAGTAGCTTCGTAAGAGAAAAGAATATTGTTGACAAAATTTTCATTATTATTGCAAATATTTAACATTTCTTCAGAAAATTGTAATCTCCTATCAAAATCATCTTCCGTTAACTCGTGTACAAGGTGTACCTTATAAGGTTTATACTTTTCACTTTTTAAAAATGACACGATCGATGACTGCGAAATATTGAAATTGGCCGCTAATTGATTGGTTGATAATTGAGGATCTTCAGATACAGCCAATAAAATATCCAGTTTGTTATCATCGCTTTTTGCTGTTCTAGGTCTACCACTCCTTGGCAAATCTTTAACGCTACCAGTTTGTTCAAAGCGTCTTAAAGTTTTACCAACAACGGATTTAGAAATTGGATTTCTATTTGGATGCGTATCATTAAATAAATTAGAAACGTCTTGTAAACTTCTGCGTCTATCTCCATAACCCAACATCATAAGTATTTCAATTCGTTCATGTTCACTTAAACTCGCCATTGTTAATATTAACAGCAACAAATTGCACAAATGAATTATTTCTGTCAAAGATTTGACGTACACAATAACCACTGATAAAATTATGTCGCTCAAGTTTGTTTATCGCATCGCTTCTGTCTATCTGCGATGTACCGAACATCTGTGAAACACTTGAACCGGCCTTTTCTTATAAAAAAGTTATTAAAATGAATTTTAAAAAAACAAAAATATTATTGTAAAGAGAAAAAAATTCTCTATCGAATGATAGAGTAAAATTTACTAGTTCCCATTTAAAAAAACTGCGCGGACAGGGGTAACTAAAAAACAATTGAAAAACAAAAAATCAAATATTCTCAAATGTAGATCAAAATATCCTAACAAACTTTTATATTGAACATAATTCTCTAAAATGAATATTAACGACAATAAATCGCCGTCTCCATACTTTTAACTAACCCTGTATGAATCAATTTGAATTATCTGCATTTACTGGGAAAGCCAAAGTATTACATGTAAATGTTTCTGTAGTTCCACAAGGATTACGAACAGCTTTTGATTTTGGAACAACTTTAACTGGTACTGCTACTTCCGAACATGCTTCCATTGGTTGTTCTGGGATAGGATTAAATAATTTAATTTATAATCGACATGGCGTGTATAATAGCGATGCAAAAGCTCCCATGACACCTACAGGAGTCAGTGATGTTAGTTCCGCAGATTTTATTAAAAAATATTACGGTTCTGCAAATTGGACTGATGAAGAGTTAGGCATGAATTTAGGAATTTCACGACATGCGATATTTGGTATTATTATCCAATAGTAATCGCAATCCGTCTGGACAATATGCTAATAAATATTAAATGAACAGCAATGGTTGGCCTAATATCGACCGTATATATGATCGATGGAATTTTATGCCTAGAATTGGTGAAAGTAATTGATTACAATTATACACCAGTTAACGGTGTAATTTGGTTTAAATATCATTATATGCCATACAATGCTAGTGACTCTGATACAGCATGGAATTCAACGTCATATTTTTAGGAAGTGAATTGAAAGTACAAAATCAATATATAGCAGATTCTAAAAGAATGGAATCTGTCATAGCTGCTTCTGTGGATACTCGTACTTACATTAATGTTAATTATAATAAGGAACCACATATTGTAAATATTTTAACAGCATCAATAGATCCCATAAAACAGTATGATGTTCACGATCGTCAAACACCCTCAACAGTCGCGGCGGCGCAAGGCGGGGGCAATAATGAATCATAAATCATGACGCCGTCGATTTGATTCCATTAGCCCCCCGGTGCCCCTGCCTTGCGCCGCCGCGACTGTTGAGGGTTAAAAACCATTCGGTTTTGAGAATTTCTGTAATGTATATTTTCCGAAAATGTAATTTAGTTTGAGTAGTAATTGCGTAGGTTATTTCGTCCGTATTTTTCTTATGTTATTTTGCCGTTATATGCTTCACTTTGTAAGGAATCACTTTACTAATTATAATAAAAAAAATATTGAGGTATTTTAATGTAGTTGAACCTGATGAAGTTTGTACATGATGAGCAAAATATTAGTAAAAAAAGACATCAGCCAATTATTGAAAGTGATTACTGGATTTCCAAAATACCTCGTATGTTCTAAGCGAAGGACATCAGTAGTTTTTTCTTTGTAAACCTTGGTAGCAACGCACCTTAAAAAAATCTGAAGAATACGTATAAATGTCTAACTGAAAATCGAAAAAGAAATTTACTTGTAACTCCAAAAATGTCTAAATTTTTAGGGCCAAAATGTAGTTAAAATTGGTCCATAACTTTGCTTATCTTATACGCATTTACGTAAATACCACTAGTAATTCCAGTTGAACGTTCTTCCAAAAAAACGATAAAATGCAATAGTAACAACCTTTGAGAATGAAAATGGCAATTGAAAAGATTTTTTTGTGTGAATAGCATGTCTTTGTGTGGAAAAGGTCGATAACTTCGATGTATTACCATGTCTTTTATTCGTTAAATAGAAGTATATTATTTTGAAACTTAAATTCCTCTGTATGAAAATTATTATGTTTGTATATTAACTGCGACAGGTTCGGACTCGAGAAAAGAAAGATCAATTTCTCGTCACTGGGTGCACATTGGACCGCGATTTTTTTTGTACGGGCGGGCATTGCTCATATTTTTCTTTCACCCCCTATTTTTAATGACGATATTTAAAACTAACCCTGTACATGGCTTAGAATGAAGTTTGTTATAACCTGTAATTTGCTATAACCGGGGTCTGCCTGCTGTATATGTATGCCTATACAGGCTGACCCAAGTTTTACTGCTACCGGCAAAATAACTCTTATTTATAAAATGAAGTAGCTTCTATTTTGTGAGGGGCTGTATCAATAGGTACACTTTAGATGGCACTTATCTAAATCAAATTAAAATTATATCACCTCCAGGAATAAAAAAAATATTTAACAGTACTCAGACTCACTTTTAGAATAATAAAATTAAATACTTAATAATATTTTGAATCGTTTCCCGGGATTAAAAATATCAACATATTTTCACTACTCCTGCAAATCACGTCCTAGGCGCCAAGTCGATTCTAGAACCTCCCCAAAGCTAAACTTTGATTTTAATTTTGATAAATATGCTTCAAAAAATATCTGTAACATAATAAAGCAAAAAAAAAAATAATTTCAAAAATAAAATTTGGTTAAAGTATTTTTGGCTTCCACTGCCATTTTTTTGCAGAGCATTTTTTATTCAGTATGAGTACATGTACATTTCAACCTAACCTGACTAACACAAAATTTGATTCCATTTTCATTATACAGGATGTTCCTAAATATCATGTACATAAGGAAGGGGGTAACTATTTGGTTTATTTTGTGCCTAAAATTTTATATAAACATAGGTCTGCAAACGCTTCGTTACCAATATGCAGGGTGTTGAAATTTCAAGAATTTTTCACTTTTTACTGTATAGCTCCTGCAGTTTTTGAGATATTTTGTTCAAATTTGGAAGGTAGGTTACGCTATAAGGCCTGCATCATTAGCCATGCTAAATGATTATGTAAATCTACAGGGTAATAATTTTTTCGGGGTCATGCCCTCTTTTCTCACCCTGAACTTTTTTGCGATGCGCCACTGCTAGATTATAAAATACGCAATAAATTTTCTGTCTTGTTTAGAAACTTTTTGATCTCTTATATTTTTTTCTTATCTCTGACCGTTATCGAGAAAAAAAATAGAAAACAATTTTCTGTAATTCGCCAGAGAAAATTAAATTTTTTAAAATGGTCTAGCAGGCTCTGGCCTTATTCAGATAATCACTTGAGTTTATTAATTTGACAATTGACATTAGAAATCGTAACTTGTGTCTGTATAAGTAAAGTTTTAAATTGCAAACTGTAAGGTGTAAAAGTGTTTTAAATACTCGTTATAATTTTGTAAATATGCCAAATTTCACGAATTCTGAAATGGCTGACATGCATTTTATCTACGGCCTTGCGAATGGAAATGCAAGAGAAGCCAGGCGGCTGTACATGGAGCGCTATCCCAATAGAATGATACCTGATCATCGAATATTTTCAAATATTCATAGGCGTCTTGGAGAAACTGGAACTTTTAAAAAGAATACTAATGATGCAGGTAAACCACGTACTGTTAGAACACCACAGATCGAAGAGGCTGTTCTGAATGAAATAGACAGACATCCTCGCACCAGCACCAGAAAAATCAGTGAACATATAAATATTAGTCATCAAGTGGTTTGGCGTATTCTACGTGTTTCTCTGCTATACCCTTACCACATTCAGAGAGTGCAGGCTCTTCTTCCCCGAGACTTCCCTTTTAGGTTTGATTTCTGCCAATGGTACCTTAATAAGCTAGCAGTAGACCGCATTTTTGATTGTAAAATCCTTTTTACCGATGAAGCGAATTTTTCAAGGACTTCAATTATGAATTTCCACAACAACCACACGTGGGCAGATGAAAATCCACATGAAATTGTAGAAACGCATTTTCAAGAACAGTTCTCATTAAATGTATGGGGTGGTATAATTGGAGATAATTTGATTGGTCCTTGTTTTTTGCCTGGTCGACTTACTGGTCAGTCATACAGGCTGTTTTTGCAGAATGAATTGCCTTTATTACTTGAAGACTTGCCCCTTTTACTTAGAAATCAAATGTGGTATATGCACGATGGCGCCCCATCACATTTTTCTATTTTGGCTCGGGAGTATTTAAATGAAGTATATGAGAATAGGTGGATAGGACGAGGTGGACCTCAGCCATGGCCCCCTAGGTCCCCTGACTTAAATAGTCTAGATTTTTTTTTGTGGGGACATCTCAAATCTCTAGTGTATACAACACCTGTGAATACTGTTGATGACTTACGAAATCGAATAATCGATGGATTTGAAACGATAAGAAATACTCCAGGAGTATTTGAGAGAGTGCGAGCATCAATGAGAAGAAGAGCGGACGCCTGTATAAGGGTTGAAGGAGGACACTTTCAACAATTGTTGTAGCATAGTTTCATTGTCATTGTTATTACTTAGGGTTTTTATTGTTATTAGTTATGTTACTTTGTATTGTAATAAAACAATGCTACGAAAACCGGGTCATCCTATTTTTTAACAGGTAGTAGCACCTTAACTCTTAAAATTAATAAACTCAAGTGATTATCTGAATAAAGCCAGAGCCTACTAGACCATTTTAAAAAATTTAATTTTCTATTTTTTTTCTCGATAACGGTCAGAGATAAGAAAAAAATACAAGAAATCAAAAAGTTTCTAAACAAGACAGAAAATTTACTGCGTATTTTAGAATCTAGTAGTGGCGCATCGCAAAAAAGTTCAGGGTGAGAAAAGAGGGCATGATCCTGAAAAAATTATTACCCTGTAGATTTACATAATCATTTGGCATGGCTAATGATGCAGGCCTTATAGCGTAACCTACCTTCCAAATTTGAACAAAATATCTCAAAAACTGCAGGAGCTATACAGTAAAAAGTGAAAAATTCTTGAAATTTCAACACCCTGCATATTGGTAACGAAGCGTTTGCAGACCTATGTTTATATGAAATTTTAGGCACAAAATAAACCAAATAGTTACCCCCTTCCTTATGTACATGATATTTAGGAACACCCTGTATGTAAGATCTATTTTGGCGGTGGTGGTAAAATTTGGGTCACATAGTATAAAGGAATGTATAAATAATAAGCAAAAAAATCAGATATTGAAGATTCACTTTTACTATTTTATATTAGGTAAAACGAAATATAATACTACGTAATTAACGGCATTAGGTCAAGTTACATTTTCATTGTAATATGTACAGAGAGATCGTAAATGGTTGACCGTGCCGCTTCATAGTCATGGTGTAATTGCCGAATATATCATATTCGTAAATGTAATTTCGTCCGAGCGACATCTATTATTTTACGTATGAACTATTTTCAAGAATTATTGTTATTTACTCGTTTTAATAATTCAAGAAATACATTCAATAATATCTTTATTAAAAATAATTTAATACAAAGATTGATATTGCATATAGGTAACATTACATATTTAAAAATATTATAACATTTATCAATTCTCTTTTGAGAGAATTGAAAACATTTTGAATCATTTCTTCTGTTACACTGTTAACAGCATTTGTAATAGCATCTTGTAGTTCTGGTAATGTATGTAGTGGAGTCTTAAAGACAGTGTTCTTTAAATACCCAAATAGGAAAAAATCCAGCGGAGTCAAATCTGGCGATCTAGGAGGCCATCTATTTCTGCTAATCAGTCGGTTATTATTAAAATATCTTTGGAGGAATTCAATTGTAGCACGTGCAGTGTGAGCGGTAGCACCATCCTGCTGAAAATGGCCAAATTGTGTTTCATTGTCATCAAGTTGTCTAATAAATGGTTCTAAAAGAAGTGTTCTATATCGTTCTGCATTTATTGTATCATGGAAGAAAATTAGCCCTATTATTATTCTTCGTGATATTGCACACCAAACACCTATTTTAATAGGATGCATGTCAGTTTCAATAAAAACATGTGGGTTTACGGATGGACCAGTGTCGATAATTTTGGGAATTGACATATCCACTTAGATGAAACCAGGCCTCGCCTGAGAAAAATGTGATGTCCAACAAATTATCATCCGCAAGATTATTATTAAACCACGTACAAAATTGTATGCATTTCTCAAAGTCTGTTGGTAACAATTTCTGTACAACAGATACTTTATATGGATGTTAGTGTAGTTTTTGAGTGGCTTTTTGGCATGTTCCATAAGATATATCCAATATGAACATAAAATCAGAATTAATAAATTTTCTGTATATCAAACAAAGTAATATTTTACCTGTCTGCGCTGATAGTCGCCTTAATAATTTCTTAGGACTCACGTCCAGCCATTCTTGAATATCTTCTAGCATTTCTCCTGTTAAATGAAACAATACCAAGTGTGTTATTTGTTATTACTTGCTTATATTTCTCCTGTTAGTAAAGTAGGTCTACCAGAAGAGTGTTTCTTAGATATACTGCCAGTTTCTCGAAAACGACTAATAAGACGGTTGACATATCTTGCAAAAATATAATGTTGGAATTCCATTTCTGGGAATCGAGTGTAGAACTTGTTGTCTACATGAATCAGTAGAATATTTCCACCCTGCATTTGGTAACAGTTCTCTGCTACGAAAATAAGCCTCCAAAATAAACTTATCTTGTTCTTCCGTAAATGGCATTGTTGATTTCAACGCAACTTTAAAATTAAGCAAAAATGATAATGATACTCGTATAAACACAGACAAAATAACTTACATTAACAACAAAATGTGCCTTTTATTGCCTTGAGAAAGACAGTTTGTAATATTCAATTAAACGCAGTAAACCAAGGGAAAAAGAAATGGCAAAAAGCTTATATGACTGACAAATATGCATAAATGGCAGAATATTGGAATGACAGCCACTTTAGCGAAGTTAGATACAAACTAAATATTCATACTACAACAATGAACGTGTGGCAAACTCGTGCTAAAGTTGATATGTCGATGTAGCGGCACGGTCAAGCATTTACGATCTCTCTGTATATAATGATGTCTTAATATTAAATATTATAATTTTTAACATACAGAAGCAATCCTATTCTTTGATACATATATTAGATTTCAAATTACTACTTTTATGGGAGTAATGGCTATAATAGGTATGTCATATGTAAACAGTTACAAATTGTTTGTCTTTTATCATTTTACAAGATGTTTTACCAAGATTTCTTCAAGTGTCGACTGATAATACCCCCTCCTTTAGACAAGTTCGCCATTAATAATAAATCAATCAGACAAAGTTGGAGTTAAGTACAATGTTTCAAAATCTGTTATCATGTTTGAAATTTTGATTGGTAATCTAAACTTTGTTGTTATTTCATTTACGCGTGTATTCTTGAATATTTTATAAATTTTAACTGGATTAAAAGTAAACCTTAATAAGACAAATTTGCGAGGAAATATTAAATATCTCATAAACCGGGAGTGATAAGTATAGGGAACAGCAATGCAATTAGATTTAGAATAAGGAGTTAGTTGTATATATTATTATTATTATTGTGTAAATTTTCAAATACGTCTTGTCAGATAAGTGAAGGACCTAACGATCAAATTCTATACACTATTTAAGCAGAAAAATCAATTTAGATATTTCTCCACTGAGAAAAACAGAATTTTAGAAATAATTACAATTTAAATTTACACATTCATTTCCGAACTGCCGGAGAAAGATGTATTATTTCAACTGTTACTTGACGAGATCAAGACGTTTAAGTAGATATGGACTCAGGCCTGCGTGGCGCAGATGTGAGCGCGTCTTACCGGTGATATTAAGGTCATGAGTTCAAATCTCATCGTAGGCAAATTTTTGTGATAAAATTTCCTAATTAAGTTACTCAGCGCGAAGCAGAAAAATCAATTTAGATATTTATTTATATTGTCAATACAGATTCGTTACTTTAAGAGTGCTTGGAAGTCGGACAACTGTTGAATTATGTTCCCAAAAACTAAAGAAAGTTGGAGAAGGAGCGATATCCGAGCAAACAGATTTTGATTCAATTTGTTGGTCGGGTGATTATGTTTATTTATTGTACTGACTGCGAAAGCATGTATTTTGAAAATAACTTATTAAAAGGAAAATATGTAAAGAAAAAGGAAACATTAAAATTGATTTAGGGAACATCAAATACAAATCGAAACCTCTTTTCAATTTTTGTTTAATACAATTTTTTATAATTGATAATTAACCTTTCTTTTTCACGCGACTTTATGAATATAATTGGAGCAATAAAATAACAAAAGCGAACCGTCAGGCTGCTAGAAAGAAACCTCTTTTCTTTTAATTCTCATAATTATTTAAGAAGACATGCGGCAAAATGTCAATGCTGTTTCATTTCTATCAAAGAACGAAAAGAGGGAGATGTTAGCATTCGCGGAGACCTTATCTACATTTTGATAATAAAAATATCCTCTCCTTTTGAACTGTTCCAGAGTTCGTTTATCTGACAATGTTTGCTTTTCTTCCTTTTGTTTTTGTTTCTTGTCCTTCAGATGACACACCAAACAAAGGATACATCAAAACAATCTCACATTTGGTCTCTAACGCAAGGCCGAATGTGTTCTTTAATACGCTTTTAGACGCTGCGGGGCTGCGGTATGTTGGTCATGTATTTCGACTTCGCGCATACGAAACAATGAGGAGACATCGTGATGATAAAATGCCGACGTTTTAGTAATATATGGAAGTCATATCTTGCTTATAAAATGCTGTTGTTAAACAAAGAAATCCAATTTCTCTGTGGGCTAGATTGGAATGGAGACAACTACTGCCGATATACCGTAAAAATTGAAAATTCAACTACGCGTTCATACTAAAAACTACGCTTGTGAATAAAATTATTTTGTAATAAATTATTTTTAAAATAAAGAAAAGTCTCGTCTATAATATCCTGAAATAGCATAAAATTATTAGATTCCGGAAATTTTGAAATATTTTGTATGCAGTAGTGATAATTTAAAAATGTTACTAATTTAAATGGCCAAAAAGTTGTAAGACAATTTATAAATCTCAGAACAGAAATATACAGCATTATATCATCAATAACATCTACATCATATGGGTCATCAATATCACAATGCTGAAAGTATATTGTCCCTAATATTACCTAAATCAACAGAACCAAAACAAATAAAACACCTTCGACCCATTAGCCTGCCGCCTGTAATGTCCAAGATCCTGGAGAAGGTCCTTGCTGCACAAATAGCTGTTTTTGTTGAAAGAGAGAACAATTTACTCTCTACTCATTTGGGATTCACGCAAAGATATAGTTATGAAACAGCTTTGCTGTCGATAACTGACGATCTGATTACGGCTTCTGATCAGAACCTTATATCCTGCCTGATCTTACTTGATTATAGCAACGCATTCGATACAGTTAATCGTGGTACTATCCTTTGTATTTTGAAATTCATTGGCTTGAATAGTAGCGCTCTCACTTTAATGACAAATTATCTAAATGCTCGTATGCGAGTGGTAAGATTAAATGACAATCGCTCTGCTCCCCTTGTCTGAGTGCAAGCTGTACCTCAGGGTTCGGTTCTTGGGCCAATTCTATTCACTATATACACCTCAAAATTATTATTGTGTATAGAGCACTGCAAATCACATATGTATGCTGATGATACTCAGCTTTATTACTCCGTTCCCCCATCTGAATTGAAAGCTGCAATGCAGAGAACTAACACCGATCTTTCAAATCTATGTGATGCATCTGTCAATCACAGCTTTCATATAATATTGGAGAAATCACAGGTCGTCGTTTTCGGCCCTAAAAGAATTTGCTTTAACATTGGCAGAGCTTTCAAGACTGTTATTGATAATTGATAATTTTTAGTTTGTTCTACTAATATACGAAGGCATACTGAAAACTAATGCCTCCATAGTCATAACCTTACCTTAAGCCTTTGTAAAGAAGTCCCCCTAGTGGAGATACTCAACAGTATCGCGCGTGCGCACGACAGTTCTAAACATGCCGACCAGCATAGAAGTGCTGTTAAAGTCATTTAATTTCTTACTGCGGAGTGTGTAGCGCCCATTGATATCCATCGAAGGTTGAGTGCCGTGTACCCGTGTACCTTGATGGGCATGATGTGTCAGTACTATTTGGATATGGGTCAGGACTGTGAAAGAAGCAAAGTCTTCTGAAAAGGATGTCCATGATCGGGCACGCAGTGGCCGACCAGTGTCTGCTTGTGATGAAAGGCAGGTGGCTTTCGTGAATGAACTGGTTCATGAGAATTGACGGTGTAAACAAAGTGACATTGCCAACAGGGCGGGTATTTCACAAGAAAGAGTACATCACATTATCTGCAATGTGCTGTGTAGTATAGGAGAATATGCGCCCGTTGGGTTCCCCGAATTCTTACTGATGAAATGAAAGCCAATCGGAAACAAATTTGCGAGCAACTCTTGACTCGACATGAAGCAGAATGTGACCGGTGATGAGCCCTGGGCGCACCATTACGACCTTGAAAAGAAACGTTCGCCACAACCGAAACAATTCAAGGCACTTCCATCTGCCGGGAAAGTCATGATTACCGTTTTGTGGGATTACGATATGGCATCGTTTACATTGATTTTTGGAACGTGGCTGCACTATCAACTCCGAAGGATATGTTAACACCCTAACAAATCTGAAGCGGCGGCTGCGTAGGGTTGGTCCAGACAAAATGCCAATTCTGCATCATGACAACGGTCGACCTCAAACAAGTCAGAAAATGCGCGTAGCACTGGAGGAGCTTGGTTTTCATGACGATTTATCTCATCCACCTTATAGCCCCGAACTGGCGCCTTGTGAGATTTTCGTTTTTCCGAATCTTAAGGAACATCTCACGGCAAGCGTTCCTCTTCGGATGCAGAGGTGATAACGGAGGTGCTGAAATGGTGCCGTGGGAAGCCTTCGGACTTTTTCCATGAAGGACATACAAAACTCGTAGTATGTTGACCTAAATGTATTGCTGTCAATTGCGATTATGTGGAAAAGTGAATATATCAGTGCGTAAAGGACAGTTTATACTATTATTTCACATTTATATGTAAACCATATATCGATTACTAATAAAGTTATAGCCATGGAGGTATTAGTTTTCAACAAGGGGGAAACCGCTGACCCAGAAGTGTACACCATAATCCCACCATATGTAAATAATCCCACATAATCCAATATAATCCCACACAATTCCAAATAATCCCATGTAATCCCACATAATCCCTAATTATTTCATTATATGTTCCACGAGTTCTGAGGATTTTGTGCACGTATTAAAGGTAAATTAAGGTTGAATATACATAATTAGGTAAAAGAATTGACATATAAGCACAGTGAAATTAAAATTCATAAACTTAAATATTCGTGAAAAATAAAAAAAGTCGAATAACAATAATTCGAACAATAATAATTAGTCTTTAACACAGGTTTTAATCTCAGATTTAACGTTATTATATTTCTTAGAAATCTCGGCGTATGCGATTTTATCTAAATGAAAAGGTTCCATTTTAGTGGCAAATTTAACAGGGCACTAAAAAATATATTTGTGATCAACCGTAGCAACGTCTTGTTTAATTTTTGGCCAGGTAAACATTTTATTTTGCTTCCTTCCACGTGCTAAAAAATTAATTTTAAAAATTGTATCATTGATAATTTCAATAATATTACCTACATGCCACCGTTCATCATAAAAAACAGCGTAAAATTTATTACACTCAATTACACATAATAAAGATCACTGAGTGATGGGTCTGTGATGGAATTCATTTCCCTGTCTCGATTTTCTACACCATCAGAAAATTTCCATTTCGAGCATGAGGCTTCTGGTTCACCTGGTTCCGTTTCTTCAAAAGAATTGTCACTAACAATCGAGCTAGCAATAGGACTTTCAATATTATTAGGATATTCTTGTTGTTGATATCATTATTGAACGAAGGAACAATGAGAGTATTGCTAATTATATTTATTGCTTTGCAGGATTTCCCAAATTTTTTTGCCTTATCATCTTCTGAATTTTGTAACCAAATTATCACTTGATGAGCTGAATTACTTTTTTCAGTATGTTCTATCAAGTATTCGCTTCAGAGCTAGAAATCTGATTAAAAAACCACTTAATATCTTCATTTTCGTGCGTTCAAATCTCGGTTCAAACCGGTTCAAGCTAGTGTACGACCAGCAATTTCCCGCAAAATATCGTATGATCAAGTAATGAGTCGTAAGGCGTCATTCGTGGAAGTGAAAACCTACCAAAGGCACTTTCTGTTAAAATTCAATTTGATCTTTACTACTGTGATTGAACTATGGACATGACGTTTAATTTGAAGGGATGATTCCATTACATAAAGTATTGTTGATTATACAGGACAATAGATACAAAAACATTCTTTATGATGACCGTGGAATCCCTCATAATTCTACCAAGTAATCCCGCATAATTCCACATAATTCCAAATAATCCCATGTAATCCGATATAATTCCAAATAATCCCATGTAATCCGATATAATCCCAAATAATTCCACATAATTCCAATAATCCCAAGTAATTCCTGGAATTCCTACGGGATGTACACCATAATCCCTCAACGGTTCCCCCCTCGTACTTGGAATTAGAGAATCTTGTGTTTTGCATATTACATGAACATTAAATAATAAAAATAAAATAAATTATTATATCACTACAATATTGTATTGTAATTGACACCAGAGGCATTATTATTAATTATTCAAGATCATACTAAGTCAACATACAACACGTACAGCTGTAAGCTTCGCTGTAAGGCGAACTCCAAACGTTTTCCCTTTAATATGTAATATTCTCGTGTCCAGATGAAATACGGATCTTCCGTGTAGATAATTAGGCCAATTAGAGCTTTTAAATTTCCCCATCCATTCTAAAAATAAACGAATACATTAAAACGAGAAGAGAGGAGAGTTTTATTATTCAAGCATTTAATGGCGTTACGGTGATTATTTTAATGCACCTCTTGATTTCCACTTAAATATGGAATCGAGATCTGCAAAATCTGCATTTTCGCAGCAGCAGCAGAAGCGATTTCGAGTTATTCGTGTAAGTGGTGTTGAACATTCTGTCAACGCAGTCAACGACTCACCAGATTTAATTCGGTTTATCGAACTTCGCTCTCGGTGTTACATACATACATTGGCTAAACGATTGGTTTGTCATAGAACGTTGATTATTCTCGTTTTATTATGGGGTATCTGAAGCAAGTTCGACTTTCAAGAGCTTCAGCTCAAACTCTCAAGTATAGAATTTAAATTCGAAAAGAGAGTTTTATTATTATTTCGTGAATTCGTTCCACCACATGTAAGTTTATATTCATGTGTAGGAAAAGAAAAGGGTCAATATTTTATTGTCCTTTTTATATTATAAGTTCGAAACTATTTTCGTCAATCGTCACAAAAGGAAGCCATAAAACAGATAATTGCATA
This sequence comes from Amphimallon solstitiale, assembly GCA_963170755.1. NCBI lineage: Eukaryota > Metazoa > Arthropoda > Insecta > Coleoptera > Scarabaeidae > Amphimallon > Amphimallon solstitiale. Next base: position 36,213,204 of record OY720675.1, read on the forward strand.
AATTATTAATATTACAAATGATACAATTTCTTATATAACATACCTTATTTAAAAAAAAAAAAAATATAGGAATCAGCAAAACTGAGAATAATATAGTTTCCAGTCGTAAAACCACTCCAGCACTGACAGTGTTCTAGAACAGTTAATGCTTCGTAAGAAGAAATGAAAATAGCGCTAAAATTTAAAATGCTTGTTTAACACTTTAGAATATATAAAAGCCGAGTAGTCAATGGCAACCAAACGCCCGAAAAATCGACGAAAATTGGGTACGCGGGGGGAAGAACTCGTCTCTGGATACGCGAAATTGAAAGCTGCCCTTTGGCGTGAAGTTACCGACGACCTTGAATTGTTCCTCGACGGAGAGTTTTTCTTCCCAAGTGGAGCGGTTGTAAAGATACGGGCTTTTAAAGACGAGCCTGCACTCGATGTTTTAACTGCAAAATGGCTTACGTCATGACGATTCACGTGACAGCCGATCAAAATCGTAAAAATGTCAGGTATGACAGGCAAGCGCGAAAGAATTGTAAAAGTTTCACATTGACGAAGAAATTTCAGGCCGTCGAGATTTAGAGTGCGGAAAGAGGGTTGGAAACCAAAAGAGTGGACTTTTCCGCGACGATTGAGTGCACTGTCCACGTGCCAAATCTGTCGCTGTCGAAGGTGCGATTCATTTAAGGCTTTTCTGCAGGATATAAAAATCTCGCGATGACGAGTTTGCGTGTCATTAATGACTATATATATATTCACGTTCATCCATCGGTTGTCAAGTTTAAATGTCAGAAGGCCGACAAATAAAGGGATTATGAAGGAAATGTGGTACCTTTCAGATACGTATTAGTGTTATTATTATCAATTGTTACTATTTCTTTTCTATTTATGAATATATGAACAATGCCGACGGATATGATAAAATAAACTTAAAGTGTATTATCGCACGTAAGTACAGTGACAAATATAACGATCTTTCTATATTTTATTAAGATATATTAAATACAAATTATATATATCATCGAAATGTCGTCACTTCTCGCGAAAGAAGTACCGAAGCAAGCCTAAATAAAGAATCATCTGAGTTTTCTTTATTTATCAGATGTGTCCGAAACACTTCGAAATAACATAAATACATCAAATATGTAAAATTCCCATAAGCATTTATGTAATTTCGTTTATCAATTCAGTTATAAAAGCAAGCATTTAAAGTATGCGACTATGAGGGTTGGCACAAACTAATCATACATTTTCGGTTAAATGGTATTAGGAGCCAACAAGATTTTTGATTGGGTTTTACAAAGTACATATACTATTAAAGCGTAATATGAAAATAAATTAATTCTCTCAATGACCTGTAAGTTTAAAATATGTTTTGTTAAAGTTCATCATGTTATGTTGTTAATTTCATTTGACAATTGGAAAGACAATTTGGTTAAGCACTCTCAGTCTGACATTTCGTTGTCACAAGTTTATGTGTGAACGAATACACTACAACGAAGTATTGTCACGATGACAGGTGGAACGACAATTTGGTTAAACATCAACTTTTCATTGTTGTATAAGTGTCACGGTGACAGTCTGTCAAAAAATTTGAAGTATACACTATTTTTATCGTAAACTTGACACAAGGCATGGTACTGCCAATTTTATAGAACGAATAACATGAAACAACATTTAATTGCCGAACCGTCTTGGTTTTTTTTTTTTTTTGGTCTGTCGACGTTCACCTTGGGCTAGATGCACACAATTAGACAATTAGACTTAGCAATCAGTAAAAACATTAACAAAACCATAAAGATAGAAACTGAAAGTGTCATGAGCTCTGATCACAATCCAATTATAATAACTTGCAACGAAGACATAACCGAAAGAACATATCACTCCTTCAAGACAGACTGGGCCGGCTACAAAACAGAACTAGAACAAACCATCACTGCAGTTCCTAAAGTACAAAACACTGCAGAATTAGAACAGAACATAAAATCACTACAAGATAAAATAACAAACGCTGTTAAAAATAACACCATCAAAATAGAAAGGATATATAAATCAGGTAGTCTACCACATCATATTAAAGAACTAATAAAGGAAAAGAACAGAGCTAGACATAATCGTACACTCGCACCACAAGACAAAACTATACTAAACAACCTTCAACATCAAGTACATAAGGAATTACTGGAACTGAAAAATGTAGAATGGCAAAGAACACTCGAAGAAATAGGTGCAGACCCCTCTAAGACATGGAAAATAATCAAGGCAATCAAAAGAGAACAAATACAAATCCCACCACTTCAATTCAATAACTTCACACAAGTCACAGCAGAAGAAAAAGCAGAAGCTCTAGCGGAATCACTAGAAGAGCAATTCACTCCGAACTTGGATGAACTAGACATGCAACACGTAGTGCAGATTCACAAAGTAGTAAGCAGAGAAATACGTGAACCCCACTCCCCTAGCAACGACCCAGTCACAGCCGAGAACCTAAAAGCAATCCTTAAAGCATTAAATCCCAAAAAGCTCCTGGTATAGACAACATCACCAACAGATCACTACAAAACCTCCCCCGAAAAGCAATAATGTCAATTCTAGCAATAGCAAACTCCGTTATCAGACTCCAAACATTCCCAAAGATATGGAAACATGACAAAGTAATAGTTATACCTAAACCAGGAACACCATAAAACAATATCAAGCAGCCACAGGCCCATAAGCCTGTTACCATGCATTAGCAAAGTGATAGAAAAAATAATCCTACAGAAGATAAAGTACCACTCTGACAATCAAGACATAATACCAGAAGATCAACATGGGTTTAGAGAAGAACATTCAACGATAACACAACTTTCAAGAGTCACTGAGATTATCCAAGAAGGATTCAACAAAAATCAAGTGACAGCAGATGTATTTCTCGACATAGCAAAGGCATTTGATAAAGTCTGGAGGCAGGGACTCATATATAAAATGATAATACACAATTACCCAACACACATCATAAAAATCACGAACAGTTTTCTCTAAGGACGCTGCTTTCAAGTTAGCATCCAGAACACACTTTCCTCAATAAAACATCCAACAGCGGGAGTCCCCCAGGGCTCATGCCTGTCACCTCACCTATATACAATATTTACAGCCGACATACCAGTATCAAATCCTACAAGATATTTAAATACGGCCACCTTTGCAGATGATTCGGCACTGCTTTCATCATCAAGATGTCCGACGAACGCGGTACAGGAACTCCAAACGCACCTAGGCAACACGATAAAATGGTTCAAACAATGGAGGACAACAATAAACGAAGACAAATCCCAAGCAATAATCTTTCAAAGGAATCTGAAAACAACAGACAACGAAATAACCATCAACAACAACACTATACCATGGAGTAGAGAAATTAAATACCTGGGAATATACCTGGATATAAAGCTCAATTATAACACACACATAGCAAAAAGGATAACCAAAACCAAACAAACAAGATGTCAACTATGGCCTCTTATAGGCAGAAAAAGCCAGCGAACACGAACAACAAAATTCTACTTTACAAACAAGTATTAGGTCCAATATTCACATATGCATGCCCAATATGGGTGCATATGTGCAAGTTCGCTTTGTGGGCAAAGTCTTAATAAATAAATTCATTTGCCACTAATTATAAATGTCACAATAATATTTAATTTATTTCTAAGAGACATTTTGCTTAATATGCGTCTTCATTCATAAACAAGAAGAAACTGAACTGCGGTTGTAATTACTCTACATTGTCGGTCATTCGGGTACAGTTTCCAATATCGTAGTTTTAAAAATTAAAGCAAAGGCGCGATTAATAACATTCAACGTCCACTGAAAGAAATATATTATAACCGTTAATATTTACATTTTATTGCATTCAATTATTATTATTATTACTATTGTATCGGTCATTTATCGTATCTTTAATGTCTTGGACACATCTCTGTCATCTTTCTACATACAAATATACATACTGCGTCTTTAATTTAAATTTAGAGTAGCTTATGATATCAATATTAATTTGGGAATACTGTGCTACAGTAATGTTTTTCATTTTGACTACTGTCATAGTTAAGTCAATTAATTGAAAAGTTCCACAGTGTTTTCAAATTAATATTGAAATCGTAGGTTATTCTAAAAAAAATAATTGAAGGCACGGTATGTCTACAATGACATTCAATTTGACAATTCATTCTCGCAATAGATCGAACTGTCACCACGATGACAGTTTGCAAGAAAATTGAACGTATGGGCAACGTTTATCATAAAACTTGAGACAAATAGAGTTAGAGTACTACCAAATTTAAAAAACAAAGAAATTTATATATGATACAACAAATCTTGATCATACAACCATCTTAGGTTACATGGAATAACAAAAAGAGCAAGTATTCTATTAAATTAATGTGTCCTAAAAAAAAAAAAGGGGGGGGGGAAGAGTAAATTGAATAATCAGCACTTGATGACTTATATCGACATTTTATGACAAACATTATGGAGCACTGATGAGCTTGATTATTTGCAACGAACGTCATATAAATTTATTTCAATTGACTATTGTCCCGGAAGCCATACGTTAATTGTAATTCAAAGAAACGAATACATCATGCACACATATCACCTTTAATCTAACGATTTAAAGGGTAATGTAATTACTATTTTAAACATGGAACTACTACTACATATAAAGAGAATGCGATTTAAAAATTTGTCATACAGGGTAATTCACTAATTATCAGTTACTTTAAGATCGCGATCTACTTTATTACACAAAAGCATCCCTTCCTTAGAAAAAGTAACTTAAGCATTACGCCCCAGATGCTGATCAAAATTGGTGAACATAGTATATTATTAAACTAACAGTAAGTAACAGTTAAAGGGTGTAGCCATCTTTACTCATCTATTATTATTTTAACACCGCTATATTTAACTAGAGCATACGCGAAATGTTGGTCAACTCAACATTCACGTTAGGTGGCTTAAATGTTACACGAAACGTCAGAATTGTCAGGATAAAGTCCATCTGACTTTTGATTAATGTTGGCAATTTCACAAAAATTTAATTGCAGGTTATAAAACGTCAAAACGATCAATCGATTTCAGTTCGTGATGAAATCTGAACTGCTTTCATGATGACAATTATTTCAAAAAAAAAGGTTAAACACCCTGACATCTGTCTGATATTTCATGGTTCATGTTTTTAAGCTTCATCGATATTTATTGTAGACCTTGACACAAAAAGATATGAAATCACAAATTTTATACAGCGAAATGACTAAAATATTAATGAGAAAAGTGCTATCAGATCCATTTTAGTTTTGCCTATATACCGTGCCTTCAAATACTTTCCCCATTAGAGACCGCCATGCTTTTTTTTAATGGTTGGTGACAGTGCATAATTTTAATAGTTTGGTTATGTCATATAAATAATAATAGGCGTCTATAATTTGAATTTAAGTATGACAACTGTCAGAATTTGAAGTTTTCAAAAAATTAGCATGTACACCAACATTGATTACTTAAAAACTTCAAAAACAGCCTACTCTAATGCGGAAAGTATTTGACGGCACGGTATTAGACAATTACCTTAAAATATGATTTATATTATTATTACTAGGTGACAGACGATACAAATTCCAATGTAATGACAATTGTTTTGTAACTATTCAATTTACTAAAGTAAATATTCCGGTCTAATTCAACAATTACTTCTACTAAATAGTTTGATTGTCAGTAGAAAGTTTGAAGTATGGGCAGCGTTCAATCATTTAATGCGATATGTTTGAAAATACACCATTAAATCAAATTGTTAATCAAACATTCTGATGATGGTTGATGATGATCGTGTCCCAGGCTGGTGGCTCTTATTTCGATGGATTGGTTGTAATCATGAACTACCTTTTTGTGTTATTTTTCCTTAAATACTTAATGAAAATCACAAAATGATCCAACAATTACAAATTATATTCTTTTTACAGTGTGTGTAAGCAAAATGTTTACACAGATATTCCAACGTCGGTCAGTATTATTTTTGGTTATTGTTTTTAGTTCAACTACCAGCGTCACTACTAAATATTTAAATTATAATAGGATCATCTCAGCACGATCTACAGGCGACGACTCAATGCCACTGCAAACTCACTTTGACAGGAACAATTTCAGAGCAGACAAATGAAACTAATTATTAATATGGAAGCCAGTTATAAATTCACTATTATAAATAAAAGTAATAAGTCATACTTATTCTATACCAACATTTTATTTAAAACTTGATTCTTCTGTGTAATGGGCATGCATTGTTCACAAATTTGCATTATAACAAAGCTCAAAAGGTATGTCAAAAGTATGTTTGCGGGCCATGATAATTGGCAGGTTAAATTATGCAAAATTAAAATAAATCTGATATTACATTTTCAATAATGATTTAGTCCTTTCATTGTGTAAAACTAATAAAACTATGAATCTTTTAGTGTCAAGTCTTAGTATTACGCTAAATAGCATCTAAATTTCAAACTCCAACAACGAAAAGTCAGACTGACGTTAAGATGCTTTAAATTGTCGTTCCACCTGTCACCGTGACAGTACTTCGTGGACAAAAATATACGTCTATACAAGGTGTGCCAAAAGTTTAGAAAATCAAAAGTGATTTTTTTTGGCGTTTTACAGCGAACTGTAATAAAATTGTAAGCGGGCGCGAAAGGCAATTCAAGCTCGAAGAGATTGATGGACAGCTAGTTCTTTTATAATAACTAATTGAACGGGATGTTACTTGTTGAAACTCTATATTAGAATAAATAATAATCGTAAAAATAGTTTCAAATAATTTTTATTGTTCACTATAATACTGTTTCGCCATACTTTGGCTTCATCAGGTGATGACGGAGTAATGCTTACAAAACGATTACAGTATTATATATTTTATTACATAAGTGTCGAGATTCAAGAAGACAATAGAAGCGAGTGATCTAAATCTGTTTGTTAGTTTAGTGTCACACCTATTTTTCTATATCTATTAATTTCTAAAGCTTCAAGTAAATTAAGTTTTTTTCCTTTATCTTGTACATGTAAAATTTAAATTCATTATTAAATTTATGGTTTAGTTCTATGCAATGGTTGGCAAATGTTGAATCCGTCTTTCCATCATTGTAGCTTTTTTCGTGTTTCTTAATTCTCTGTTCAAAGGTACGTCTTGTTTGACCAATGTAAACTTTGTTCCATTCACATGTTAACATATAGACTTCTGAGTTCGACTTTCTTTCTATTTTGCCGTTGTCATTCCTAATGTATTTTTGTAGCGAGTTGTTTGTTTTAAATGATATGAATTAATTGTTGGATTTTTTAATTACTTCCAATCTTCACTGATATTGAACCTAAATATGTGATTGAATTATATTGGTATTTATTATTGTTGGTAACTTTAGGATAAATTAGAGATAGAGTTTGCGATCTTTGCTTTTGTGTTCGAATTTTGTTTATTAAATTTATTGTATATCCATTATTGACTGCTATATTGTATATTCTATTTAGTTCTATGTTAAAGTTATGATTGTTCAATGGTACATTTATTATTAACGTAATGTCAAACATATTGCTGTGGTGGCCGCTACATTAATACAAAATGGTAAATTGCTTATTTGAGATAAAAATATAACATTTTGCCCCACGTTGGGCGCCATAAAATATAGGTTGTAGCCTCAATAATTTGAATAATTTAAATAAATGATAATTCTTATTATAAAATTCTTACAGTCTTAATCATAAGTTAGTTCCTGATCAGCATAACATTTGAAATTTCTTATGAGTTCTTGCAGTGACTTTAGCTTCTTCGTTTTCTGGTATACCTCTTATTCAGTTTTGTTTGGGATAAGGTTACAAATTAAAAGAAAAGTATAAATCTCATATATAAATTATATTTATATCTTTATTAGAAAATTGTTCATGAATAGCCTTGCTATATTGTTTCTACATCTATTTTTGTTTAACATATAATAATAAAGAAAAACATTTATACCCATTTGATTTATAATGTTTGTGTAAAGCTTATATCTCTAAAATGATGGTCATAATACAATTATCCTGTTCTTTTAAGTATTATAAAACCTTGATTCTTGATAAATAATATTGTTAATACGAAGCTGGTTCTATTTCACCAAAAACATACATTTGCACATAGTGCCTTGGTACCTAGAACTTCGCAATCGTGTATTTCCGATAGGAATTTCGAAAAACTTTTTTAATAAAATTCTTCTCAAATTTAATTTTGAGTACATTTAAATTCTTTATAAATTTGATTAAACTTAGTAATTGACGAAATATTGGCAAAATTCAATTTTTTCACTGAAGTAAACTACTACTTCCGGTCTACCGATTTTACTGAAAATCTAATAAGATCTCAAGAGGGAGATTATACACGTAAATATAAAATTTGGAATTGATACATACAGCAGTTTCACCGCTATCGTGGTCACACACAGACATTTTTAAAAACCACTTTTTCGATATCAGGGGACTTCAAAACGTGGACATCTGCAAAAATCTCGAGGTCGAACATTTTCGTCATCACAATACTTCCTTACACTACGTATAAGAAAGTGAAATGGTACTATTGTGCAATATTCTCAAAAAGTTGACGTATGGGCATGAATTATTGGTGACAGAATTCTAAGCCCATTCTTTTTTGCTAACAATTTGACTGGAGAGAGATACTTGCCATTTCTACAGTTCGAATTGATGCCCTGCATTAGCTGCATTATTTCCTAATGCAAACACGCCTCATTACGCAATTAATGTGCGACGACGCTACTTTCTCCTACCAGGTAGATGGGTATGAAGAAGAGATGCGATGGAATGGCCTCCTATGTCTCCATGTCTAACGCCATTACGCTTATTTCTATGGGGGTACTTAAAATATATACTATATAAATATCGACCTATTAATTTAGTAAATCTGAAGCACAGAATTCGATATAAAATTGGATTAATATCAGTTCAAACTAATCAGATTGTGAGAAATGAGTTTTATAATCGTCTTAGGTATTGTCATATGGAACAGGGTCGTCATTTTGAACACTTTGTGTAAATGTAATTTAAAAAGTATTATTTGCTAATGATGCTATTTTTTTTTGATTAATCAATTTGGTTTTAATGTAATTATTAACTTCGAATAAAGTAGATAGTAAATGTTTAAGAGATGAAATTGAAACAAGGACCAAGGTCCCACAGATTCGGTATTTAATTCTAACTTACACAGGTTACTACACATATCACTGAGTAGTGACGCCTTTTATAAAGAACTTGAAACTATTAAAGATATAGCACGTTTGAACGGGTACTCGGGGGATTTAATAGATAAGCTACTTTCCAAGAAGCTAAATAGAATGAGAGAACAGGAAGCGTACATTCGCGATGGTGCTGTGGACGGTGCTCAAATAAAAGATATTAAATATGTTTCACTCCCCTTTAAACGGAAATTTTCTTATAGAATAGCTAACATCTTCAATAAATATTTTAAAGTCTCATTTGAAACTTTAAATGCACTTTCCTCCTTTATTAACAATAAAGATACCATAGATCATATGGATAGATGTGGGGTCTACAAATTAAATTGCGCGACTTGTTCTTCAACTTATGTTGGTAGAACACACAGAAACTTCAAGACACGTATAAAAGAACATTTACGAGCGACACGGCCTGACAGCTCCGCGTTTTCTATCTTTGGTAAACACATCTTAGATAACAACCATACGTTTGATGTGATTACAGGGTTCAAAGTGCTGCATTTTGTAAATAAAGGTTACAACCTTAATAATTTAGAAAATTTGGAAATTCTGAATTTAAAATCTAACAGAGATCAAAATTATATTTTAAATACCCAATTAGTACCCGACGTCAGACCTGTTTTCTCTGTGTTCTGTGAATAATTAACTTCATTGTTTTTAACACCTAATGTTTGTTCTTTTGCTTTTGTAAACTTGCTTGCCTGCGGCGACATCTGTGTGTCTTTAGAGTCGGGTTGTGGGACTGCACGTCAATTTTATTAAATAGCTTTAGCTTGCTTTTCGGTCACTTCGACCCATCACATATAGATGACTCTTTAATTAAAATTATTTTAAATCAACTTGAATTTTCAAAATTTCTAAAAACTTGTTTGGATTAAATATTTTTCAGATGTCTGTTTTCTATTTTATTATTTCATTCGTTAAATTATTTTGCTTATTTAGGATTAGGATAATATAAATTAAAAACTTTCTTATACGTATGAGCGTTTCAAACTATACAATTTTAAGAATTTTTTTATACAAAACTTATTCAAAATCCTATTCTAGGTACTTTCATTCGCTTAATAAATCGCTATAGAATGCATACTATGCAAGATATTATCAAAAAAGTGCTCCTCGCTAAGAGTAAAAGTGCTACTTCCGGTCCGAATTTTGAAATTTCATATATACAAAAAATATTGCAAATCCAGTTCTAAATACTTTTGTACTCTTGATAAATATATATAGAATGCATAACTTACGACATATTTGCAAAAAATCGCTATTCGATAAGAGTAAAAGTGGTACTTCCGGTCTGAATTCTGAAATTTTCTTTATACAAAAGATATTGAAAATTATATTTTAAATACTTTTATATCCATAACGTACTTGTCTAAAAAGCATGACTTGCGAAATATTCGCAAAAAACTGATTTTCGATAAGAGTAAAAGACCTACTTCCGGTAGGAATTTCGAAAAACTTTTTAAATAAAATTATTCTCAACTTTAATTTTAAGTATATATGAATTCTTTATAAATTTGTTTAAACTTAGTAGTTGACGACATATTCGCAAAATTCGATTTTTTCGCTGTAGTAATCTGCTACTTCCGGTCTACCGATTTTACTGAAAAACTAATCAGATCTCAAGAGGACGATTATACACGTAAATACAAAATTTGGAGTTGATATCTACAGCGGTTTGGCCGCTATCGTGGTCACACACACACACACACAGCCAGACACACAGACACACATACACACAGACACACAGACACACAGACACACAGACACACAGACACACAGACACACAGACATTTTTTAGAAACCACTTTTTCGGTATCAGGGGACTTCAAAACGTGGACATCTGCAAAAATCTCGAGGTCGAAAATTTTCATCATCACAATACTTCCTTATACTACGTATAAGAAAGTAAAATACACATTTTCTACAAGTTAAACTATATTCATTCTAAAATTTTTTTTACAAATTTGACTTTTGAATTATAAGGTCACTTTGCGTTTGTCCGTTTGTTTGTGAGTGTTGTCTCATATACAAGTTTTTAATGTGTTGTATGTCGTATTTTAAATATAACAGACTTGTATGTAAATTATAGATTATTATATCATTGACAGACAGGAATAATTTTGATTAATTCCTTTTTATTTTTTGAATAAAAATTTTATTATGAGTACTGTCTGTTGAGACATATGATTTTTACACGGACGTGGTTGCTGGTGCAAGGAAGGTAGTCTTCTGTTTTGGGATTGTAAGTGTGGGATTAATCTCCTTTATTTGATACTGATATGGTTTTCACTGTATTTTTGACTACTAAATTTTTTCACAATTTGTTTTAAAAAAACAAATTTTTTTTCATTATATGACTTGTACAATTTGTTATATTAATTAGTTAATTTGTTAAACACATTTTATCACCACAAATTACAAAATATTTGTACCTTGGTGTAACGAGCTTACTTTCTTGTTTAAGCTTGGCCTGAGGATGTGAGTGTAGTATTTAAACTCACGAAACATTCAGCATTAGAATTTGTGGGACCTTGGACATTGTTTCAATTTCATCTCTTAACTATCCACCCACACATGGCCCATCATACCAATTTAGTAAATTTTTAGTTCGATTTTTCAACATCTTTATAATTTCATAATAAAAACGAATGTGCCCGTCAATTTTTCCATCAAATTTATATCACTAGATTTATTTAATGAATTTTTAATATTTCAACTTTAAAACTCTTTTTCTCAATTTTTTCAAAAGTAATATATTAAATGTTTTATTTCGTTGAATAAGGAATTGAAAGTACTATCGAAATCAATTAAAAAAATGAGGTGTGGCCACCACACGACTTTCTTATACGTATGAACGTTTCAAATTATAGATTTTTTTTATACAAAAATTATTCGAAATCCTATACTAAGTACTTCTATTCTCTTAATAAACCTCTATAGAATGCATACTTTGCAAGATGTTATGAAAAAAGTGATACTCAATAAGAGTAAAAGTGCTACCTCCGGTCCGAATTTTGAAATTTCATATATACAAAAAATATTGCAAATCCAGTTCTAAATACTTCTGTACTCTTGATAAATTTATATAGAATGCATAACTTTCGACATATTTGCAAAAAATCGCTATTCGCTAAGAGTAAAAGTGGTACTTCCGGTCTGAATTTTGAAATTTTTTTTATACAAAAGATATTGAAAATTATGTTTTACATACTTTTATACCCGTAACGTACTTGTCTAAAAAGCAAAACTTGCGAAATATTCGCAAAAAACTGATTTGCGATAAGAGTAAAAGACCTACTTCCGGTAGGAATTTCGAAAAACTTTTTAAATAAAATTATTCTCAATTTTAATTTTAAGTATATATGAATTCTTTATAAATTTGTTTAAACTTAGTAGTTGAGGAAATATTGGCAAAATTCGATTTTTTCGCTGAAGTAAACTGCTACTTCCGGTCTACCAATTTTACTGAAAAACTAATCAGATCTCAAGAGGGAGATTATACACGCAAATACAAAATTTGGAATTGATATATACAGCGGTTTGACCGCTATCGTGGTCACACACACACACACACACACACAGAGAGAGAGAGAGAGAGAGAGAGAGAGAGAGAGAGAGAGAGAGAGAGAGAGAGAGAGAGAGAGAGAGATTTTTTAAAAACCACTTTTTCGGTATCAGGGGACTTCAAAACGTGGACATCTGCAAAAATCTCGAGGTCGAAAATTTTCATCATCACAATACTTTAACTTTAACTTTAACTTTATTCAGTTCATTTTACATATCTAATGTTTGAACACGTCAGAATAGTATATACAATACCACAGTATTAAAAGTAGTAAAGTCATGGTGACACAAGCTTGAATTTGTACGTGAAAAAATCTTGTAATGTGTAAAAAGCACAATTAATTAGAATTGTGTTAAGTTTTTTCTTAAAAATATTCACTGGTAACTTTTTTAAATCAAGTGGTAAGTGATTGTATATTTTTACTAGTTGTGTAGTTGCATTCTTCTGCACAACACTTTTGGAAGTCCGAGGTGGTAGAATCGAGACCTGCTTTGTTCCCCTGGTCCCATAACAGTTATGAAGGACCTGCTCTTTAAATAATTCGTAATTTTTCTTAACAAATAGGGCACATTCTATCACGTATAGGCACGGTAGCGTGAGAATCTTTTTTTCTTTAAAAACTTCCCTGCAAGAATCAGTTCTTCCCATTTTAAAAATGTTTCTAATACATAACTTCTGGAGAATGAAAACCCTGGATACATCCGAAGATGCCCCCCAATAAACAATACCATAGCGCAGTCTGGACTCAACATACGCATAGTACGCAGAAAGACCCGCCTTCTCATTTACTGATGTTGTTATCACTCTTAAAGCGTAATTAAAAGACGATATCTTACCCGCCAGCTACTCAATATGTCTCCTCCAGTCCAACCGCGAGTCCACCTGCAGCCCCAGAAATCTCACATCTATACCACCTATAAGAAAGTAAAAAATTATAGTTTCATCATTAAAACATAAAATTATAGTTTCATCATCATAACATGAAAAACAAGTGATTCAAGGAACTGAATATGCCATGAAAATATTCCCCTTAGTTAAAATCACTATACCCTTTCGAGATTTTTTTTTAAAATAAATATTAACGAAGTTAATGCCTCTACCCGTTACTTTATTTCCATACTGTATAATCAATCGCCCTTGGTAATATTTTTGTCAATTTTAAGTGAACTTTGTCGGACGTGTAATTAAAAAAACTCATTCCACAACACCGATACTTGCAAATATTCTTGTTGCTTCGCTGTTCCTATTAATATTCGGTCGGAGTCAAGAGGAAAAGGAAAAATAGCAATAAGCGAAATGAAAAAGTTTAATGAAATATTTACAAATGTGTACAGTCGTTGTTGCAATTAAACGTGAAAAATGCGAGGAACGACGTCACCATCGTCGATGTCGTTACTTTTAGTGAGAAAGAAACAAAAAAAAAAGAAACGAAAACTCGACGTCCAATTTGTCTGATTCGTCGTATCTTATTTGTTAAAATTTCTCCGGTGTCTGTCATCTCTGCTCCACTAGTAATTATCTTTTCGATCGAGGGATTATGAATGGAAGCCGTTCGGGGAATTCTTTTCGTATTTATCCGGCATCCCGGCGAATCCACCAAAAGCAAAATTCAACTTTTTCCACGTCGAAGCAGACAGTTTTCAGGTTTCCGCTGCTGTGGCGGCGCGGTTTCCACTTCCAATCCAATGACAGATAACAAATGACACCACATAAAAGACTCATTAATAATCTAGCCGGTGACGTTATAGTATTTGCGATTGTTTTTTGTTTAAATTCCGGTATCATTAATTTACTCGGGCATGTGTTTCGGTGACATAATGTTTGTAACGCTTAAAAAATTACAATCGTATGTGCTCGCATACCATGGCCGAAAAAAAGGAACAATTGCTACCTAGCTTACTGTTAATAATTGATGAATAAATTCGTTGGTTAGGCTTGGGCTTAATTGGACAGCGTTAATAGAGACCGAAAAGTCGTTAAACGTCACGACTTCTCTTTATTAACTGGGCTTTTTTTGGACCCGAATCAGTTCGTGCAAAGTAATGGTGAACATGGTATACACATATTTAAAACATATTTCCGCTATTGAAACATCCCATAAAGAAAAAGGTGATTAACATAACAAGTATAACATATGCAGACAAGATGGCAGCATTACGATTTTTTTTTAATAGCGGTGTTGATTACAGCATCTTACTATTGAGAAGAAGATTGTTGCTTCAAATTCCAGAGGATAGATTTTTTTTGAATACAAATTTAATAAAATAATTATGTTCTATACGGGTGAGGGACTCCACGAAAAGAAAGCCGAATATTGTAATGAACGTTTTAAGATGTATCATTTTCAGTAGACAGTAGATTTGAAAGACAATCAAATTATTGCTGCGTCCCTGTAACTTTAGAGCAGTGGTTCTTAACCGGGGGAAGCTATTTTTGGGGGTGGGGGAGAAGCCCCTAACAATATAAATTATTAAATAATATTTATTAAATTTTTGATAATAAGATATTTAAAAATTATAGTAATCCCCCAATAACGCGAAAGTCGGGACCGCGTTATTTGAATAGCGTGTTATTGGGGTATTGAAACTCATACAGTCAGGGTTATGGGTTTTCGCAAAAAACTACAAATAAATACGTAAATGAAATCTACGGGCCAGCAATTCAAACGCCCTTGCTAGAAGCGTCCTATCAATATCTGTGTGCAAAGAAAAAAAAACCTCACACTTGAGGAATTGATAAAACTTTGTGTATTAATAATAGCTAAAACTGCATTAGATTCTGAAGCGCATAAAAAATCCAGCAGATTCCGTTATCGAACGATATAATTCAATCACGAATTCAAGATATTAGAAAAGATATTTTACTGCAAATAGTAGAAGACATAAAAGTCAGTCCACTAAAAGTAAGCATACAACTGGATGAGTTAACTGATTGTAAAAAATTGCAGCCAGCTCATGGTATTTGTGTGATATGTAAAAGAAAAAGAAATGATAGAAGAATTTCTATTTTGTAAGCCGCTGGAGTTGACTTCGAGAGGAATTGATGTTTTCAATCACATTAAAGTTTTTTTTTAAAACATCAATTACCAATGAATGTGGTTGGCATAATATGCACTGATGGGCAATGTTAGGCAAAAATTCCGGATTTTTTTCACACATTAAAAGAGAATTACAGCAAGTTACAATAACGCGGTGCATGTTGCATCGTCATGCACTTGCGTCAAAAATTTTGCCAGAAAGTTTAAAACAACACCTAATTATTGCAATAAATGTAGTAAAATATATCGCATTTTTCGTGCCTTTTGTGAAGAAATCGGTGCTGCTCATACTGTACCTCTATATCGCACCGACATACGATGGCTCTCTTCGGGCCGCATGTTTAACAGGGTTTTTGAATTGCGTGAAGAAATTATTCAGTTACTGACTAGTCAAAGCTGTGATTTAGTAAAAGATTTGGGGAGTAAGGATGCAATTTTGAGACTAGCCTACTTGTCAGATATATTTAGCCACTTGAATGAATTGAACATATCAATCCAAGGATTTGGTAAGAATATAATAATTGCTAGTGAAAAATTATCTTCATTTATTGCAAAATTAGAAATTTGGGTACGTCGAGTTGAAATTTGAAACCATTGAGCGAATCATTCAATGGATATTTTTCTAATGGAAATATTACCAAAACTCAGAAATGGATACTGGATCCGCCTCTATATAATCTAAACTCGATGGAAAATAGTGATTTAAAAAAAGACGATCTTATTGAAATGCAAGACAGCGAACATATTGAAATGGAATTCGAACAATTAGAATTACAACAATTCTGGTGTACACAGTTAGAATGTTATCCACAGTTGGCGAAAGAAGCATTGCAGTCACTTCTACCATTTGCCACCACCTACCTATGTGAAATGGGACTTTCATCGCTTTTGCATATAAAAACTAAAGCAGAAATAATAAAAATAATATTGTTTTGTATTTGATATATAAAATGTCCAGTTTTTTTAAAATAAACAATAAATTTCGCAAAATATATATTTTTCTAAACTCAAAAATCGAAACACATTTTTCAATGGTGTACGGAGACCTATTTTCAGATTCAAAGGGGTGCGGCTCACTTAAAAGGTTAAGAAAGACTGTTTTAGAGGGACGAACAAATTGAACGACCGAATTTAAAACATCTGAATACACATTGCCACGTGTGAAACGTCAAGAGGCCTGTGGCAATAATAATATGGCGCTAGGTAAATTAAAATTACAAATACAAAATATTTATAAATAAAACTTAAAAATGAGTCACAACCTCTATGTCCACCTACCTGCTATTCATGTCACTAAGGCTGCCGCTACTCAGTGAAGATGGTATGGGTCGAAACGACGTGAAGCTAATTTTAATAGGGCGTAACCGCGTAATTATACCTATCGAAAATAACGAACGCGGATCGTAGATGGTAAGAAAAATCAGGTGGAAACACGTAAAAGTAACTCAACAATAAAACAAACCAAATTCAAACCACAAGTTCTAAATTTAATTCCCAACAGGAGGATATAGATTATTTATATATAATAAAAAAAAGTCAAGCATGAGATGAGAAAAATAAGTCAAATATGTAACGATTGAATATCAATGATGTGAAATTATAAAGAGAAAAATAAAACAAAATTTAAATTATGCCACTAAAGCATACAGCTGATCGTGATGGTACACCCTGTATATCAGAAACATTAACGTAAGCAACAATCCATAAGGGTTTTAAAAAAAACAACAAGGGTGCACCTATCGATCCACACTGTATGTTAAAAGAGAAAAATAATTAAATATCTGAATTTGAAATGCAATAATAAAAAAGGGAATAATACTAAATGGTTAGCAGAAATGATTGAGTTAACAGTTACGAATAATAAGAGCACACCTAAATTTAGAGAAAACACAATCGGTGAAATATCACTGTAGGTCTCGAAAAATTTGCAAATTAATCGCTTACAGTAGGTTAAAATGTAGGTCAACCAATTTCATAAAATCATAATTACAGTAAGCTATTCATGCTTACCTCTTATACAAAACTACTAATGGTATGACAAGTGCAAAGATTATTTAAATTCTCCCTGTGTAATGGGCTCTTATGCAATAAATTTCTCAATGAAAATCAAAATTACAGAAATTAATTTAAAACACCCTGTAGAGTGGGCTTATATGCAATAAATTTACTAAGTTAAACAAAAGCTTTACAAAGTCTCCGATCTGAAGGAATCGACAGATTTTAAAACACTTATCTGTAACTAATGTGGTCTTCATCAGTGATAACAACAGCGAAGCAACAGGAAAACTCTGCTGACTGCCAAGATTTATTGGTTTAGGTTTTCAACGGAAGAAAAAAACAGAATCCTTCTCCAGGGAGCTTTATAGTTAAGTCCAACATATAATCGTGGACCTATGTTTCGCAATTAAGCCTCACAATTTCAACGTTATACAATTTCCCTGACTAGTGTTCTCCTAAGGTGTATAACAATAATCATCCATACTAAAGCATTCGAAAATAACGAAGTCACATGTCGATTAACCAAAAATTTATCCGGCCTAGCGGATACAGGAAATTGCTCTTCTAAGCAATTCAAAAACAAATGCAAAATTTCCAGGTACTGGATTTCATTCATTAACATTCGTCGATAAGACGATGTTGATCGATTTAACATCTAACCCAAAATAACAGAATGAAAATCCATAGCTAATCGTCAGAACAAAAGTAAATTCTCGGAGCTGCGCTACAAAGTGAAAAGTGAAACTACTCCGGGAAGAAAGCCGGTAAAGAGGAACTTAAAAGAACATATTCCAACGGAGCCTAAATTAATTAAATTTGAATTAAAATTAAAATGCTACTAAATTATTAAAAAAGAAATCACAGGTAACTTAAAATAATAATTAAGTTTATCGGACATTAACTAATAATAAACAAATTCAAAAACAGATAACTACAACTACACTAGTAGCTGTCGATGAAAGACTGAAAGTACTTAGCGATCTATAGATAGATGACGCTACTATACCCAAAATATGCAAAAGAAAATTCTTGATTTTTAAAACAAGTCAAAGTTGTACCAATGAAACCGAGAATAATAATGATTGTTAATTAAAAATAGAAGTAATTAAGCCTATGATTTTTGAACTGTTACAACATTAATGTTACCTGTTCCACTACCCCGTGAATAATATGCTTGAACACTTGACTCAACACAAAGTATTCAATGTCCTACCTGAAATCTTCCCTCTTCTTTTTAACGAAAATACACGAGTACTGTTGTCACTTTGCTCAGTAAATATAGTGCGTTCTAGCTAATGAAGAAAATCCCGAAGGGGGCAGAAAAAACTGATTATACTTAATAAGGCCCAGTTTATGAAAAAGAATTGTACAAGCAGGAAAAGGTGTGTACAAGTGTTATTTTCATCAAATTTCAGCACATTAAGAAGAGAAATTAGCCGCTGAATTGTGCTATAGTCTCATACCATAAAAATATTTCGCAGTGTCGCTTTTACTTCTAACCATTTTCTGCATTATGTAACTCTGTAACCTTTATAGAATCAGCATACCAGTCACGGCAGACTATGTTATGATGTACATGAAGAATTTACAGAAGGGCTATTAGTGTAGTTACATGTTGGGAGAGCTTTATTTTGCATTCTTGGTCTTCCATAGCTGACTGATAAACAACTAAAGTAAATCCACCTTCAACAGTTTCCCTTAACTTGCTCGGTTGCGGAATATACATTGTTTCGTGAAAATATTTTTTTCAAGTTATGAGCCGTGCTTGTACACTTCTTTTTCATGCTTGGGCCTTTTTGCTTAAGTATGTATATTCAGCCCTTTTTTCCTCTCCCATTAGCTAGTACATACCTTTTCAGTGGCAATTAAAGTCTTACTTCAAATGACATCAATATAATATTAATAATGTATCATACCATTGAAATGAATAATTTAATACTAATTAATATAGCAAATGCCGAAATGTCCATAGATGTTCCTTTGACACCTCGTATTTACAACAGGGTTTGAACAATCTGCAATAAAGTGCATGAGGTTTGAAAAAAACTCGAACTTTTGAAAACTTTCTAAATCCAAAAGTTTCAATAAAATCTGATTTAGACAACATTTTTAAAAACGGAAACGTTGTAGAATAGTTTAGTATCGTAACTTCAACCTTCTATTTCAAAAAGTGGCAATGCCTTATTACATTAAAGGCGATTTTACACTGTTGACGTTCCGAAAAATTTGAAACAAAATCGCTTCTAATGAAGTTATTTCAAAACGGAAAAACTGTAACTTGTAGGACATGTTGTAATATAACTATGCAAAATTCCAGCCTTCATCGTGAAAATTGACAATTAGCGCAAGAGGGTCAGCTTCATTTTATGTAAATTTTACAGTTTTCTACAAAAATGACTCTTGACAAAGTGTTAAGAAAAATTAAGACTTATGAAATCTCCTAGGTGGTACATAAGATTGCAAATAAATTATTTAACTAATGAACCATGAGTAGGGGCAATGTTAAACACCCAGTAGATGCACAATAATGGTCTAGAATTAGTCCAATGCATTCATTAAAAAATAATCCGAAGCACACAAGTTACTTTCGAGATACACCTTCGATAACTACAACTTATGTACAAAGTCTAAGCAAAATAATCTCTAAAAAATTCCTCTATTACAAATAAAATATGATTGGCATTAGCCCTCAAGGGGAGAGCAAACAAAAAAAAAAGGCAAATTAGTAATGAATGAGTTTCAAATCAACACATGTTGACGAAACTGACATTTAAATTACATATATACATAACATAACCTCAAACAAACAGCTAATTAACATACATATTTCTGTTATCTATTCCATTTCACTAAATGGAACTACTGATAATTAATTACAATTTAAATACATGAAAATTTCTGTTATTAAAAATCCCATTTATACATGGAATTGCTGATAATTAATTACAATATCAGATGAAAATGAAAATTCGAACAATTAAATTTATAATATATACTTGACAATTCTGAGCTTAGTGTTTACCTATCGCTATAGGACAATAGTTACATAAAAAATTACTGGCGAAATGCAAGGAACCAAATCACTACATTATATTCTCATGACACAGATCACATGATGGACAGGCACACGCTGAAACTTCCTAAAAAAAACCGATAAATAAAAACGCAGTAATAATAATATTTTGCATATTCAAAAAAGTGACAGGTCGACGACTACTATTCAGAAAGAAATGGCTAATGAAATAAATATTTACTTTGCAAAATATTTTAAGAAAAGTGCAAAAAATATACCAAATAATACAATTATACATATACTACCAACAAGTGACAAAATATATGAAGATGAATTTTTGGGATGTTTTGGTGTAGTGTAATCGCAGACACGTATCTTAGGCTAATTATTCGTCATCAGTACGCTACAGCTCGGAAAGTGCGCCTTGGTTAAATAATAAGTGTAGTACTATGCCCAGCAAACATTTTAATGATGGGCCTTCAACGGCCAAATGCCCGCTAGCCGATTATGCGAACGGCGGACCTCTAACTGAATTCTATATTGGCCCGTTATCAATAGGAGACTGCGGCCGCTAGCCGGGCCAACGCAGGAATAAGGCCTTTTTTACAGCGATGGCCCATAGTTGATGCGACTAATATCCGCTACAATGCCGATCGATCACCGCTCACAAAAACAAGCCAAAAATTAATTTTATTTAAAAACATTTATTGTAATATTTTAATTCACAAAATATAACATTTTATTTCCTAAAATAAACATTAAATCTGATGAAAAGTTCACAAAGCAAAACATTTTAATTCTCAAAATGAACATTAAATCTCTTGAACAATTCAGAAACCATAACATTTTAATTCTTAAAATGAACATTAATTGTAGGCTCTTGAACAATTTACAAAATATAACATTTTAATTCATAAAATGAATATTAATTCTCTTGAACAAATAAAGAAAACTTCACAAGGCAATAAATAACGCGATTATAAACTTAATTTCTAATAAATGGGTTTTAATCTTTATTATCGGCACCTTCAGTAGAACCATGTCTTTTGTTCCTTCCGCTATTTCTGTCAGTCGCACTCCTCGGCCAGCTTTTGATAATCGTTTCTACTTCCTGTTGGGTAGCGTTTTTACTCAATTTATTTTTTCTTACTACTCCTGAAAACAAAAATAAATAATAATTTCATTTATAAAAAGGGTTCTACCTACCTACCAACAATGAAGGTTACGTACACTGTCTTTTAAACGGCTGAAAGCTAGTTTGTTGGTTTTTCCACAGCAATTATATAAGTTTCAACTAAATTCTGTCCAAACAATTTTAGCTAAATATCGCCTTGTCGTATCAAACACGTCTTTCCCGCCAGTCAGCTGTCAAAAAGAAACCTGAAAGTTATAAAAATAATTGATTTGAAATTTCTCAAAATCCACAGTTCTTTGTTCAAGTTGTAGGTTTGCATAGAGGTCATACTGGAGATTATTAGTATTATTTAAATTAGTGGGTTTATCACACTTATTAATGATATAAGTACCTAATCAGCTTCTACACTTTCTACTATTTCACAAGTATTCGTTTTGAAATCTGTGCATTGCTTCTTGCTAACCAAAGCGTCAATTTCACCCAATTTCAAAGTTTCAGAAATATCCCTTTTAATTAACTTGTATCTATAACTTCTACGATAATTTTTAAAGTGATTGGAACTTGCTGTCAAATAGCTATCTAATAAATTAAGATAAATTAAGAATATTAGATGAAAAACTGCTGCAATAAAAAAGAAAACTTCAAGCGGGAAATCCATACCCCCAAGAAATGTGAATGAGGTTATGAGTTAAGACGCGTAAGAAACCTTAACCATTTTAAATTAAACGAAAACATACTCACATTTTTGGCGCGTTTATGGTTTGAGAATCTTCTAGGTCCAATTTTAGATCAATTAGTTAGCACAATATTCGTAGAATAGCATAAACGCGACGAAAAACAACTCAACACAAAATTTATTTGACAGCTGCTAATGACGACCCTACTCTCTACTCAGCTTCACTAAATCCAAGGAATCGCAGCTGAATATGATACATTTTGCCAACTTTCCGAAGAATTTATATCTATCACTGGAAATAGAAACATTTATAAGCAGAAGTAAAAATGAATAGTTTTTGTATGTTCACTTTATTTATTTACTTATTGAAATTTCACTAGCGTCCGTATTTGTATCATATAAATGTGGATTAACTTAGGAGTTGAAGGTCATGGGCTCCACTAAAGTATTTTGGCCGTCAGCGGGCCAGTTATGGCGAACTACATCTTTTTACACAGTTTTGCCGGCAAACTTCTTACAATGGCCCTTTATTAGCATGCCGTTGCCGTCAACTGGCCAGCATGGCCGACAGTAGCCCAACTGACGGCCGTCACTTCCATGTTTGTTGGGTGGTATCAAAAATTAAATTGGTCAATGTTGGTCATGCAATGTAAAACGCTTGTCTTACTTTAAATCATCCTTTTGAAATAATTCAATCATTGTCAAGCTACACTGACATTATCAATAACCTACAAATGTGTTACCTACTTAGTTCAGCTGTAAAATGATAATAAACTACAAGTTATGAAATAAATAACGTTTTTATTAACCAGAAAAACTAAATTACAATAATTGTTGGAAATGTCCCCCGTTTTGTTCAATGCTCAAGTTTACGCGCCTCCTCATGCTGTGAAAAGCGTTTTGCAGCATTTCTGGCGTTATGGTTGCACATTGCTGAACAATTCATTGTTGCAGTTCTTGCAAATTATGTATCGGATTTGCGATAATCTTATTTTTTAAATAAGGAAAGATAAAATAGTCCATAATTGTCAAACAAGGTGATCTCGGAGGAAACGCAACTTCCGTATGCAAACTTATCAGCCGGTCATCACAAAACTCGTGGAGAAAAGCAAGATTTTCTCGTGTAGTATGTGCTGTTGCACCGTCTTGCTGGAAATAACCGTATTGAAGTTCATCATGGTCTAACTGTTGCACAAATTCAGTCAAAAAAATATTTCTGTACCTTTCTGCGTTGACGGTGAAATTGACAAAATTGGCCCAATTATTCTTCTGTGAGAAACTGCCATCCAAACACCAATTTTCTGAGCATGTAGTGGCATTTCAATAAAAATATGCTGGTTATCAGTGCTCCACATTCGCATATTCCGAGAATTGATGTATCCCGAAAGGTGGAACCAAGCTTCGTCAGAAAAAAAAAGTTAAGTTCAGCAGATCGTCATTCATTAAATTATTAACGAACCAATAGCAGTATGCAAGGCGTCTGGGGTGGTCTGCAGGCAGAAGAGCTTGATATGATTGCATCTTATATGGATGCATGTTCAGGTCCTTCTTTACAATCATTTGGCATGTTCCATAAGAAAGCCGAATTTCTTGAGAGAGACGTTTTAAAGGTGTTGTAGGCTTTTCTTCCATACGTTGACGAACGTCATTAATAACTTATTCTGTACGAACTCTTGGTCTACCAGCACTTTTTTTATGCGTCACAGAACCAGTTTCGCGAAACACTTCAACACAATTTGTAAGGCATGCATAAAAATTGTCCGGTAATACTGCTACGGCTGGGAAGTGCTCTCGAAAATTGTCCAAACACAAACGTTGACTCTATTCCCAAGTTCCATTAACTAGCACACCCGTTCGAAAATAGGCTTCAATCATGTAAATTTTGTGCTCTGTGGTGAGAACCATGATTCAGAAACCGTGCAGGATTAGAAAAATTCAATACAATAACTTGACAGATTTTGACATTCAAAAAATTATGACATACCTAAATGTACGATGCACGTACGACAATAATTTTAAAATCCATGACCACCATTGACCAATTTAATTGTTGATATCCCGATATAAAGAATTATCTTTAATTTGAATATTTAAGAGTAAGACTACGAACTAATATCAAGTAATTGATGAAGAAGTAGTAGATTATCTGAAAGAAAATAAAGGTACAGGATTTAACAAAATCACCAATAATATAATCAGATAAAAGAGAGACGCACTGATTTCTATAGTTACAAAAGTTACGAGTAATGTATTTATTGAAAACGAAAGTTGTACATGTTAAAGCATGCAACAAAATCAGAACAGAACATATCCGGCTATATAATTCCAGAGAAAGGTATATTATTAAACAACCATTACAAGAAATGCTGAAGACATTTTAACGACACTAAAAATTATATCGTATGATGCAATAAATTACTGTTGATATTTCAACCTCTTGCACAATGTCAGTTCCGATCGAAACATACTCCAAGTTTGAAGTGCAAGCGGTCTTTCGTTTTTTGCATGCAAATAATGTTAGTGTTTGGTGTAAACAGTTTAAAAATGGACACACATCTCTGAACGATAATCCCGAAGGTATGCGAAAAAGACCATCAACAATGAAAACGAATGAGAATAAATTTATGGTCGATACGCTGATTCGAGAAGATCGTCTGTTGAAAATACGGGATGTGCAAGGCAGTTTGCTCATACAGTTTTCACCACCGAAAACGACAATCAACAGCGATATTTATTGTGAAACTCTTGAAAAACTACAACCAGCCATTCGACAGAAATGAAGAGGAAGGTTGACGAAAGGAATCTGGTTGTTGCATGACAATGCAAGACCGCACACCTCAAATCTGACGAAGGCCTGGCTTCAGAAACACAATTGGGAAGTTATTGTCCATACGCCCCATAGTCCAGACTTGGCTCTATCTGATTTTAATTTTTTTGGGCCATTGAAAGCTCATTTGTAGGGTAAAAGGTTTGAAGAGAACGACGAACTTCAAGATAAAGTACGCCAGTATTTTAGAAGTTTGGATCGCACTTTTTACGAAGTGGGTATACAGAAGCTTGTGCCTCGCTGGGATAGGTGCCTTAACATTGGCTACGATTATGTTGAAAAATAGCCAACAGTTCACGCTTTTACTTACTGTATGTTTGATTTCTACAAACAAAGTAGTCTGTCTAAATTCATAAATGTACCTTAATAACCGGACATCCCTCGTACATATATGTATATGAAAGAGGCTATTGCAAAAGGAAACCAAAGTCCTAAGACACCTTAAGGGCAAAATAACAAGAATTTCTTATCTGAATTTAATGGTGAAATGTAAGCTTATATTGTATATTGTATATTGTATTGTATATTGTATATTGTATATTTTGTAATTAGACCATTACAGAAAATTGTCATTCTTTTTTTTTTGTACATAGCGTACAACTGTCGATAATATATATAGATATATAAAGATATAGAAACACAAATATAAACATAAAATCATGATACAAAGATAAACACCAACAAGACATAAAACGAAGCACATACAGTCAATATTGATGTATTAAGTGTCCAGGAATTCTTCAATCGTGTAGCACTCCCTATTCACAAGCATTTCCTTAACCTTTTTTTTGAAACTGGTCAAAGGCAAATCTTTCAATTCTGCCGGCAATTTATTATATAATCAAGTAATCAATCGACCTCTGAGTGCAAGCCAGCCGATGAAAAGGCATTCTTATCTTCTATCGCTGACGAGTAGGATAGCTGTGATGATGACCGTTCAAGGGATATGCTTCTTTATTCTGCTGGACGTGAGTAACTACAGAGAGGATAAATACTGATGGTAGAGTGAGTATTTTCTCCTTTTTGAAGTGTGATCTACAGCTCTCCCTACATGTCAGCTCGCACAAAAACCTAATCGCCTTCTTCTGTAGGACAAATATCCTGTCCGCTTCTGCAGCCATTCCCCAGAAGAGGACACCATAGAACATTACGGAGTGAAAGCCTGCTTTCGCCGCCTCACGAGTTGCAATAAATGTGAGTCTTTTTATTGCAAATAGAGCAGATGACAATTTCTTCGCTAGGTCTTCTATGTGGAGAGTCCATTTCAGACTTGTGTCCAGGGTGATGCCCAGAATTTTTACTCCCGACGATCGTTCTGAGCTAGTTGTACAGAGTAGAAGATTTTGCGTTTTATTACTATTGATTTTCAGTTTATTAGCAGCAAACCAATTTTCAACGTCCGCAATTGCCCCTATCGACTTCTGATGCAGTGCTGCTGGATCTATGTCCTGCATCAAAAGAGAGGTATCATCAGCGTACATACATACCTCCACCCCGCCTATATTAGAAGGAAGATCATTCATCATTGTTGTGCGGACACTAAATATTGTTGACTCTCCATATATCCTATAATTCTAGACGCAATAACATGCTCAAAAACCTTTGACACCGCCGGCAGAATACTAATCGGTCTATAATTTTGACAGTCATTAACGTCATCCTTTTTATGTATAGGTACAACTCTAGACACTTTAAATAGGCTAGGAAACACACCTTGTTCTATACATTTGTTAAAAATGCTCGCCAATAGTGGGGATATCTGCATGTACACCTCTTTCAGAAGACATGTCGAAATATCATACACATCTTTAGTATGCTTACTTTTAATTTTTTGAATCGTTTGTTCTACTTCTATGGGCGTAATGGGTATGAAGTAGAAGGAGGATGCATTTCCCAGTATGAGATTATGAAGAAACTCTGTTGATGAGTGTTTGGATTGTATGCCCATCGCAATGGTTTCGCCAACCTCACAAAAATATGTATTCAAGCTAATAGCCGACAAAGAGGTGTTACTATTTTTTTGTTTATCTTCAGGTTTGAGTTCTCTCTTTATTACGTCCCATATTGCTTTGGTCTTGTTGCTTGATCTCATTATGTACTCTGAGTTTGATTCTTGTTTGATTTCATTTATCCTGCACAAATAATTTTTTTTGAGTTGTCGATATTCTCTATAATAATCTGGATTTTTTGAAACCTTTGCCATAACAGCCCATGCATCCAATGTGTTCCTTAAACTGTTAATTTCTGGATTGACGTAGTTGTTTCTCGTAGCTGTCGTCGTAACTCTTTTTTTTTGGAAAACAAGCCTCAAATGCGGCCATAAAAATATTATGGAAGTAATTAAATAATTCGTTGGCATCCAGGATGTTGTTAGGTAAGTGCAGTTCCACGTCTAAGACCTCTTTAAAGTGTTGTATACTATTCGAATCCATAGTATATCCATATAATAGTATTCAAGAAGTAGATGCGGACAAAAATGGGTGCAGCATCCAAATACAAGTAGTAGGAGAAGGAAGAAGCAACCAGAGAAGCCAAACACTTGAGTAAATCATAGCTTGTATGAAGACTACATAGTTATATTTTGAAAGACCTCTTCAAAACTACTGTCCAGAAGCAAAAGGAAAATACCAAGAGCAAACAGTGAAGAAAGTAGTTTTCATTTATGGAAATAAATACATACAGATACAAGCTTGAAGCAAGAGAGCAGGTAATAAGAAAGCAGTAGTATAATTCGATCGAGAACTATTGGTGCATTGGTTGCGGCGGAACATGTTGAAAAGTTATGAAATATTACCACCGGAGTATGATTAGGGAAGTTATACAATTATAGATATACTACAGCAAAAATAGTGGTTGTAAGTTAAGCATTAGTTAGTAAAACATATTTAATCAAGATATCAAAAAGATGCGAACTTCCGTAAATTGAATAAACTGTATTACAAATCTTGAATAACCTGAAAGGATGATTGACAAGTTGTGGATTGTATTATTAATTTTTCAATATTAAGAAAAAGCGAATACATTGATAAAAACTTAACGCTGTAAACAAGAAAGTCCGCTTACGAAGCGAGCGTTAAACACAATACTAACAACGTATAATAAAAATCAGCAATTTTAATGAAGAATCCATAAAATATTTTTTCATAATACTTCTTTTTATTAACGCTGTTTAGCAGCATCAACTCCGAACCTCGTCTTAATGAAAAAATTTGGATGTTGACGCAAGCTTAGACAAACACTGAGAGCATAAAAAATTGTAATAAAACAAGCGGTCAAAAGGAGCAGAAACCTATGTGCTCGGCTGTTGGTATAACAACGGAATATTTGATTTCGGTCCGCTTATTGAAAACGCGGACGTATCGAGATCGATATTGAAATCACATTTTCTTCGCCAGTTTTCTGGAATTACGTACAAATACACACGGTGTCCAAAATAACGCGGAGAAAAATATCGTTTAAGCCTAGCAGAATCATTTAATTTTCGTATTAGTCTTTAGTTCTAATTTTAATTTAAAACTAAGAAGTTTCGTCAAAATTTTATGGCATAATTTCGTACAATGTCATATGAGATTTGTATACAGGGTGCCCAGAAACTCTCCTGACAAACGAAGACCGGAGATTCCTCAGATAATTTTAAGACAATTTAACCCAATTCACCCTAGTCCGAAAATGTCATAGGCGTCCGTTTTGGGTAGGTAAACGGTTATTTTAACGTATAACTTTTTTGTCTTTAACTTTTAAGCATTTGTGACACTATATTATTAAATTTTCAAGTATTCTAGTACTAAAAGGTACTCTTACTTTAAGTCGGTAGGATACACCGTTTTCTAGAAAAATCGATTTGAAAATTTTTCGTTTTTTCGTCATTAAAATTCAATTTATTATTTTTTGCACTAGTTCGCTCTGAACTGCCAACAGAAATAAAACCTACGTTTTTAATTGTCAAATTGTTGTCAGTTCGCGAAGTTGAAATGACGAAAGATGAAATGACGAAAAAACGAAAAATTTTCAAATCGATTTTTCTAGAAAATGGTGTATCCTACCGACTTAAAGTAAGAGTACCTTTTAATACTAGAATACCTGAAAATTTAATAATCTAGTGTCACAAATGCTTAAAAGTTAAAGACAAAAAAGTTATGCGTTAAAATAGCCATTTACCTACCCAAAACGAACGCCTATGACAAGTACTAGAAATTCGCAATTGATGTAATCGATTCATCTCTGGAGGATACCAGTTTTTGTTTTTCTAAATAGAAGCGTTCGGGAGATATTAAAAAAAAACTAATTACCAGGCGCCATCTTCAAAGAGCTCTAGCTCCCTTTGGAAGCATTTTCGGACTAGGGTGAATTGGGTTAAATTGTCTTAAAATTATCTGAGGAATCTCCGGTCTTCGTTTGTCACGAGAGTTTCTGGACACCCTGTATATTTGCATTAATAGTCCTTAATTAAGGGCCTCTGGTAAGGATGCACCACTTAACCTTCCGTTAGTCACGCATGGGTCTGATAATCCCATCATTTATAGAAAAGCGAACTACTTCCTAATAGATGGAGCCACGTGTATATCGTGATGTGACATCTAATAGTACGTTATAACCTATCTGAATCTGCACGAATATTTCGATTTCATCAATCGATGCTAGTGTTTTTGATAGCTAATTGTGTATAGATCATCAATTGGGGCCAGTAGACCCACTGCGACAAGGTATGTTGTTTTTTTTGCCATTCAATAAGCGTGCATCATTTGCTAATTGAAGGGTTATGTTTATGCTTGCGCATTTACTAACGTTATTTATTAACTATATAATCATAACCATTTGTTAATTTTATAATAATTAGAATGAACAAGAACATATTTGATCTCGAAAATCCGAACGATATAGAAGAAATACATCGGCTACTTTACGATGATGACGACTTTGGTGAAGAGGATTTCAACGAAAGTGACGATTCAGAAACAGAGGATTGTGTTGAAATGCGAGATGTCATGTCAGATACCGATCATGAGGTAGAGGACAGTGAAAATGAAGAGAATCTAGAACTAGATAATACACATTTCTTTTATGGTGAGCAGCTACACGCTAGAAAAGAAGCGTTATTATTAGACCTATTTTTGTTTTCAGGGAAAAATGGAGCACAATGGAGAAAGCAGCCTTGGAAAAAGACACATAGTCGTCCTCAGAATATTATGAGAGTGTTACCGGGTGTAACACAGACGGCAAGAGAAGCTAAAACCGAAATTGAATGCTGGAAACTCTTCTTTAGTGACGATATTTTAGATTTGATAGTTACAAATACTAACAATTATATACAAATTGTGAAAGATAAATTTCACCGAGAAAGAGATAGCCGACTCACAGATATTACAGAAATGAAAGCATGCTTTGGTTTGCTATATCTGGCAGGTGTTTT
The DNA here is from genome assembly GCA_963170755.1 of Amphimallon solstitiale. NCBI lineage: Eukaryota > Metazoa > Arthropoda > Insecta > Coleoptera > Scarabaeidae > Amphimallon > Amphimallon solstitiale. Next base: position 36,244,152 of record OY720675.1, read on the forward strand.
TCGTGGTGGGCGCCAAAACCTTCATGATATGTGGGCAACTGATGACCTTGGTATCAACATGTTTAGAATGGCGATGTCTGAAAAACGGTTTAGATTTTTAATCAGATGTATACGTTTTGACGAGAGGGCTTCAAGAGAAGATCGCAGAAAGTCTGACAAACTGGCAGCTGTTAGGCAGATGTTCACAATGTTTATCCGTAATTGTCAGCTACAATTATCTCTTGGTCAAAATGTAATAGTTGATGAACAGTTACCAGCTTTTCGAGGCCGCTTCGGCTTTCGGCAGTATATACCGTGTAAGCCTACCAAATATGGCTTGAAGATTTTTTGCCTATCTGATGCGCAGTTGTTTTATACTTCAAACATGGCATTATACTGCGGACAGCAGCCCGAGGGTCCATGCCGTCAAAACAATTCTGCTGAGGCTGTTGTTTTTAGGTTGGCTGAACCAATTTATGGATCTGGACGAAACATTACGGCAGACAATTGGTTCACTAGCTTGAGTCTAGTGCAAGAGTTAGAAAAGAAGAAACTATCATACGTAGGAACAATAAGAAAGAACAGACGGGAAATTCCATCGAACTTTGTAACAGCGAAAGGTCGTGAGCAATATGATAGCGTTTTTGGTTTTTCAAAAAATGAAACAATTGTATCATATGTTCCAAAAGCAGGAAAGACAGTTGTTCTATTATCAAGTCTTCATGTATCATCCAATGAAGTGTCTAATAACATACATAAAAAGCCGGAAATAATACTTCATTATAATGATACCAAGTCTGGGGTAGATGTGATGGATAAGCTATGCGCTAGTTATAATGTGGCTAGAGCGACGAGAAGATGGTCTATGGTAATCTTTTACCATCTTTTGAATACAGCTGGAATAAAATCAAGAGTCATTTTTCTCGCGAATGGTAATCAATACTCAGATAGGCGGGCATATTTGAAAAAATTGGCTATGACTTTATTATCCGGGCAGCTACAAAGGAAGTCGCTAATAACAAGTCTACCGGATGATCTGAAAAGTATGTTGAAGAAGTATAAACCGCAAGTAGTTACTAATAACGTTAAAACTGCTTCTGTTCCTACCAGCTCAAAAAGGAAACGATATCAGCCTTGCTACCAAGCCTCTAAAAAAGACTGTCGTACCAAGTTTACATGTGAAAAATGTCACGTGTACCTATGTTTTAATCAACATGTGAAAACAGTTTGTGAAAATTGCTTAATTTGTAATACCACAGAAAATATAATAATGGATTCTGTATAATGTTCTCTTATATTGTATATTGTAATAAAATATTATTTTCTTTCTAATAAAAGTTAAGTAGTATGTTCACTTAATGTTAAAATGTTATATATAATGGATCTCCTATACATAAGGTAAACAGATAAGTGAAAAAATACAAAACCAACACCATGGGTTTATCAGTCCCATCGCGACTACTAACGTTGCAAACATCAGCGCGCCTAACGGAAGGTTAAGGTGCTCCTATTACGGTCGAAACTAGATAACACCAATTAGTACTATAAAAATTACACTCCACTGGTTAATTAATGTTCACTTGTTACGAAGGCACATCAGTTCAGTAGATTACACTTGCCTCCATTAATCAACCCAGATATGGATTGTAAGTAGCGAAATATTAATTCTTTAGTGCTTTATAGACTAATATATGTTACTTACATAAATTGGACATTATAAGTCGTAGAGACAAAGACGCTCGGACAACAGCTAATAAATGTCTTGAAATCGGCTACTGCAGTAGGTATATTACCGTTGAAATGGAAAAAAATGGGTTGACTTAGCGATTCAAGGAAAATGTACAACTAACCAAGAGATGGCGGCGCACAGTGGTCATTTTTTAAATTTAAGGTGGAAATAAATATGGCATATGAGAAACCCCCCATCTAGCCCACATGCAATTTGTTATTGACATTCAAATTGTAAATACATTCAATATATATAATATATACTGAGTGTTTAAAAAAAAAGGACGAGTTAATTGACCTTTATTATTGGACGATTAGAATGAGTGATACACCAAATAAAATGGGTGAAAATAGACTATAAAACAAAATAAAAGCGAAATATAATAAAATATGAAGCATTATCGACAGATTACTTCTTCATTTTTGATTGGCTCTAAGAGCTTAAAACGCTTAAGCCTTATGAATTATTTTATCAGTTCGTTTTATAGCCCACATCTGACCATTTAATTTGCCTTTTAAATTATTAAAATCGACTTATACATAAAGCCCCAACAGACTCGTTTTTTTTATTACAAGACACCCTATATATATTTTTGACATGTTTTAGTTGTCACTCATAAGCCCACCTTAGTTTTTCAAACAGTTTCATGATATTCAAAACCATATGATGTTCAGTTTAACTCATTTTTATTAATATTTTTAACAGAAAAAGCATATTTATTTCTAATCGTAGTGTAAAGAAAAAATATATAACAACCGAACGCAAGCTGTATTAATTGCTGTCATTTTTTCCCTCTTTTTCGTCATCATCCTCATCACTGTCATTGCTATTCTCTGAAAAATTTTTGGGCAAGTGAGGCCCTTTGAGCAATTTAAGGACAGCTTCATCTAAGGGTTCTTTATTGGAACTTGCACCTACACATTGCGATAAAGATGAAATATAGGGATCGGACGATAATAAGAGGCCACAAAACACATCTCTCATTGTTCTTTCTCTTGAAAACGTCCTAGCATTAAATTCCCTATATTTTCTGAAATCTTTGTTATGGGATTCAAGAGCCTCCACTGAAAACATTCCAATGTGAAGAGGAACTGATTTCACGATTTCCGGTCCATGAATTAGGATTCTATGAAGGCTTGAAGGCGTATAATACCATGGATAAAGCTCCACAAACATTTTCGCTGTTCATGTGCAATACTCAGCGAATGCCTCTGCATGCACTTCATACCCAGAACACATTGTTGTCAGGATTACGTGAAGACGTTTGAGAAACTCATCATTCAGCCCTTAAAAATTATTTATGCATAATAAAAAAAATATTATAAAACTAAAAGACAATTTGGTAAATAGAAAATTAAAAAGAAATACCAACCTGTTATTAAAGATGTAAGTTGATATTTACGGAAAAATATTCGGGCGGTATTTCCGTCATTGGTTGTGCTATAACCCTGCTTTGGAATGTCGACCAACAAACTCAGCTTTTCTCATAGCTTCCTGATTATCTCTTCCTTTCTTTCTTTTACTAGCTTTTTCTCGTTCTCCTCTCGTATCTGCCATTTTTTAACACCATCTTATGAGAAATGTGGAGACAACACTCTAAGCACCTTATCCAGGTATGGACACTGGAGATACCATAGTCGTACAATCTTTCGTCTGGTGGAAGTGACATTATTAAGTCTAGATTATTCATAACTTTTGGTGTAGCACGACAAATACCACAAGTCTGCGTTGAAGAACTACTAACCACACCAAACATCTTCCCATCTATCATGGTCATTTTAAAGGAATAATTAATAAGTATTTGATGATCTTCAACAAAGCATACAATTGGTTCAATTCTTATCTGACTTTCAATATTTTCTATTTCTTGTTTTGATAATTCTGGTGTTTCCTTCTCAAAAGTCAATTTTATTGATCTGCAGAACCTGGTGGAGGATGGTTGTGGATTTTGCCGCACTATGACATTATTATCTGATACCATCTGCAGTGGAACTAGATATACCGAAAATAAAACAGAATCAGTTTTTGAAGAATCATTTTGACCAATAAACTGCTGCTTATATGTGGAGTCTCGAGCACTGCCATCGCATCCCCATTTAAACAAAAGATTAAATTTATTTGAGAAATTTAAGGAAGAAGTAGAAAAAACATTTTTTTCGACTCAACAATTCTTTTTGCTGTATGATTAACTAGGTCTTGCAGATTTACCTCGGCGGATATGTCTGTGGTCACAATGGAAGTTTCAGCGGGATAACATATTTTCTTGGCCCCTAGAAGAACATTGTAATTAGGATAAATGTTGGCATGTCGGTGTTTCGCTCCCTGCTCCATTAAAATGTAAGATTTTTTTGTGAATCGTTCAACAACGCAAAGGGCAAGAGCTTCATCTGGAGTATACTTGATGAGCTTCGTGGTTGGAGTGGTAATTGCCTTTTTAATTTTAGTAGCTCTCCTCGGTGAATATTCTGATACTTCTTGCACTATTTTAGAAGCATTTCTACGACCAGATTACTCAATAGTCCAGTCATTATATACATTTGAATAAGAAAATTAACCGAACAAGCCAAATTTTTTATATGATGTTGGAGGGGGTCAGGACAGCTTAATTTGAAGTTTTCGACCGAAACCCCTCAGGGCGTTTTCCGCCATCTTGAAAATAAGGGTGAATTTTTGTTTCCTTTGTAACTCGGCTCCTCGTCGCGTCGTCCTACGGAGAAGTTGTTTTGGGTAGTTTTTGTTCCCTTTTTTATTCTCTATAATTGATGTTATATAACTTTTTTACCTAACATCTGCCGTTCTCGAGATATCAGCAAAAATAGGAAAAAAATTGGGTTTCGGTTTCAATTTTTTCCCTATTTATCGCCATATACAGCGAAAAATATCTATCATGAAGCATGTAGAGCAAGTTCGTAACTAAAATTTGAGGTTTCGGGTTTCCTCGGCTTACGCACACCATCCAAATTTATAAGTGTGCTTACATTGTATAGGAGATTGTTATGCAGTTGTTTCGCGAATGTCAGTGTGAGCGTACGTATTTACTATCGTTGTGAAAATGGGCGATTGCTTTATTTGCAAAAAACCTTTGATCGAAGACATTTATATGACGAAGAAGAAAGCTGTCCAATCTCTTTTAGCGGCTAGCATTAAAAGAGGACATGAGGATTATCAGCGTATGTTACAAACTGTCGATTCAGTGAGTGTTCACCATGCGTGCTACAAACAATACAGCAACGAAAGACTAGCGTCGATTGCTTATCGACGAAGGACATCTGCATTGAGGCATTCGGAAGGACTCGAGGAACCAGAAGCAGAACCGCTGCTTGAGCCTGTCTTTGATTTCAAAAATAAACGCTTATTTTGTGCAGAAGTAATAGAAGAAGAAGGGAAAGTACAACATCGAAAACGAAAACGAATTAGTGTGGTGAAAGACAGATCGATGAAAGAAAAAATTATGCAACACCTTGCTGGATGCGATGGTGATTTTGCTGTTTCAATCAAGAACCGTATCCAGCATGTACCTGATCTCGTCGCCGCTGGATCTCGGTACCATCGCAAATGCATTACTCATGTGTATTATTTTACAAACGTCGGGATCAACGTTCAGCAAGCTTTCGAGGACGCAGATACTTTGATTGTAACCACGGCACTCGAAGAAGCGTCCAAGTATGACTCCGTTGAAATCGTCGGCGAAGACATTGATCTTTTGGTTTTACTTACCGGACTGGCACAACAGAACACAAACATCTTCTTCCGAAAACCAGCGAAAAGAAATACACCAGCAGCATTGTACTCTCCAACTAGTCTAAAGCACGGCAAGACCATTCAGGACAACATACTCTTCCTTCATGCTTTCAGCGGTTGCGATACCACAGCGTCTTTTTTCAATATTGGGAAATCCAAATTCATAAAAACTATGGAAGACCATGCGGATTGGTATCATCGGTTGAACTATTCAAAAGAAAAAACGTCGATCCGGAGATTTTGGCATCCACAGGAGAACGATTCCTCATCGCCCTGTACGGCGGTAATAAGGACGACAAATACATCAATATTTTACGATACCGGCGCTTCACAAAATTGATCACCAAAAACAGATTCAATCTGTCATCACTTCCACCAACTAAGAACGCAGCACGGCAGCACGTCTTCCGTACATATCACCAAGTACAAAGTTGGCTCGGATTATACAAAGATCCGGAGGAATGGGGTTGGCGACGAACACACCAAGGACTAGAACCAATCACAAGCACAGCCGAACCCGTGCCAACCGAGCTTCTAAAGCTTGTATCGTGTAAATGTAAACAAAAGTGTGGAGCTGGTTGTGGGTGCAGGAAAGCAGGCATTACGTGTTCCACGATTTGTCTTAATTGCAGTGGGCAAACATGCGACAACGCCGCCAAAGTCGACTACCTACATGACAGTGAATCAGACGAAGAGGATGATGCGACCGTCGAAGACAACGTAGCTCAAGAATCTCCACGTCTCGAAGAGGATGCTGAACAAGAGCAATATGAACAAGCAGGACCGTCGAAAAGAAGGAAGACATGAATATCTTTTTTACCTGTAAAAAATGTTGCCTAATAAATTTTATACATGTGATTCATAATTTCACTGTTTTCTTTACTTTTATTTTATTTCAATAATTATATTCAGAACGGTGAATCCGTAACAACGTATCTATTCAATCGCGCGAGCCATAGAATCAAAACTTCGCACGGACTTGCCGACTTTGCGGCAAACTAGAACTCGTAATTTTGAAAATGGAGGGTAAAAAAAAATACAATTTTTTAGGTACGAACGTGCTCTACCATTTTGGTAATAGACATTTTTTGGCTATGTGTGACGATAAAGAAGAAAAAAAATAAAAACCGAGCTTGTACCCCAAATTATGTCCTATTTTTGCCGATATCTCGAGAACGGCAGATGTTAGGTGAAAAAGTTATATAACATCAATTATAGAGAATAAAAAAGGGAACAAAAAATACCTAAACAACTTCCCCGTAGGACGACGAGGAGCCGAGTTACAAAGGAAACAAGAATTCACCCTTATTTTCAAGATGGCGGAAAACGCCCTGAGGGGTTTCGGTCGAAAACTTTAAATTAAGCTGTCCTGACCCCATCCAACATCATATAAAAAAATTGGCTTGTTCGGTTCATTTTCTAATTCAGGGCCTATTTTCGGACAGTATGACTGGATTACAAGAATTTTTCGAGTTGCGAATGCCAATTTCGCTGTAGAATAACTTTCCAATAATAGCTTTATTTTTTGTTTTTTTTCGTTTATTGTCAAGTTCCGTAAAAGATTTGGATGGTCTACTTCTGCTCGGACCGGGTTCTTGTAGATCTGTTTCAAAAAACTGTATAGACTCACGTAACCAGGCTTGATGTCTATATTCAAACACTTTGCGTCTGCGATTACTGCGTTTCCACATTCTCGTTACAGAACTGTTAAAGGAATTTACCAATTTCTCAACTACAACACATTTGTCACACTCCGGAGATTGGTGTAAATTAAGCCTATCCAATACCAAATTCAAAACAGAAGCATTTTTCTCTTCCAGCGATACTGGCTGGCACCAGATGACAAACAAATCACACCTTCGTATTGCCATAGTTTCTGAAATTGTATATTATTCAACGAGCATATAAAGCAGTCTGTATTACACAAGGATGAAGTTTTTTTTTTTTGTGAATTGCATACCTAATCCTATTCATATTCTACGCCTGTGGAAATCATATTCAGCGTAATATGAATAGAATTATGTATCTATGAACACAGCATTCTGCATACTCTTTAAATTCGTTATTCCAAGAAAAACTACAATTTCCGAGTAGTTGTGATTTATTATTTTTTTAGTATATAAGATTTTAAAATAATTATATTTTGTGTATGGTGAGTACTTACGTTACGCTTTGTTACTGCGTATTTACTTTTTAGAAAATCTTTGTAGAATTACCAAAATGAACCATGGAAATGCACTGATGGTATGACTCTAAACTCATAAATCGCTCAAATTAAATATGTCGTACTTTTTGTTTATTGTCATAGCGACGGGCGATTAGGTATAACAATTCTGGTACAAAAAAAAACGGTTTTACAAACTGTCTCTTTCAAGATAAAATCATTGGAAATATATATTTTCATAATCAATTTTGCGATTTATTTCCACTTAAAATTTAAAAAATGACCACTGTGGCGGTGCCTGTAAAACTTAATGTAAAATTATATAATAATGATGGGAATAATGCAAATAAAATTACAACAATATACTGCGAAACAAGAACTAAGTATTAGGAAAATATTATATACTATAACAAAAGTTGTGAGTTCGAGTTTCATATAAATCGAAAATTGTTTGTATACAGTATGTTTCATTTTACTTGAATACACTTAAATAAATTGTTTATTAATAACGAAATTAGTATAAAACTTTTACTAGTGATAGAGGCCGTTAGGTTTAACATTTTTTTGGAAACCAAATTCGACCAACTATGATTAAAATAAAAACTAGTCTTTCAACTAAAGTCATGATAGCGATGAAGATAGAGCAAAAAAGTATTTTAATAAGTTGTTACTAATCACTAAAGTCGACCATATACGAAGTTTCGTTGGGAAAGAAGTAAAAGTTTTATATTAATTGCGTTATTAATAAACAATTTATTCACTTTATTATATTATACAAAATTCTATTATGTCATTTTTAAAAATTTTACTTTAAGAACAAAATTACCAAATTTAATCGCCTAGTAGAAAGAAATCCGATGATCTAGGGTTGCGGCTCAATTATCTTATAAATGACAACATTTAACTTACGTACAAATTGTGTGTAGCTTTTACCGTTTTTTTAGATATCCACGTATATATTGTACAGAATTAACTTAATACAGTCATAAAAGTGTACATTTTAGTTTTATCTCTTAAGTATCTATACGTATAACATTAACTATTTAAAACGTTATAAAAATTAACTACCGCATAAAAGATATTGAAGAGGTACAGGAAAGTATCCATTTAATTTTTGATATGTACTTTGGTGTCTTATTCGTGGAAGATTTTGTGAAGATTTTTATAATATGAGAGTATTTTACATATTTTTAATGATATATTCTGAAATATTAGATAATAAAAGTGTATAATTCAGAACATATAAAAAATTTTAATTTTCTATAGATGATATAATTATTATCAGGACGAAGTAAGTTTGGATATTAAAAGTACATCGTTGCTAGTAATGAATATTTTTGATAGTAAGGCAATTTATATATATTTTACAAAATGAAAATTTCTTGTTATTTTTATGTAAATTCATGAACCACTTTGGGAATAAAATAAAACATTGTTAGTGCATACATTTGCTATACTATTATAATAGCACCCTCGAGCCTTGGTGACATCTGCCTGGGAGCTCTTTTTCTATAGTTTTTCATATTCAACACTGATTTATCATATGCAGCACATGCGCTGGCATACTAATGACCTGACGCCAAAGCCTACAATAATTGACCTTAAGCTGTAGAGATATGCTCTTTTCATAAAATAATACCTTTATTTACAATTTTAGTTGAATTGTTTGTTATTAATTATTAAAAAACAAAACATTATTGCGATTGTAGTTGCTATATCAAAGACTCGTGAACTAATTATATTATAATCAGCTGTGTTATGATATGAATTTTTGATATGTACAGCTTACTGCTTGGTTTTCTTATTACCAATGCGGCTATGGAAACCTTGGCCCCCTACCCTTGAAAGCTCTATTTTGAAGAGCAAGTCATAACTGGATTACGAACATGATGGGCTTTTTCAGAGTTCCATGCTAACAAAGTTTTTTCCGTCTGTATCGAAATACCGAGGTTGTAGTCATTAAATACAAATATCAAAATCTCTTAATAAGTTCGACATTTTTATACAATTACAATATTGTAATTATATGTTTTTAAAAGCAATTTATAAAATGCTTTATGCATATATTTTTCTTTACGGAAAGTTGAATTATGTGACATATCAAATAATGGGTCGAGACTGTGGCTAAAAATCTGAAACTAAATGCGAAAGGAAAAATCTCTTACCACAAAAATTAAAAAGATATTAAAAAAAATTATATACGTATTTCGGCAACTAAGTTGAGATATGTAGAGAAACAGAAAAGGGTGTTAAACGTAGTGTTTTTGGCTAAGGTGTAATTTTTATGTTTCGATTTCTACTGAAGATGGCAACTTAGTTGCCAAAATACGAATATAGTTTTTTAATATCTTTTTAATTTTTGTGGTAAAGGATTTTTCCTTTTCTATATAGTGTGTTAGTCCTCTTAGCCTCAAAATAAAATATCCCCCGTTGACGAGAATTCGATGTCTTGGAACATTCAAGTTAACTTTATTCAGCAGTCATGCACAGTTAATATGATTACGTAGAAGACTAAATATAAATTTAACAGTAAGGTTGATTCTTCTATCATTTAGCGAAGTAAATAGTTCTTAAAAAATAAAAAATAGCAATCATTACATATCCTGTTACAATTTGCACAACATATAGAGATAGGAGTCTATACCGGGCTATAAGGGTTTGTAGTATCATAATAATGGACTTTTTTTCTGTTTGTTATTCCACAATTAGCAAATGTTGCTTTATTTGTGAAAAGCACATGGTCTAGAAAATTTATATCTTGTCGTAATTGTAAAAGTATCCATTCATCTTTTCAAAATCCGTTTGTAATAAGTCTTAGTAATTTTGAATTCTGTAAGGCTGAAATTTATGTTTCTTTTAAAATCCTACTCACATCAGTGACTTCTATCCCATGTTTCGAAATTATCTTTGTAAATACGTGCGGACATTCCACAATAGACTGGACGACTCTCACTTCATTATCTTCTGTAACCATACTTAAGGAACAACTTATTTATGATGTCAAACAAATAGGGGGTGATCTTATTGTAAAAAATAATATGATCCCATAAAAAATTAGCTTATTAATATGGAGAAACAGAAATATTACGATAGGAACTTCAGGAAAATAGTGAACTTATGCGAAGAAGGTGTCTACATTTAAGAAAACCAGTAAATGATAAAATTCGGAACTAGGTTATGGATTTGTAACAGTTGCAACGTTGGACAAAATGGCAATTCCTTGATTTCGGAGGAACTTCTCTTACACACACCACGTTTAAATATATGGTTAATAACATCCAAAATAAATCCCTATAGTTCTCATTTGTTGAGCGATTTTACTATTTTCCATGATGTAAGTGTTCTTGTGAACTACATATCAATATGTCAGCTCTACAGGCCTTTGAGGCCCGTGGATTTTATCCACTATTCGTTTCCACCTTTTCCGGTTCTTCACACTTTCTTTCCAGTCATCAACTCTTTCCTCTTCGATATCTTTAATCACTTCTTGTATCCACTTTTCCTTGGATGACTTCTTTTCTGTTTAACACCTTCTTCTCCGTGTAATCCTTTCCTCATAATTCTCTGCTCCGGCTGCTGAATTTATGTCCCAACCATCTAGCTCTTGGTGATGGAATAGTTTGTGTTACATTTGGTTTTCTATACATTTCTTCTAAGTCTATGTTTGGTCTTCTTCACCATTTGTTATCCTGCTCATTGACTCCTCCAAAAAATTTCCACAGAACTCTCCTTTTTCGGATTTTAAGCTTTTCTTCGTTTTGTTTTGTTATTGGCCATGTTTCACTAGCGTATAGTACTGCTGGTCGAATTATCGAATGATATGTCCAAATCTTAGATGTTCTACGTACGTTTTTTGCTCAGTATTCTTGTTGCTGCTCTCTTCCTTCTTATACGATCCGTTTGTCAATGCCTTTCCTTTCTTGATTTTTGCTGGTCACTGTCACACCCCAATCATCTAACTGCTTCACTTTCGAAATTATATTTCTTTTGACTTGATTTAAATCTGGTATAGGTATTTTCTTCTGCAACGTTCGTTCTTATTTCATCAAATTATTTGTGATATATTTGGTTTTCCATAAATTTTTTCCAGTGGTCTACGACTCCGCAAAAAATGTAAACAAAAAATTAATATAAAAAGAGTTATAAGCTGTTCGAATCGAGACGCGACTTATGGCCCACCCGGTAAAATAATTTGCTTTCAGATACCCCTACAATGTATTCCAGTACAATATGGTTCGGTGCGCGTAGTTAAGTTTTTCAAGTATTTCTGGATCTGTTAAGCTTGAAAATGAAAGCCCGTTTTATCTGGAATAGGAAATTAATCAGTTCTAATATAGTTCTAAGATCTCAAATCAGTCATGTAACATACAATTTGACAAATATAGTTATCACCATGGTTTCTTCTATTCCCTAAAAGGTATGAAATATTAATAAACGTATAATCAAATCTTATGTTAAATAAAAACAATAAAGTAACCATAAAATAAATATACTGATTAATCCAAAATCTCTTCTTATTAAACATTCATTCAAAATTATTTACTATTCAATTAATTTAAGGTGTAGTTAAAATTAATAGTTATTTAAGATACAAGTGTAAAAAGTCATTCTTTAGTGCACGAGCGACGTAGTTAAAAACACGAGCGTAGCGAGTGTTTTTAAAGTCGTGAGTGCACTAAAGAGACTTTTTACACGTGTATTTTACAACGTTTTATCTACGATCATGCCAATTTTGGTCAGAAATAGTCAATTTTTATGAATACTTGTAGTATATCGATCTTTTAATAAATGTCACTTTGACGGGTTTTCATTATTCAAGTACTCCTATGCTATCATGTAGACTGTCATGTTGGATGTTATTCTGTCACTCTATTACCTGCTATTACTAAGGAAACAACGGTATCAACAAACTTCATTAGTATGTCATTGTTGCTTCTGAAATTATTAATTTAATCTGTTAAATATAAAGTATAAAATGATTGATAATGATCATAGTGATACAATTGTAGAGATCGCACAAACGGCTACAGCGAGTCTAATACCAGAAAAATCAAGAAAACAGTATGAATTGGTATATAAACGATTCAACGCCTGGTGTATTTCAATGAAAGTGGAGAATCTTACGGAAAATGTGTTCCTTGCTTATTTTTCAAAAAGGGCTAAGGATATAAAGCCATCAAGTCTATGGTCGGAATATTCCATGGTGAAATCCCTCCTATTAGCCGAAAAAGACATCGATCTTAAGCAGTTTTCGAAGTTAACCGCTTATATGAGGCGCCAATCTGTAGGATATCGTCCCAAGAAATCCAAAGTATTCAGTAAAAATGATATATTCAAATTTATAAATGACGCACCTGATAGATTTTTAGTGATGAAGGTATTTTAATGCAACATTTTCTTTGAGTGGTCAGTGACTAAAATTAGACACTTTTTAATTTTAGGTTGTAGCACTTTTTGGTATTGCGGGTGCTTGTAGAAGAGATGAGTTTCATAAAATGAGCATAGATGATGTAGAAGATGTTGGTAATATGTTGATAGTCAAAATTCCAACATCTAAAACCAATAAGCCTCGATGTTTTATTATTGGCACTGAAACGAGAGATATGAAAAATATGGTTGAAATATACAGAAAATACGTCAGCCTAAGATCACCAGCAACAGCACATAATCGACTGTTTGTCAGTTACAATAATGGAAAGTGTTCTGTTCAGCCTATAGGTATTAATACTTTTGGAAAAATACCAAGCCAAATAGCTAGTTATCTGAAGTTGCTTAATCCGCACGAGTATACTGGCCATAGTTTTAGACGGTCATCTACCACCATACTTGCAGATGCAGGAGCAGATGTTCTAGAATTAAAAAGACATGGTGGTTGGAAGTCATCAACGGTGGCAGAATCTTACGTGGAAGAATCCGTTCAACATAAGGTCGCGATATCAAATCAAATTTTGGGCAGAGGTCCAGCTGAGACGGTGGCAGCATCTTACGTGGAAGAATCCGTTCAACACGAGGTCGCGATATCAAATCAAATTTTGGGTAAAGGTGCAGCTGAAGAAGCAAACTCAAGCAATGCTACTACCGATATACTTCCTTCTACATCAAGAAGTCACGAGATTCCTCAAATTCTTATTAAAAATTGTACTAATTGTAAAGTAAATGTACATATTTACAGAAATGAATAAAATATCTTACTGATATTTTTCTTATTATTCTATTAGTTAAAATTGTGCAATAAAACCCGTGCAATAAAAACTTTTATTGCACGGGTTCAATAAATGCTAACTTTTTACCCTAAAAATCATGCAAAAAGCTATCACTTTTTACATGATCGTAGATAAAATATTTTAAGTGCGATAGTGCTTGTGCTTTATTGGAACTATGAAACCTATAAGCATTTTGTGAGTCTAAATAGTACAAAAATTATTTATTGAATATCAAGAAGAGCAAATATCGAATATGGACGAAAAGTTTCTAGCGGTAATACATTTTACCAATGGAAACTCCTAAAAATTTCAAAAACGAAGTCAGAAAGCATATAGTGACTGCATTTACCTATTATAAATCTCAGAAAACAGTGTTTAATAAAAGAAAAGAATTTAGCACCAAAGATTGCGTTTTTAATTTAAAATTAGAGTTCAAAATATTATGTAAACGATAAAAACAAAAATAGAATAGCTCATGTCTGTAAATCTCGTGAAACGGTTAAAAATAAAAAAAAAATGAATGAAGTAGGAAACTAACTATTCAGCCTTTTCATGAATAGTTATTAGCAAAATTGACATCGGAGATTGTCTGCAATTATCTTTGAAACATTGATCATCTGATACTACGGTAACATATCATTAAATTGGCAGGTGTCACACGAATGAGATGTCGGATATGTAAATCAATTCCAAGCAACAACCATCCAACCGATATCGGTGTAAATGTATAAATGAAGTGACGCGTTTGCATCACGGCAGTTGTGAATAATGTAGCGTATCTCTAATGGAACAAAACTGAAACACACACGACGCACATTCTGTACATTCTACGGTTCAATTTTTAAACACTTTCCGAGCACTTTTTCCTAAATTTGAGAACTGCAATGATATAACTTTTATTTAGGAAACTTCAGCGTTGCTCAAACAGAAAGTACTTAATGCTTATAATGCATAAATTACTTAAAACTTTGAAAAGGTGTACTACAATATTTAAGAACTAATATAAAATGAATGTCTGAGAAATGGTTTACCTACATTTCTAAAGCATTCGGTCATATTCATAATGGCCTTATAGCTACTAAACTTAGTTATTGTCTTCAACAATATAAATATTCATTATATACGTAATTATGTGATTAGCGGATATATGCTGCATGACATGGAAAGTGCAACACCAAGAATGGGTGCGAATTTTTTGACCAAACTTGGTAGAAACGTATAACTAGTCAAAAGCAATAATTGATTAAAATTTTGTTGCGATAGATCAAGTGGTCATGACACATCTGACACTTCATTCAGTTTTCGCTGACATTAATGTGTGGTGTATTAATTGTTTGTTTGAAATTAATTTCAACGGTTTTGTCTTATTATACCTTTGTTTAACGTGTTTAAAGAGTTTTATTATGCCTAGAGTGCGGCAACGTGGAAATTATCGCCAATTAAGCGAATTCGACAGAGGTCGCATTGTTGGTTTGCGAGAAGGTGGTTTTTCATACAGGGAAATTGCAAATCGCCTTAACCGGAACCAATCCACCATTATGCGCTGTTATCAATCATGGACTAGGGAAGGTCAGGAAAGACGCCAAAGAGGAACCGCAGGCCGAAGAAGAACTAATGAGATACAGGACCGCCGCCTTCGCTTAATGGCACTAAGAGACAGGTTTTCCAGTACCAGATCAATTGCTGACGTGTGGTTAGGTAATATTGGTCGTCCTGTAACCCTTCGAACCGTTTATCGTCGAATTAGGGGTTTCGGCTTACAATCTTATCGTCCACATCTTGTGTTACCACTTACGGCTCAACACCGACAGCAACGTTTGGAGTGGTGTAGATTGCGACTGCACTGGAACGTGGAGTGGCACAGGGTGGTATTCAGTGATGAATCTCGATTTTGTCTAGGGATGCATGATGGCCGTATGAGGGTCAGACGAAGACGTGGGGAACGTCGTGATATTCAGTTTTCCGTTGAAAGGCATGTGCATCGAGCAGTGGGTGTTATGGTATGGGGTGCTATAGCATATGGGAGTAGGTCTCAATTGGTGTTCATCCAAACCACCATGAACGCCCAGCGTTACATTGATGAGGTGGTAGAACCCCATATTCTACCATATCTTCAAACGCTCGAAGACCCACTTTTCCAGCAGGATAATGCCCCTCCCCACGTAGCGAGAATTTCTATAAATCGCTTGGAAGAGGCTTATGTCAATATCTTGCCATGGCCACCCAAATCCCCCGACCTCTCGCCAATAGAACATGTGTGGGACATTATGGGACGAAAACTTATGAATTTAGCCAATCCCCCGCAGACACTAATAGCTCTCCGGCATGAATTACAGGTTGCTTGGGACACCATACCCCAAGAGGATATCGACCACCTAGTCGAATCAATGCCACGAAGAGTGAGGGAGTGTGACACTAATAGGGGCGGTTCAACACATTATTAATAAAAATTATGTTAAATTGTGTTAGTAGTTTGTTTTTTTTCTTTGAAATTTTAATCACTTATTGCCTTTGACTAGTTATACGTTTCTACCAAGTTTGGTCAAAAAATCCGCACCCCTTCTTGGTGTTGCAGTTTCCATGTCATGCAGTATACATTCTCTCATGTCATTAATAAACATTATAAACACTAGTGTGCCCAAAATTTAGCCTTGGGCCATTTCAAGACTTGTATCATAGAAATTTAACTTCACAGTTATTAGTATTGAGTCTACTGCTTTTGATTTAAGAATGATACTATTGGATTCAATACATAAATGATTTGCTTTTTTGACAATAAGTATATTAAGGGCCGAATCAAAAAAAAATATTTGTAACTCATCAAAAATGTCTAAATTTTTAGGGCCAAAGTGTAGTTAAAGTCGGTACATAACTTTGTTTATCCTATACGCAGTTACGTAAATGCCAGTTTAAGGTTCCTCCAAAAAAACGATAAAATGCAAATAGTTACAACCTTTGTTAGAGAAAGAATTGCAATTGATAAGATTTTCTATGGCGATGTTTTTGTTTTGTGAATAGCACGCCTTTATGTGGTAAAGGTCGACAACCTCGGTGCATTACTATGTTTGTTTTTTTCGGTAAATAGAAGTATATTATTTTGAAACGTAAATTACTCTTACGAAAATTATTATGTTTGTATATTAACAGCGACACGCTCGGACTCGAGAAAAGAAAAATCAATTTCTCGTCACTGCGTGCACATTGTACCGCGATTTTTCATTTCATTACTTTAATAATCGTTTTATTAATTCAATTGTTGTTTTAATATGGAAAATTAGCTAATTGGCTAATATGCTGTAACGTCAGTAGTTTCAATGGTTTTGTATTTTAGGGTCGGTTGCACAAATGGAAATTAAAATTGCACAAAACGAACAAAACACACACCATATTTGCTTTTTCAATAAATTATACATGAGTGTAGATAATGAAATCTATATACGTAATCAAATCTATTAGCCAAATTACAAAATTGTATTTAGGTGTCGGCAAGACTACAAAAAAACAAAAATATCATAATATAGAAGTAAAAGCGTGATAATGTGTTTGAATACAGTTCCATGACCAGGCAAGTTCAACTAACAATTTGCTTCGAATATAAGTATTTAAACATGTTCTTTCTAAAGACAGGCACAGGCAGTTACTTCAACTCACCAGGAACGGAATTATACAGTTTAGAAATTGTCTAGGAGAAATTTTTTTCATAATAAGCTGTTCTATAGGGTGGAATAGAAATAATGCTTTAAATATGATATTGATATTATCAACATCAGTCTTTTACTTAATTTTAAAACTTCTAAATATGCTGGTTTGTTCAAAGCAATAACCTTATGGCAAAAAACATTACCAGTAATACCTATACCTATTTTCCATCTTTAACCATCTCACATCAGACAAGTTATGCGATATAGGAGTATATATTCGAATTCCGATTATGATAGGAATTCTCTTTAGCACTTTAATGCCAACGATCTCGTCTCTTGAAATCCATCGATTGAACATTTTGTGTATAATACCAGTTTGGTATACTTTATTTTTTATTCCAACTATTATTTCTCATATATTTTTAGGGTCCAGTGGTCCTGTTTCGAATTTAGAAACTTCAACAGCAATATTTTGACCCAAAGATAGAAGTTATTTTCGAGAATTTTTTCTGCAGCACGATTTTGACCAACAACATATTGCAGTCTTTGCATCTGTCAACGTTAATTCTGAAGAACTTCTCTTGAAGCATTTAAAACAGCAAGTCGTTGCATTATCTTTATTTTCTACAATAACTTCAACAATAGAAGTATTCTTAATGTGAAGTATTTTATTTTTATTAGTTTCAAGTTAATTAACCATTAAATCTTCTGCACACTGATTAGTTTCATATAAAATACCCATTGAATTGTGTTCGCTTCGTCGGTTATAATATTAATCAATACCTTTTCAGAAATATCCTCAATGTTAAATATCTGATTCTCATCAATTTTAATTGATTTTTATAGGCCAGTTGGACTATCATTTAAATCAAGCACTTCATTTTGATTAGATTGATGTGAATTAACCGTTAAATTTTCTACGCACAGATTAGTTTCATATGAAATACCAAAAAATTGTTTTCTTCCTCAGTTATAAGATAATATTAATAAATACCTTTTCCAAGTCTTCTTCAGTTGTTATTTTTCTAACTGTCTCTCTTGGTAAATCAAAAAAAGAAAGTCCAATAGGAAAATTCACACCAAACAATTCTTTGTAATGTGTATGTTGATTATTATCAAATTTAGAAAAAAATTATCGAATTAAAGAAAATTAATTAATATATCAAAATATTAAAAACAAGTTTTCTCAAAAATCCTTCGGAGGCGATTTGTTTGCTTGGATTCACGTTATAAATTGAATAAAGACCTACCCCGCTCTGCACTTATTTTTCGTTCAACTATTCCTTACTTTGTTTTAAATGAATATAAAATAAATTAAAATTAGGCAACCCACATTACAATGAATTGTTATTCTAGTAAAAATCTTTCCCGCGGTTACAAATATATAAATATTTGGTCATAAATGAATTTTTATTCGTTTAGATAATGAGTTATTATTTCAAATATTTATTATATATTCCCTATGTGTAATAAGTACTCGGACATCCCTGGCTTATTAAATTATGTGCTATGCAACCAATATTACATTTTCGATCCACTATATAGGACCCTTAAGTTTCAGTTATAAAGACGTATACATAACATAAATACAATATATTCGTACACAATTTTCAGAATTCTAAACAGTACATACTTTATATTTGTCACGTATACTACATATCGTATTAAATATGTTTCCTTACACTACTTGTATGTTTGATTTAATTAAATGCATAATCTATATTATAATATTTCGAGATCCTGGTAATAATTCTTTGTAGATACCTGTTGCGTATTCGATTATATCTGACAATATTTGTTCACGTATTAATTACATATATAAGCATATAATCCGGAAATATAAGTGCTTTAGACGACGGATTACAATCAATACCTACAGAAATTCCATTTTCCTTTGCTATCCATTCCATTTACCTCAAACACTGGCGACGGATACCTTTTCACCCTTTCCGCGAATCCCAAATATCCTTTTGTCATGTCCGTCAGATCGTCTGTGTACCATCTTTGTAACTGGATCCGGTCGCAGTTCCGAGTTGGAGACCCTCGTCCCATATAATAGGTATCTAAATTAAATGTAAAGAAGCTCTTCTCTCTGTGCGTGAACAGTCCTGGACAAGCATAATTTCAACTATCTCCGGGATTCACATTCTAGGACGTCGTTTTCAGATCAAGGAGTTCGATCAATATTTTGCTAGTTAGAACGCAACTATGAACTTCTGAAAGAAACAACTCGAAACTCTAATATGATTTATTTAATAAAATACATTTGGTAAAATATAAGATTGATTTCACATTGATTAATATTTAATCGCTTTATTTTTTCCCAAGAAAAATTAGAAGAAAAAGCTTAGAATTATAAGAATGTATTCAATGTTCAATATACCACTAACATAATATTCAAATAATGTAATTCTATAACAATGTTTTTTGAATAGACAAAAAAAAAAAAAGACGTCGTGTTTTGCACGGCAACCTATATCTGTACAATAATTCACTAAAACCTCGAATAAAAAATCAAATAATTTCGAACTTGAGATACATGAGAAACTAATTAACATCTAAACATAGTCCATAAAGCTCATACAAAATAACAGAGCACCTCAGAAGATTTATAGTAATTAATGTTATATGAATTAATTTATTCGCTCTATTTTTTTAACTCGAAAGCTAACAATTGAAGATAATATGACAAAGCAAGATAAAATTTATTCGTACAGCAATGCAGACACTATGAAAGTCAAATTAAAGCATTTAATTCCTCTACACTTCTACAGAAATTATAATATTTTATATAAAAAAGATTGAAATTGTTTAACCCAAGGATACTATTAAATTAAATGTAGGTGCAAATGTTCATTTGAAGTATTTACAAACAGCCTATCCCATAGATTTATTTTTGAGAATATATTTGGGTAAAATGTTCCTTGAGTCAGATGAACCTAATCATGGGTCGTATAGTAATGCAGATAACGTAAATAACGAATGAATCAGACCCTTACACAGTATAGCTTTCATAAGCTGATGTATGCAGTTTTAATTAAATTTGAAGTATGGGTTTTATATCTGAAAGTATTACCGTATTCGATACCTAAGTCTACTCTACTATACAGGCTGCCCATTTTCTATCTCCCCATATGGGTAACTTTCTCAACGTTAAAGATACAGGATTGGTTAATTAACAATGTTGTTAAGAAATTTAGGGAGTACTTGATAGTACTTTTAGATTTGACAATTATTGTCTACTTTTGAAGATATTTTAAAAAAAATTTAAAGCTGCCGAAATTCTCAGTTATCCATATATTCGTAACCATTAAAGATGTGATAAAAAGTAAAAATGGCGCCTTGTAGTAATTTATATGTAGAATTTAATATTCTTAGTTAAAAATTCATGGCAAACTTAATTATCGAGATTTCATAAACATTCATCAATTTTTAAAAAAACTCTTCCGCCATTTTGTTTTTTTTTGTAATTTTAACTTTGGATTCATCATTGGCGACATCAACCACCCCCGATCTAAAATTTCACATTCATAAACATAGACTCATGTAGTGTACGGAGAAGCATCAGTGACTATCAAATACCTATTGTATCCAAATGGAACAAGGAAAGACAAGATACTTCTTGTCTTTCCTTATTCCATTTGGATACAATATACATAAAAAGTGACATGTTTGTAAGATGTATTCACAGTGTACATTTATGTGAAACCTACTCAGACCGTCATCTAAAAATTTGGCAATCGTTTTGTAACTTGTTTTTTCTAACACTTCGCAAGCTAACAGATGAGGAATTCCAGGCTGATTTTCTTCTAGTTTTCCGACTATCATATTACCCATAATCGGCCTCTGCAATCTGTTGTTTCGTAATGGTCTTATATTTTCAATTTTCTGTAATTCGAAGAAAAATAATAATTTAGATATTCTTTGTTTGTTTTAAGAACTTACCGATCGATAACATGTACAGTAAAGGTTCGCTAATCCGGACCTCCATTAATCCGGACTTCCCTGTAATCCGGACAAAATTAAAAATTGTAAGTTTAACATTATGTACCTTGTAATCCGGATCGGCCATAGATCCACTACTCCGGATCGCGCGTCGTGTGTTTTCGTTAAGTACAATGAAGTCGCGGTTACATACGACACATAAACAGGGCAATCCCCGAATCAGTTTGAATCAACATGGCCGCGAAAAGAGCGCACAAAACGTTGACCATCGGCGAAAAACAAGAAATATTACAAAAGCTGAATAGTGGTGTTAGGGGAAAAGTGTTAGCAGAAAAATATGGTGTCGGAACATCCACAATTTCTGACATTAAAAAGAATAAGGAAAAAATTACTAGGTATGGACTTTTATTCATTAACTGCTAATTCATTCATTATTGTATTTTTGTATTTACACAGTTATATCGCAAGCTGTGTCTCATTACCAACACGTAGAAAAATTATCCGAAAACCAGAATATCCAGAAATGGAAAATGAATTATACAAATGGTTTCTGTTGCAGCGAGAAAGACATGCAACCATCTCAGCAAATACTTTATGCGAAAAAGCCGTCCAAATTTATTCTAAATATTATAATGACAATAAATTTATTGCTAGCAAAGGATGGATAAATAAATTTAAAAAGAGGCATGGCATTCGGCATCTTAAAGTGGTTGGAGAGAAACTATCGAGCGATTCGTTTGCGGTAGAACCTTTTTTACGAAAATTTACTGAAAAAATGAATGAGTTGAACCTACTCCCAAACCAAATATACAATGCAGATGAATCTGCATTGTTTTGGAAATTGCTGCCCGATCGAACATTGGTACACGCCGAAGAAAAAACTGCTCCAGGACGAAAAACTTCAAAAGAAAGGTTGACTTTTCTTGCCTGCTCAAACGGTGATGGTACTCATAAAGTCAAAATGATGGTCATTGGAAAAGCAAAAAATCCCAGAGCATTTAAGAATTGCGGGAGCCTCCCCGTTGAGTACTACTCAACAAAAAATGCTTGGATGACATCTGGACTTTTTGTGAAATGGTTTCATGAGTCTTTCGTTTTGCAAGTGAGAAAATTTCAGGCACACAATAATCTTAATGGAAAAGCTATTTTAGTAATTGACAATGCTCCTAGCCACGCATCAGAAACCCAGCTTACAAGTGATGATGACCAAATTGTCACTATGTTCCTACCACCCAATTGCACCCCACTTATTCAGCCCATGGACCAAAATGTGATACGTTTAACCAAACTGTATTATCGAAAGAGCCTTTTGGTCCATGTTCTGTCTTTGGAAGCAAGTGATATTACAAAGACTCTTAGAGCATTACTTTAAAGGATGCCGTATTTTTGCTTGCTGATGCTTGGGAGAAGCTTTCGCCAGATGTTATAAAAAAATGTTGGAGGAAAATACTTTGTTATTCAGCTAATAAGATCACAACAAATTCAGAAAGTGAATGGGATTCAGATGAGGATTTTCCGCTGCTTACTCTTAAAGGGAGATGGAATTTCGAACGTCAAGAATTTGTTGAACTCGGAAATATGTTACAGCGAATTAACGATGACAATTATCTACCTGAAGAAACTGAAATTGATGAATGGATCGTTGGAGATGAAGAGCGTTTGCCATTAGATAGCGATGATAGCTTCTCTTCCGAAGAAGAAGCTTCCAAAGATGAGCTGAGAATTAATAATGAAGAGGCTATTAAGAGTTTCAGCACCTGCATTCAATGGGCTGAGGAAAATAAAGTTGAATTAAACAGTTTAACTAACCTGAGAATGCTGCGACAGCGCGCGATGGAGGCTAAACAAGGCTGTATTCGTCAAACCAAAATTTCTGATTTTTTTCAGTAATATATGTAGTTAACTTTTTACGTATATTTGTATGTTATGTACTCAGATATTTTCTATAAAAGACGTGTCACCATTTATTTTGCTTTTTACTCTAGTTTTAATATTACCTCCACTAATCCGGACGTTCTCATAGTCCGAATCGAGCCAGTTTTAATTGATCCGGATTAGCGAACCTTTACTGTATGTAAATAATTCTTCCGCACAGTGGATTCGTCGGGAATTATTTTATTTGTAGACTCAGATAAAAACTTCTTTACTTAGTTTTTTCAAATGTATTGATGCTGCAATAAAGGCCTTGCACAGCTTCTACGATAAATCACTAGCCAATACGGCCGGCGTAGAAGGCCCGCTGTCCCTTGTTACTCCGCTTAGTGTTGAGGTACCGCTCTCCCTTATTCTTCTAAATTTATTGCGGATTTTGTCTTTATTGCGTTTTAGTTCTTTAAACACCATATAATTCCTAAATATAACGAATAAGTAAATATAATTGTACTTTAGATGTTCAATATTATTTTACTATAGCTGTTTTTATACACCCCTGTATATAGTTTGCAACTATCCGATATTTTATTCAGAATGCTTATCGGATTCTGTTATTATAGAAAATAAGATGTTCATCAATTATTATTCTTTATATTTTAATATTTATATTTAAATGTGTGCACTAACATATTTAAGTTATTTCTTACATGCTTGCTTTAATACTTAAGCAACGTGCTTTTCATCCTAATTAATTAAGATGAAATGATTAATAATATATATAGTTATAATAACAGCTGTAATAAAATTTAAATATTTAATGGCTGTCCTTGCTTTTTATGTATTTTATCGTTTAAACTTTTATGGATATTTGAATTAGTTAATTCAACGGTAATAGTTTTTTTTACTTCTGTTGCTGTCGTTTACTTCCAATATATTTACAATGTAGCGCACTTGAGAGATGCTGCTTCACATGATATTTTTTGGTTACATGAATCTAAAATAATGACAACAATAGAGGATTAGATATTTTATGTTTTTTGTTACTGTAGAATTTCTAGCTTTGAAAACCAGAACAGGACTTACCAACTTTGAGCACGTTTTGCTAAAGATGAAGTTTCCATCAGCTGTCAAATTTTTGTCCAATTTGATCCACTTTTCTATATTCGAAACTCGTACTGGCGGCATTTTCACAAAATATCACTTAACAAGCACCCGGGCAGTAAACACAATAATGCGAAGAAAATAATGAATAAAATTTGGGGAAGACTGTAAGTATATATACTCTCCTATCACCCCCCAAGACAGATTAGTTTATCAAACTAGGAGAAAGTTTCTGCCTTTGGTATTATAGTCTTTACCTACATTTACAATTATAATCCAGTCATACTGCATTCTGATCGTCAGTGGCCTCAGCGACAGCACAGAATAGCAGCTTTATTATTATTATCAACGACAAGGCGAAACCGGAAGAAATGGCCGGCAACCTCTCTCTCAGCGACGAAGATATTGAATCTGCAAGCCCGGCTTTGCTTGCACTACACCGGAAAATTGACAACATGAGTAAAGAACAACTCATCGCGCTACGACAACGAACTCTACAAAACGAAGAATACAAACACCTAGCTGAATACATACACAAACATACAGAGAAAAATCTACACTCAGAGACCAGCGAAGACGAAGGTGCGTTTAAAAAGCCCAGGAAACACAAACGCCCTAAGAAACATACGAAAACTCAAGAAACGACGGTACACACGGAAAACCCGTATAACGTTCTCCAGACCACCGACTCAATAACAAAAATGGACGAAGACATCGAGGTAGAAGATCACCAACAGGCCTCCACATCCAAGGACGACAAACCCGGGGTGAGTGATAATTCACATACTACACAAAAAACACAAACAGACACACCAAAAACACAAAACACCGACACACAAAAAACACACAAAATACCACCAATCATAATCACAGACACTGACAAATGGAACACCGTAAGACAACCTATTACCACACACAAAATCACAGTCACAAAAAGCAAAACAGTCAAATCAGGCATACACATAGAACCTAAAACAGAAACAGACTACAAAAACCTACACGAAACACTCAAACAACACAGCATTCAGTTTTACACTTTTCAACTACGAAGCGAAAAACCGCTGAAAGTGGTAATTCGCGGAGTAGACACACACTTAACAGACACAGACATACAGGACGATTTAACGGACAAAGGAATCCCTACACTCAAACTTACACGAATGATCGGAAAACACAAACAACCTATCCCTCTTATCCTAGTAGAACTGACGAGACAATACAAGACGATTTACGACATACACGAATGTTGCGGACTTGCAGTAACTGTTGAACCTCTACGCAGACGAACGACCATCGTACAGTGCCACAAATGTCAAAGGTACGGACATACGCAACGGAACTGCCACATCGACTACAAGTGCATGAAATGCGGAGACGGACATTCGACACACCAGTGTACCAAACCTAAAACGACACCTCCTAAATGTGCGAACTGCAATGGCGAACACTTATCCATCTGGAAATCATGTCCGAAAAATCCAAACCATAAACCGAACACCACCTACATAGACGCACCTATTCCTAAACAAAATCCTTGGACTATTAAACGTAACAATACTTACAACACAACACACACAAACACAAACAACACAGACGAACTAGCACTAATCTTAGGACGAATGCTCATTACACTACAATCGACAAACGCAACACAACAACAGATAGTAGATTTTATCAAACAGACACAAAACATTACACAACTCTTTTTCAACAGACCATAAACACATTTGCACACACTAACACAACACACAGCGTACACACACATGCACGAATTATTTAATTAAACGCAAGTTTGATTAAATAATTCCCACACTTATTATTCACTCTGGGTAAATGGATGACGAAGAGGAAAAGGAAATTCATATTTCGACCCTCATAGAAAACCACAACGACACATATGTATGAGTCATACTGTCCGAAAATAGGCCCTGAATTAGAAAATGAACCGAACAAGCCAATTTTTTTATATGATGTTGGATGGGGTCAGGACAGCTTAATTTGAAGTTTTCGACCGAAACCCCCCAGGGCGTTTTCCGCCATCTTGAAAATAAGGGTGAATTCTTGTTTCCTTTGTAACTCGGCTCCTCGTCGTCCTACGGGGAAGTTGTTTAGGTATTTTTTGTTCCCTTTTTATTCTCTATAATTGATGTTATATAACTTTTTCACCTAACATCTGCCGTTCTCGAGATATCGGCAAAAATAGGACATAATTTGGGGTACGAGCTCGGTTTTTATTTTTTTTTTCTTCTTTATCGTCACACATAGCCAAAAAATGTCTATTACCAAAATGGTAGAGCACGTTCGTACCTAAAAAATTGTATTTTTGTTTACCCTCCATTTTCAAAATTACGAGTTCTAGTTTGCCGCAAAGTCGGCATGCCGGTGCGAAGTTTTTATTCTATGGCTCGCGCGATTGAATAGATACGTTGTTACGGATTCACCGTTCTGAATATAATTATTGAAATAAAATAAAAGTAAATAAAACAGTGAAATTATGAATCACATGTATAAAATTTATTAGATGTCGCGAGCTTTCCAATAAAGTGGCTGATCAAATGATACAAAAGGAGTTCTTTGATGGCAACCCTTGCATTTTTCAACAGGCTTTCAATAAGCGAAGTGAGAATGGTGTCATAAACCGATGGCAGGGTATTGATGAACGGGAGACAAATAACATTTGAACGTTTGTACCTCAGATTGGTTGTTACTTTCTCCATGAAACCATTCCATCCCGGAATCCCCATAGAGCAATTCCATTTTCCATAAAGCCAAATTAAATCTGGTACTGTCGGTACAATTTCGTGCGAGAGTTGACGAAGATCTTCGAGATTAGCGACTTTTATGGATTGTAATCCTGCGGATTTATGTTTACAATACGACTGTACTGGAACCATGCCCAATTGTGCAACTTCTGAGGCGGATTTCATCTCGACAATACGTGGAATTGCATAATCACGCCCGAGGGCAGTGTGTGGAGTCACACAATGTATTCCTCCCATCGCATGAAACATTCCATGACCGTCGATGGTATTAATGTTGAAATCTGCATTATCGAACACGAATTGAGAAAATGAATTCTGCAAAACTTCACGTTCAACTCGGTGTATACAAGAATTCTCAAAAAAAGTTACTTCTCTGTACGAGGCACAGAAACCCATTGGCGATAAAATGTTTATAAGAGTCTTCGAATCGAATTTTTTGTACAGGAAACC
Organism: Amphimallon solstitiale; assembly: GCA_963170755.1. Classification (NCBI taxonomy): domain Eukaryota; kingdom Metazoa; phylum Arthropoda; class Insecta; order Coleoptera; family Scarabaeidae; genus Amphimallon; species Amphimallon solstitiale. The sequence continues at coordinate 36,271,739 of OY720675.1, forward strand.
TCCGACGCCTATCTGTAGCTGGGATAAGAACGAACGAGGACGTACAGCTGTAATTATTATCGCTGTACATTTTCTTTCCAACTTTCAAATGCACCACGTTTATCCTTCATAATTATTGCGGAAAGGAAAACTTCCAAAGTCTCAGGAACGACAGATTCGATATCTTTCACAAATTCATCCGATGCAGGGTAATTGTTCGTATCATGCGTGGCACTTCTTATGTCCTCGCGGATAATTGTTGCAGCTTCGCGAATGACTCGTAATCGTTCTCCTCGAGAATCCTCATTTCTTTGGCTGTACCAGTTATCCGAAAGTATTTTATAACCGGTGTTCCGAAAGCAAATCAAGCAATCGCATCCTCGTTTTTCACTGATCAGAATGTCATGTCCAAACTTTTCTTGTAAACGACTTTTCACAGTTTTAATATGAGGAACGTAGTCTCCTTGTATTTGGCTGATCAATTCATTTAAAGAGAGTTGACATTCGTCGGAATTTTCAATTAGAAATGAGTAAATGTCCTCCATGACTTCGTCCACTTTGTCCCCGGTAGGTCGTATTTTTTTTATGTACTTGGAAGCTAACGCGTAATACACATGAGTAATGCATTTGCGATGGTACCGAGATCCAGCGGCGACGAGATCAGGTACATGCTGGATACGGTTCTTGATTGAAACAGCAAAATCACCATCGCGTCCAGCAAGGTGTTGCATAATTTTTTCTTTCATCGATCTGTCTTTCACCACACTAATTCGTTTTCGTTTTCGATGTTTTCTACTTTCCCTTCTTCTTCTATTACTTCTGCACAAAATAAGCATTAATTTTTGAAATCAAAAACAGGCTCGAGCAGCGGTTCTTCTTCTGGTTCCTCGAGTTCTTCCGAATGCCTCAATGCAGATGTCCTTCGTCGATAAGCAATCGACGCTAGTCTTTCGTTGCTGTATTGTTTGTAGCACGCATGGTGAACACTCACTGAATCGACAGTTTTTAACATACGCTGATAATCCTCATGTCCTCTTTTAATGCTAGCCGCTAAAAGAGATTGGACAGCTTTCTTCTTCGTCATATAAATGTCTTCGATCAAGGGTTTTTTGCAAATAAAACAATCGCCCATTTTCACAACGATAGTAAATACGTACGCTCACACTGACATTCGCGAAACAACTGCATAACAATCTCCTATACAATGTAAGCACACTTATAAATTTCGATGGTGTGTGTAAGCGGAGGAAACCCGAAACCTCAAATTTTAGTTACGAACTTGCTCTACATGCTTCATAATAGATATTTTTCGCTGTATATGGCGATAAATAGGGAAAAAATTGAAACCGAAACCCAATTTTTTTCCTATTTTTGCCGATATCTCGAGAACGGCAGATGTTAGGTGAAAAAGTTATATAACATCAATTATAGAGAATAAAAAAGGGAACAAAAAATACCTTGTATATAACTTCTCCGTAGGACGACCAGGAGCCGAGTTACAAAGGAAACAAAAATTCACCCTTATTTTCAAGATGGCGAAAAACGCCCTGAGGGGTTTCGGTCGAAAACTTCAAATTAAGCTGTCCTGACCCCCTCCAACATCATATAAAAAATTTGGCTTGTTCGGTTAATTTTCTTATTCAAATGTATAAAATGACTGGACTATTAAGTGAATTAAAACAAGAGATAATTCCATTGAAGTAAATATTATGGGAGGGAATGGGTTTTCCGCTCTTTACCTGTTTTCGAAAGATTAAGCAAGTACTTAATCTTTCGGTGAAAACTTCTACTAAAAGGCAAAAATTGACAAGAAATCAAGAATAAGGCATTTATTTCACTAAAAAGGCAAAAATCGAGAAAATACTCAAAAAAGGCAAAAAGGCAGGTATTCAGGCATTTGCCTAAATATCCGCTCTTTAGTTATCAGTATACATTTCAATTACAGATTTCTTGACCACATTTCCACCACTGGTTAAGATCCAGATAAACAATAAACCCCTTCCTCATTCCGAGTGCTCAAGAAATCTTGGCCTTTATCTCGATACCAAAATGAGGTTTAAGGAGCATGTCTCCCGACTTGTTCGAAGAGCATTCTGTAGTCTTAAAATACTATATGGCAATAAAGATTCTTTAGATAGTAATTTACGTAGAATTTCATGCGAAGCCTTAGTTCTTTCTCAGTTTAATTTTTGTGACCATGTATATTTTCCCTGTCTCAATAGTGCCAATAAGCTCCGAATACAAAGGGTCCAGAATGCTTGCTTGAGATTTATGGTTTACGTCGGTTTGATCGCGTTTCTCATGCACTGAAATGGGCTCATTGGCTCAATATGAGTAGTAGAATTTCTTTGCACTCCATCATCTTCTTCCATAAAATTATTTTCTCAAAGAAACCCAGTTATCTATACCGTAAGATTCAATTTCGAACGGATGTGCATTGTGTCAATGTTAGGAGTAGGGGCCTTTTGACGACCCCATAGCATCAATTGGAATGTTTTAAAAGATCGTTTCGATATAATATTGCGAAGTTATATAACCCTGATCCTACATCTCTTCAAGTGTTGTCTGTTTCGTCTTTCTGTGCTGAAATAAGGAAGTACTTTTTGTCTTTGGTTAATGTGTGAAAGCTTTGTCAGTTGCTGGACATGTATATGTATATGTATTATCAATTATTACTGCGCTATATTGTTAACTGTTAATTGTTAAATGCTGTTTAGTATACCATTTTCGATCTTGTATATTAGGTATTATGTCTTCATTTTCATTGTATGTTCTGTATGTGTTGCGTTGTGTCTGGCTCAAGAGGTGGAGCAGTTGTGTGTTTACTCACTCGACTAATCTTGAGCCTATTAGTTCATATATTTATATTATTGTTTAGATAGTACGTCGTAGTTTTGTTTTCTGTTTTTCTTTTTTCTTTTCCTTGATATTTGTATGTCCTGTGTATTTGTATTTTGTTATATGAGCTAATAAAACACTATTATTTGGTACTTCGATCACACACTATTTAAAACGTATCAAATGCCAATACAAATGCATTTACACGGTCTTTACAGGATGAAGCAAATCCTACCTCTTGTCCGGTTCACTTAACGGGACAAAAGGAAAATTCTAAATACGTACATTTAATACCTTCACTAAACACATACACAGGGAGACAGAGAGAGAAAGAGAGAATACACGATCCTAGATACAAAGGTAAAAGGATATTTAATTAAAACGTTTCCTCCTTCCTTATCAGTTCACGTTTGACAATTTCGAATATGCGTGCTTGCATTCGGAGAAGTTTTAGAATGTTGAAATCGACAAATTCCTAGTTTATAATAAGACGCTACCGTTGTATAACACTTCAATTGTATTCAAGACCTTCCGTCTCTATTTTATGTCATTGCTCCCTCTCCACATATGACAAGTATTAAGTAATAAATATTTATTCATGGTATTGAATTTATCGGATCAAATAATAAAATATTGAAAAAAGTCACATACCAATAAAACAAAATTGACAGCTGAAGCATGACTGTTACTTCAAATACCACATTCTAAAGTAAAATTTTATGAGTTCATGCTTAAATTTCTTCTAAATTAATAATTTAATACAAGATAAAGTACAGGATAAAGCTTACATATTTGACGTATACAATGCCAGTTCAAATTATTAGCACCCCTGAAAAAATTACAATTTTACTAAAGTATTTAAACAAACTCAAAGTTTATATGTAAAGGCATATTAGAAAAAATAATAATATTGAAATGCAAGTGCAATTGATTGTAATTTCACCTTTCGCTTTTAGCACAGCTTTCACTTTGCTGGGCATTTTCAAATTATTCGAAAACTTTTTGGAAAATAAGTTAATGGGATATTTCCAAGATAAATTTGTCTTCAGCAGACATCAGTACAGAAATTTATCAATCAGCTCGACTACGGCTGTTTTCTGCAATGTCATAGAATGGGTTATAGTTGATTTTCATTGGCCACACAAGACTTCGCAGCATTATTCGATTTATCGAAAGCTCGGCTGTGTAAGCCATAAAATTCTGTTGAAAAAATTGTAGTATTATGCAATATTCTTCACTTATTGAACTCCTATTTACCTATCCAACAAATTTGTCTTCAGCAGAAATATAGATGATTTTCATTGGCCACATAAGATTTCGCAGCATTATTCGGTTTATCAAAAGCGTCGGTTGTGTAATCCATAAAATTGTGTTGAAAGAATTTTAGTATTATTCAATATTCTTCACTTATTTAACTCCTATTTACCCAACAGGAAAAGCAAATGGTGCAACTAGGATATAAAACGTTCAAGAAATGTTTATTATCCAAAAATATGCCAGATGGGTCTAAGCTGGAACCTTCTTTATTCCTCGTTATGTTAATGACTTAATCAATAATCTAGATATCTGTCAAACGATAATATATGCAACGACAGACAGTACGCTGTTGTTCTTATCTTATCGATCAGAAGGAAAATGCTGTTTCAAAAAGCACAAAATTGGTTTAGTGTTAATATTCTAAGACTTGACGATAAAAAATTTCTAAATAACACTTAGAGTCTCCTTACTTGAACCTCAAATTATAAAACTTTTGGGTAGACACATAGATTCCGCCGGATTCCGCTTTAAACGGGAATCAACACAGTACACAATCATGTATCAAATTCAATATGACAGTACTAAAAAAAAATTGACTTGTACCTAGACACAGCCAAGGTGATATATTACTCCAACTTTTACACAGTAATTGATAAGAACATTTTGTTGTGGGAGATACTGCACATTCCAGTAGAATATTAGAAGTACTAAAGAAATGTATTAGAGTGATGGGTGGTGCAAATAATATGGAACGCTGTGAATTATTATTTAAGCAATTAAAAATTTTAGGAGTTGCCTCTTTATTCATATGAAAATGTTTATTCTATGTAAAGGCCTCAAAAAATCTCCTAGATCAGGATGACCTAAAGAATTACTTTACCTGAAATAACAATGCAATGAAAATGGTCACAGTCAGCAGACGGATCGGGAATAATTTGCGTTCCAACTGTTCACTTGACAACAATTGAGTGTTGGTTGGAGAGGACGGTTCTCGTTTATGTCATCACCTTCCATTTGGTACTTTTCACTGTTGCCATATGTTAGAATTATACAGATTAATCCCAATAAACAATAATAATAACTTGCATTAAATTTTCGAGTAGTTTTTACTAAGGGCCGGTTTTTCCAACCCCGATTAAAATATTCGGTAAACTCCAATATTATAATACATTTATTTCTGCACAATTATCTTTAGTTTGTTCATATACTTTTCTAGTAACTTTCTTGAAATTGTATGTTACGTTGGTGTTGGAATGCGCTAATGGCGCATGCGCCAAAATTGCGACCGTTCCACAACATGTTCAGAGTGAGCGTTCATCATTTGAATCTGATCACTGAACAGTTACACAACTGTTGTGTCTACTGAATGCGACCAATTCTACTATATACATTTTTAAAAACGCAATAATCCCTAAAATACCAAGCAATAATATATTTTAATAGCATTTGAGTATTGTGCGTCATTGAGGGACTTCAACCATTTATCGGTGTGCTACGCAGCCTGATACTTATTAAGCTGCGCCGCCCACAACGTCGCTTCGATACGGTACAATTTAGCAAGCAAAAAAACATAACAGGGGGATCGCAATAGCGAGGTGTTACATGTAGAATCACAGGGCCAAACTAGCTCTCGTCGAAGAAGGCGTGTCGGTTCACAGTTACACCAGTAAGTGTCACGTCGGTCCGGCAACGACGTAGCGACGTTGAGAAATAAAAAAAAAATAATGGGCGCCAAACACTAAATCATCAAAATAGATGACCTACCTGTAATCTCTAGCTTACACTGGTCGTGTTCCTCCAATGGAAAGCCACCAAGGGTCACCCTGTATATTGAATTATTAACGAATAGCCCTAAGGCAAAATCTGCTTGCCATATACACAAAAAAAAACTAGCGATAGAAATTAAAGTCGGAAATACGGTAAGTCTTCAAATAATCTTTATTTATTCAGAAGTTTCAAAATGTTGACACACCAAAAAAAAACATTATGAGAGGGTGTCAAGTAAATTTTTTTTAAAAAAAACATAAATATGAAAATTTGCAAAAGTTTTTAAATCATCCACAGGTATACAGTATCCCACGCAAGGCTAAACAGAAGCTGTTGAAACGTTTCATAAGCCGCACATTATTTTACAGACCATAAGAGGTAAACATAACGATTCTAAACAGTCGTCTAACTAATGTGACAGACTTACTATACACAAAAATATTAAGTCAAAGTTCAAAGTTACATTACAAAATGACAATAAATTAGCAATAGCTAAACTGAAAGAAGGTATTAATCAAAACTGAGAAGGTTCAAAACACAATGCCAGAGCCCTTAACCCTCAACATAGACTCGTAAGTTCAGGACATAAAATTTCTAAGCACTTAGAGCAACCGAATACTCCAAAAAAAATACCACCAGTCTATTGCTGAGCTAGTTACGAACTCTGTCATAAAACCTCTCAGTAAATGATACTAACTCACTGAAGGTGATTAAAAATTCAAACCGTAGCTTCTCATTAAGCTACATAAAGAAATGAAAGTTTTACAAAAAAAAAAGGAATTAAATAAAAAATAATAATAATAATCCCAGGATAATTACGTGGAATCAGCCACTATTAACAGTAAAAGCATAACTCTATATGCTACCGAGCCAAATAGGTTAAACTGCAGTGAAGCTGGCTCTCAAAAATTTACTATTCGTAGAAAAAGGTTATAAGCAACACAGAAAGACCAACAAAGGTCGAATTGACGTAACACTCTGTATCGTCAAACAATATATTTCCTGAAGGGTTTAATTATTCTATGCAATAACGTGCTTAATAGGCACAAAGATAAAATTTGCAGTACCAACCGTTTCAAAGTCCACACTTATCTGACACCAAATAGGCTGGCAAGGTGATGTCTTGGAGCTGAAGCGGAAAGCTGACTTCAGGGGCCTCCAGCCACAACTTAGGTACAGACAGGTATCGGTATAATAAAAATAAATTCACTCCAACGCCTTAATGAAGGTGCTTTTAGGGTGTGAAATATTTCACCCCAACCGGAAAAAGCCTTCTAAAAAAAATTAGACAACGAAACACACAAGATATTAGAGATCACGTCTAACAAAAGAACCAATTATATATAATTGTTTGAAACTCACCTTAGAATGAACTAAAAAGGCTCAACAAACTCTCAGAAGTTCTTATAGGTCCAAGAGAACAAAATGGAAGCCGGCCACGCCGTTAAAAAAACCCAAACGTGATTGCTAAATTAGCAACTCACAATCGATAAACCCATTAGCGGTACTTCAATTCATAACATACCCCATATAAAGTCGCATAAGCGTTAAAAATCAACCTTGATTAAATAAAAATTAGGGCGTATGCATTTCTTGCACCGAACTTCTGCACTTCTAGATGGCCTCGATAAAAGTGAACGAGTTCAATACGTCAATCAATTCACGTATCTCTTTCCGACATATATTACGAACGACAGTATTGCAACACACGGAAGACTTAACCATTACAGAATGTCCTAATTTGATATACAATATTCCAACCTGGCATTACAATATAATTATCATCAACACTCACAAAAGACATACCACGACAAGGCCAACTTGCAAATAACTTCCCAAATGAACAGGATAAAAATTAATATGCGACATTGATTCTGGCAACGCCAACACTAAGTGAACGTACTGTCTACGTCTAGCATGCTATTAATCCTACTTAGGGATATTACCTTGTAACTAAATTTCAGTTGTCTAAAACAGAATTGACAACCAAGCGACAGGTAAACAAGTTATAGATAGATTTGAAATGGACTACTGGGAAACCTAATCAGGTAATTAGAACGCAACATATTTAAACACTTCACGCAATCGTGAGGGCTTGACCCTCAACAATGACATACTATTGCAGAAAGAAAACGTAACTCTACCACGCTACCGCAAGATAGAACTCAAGTGAATAACCGATGTAACAGCAGGCATTCCTCATTCTTGACCGCAACCCAGCAGTTGAAAATAAATAAGCAGGACACTAGGAAAGGCAGCTAACAAATAAAGATATCCTTTACACAGCAGATCAAATACCTGGGCATTATACTAGGCCGAAAGCAACCTGTTCACATACAAATGTCGACGGGAAAACTACCAAGTAATACAGAACTAGTATTATCCCTCGCACAAACGGTAGGTAATATTTGTGGAGAGCAACTAGTAATTAAGATATGTATAAATACGAAGTAAATCATTTGCAATGAAATCAGTAACGTAACCTATAAGCGTACAATGGCCAGAATCGTAGATTTATAGACACACAATGTCAAATGTCGCATGTACCCCTTAATATGACACACACACAGTTAGTCATCGTTCTCAGACACAGGGAAAATCACGAGTTACACGTTTATAAGTCATGCAAGTTAATAGATCGAATGTTAGAATATATCAGGGCATAAACAAAACCATTTTGTGGCACGTAACAGGTGGTATTTGAATTTTTTGCCTTTTCCACCCATCTTTCCGTATAACAAAATGCCTACAATTCCGTTTTACTCCATCAATAGAAATTAACTTTTACTTATTTTATATTTCAATATTCTAGCTGCAATTGTGCTTTTGAAATAAATTCATAAATATGTCGTTCAAAAATAACATTATGTTCAATATATTATTACAAAAGAAATAAAATGTAAAAAACAAATTGAAGTTTGTTTCCTTTTTCACTAAGCGTTTCTTTATTAATCTTTTACGATTCCCGGAGAGTAATATTCTCTTTGTCGGTCTCTTTATTACGAACCTTGTTCGAGCAACACACAACTGTGGCGCGACAACGACGTGTAGGAGGTTGTTTAAAGGAGCTCGAAAAGTATACACTGGTGGGTTGGAGAACAGCTGCAATAGTTTTACTGTGTTCTTTATTAAAGTTCAGATATTTCGGAAATTTTAATCAGAATTTTTAAGTTCACGGAGCGTTATTGGAAGAGAGTTCTGTGAGGAGGCGAACTCCTTCGAAATGGAATGTCCGAAGAAAGTTTAGATTTTATTAAATTTGCCTGAAGCACACTTCAGTGACACGAAAACTTTACGGTACACTAGCAGGCACTCCGCATTTAATTTATTAAAAACGTATATTAAAAAATGGTATACAAATTCACACACCGATGTTTTCTGTTTTGAATTGCACAATTTCTGATTATGTTTCATGATTTGTCTAATCTCTTAATTTTTATGTTAGTTGAGAAATTAGACACAAAATACTTTTACTTGCAAATGATATATGATAGGAAAAGCCTACTAAATAATATTTGACAGGATGGAAAGCATTGTAATCATTGCCGCCATCTTATTATATTAGGCTTACGGTTATCGTAAGATACGATAAATACGTCAGCAATGGAACCTAGCAACTAAAATGACAATATGCGAGTTTTTGTACATAACCTTTATGTTTAACATGTAAACAGACATATTTCTTTAATACCATAATATTTTAATTTAAAATTTTAATTGACAAGAAAATTGTTTGAAATACAATTTAGCGATTGCTAAAGTCTTGGATTGAGTTGGTCTTTACTTGATGTAAATCCATTTTCAATGTGAAAATAAAACAAACAAATGTTTAAGATTTACACTGTATTTAATAATAACGACAGCTGTTTCGCTACACTGTAGCTTCGTCAGGTTAACATATACAATAATAACTATCTACATACACTTGACTCTTATATATAGTGTGTGGATATTAGGAATTCTAAGAACTGATATGTAAAGAACAATTTCTTTTCTAAAAGTGTCGGGTCTATACAAAAAGTACGTGGAACTAAATCTATTGCAAACAGATGTTATGTGTGAAATTAGGTAAACTGTATTACTAACTAAATATATTTAACAATGGTGATGAGTTTTACTATCTACATACACTTGACTCTTATATATAGTGTGTGGCTATTAGGAATTCTAAGAACTAATATATAAAGAACAATTTCTTGTCTCAAAGTGTCAGGTCTTGAGACAAGAAATTGTTCTTTATATATTAGTTCTTAGAATTCCTAATAGCCACACACTATATATAAGAGTCAAGTGTATGTAGATAGTAAAACTCATCACCATTGTTAAATATATTTAGTTAGTAATACAGTTTACCTAATTTCACACATAACATCTGTTTGCAATAGATTTAGTTCCACGTACTTTTTGTATAGACCCGACACTTTTAGAAAAGAAATTGTTCTTTACATATCAGTTCTTAGAATTCCTAATATCCACACACTATATATAAGAGTCAAGTGTATGTAGATAGTTATTATTGTATATGTTAACCTGACGAAGCTACAGTGTAGCGAAACAGCTGTCGTTATTATTAAATACAGTGTAAATCTTAAACATTTGTTTGTTTTATTTTCACATTGAAAATGGATTTACATCAAGTAAAGACCAACTCAATCCAAGATTTGAAAGAAGCAGCATCTAGTTGCCTGGTCCGTTATTACTTTAAACTTATTTTACATACGAAAGTGACAACTCAAAATATATGGTTTTACAATATGTGCATAAAGAATTCAGTGGTTCCAAATTACATAAATTTGAAAACTAACAACATTAGTACAAGTGCTGAAAAAGGTAGAAAAGCAGGTATGAAGAAATGGATGATTGAAGATAGAAAACTGCAGTATTCTAAACGAGATTCCACCTATTTGTATCTTAAGGTAGTACATTCTGAATTAACTTATAGACTTAACCCGATAGAATTCGACTTAATAGACACTAAGATTAGAACTCAAGTCAATGAAATAATCCATAAAAAATACCTAATACAAAGGAAAAAAATAGAGTCATTAATCAATAACAAATTAAGTCAAGTAGAACATTCTTACAACAATTTTTCAGAACATAAATTTTTCAATAGATTTAGCAATCTTAGTAACACAGAGTTCAATGAAAAAGAAATTGATGTATTAAGCAAAGGTTTTAATTATAACATAAAAACTGAAATTAGAAAAAAAGATTTAGAACTATTAGCAGTAGAAACTGAGTTAGCATTAAAGGAAAGTAAAAACCTGAATACTAAATATCAAGCAAGCAATATTATTAAACATTTAAATCGAACCACTACGGTTAACAGTGATAGTCAAATAGCTAAGAACATTAAGAATAAAGCAAAAGATAATAATTTAATTTTCACACGGGCAGACAAAGGAAAAACAGTGATAGCATTAAATAAAGTAGATTACATATCAAAAACTAATCAATTTCTAGATCCAGAAAAGTATATCGTAATCCAAAAAGACCCGACAATAACCTTTCAAAAACAAATCATTAAGACGATTAGTAATTCACCTAGCTTGTTTAATATCAGTAACTATTATGAAAGACAGAAATTAAAAGTAATGAATCCACAACCACCGAAACTATATTCTTTAATCAAATTACATAAAGAAAATTATCCGATTAGACCAGTTGTTTCATATGTTACAGCCCCAGCAGTTAAAGTTTCAAAATGTTTGATAGATATTATAATTAAGCATACGAAATTCAAACCTAAATATAGTATCAAAAATAGTTTCCAATTAATTAATAACTTGAAAGATCTTAAGTTACCTGATAACACTAAATTAATTTCATTCGATGTAAAAAACCTTTTCCCGAGTGTCCCACCTACTGAAACAGTTGAATTAATTAATAGGATGTTAGAATTTAACAAAACTAACATTCTAATAAAAGACGAGATCTTACAATTATTATCTGTATGCTTAGAACAAAATTACTTTTCATTTGAGAATAAATTTTATAAGTGTAATAGTGGTTTAATTATGGGAAATCCTTTGTCACCTTTATTAGCAGAAATTTTTATGGACAATTTAGAAAGAAAAATTTTTGAAAATAGTACATTAACTAAGAACGTATTATTTTGGTTCAGATACGTTGACGACATTTTGATAGGATACACAGGTACAAACAATTGAATAATTTCTTTGAGTTTATTAATACTATTAATTCCCATATTACATTTACATTAGAAAAAGAAGTGAATAACAGTATCAACTTCTTAGATCTTACGTTAAAAAGAGTCAATAACCAAGTACAATTTTCCATTTACCACAAAGAATCACATACTGACATAACCATTCACAACAAATCCAACCATCCATATCAACATAAATTAGCGGCTTACCACAGCATGATCCATAGATTGATTAACACGCCAATGTCTACTTCAGACTATAGTAAAGAATATAATATTATTAAACAAATTGCCTATAACAATGGATACGACCCAAATTTAATAGATAAATTAATTTCTAAGAAATTATTCAACAAAACGTTGCAAGAAATTTATCCAGTTACAAAAGACACTACAATTAAAAAGTTTAAATCTTTCACTTACTTCGGGGAGAATCAAGGAAAACTAATAAAATTACTTAAAAAACAGAAAATTAATATTGCATACAAAACAAACAATAACCTTGCAAAATACATCAAGAACAATAAAGAAAAAACTAATCACAATAATAAATCGGGAGTCTATAGGTTAACTTGTGGTACATGTACTAAGGGATATATAGGTCAAACAGGAAGAGCATTTAAAACACGGATTGCTGATCATTACTCCGCTTACATAAACCAAAAAAATGATTCGACTTACGCGAATCATTTGACAGAGAATAATCACATTTTTAATAAAGATTTTGATATCCTTCATGTTGAAAATAAAAGTATTAAATTAGATTTACTAGAGACATTAGAAATCAATAAATATAAATATTCAGACAATTTATTAAACGATAAAGTAGACCTAAACTCATCACCATTGTTAAATATATTTAGTCAGTAATACAGTTTACCTAATTTCACACATAACATCTGTTTGCAATAGATTTAGTTCCACGTACTTTTTGTATAGACCTGACACTTTGAGACAAGAAATTGTTCTTTATATATTAGTTCTTAGAATTCCTAATAGCCACACACTATATATAAGAGTCAAGCGTATGTAGATAGTAAAACTCATCACCATTGTTAAATATATTTAGTTAGTAATACAGTTTACCTAATTTCACACATAACATCTGTTTGCAATAGATTTAGTTCCACGTACTTTTTGTATAGACCCGACACTTTTAGAAAAGAAATTGTTCTTTACATATCAGTTCTTAGAATTCCTAATATCCACACACTATATATAAGAGTCAAGTGTATGTAGATAGTTATTATTGTATATGTTAACCTGACGAAGCTACAGTGTAGCGAAACAGCTGTCGTTATTATTAAATACAGTGTAAATCTTAAACATTTGTTTGTTTTATTTTCAGATTGCTAAAGTATTTTTTTTAAAGAAAATGTATCGAAAATTTTGTCATTCCAAGAAAGCAGGAATCTCTTTGGAAACTTTTAGCAAAAACTGCTACTATCATTGAGAGAGTTTAAAAAGATGTGGTATCTGTTGTGTATAGTGAATTTGCAGATAAATGTTTTTTTAAGCACATCTATGGATGATTAATGTGATTTTTATATGAAGGCAACAAGGACAGTTATAAGTGGACATTATTTGTTACAAGAGTATCTTAAAGTGGACATTGTTTTTGTTACAACAGTACCTAAAAATACATAGACGCAGCAGACAATATCCATACAACATAAAGCATGTGAAATTTATACAAACTGAATGCTCTGAAAAAGTCAATCATGGTATCGTGTTCATAATTTAAAGCTGACTTTTTCATCAAACTTTCTAATGATTAAACTACATCAATTTAAGAGGATGTTAAACTTTATATTATGTTGAAGAAGATAAGAGGAAATTTACCTGTTTAGACTTTCTTTATTTGTAAGTCACACAGCAAATATTTTATCAATATGTAACTATATTGAACGATTATTGTTTTAGGCTCCAAAAAGGTAACGTCATGTTTCAATAGCATTGGGCAAAGTATATAGATTATCTTGTATTTAGAAAATCGACCAATCCTGTGATACAAGCTTGCACTTGATTTCAATATTGTTCGTTACAAATCACTTGTATTTTACTAGCCCTAGGAATGTATTATCTGACTAGAAAAAGGCTTACACAATAGCATATTTGATATCGAGTATACCAAATCATTAGATATTATTGAAGGATTTTGTTGTCGAGTCACTGAAGTTATAGTAATTGGAAGTTCTGTTCTGTTCTGTTTATTTGCAGTTTTAACAGAAAAGTAATATTCAGTAGCATGAAATTTGCACTTTTTCAACTCAAAAGAAAGATAAGAATATTGTGATAAGCCTGGTCCTAAGGCTTACCTCTACTCGATCGTCATCTCGATTGGCTCTCTTAAATCGGATCGAGATTGGGAATTGTTAAGAGGATTTTATTTACCTAAAACACATCACCACGTTGACTACCTAAATATGTTATGTATATCTATCTACTAATGTTAAATACTACATGAAAAAATGAGGTGTGGCCACCACACGACTTTCTTATACGTATGAAAGTGTTACTTCCGGTCCGAATTTTGAAATTTCATTTATACAAAAAATATTCCAAATCCAACTCTAAATACTTTTGTACTCTTCATAAATATACATAGAATGCATAATTTACGACATATTTGCAAAAAATCGTTATTCGGTAAGAGTAAAAGTGATACTTTCGGTCCGAATTTTGAAATTTTTTTTATACAAAAGATATTGGAAATTAAGTTCGAAATACTTTTATATTCGTAGCGTACCTGTCTAAAAAGCATGACTTGCAAAATATTTGCAAGAAACTGATTTTGGATAAGAGTAAAAGACCTACTTCCGGTAGGAATTTCGAAAAACCTTTTTAATAAAATTGTTCACAATTTGAATTTTAAGTATATATGAATTCTTTATAAATTTGTTTAAACTTAGTAATTCACGAAATATTTGCAAAATTCGATTTTTTCTTTGAAGTAAACTACTACTTCCGGTCTGCTGATTTTGCTCAAAATCTAATCAGATCTCAAGAGGGAGATTATATCCGTAAATACAAAATTTGTTATTGATATCTGTAGCGGTTTGACCGCTATCGTGGTCACACACACACACACACACAGACACACAGACACACACACAGACAGACACACAGACATTTTTTAAAAACCACTTTTTTGGTATCAGGGGACTTCAAAACTTGGACATCTGCAAAAATCTCGAGGTCGAAAATTTTCATCATCACAATACTTCCTTATACTACGTATAAGAAAGTAAAAATTATACCGATATTAGACCTCATTATTACACTGTGTTTGTAAAGTGTTTTTGATTGGATAAGAAACTATTAATTAATATTATTCAACACTTCCAGGGACCAATGAAAAAAGAGGCGGGCAAATATAACCAATTACATTCAAATAAACACTGGAAAAAGAAACGATTTCATCTTAGTTGCGTAGGCACTGAACAACATCGAACGTCAAACGTTAAATGTCAAGTAGCGTGCTTATTATTATTCTAATCAAATTATAATCTTAACACGTCTACAGCTTTTTCTGTCTGCTTGAAAATGTATAATATTTCGTGTACACCGCCAGAGTTAGTCAATGCAGCTAAGAAAGCCACCGAAGAGCTGCTACCCAAAAAATCGAAGGATAAATACGAATTAACTTACCTAAATTCTATAAATTGGAAGAGCAAAAATAATGCCCCATCATTTTCCGAAAATGTACTACTTTCCTATTTCGCAAACTTGGCTGAAAGGTATAGGCATCATCATAATGGTCCTTTCACTCAATGTTAAAAGCAACATTGAAATTAAAAGAGAATATTGACCTCGACAAATATTCAAAGCTTCATATGTTTTTAAAACGGCAAAATGAAGATTATACACCTACAAAAGCATCTACATTTACTTCTGAACAAGTGGAAAAATTTATAGCGGATGCATCAGACAAGGAATATTTATTGTCAAAAGTAAGAAATATTTTTACTGAGAATTTGTAAAATTTATTTGATATTTTAGGTTATTTTAATTATGGGAGTAACAAACTTACAAAGAAGTAACGTGGAAGATTTAGGAGGGTCTATGAGGGTTACTATTTCAAAAAAAGCTTCAAAAAGTAACAGGTGACGAACTTTCATTGTAACAGGAGAGAATTTTTACAACATTTGTAAAAAATATATTAATTTGCGCCCTCCACAAGTGACCTCTTCACAGTTTTTCTTACAATACAGGAATGGAAAGTGTTACTCAAAATGTTGGTATTAATAAGATTGCCAAAACAGGAAAGGATATCGCAAAATTTTTGCAACTACCAAACTGAAACACCTACACTGGCCATTGCTTGCGAAGGTCGTCAGCTAGTATTTTGTGGAATCCGATAATGCCAATATGGATGACTTGATGAGACATGGTGATTGGATGTCCAGTTCTTGTGCCAAGGGTTATGTTGTCGATTCCTTAACTTATAAAACAAAAAATTCAACCACAATTTTAAACCAAATAAATAAAAATACAACTCTTAATAATAAAAATTATAATAATCCATCAACTTCAACTAGTTCTAATACGAATATTTCTGCTGTTACACACTCAGATAAAAATATAAACATTGATATAGCAGCTGAACCTGCAACACTTAATTTTAATAACTGCAGCTACATCACTGTCAATTTTAATACATACATAGTAATATAATTCGTTAATATTTAATTGTATTTATGAAATATCTTAATTAATTGTAATTTATTGAATAAATATTGTTGATTACAAAACAATGTGTTATTTGGACATTAGTAGATAAAGTATTATATTCAACTCATTGCGTAGATATTTTATTACACTCGTGTAATAAAATTATCCAAGCAAACTCGTTGAATATTATACTATTAATGTACATGTTCGGATTGAAGTAAATACATTATGTCTGAACGATAATGGATAATAATCGTGAATGCGTGAATCTCCTTAAAACTAACTTACACTTGTATATGTAACTTATTTCTATATTAACCTACTTAAACTATTTACGTCGTCGGTGCATCGACATCGTGTATTCCCATATATGGGCATTGGAAGAAATGCTTAACGTGCATATGTATATGCACGGCAATAACCTTTGTCTTGAGTATTGCGTTAATGCTGTTTAGTTAAATTATAATCTAGCCAATTAGTGGGTTATTTCAATATGAAATTTTTATTGTTTAATGGATTAATATGTGTGCCAATATGTATTATAAAATAATGAAGACATTGGACTTACCAGTAATAAAGTAAGTCTTTTAAGCGAAAACTTGATCACAATATAGTTATTATATGGCCTAAAACCTGCCTGTTCTTTGGGAAGAGCATTTTCTATAACTTCATAATGGATCAACTTCTTTAGTATCTTGTAATACTGATAATAGAGAAATTCGTTTGTAACTAGAAACATCAATAGTCGATTTTTTTGGTTGCAGTATATTGATATTTCATTCATATCTTCTTGGACATCGACAATCGTGAAAAACTACGACTTCGATTTAAAACATACGTATTCCTTAATCATCTTTTAGTAAAATGGCTAATGGATTCTGTTCGTAATTTCTTTAAGAAATTTCATAAAGAAAAAATGTTGTTTTGAATTCACCATTTGCATAAATTATAAATTATTTAATAGGAATACCTTGAATTTTAAAGCATGTATTTTCTAACATATTTGATGTTAGAAATTAGAACTCACATCGAAATTGGTGATATTTGATTCGATACAAAAACTAACTTAATCAATTTTTTCATATTCATATTTCAATGTTCTTAGTATGCAGACATTCAAATTAAAAGATTTCTAATTATTATAACATGACAAAAACAATATAATTTCATTGCATAAATGCACATAATTATTATCCATTTTTTGATTGAACGAATTTTTCAGTGATTTCATATTTTCTTTGTATAGCCCTTACAAGCCTTTCATTTTCTCATATTTACGTGATTCTTATTTTTCCAATTGTTCTGTGCCCATGTCTATTGCCTCTGACAACTCAATTATAGGTTTATTATGTATTGCACCTTACTTTGTCTGTTAGGGCGTCCTTATTTACACTAAAAGTATTTAATATTTTTCTTACGTTATGCTCAGATTCTAAAATTATATTGAGTTTGCTTTTATTTTCAATTTTGTACATTTTTAAATGCATATTTTATACAAAAGTTATACTCATTGTTCAAACAAACTGCTTTTACTGCCTTATACGTAGTATTGTCATGATGAACATTTTTAACATCGAGACTTTTACAGATATCACGTGTCGAAGTCCACTGATACCGAAAAAGTAGTTTGTGAAAAAAGTTTCTCTTTTGTAAAAAAGCATTTGCAGCGTATGTAGTATATATTCTCATTGTCTATTATTTATAATCAATTAAAAAAGAATTATGCTGCCTTATGCTTTAATTCAGAAAGCTAAAAAGGAATATTATCAAAATTGAATCGCTTATATCAAGAGTAATGGCCATAAGTTATGTAGAATTTTATCTAAGTTAAGAAATAAAAAAAAGGAACAATAAAATATTTCAATAAATACTGTCAATGGAACTATACGGCTGCTTCAATATTTAATAATTTTTCAATTCTAATACATTCCTAAACTAACAAAAAAATATTCTTTTGGACCAGATGATATACCAGACGTTACTGCCAAGGGAATATCAGATGTAATAACTGAGTACTTATATTTTTAATTAACTTACCGTTTAGCGTTTTTTCAAATTTGATTGGAGACAGGTAAAATTGTACCTGACTACGAAAGGGACTCCCACCAGGCTCCAAAAAATGATCGGCCAATAACAAACTTGAATTAATTGTCAAAGTTGTTTGAGTATGCTTTTTATGATCGCTATCTTTAAAATGATATTGTCATAATTATGGGTACGCAATCATACTACATACACCAAATGCTAATGTTTTGTGACATTCATGACAGAAAATAATATATTAAGCAGAAGTGCTCACTATCAAAAATAATTATACAGCTATGATATGTGGCATTATCCGGTGTTATAACAGCAGTGTCTAGTAATACTTTAGCAGACTTTTCTTTTTCCTACAGAATTACTGTAGTTAGGTTTGATATATTGCTTGTTGCTATTCCCATCATAGGGATGTTTAAAGAAAACCAACGTTTCGGCGGATATTCTGTCTTCGGGTAACCCTGTAAACGGATATTTATATTAAATTCGTGTTTGTGAGATGAAATTTGTGAAAAAACATTTATGACATTTATAATGTGTTAATGTGACGAATTATGTCATTCTTGATCTGAATCTGACTTGTATGGTGTAAGCTGAAAACAGCAAACGGAATGTTCGCCGAAACGTTGGTTTTCTTTAAAACTCCAAACGATGGAAGTAGCACAAGCCACATATTAAATTATACTCCATCGTTAATAAGTACCCGCCATGAACCTGTAGTTAAGACTTAATTAAATGCCTGTGGCTGATTCTGTATACTATTATCTATCCCAATTTTGCTTAGAATGTTTTTTTGTTTAACCATGTATGATTCAGATAATAGATGGGTCGATTTTGACGTCTGTAGCCTTGTATTTCAGTAAAGACTTTTGTCTCCATTAAGTTGTATAGTATTAGCTTTTAGTAGCAAAAAATATCATAATATCACCTTGGAATTTCAAACTACGGCTTATGAAAAACTATGTTAATGCACTGGATCAAGAAGGTGACGGTTTTAAATACCTTCGAGAAAAGTTTCCGGAACTAACTGAAGGAAAGTTAAACTAAGATACTTTTGAATAAATTTGAAACTAAATTAACACTAAGGAAAAGGCTACGTCAGTGCCGATGGTACAAGCTGCTTCTAGTTTTTTGAGAAACAAAAAAGCAAAAATTACAACATTTTAGTAATAGTCATGATGCAACCATTTCACTGTGGTAGATTTAATATGTCAATTAAAGTGCACAGTTTACATTCTCACTTGGAATTTCATAGGGAAAATATGGGCAACGTTAGCGATGAGCACGGCAAGTTCACGAGTGAGAAATATATTTAATAAACCTATATGCCAAAACTGACAACCTGGAAGTTCAAACACTGGACACGAAGGAAGAGATGGTGAACGAAAGAACAGTCAGGGAGGAGGAGGTTAAGTTGAAAATGAAAAACCTAAAAAAATAGAAAAGCTCCAGGAGTAGATGACATCCCTTAATGAATTCACAAAATATGGTGGTGAAGAGATTAACATGACTGATCAACAAAATAATAACCACATCCAGCATACCAACAGAATGGTACAAGAGTATAACCATACCCATTTTCAAAAGAAGACAAAAACAACACGGAAAACTACGGAGGAATAACCCTGCTCTATACCACCACGAAACTGTTCACCAGCATTGTCAAAAACATCCTCGAAGACATTATAAAAAAATAAAGACGAGCAACAAGGATTCCTTATTCATTATATGACAAGTAAAAGAGGCTATTCAATTCGATTACCCTGCTTATGTGTATTTTATTGACCCAAACAAAGGCGTTTGACAGAGTAGAACTGCCCGATATACTGGATATATTGAGAAAGAAGCAAATCTCAGTGCCAATCATAAACATAACCAGAAATCTGAATGCAGGTAACACAACAAGAATAAAAGTGAATTTTCAAAAAACAAAAGACATACCTACCAACACTATCAGGAATACGACAGGGGGATAGCCTCAGCCTTTTTATCCTCCTCATGGGGGAGATTATACACGAAGTAACAACAATGAACAAGGGATGCAGACTGAACAACAAGGCAATCAGCATGCTTTGCTATACGAATGATGCAGTCATCCTTGCAGAAAAAGAAAAAGACTTACAAAAGCATACACATAAGTTTTATCAGACGAGTGAACAATATAACATGTCAATTTCCAACGATAAGACAAATTACATGGCTTTCATGGAAGCAGTAAGATGGATGATTCGTAATGGACAATAAGCCAATCGAACGGGGTAATGGGCTTCCGTTATCAATATCAGGGTGCTTGGAAGATATCATCTGGAAAAACAACCATATGAGCATTGACAGTAAGGTAAGGATATATAAATCTTGTGTTAGACTGGTGCTAACCTATGCTATCCAGTCTCGAGCTGACACAAACAAGACGAAAACAATAAAGATGAAAACATAAGAACCATTGCAGGAAAGACACTGAACGACAGAGTAAGAAACTGCGATATAAGACCAACATGCAGGGTGGAGGATATAGTTAGGTGGGGAAGGAAAAAAAGAAGATATTGCCGTGAGCTAAAGACGGAAAACTAGTGGTGAGGCCACCCAAGACATGGAAGGACAGCTTGAATTCCGCCTCACAGGATAACCAACCAAATTAAGACACTCTTTGTCAATACCAGACTTCTGGAAGGATAAGAAGAAAAACGGTATCAGGGAGAATTGAATACATTAATGTTAGCAAATTACTGTTGCAACCACCCTTGTTATTGAATAGATGTTTTGGTCCAATAAAAGGATGTCACTTTAATATGTAATTGAACTTGCTCAATAATTAAAGCAAAAATCAAAAACGTTGCCCCTGTAACTTATTAGTCGGTGCAAAAGGCCATGGGTCGTCTATAAGCGCCACATGCTTTTCAAATAAACAAAAACATGAAAACTAGGATTAGGACTTATAGCAATAGGAATCAAAACACAGAAGATATAATTTAATTGTATAATTAATAATAAAAAATATATATATACAGCTACTGTATAACACATACATACACAGACTGTCGAAAGGCAGTCAATTAATGAACATAGTTCCCAAAAAAATCCTAAACATACGCGATCTGATTCGTAATAGCTGTTAGATATCTCTCTTTCGACTTATAAGAAACTCACATTAGGTAATATAATGTGAATAATACTTAATACAAATATCATCAACTACAAAGCTTCCAAAATACAACCATGCTCTTGTGACAACGATGCTAAATATAGGTTATTCCGGACTTCCCGTATACATTAGAAGGAATCTCCGAACAACAATGCCTAAAGGTTTAATTAGCTACAGTATCTTGGAGTCTTTGCATTCAATAAAATTAAACTACAGTTAAAATTACTTAGCTTATACAATCTGCACAAGTAAAGGTCTCGTTGAGTTTTGTAGATCGAAGTCTATTATTCTGCTTCACACAATATCATATCTGCATCTAATCGATAAACTTGCACTGGTGAATAATGGCTTCATATAGGTGATAAGGTACAATACTTCTTAGCTTCACCTTGTTTCTCTATTCGCTAACATGTATACTTATTGGGTTATCCCGATGCTTGTTTGATTAATTTCTTGCAATATTTATACTTGTACACACTGCATACTGTCGCACATATCGAGATGTTATCACCTATTTCATAATAAATCATATGCCTGCCATCTCTGCCTAACAGCTAGCTGCATTGTTTTTAAGAACACGTTCCACAAAATATTTCCTATCTAGAGGTTCGTTTGCTGGTTACATATATTCTGCTTATAACACAAGGATTCTCCTTTCTTCACAAAAGAAAGATTTCCATTTAACAAGGATTTCCATACAAGCCTACAAGTCGAAATAACAATTAGCATGGTTTCATTTTGAGGTTAGAAATACGCGCGTTACAGATAGCGCTTGTGAAATAAGAAAACAATTATTAACAGGTGCATTACTAATTATTATCACGAAGCATGATGACTTGAGATTCAAAATTAGCACGGCATTGTTTAAATATGCCTGTAAAATGAGAAAAAGAAGCGCGTGAATATAGCCGCGTCAAAACCTCCGTGATTACACATGCTATTTGTCACATCACATCGGCGACAATGAATGTTTACCGAACCATAACAGGTATTTATAACTATTACACTGTTGGACGTTAGAAAAAAGAGGCTGTGGATGTTGTTTCTAAGAGACACACGTTTAATTGTAAGAATTTGCGTTATACACTAAAGTATGTTAATATAGGTCAATTACCCAAACAGGCGATACACGTCATATGAAACGTCACTGTGATGTCATAACAGTGTTGACAAATAACGTTGCTTTGAGCAAGCTGTACTTTGAAAATAATCTGTGGTTAGGACTAGGTTGACATTTTAAAATATTAGCAAATACTATTAATATGTTTTAAATTATTCGACTATGTCTACAAAAAATATAAACAAATTCTAAATACATGTGAGTTTATTTATTTTAGACTACATTCACAAAAATAATATACACAAAATCTATATATTATTATACATATTTGTGATTAAAAAACTCGTAACATTGCGATAAGCATATGATAAAAAGAAAATAATATTAAGTTGAAATGCTAGTTTTCTTCATCCTTTAACACTGTCTTCTGAATCGGAATCATTTACATTAATTATAAAAGGTAATATATCTTGTCTCTCAAAACCTACTTCTCTATCCCACCATTTTTGAATTTCAGTTTCACAGTGGTTAACGCTATTTGCCCAAATGTCTGGGGTTACTTGTGTTAATGCCTCTTTCCACAGTTTTATGCATTCGTCCACTTTTCTACCATATTTTCCAATGTGATTGTTATAGTATGTTTTTGTTATTCCCCACACTAGTTTTATGGGGTTAAATATACAATGGTAGGGTGGAAGTCGAAGAACTACGTGCCCATACTTCTCTGCTAAATCATCGGTTTCATATATAGTTGGTGGTTTATGCCTTTACGTAAAGATATAAATGAAATTATTGAATAAAATAATTAAATATATATGTACTAACCGTTTAACTAAATCCAGTAATTGTATTTTTAAAGCAGCTCCGTCATAGTCAATGTTATTATTGGTGAGCCATGTCTGAATTTCATTTTTAGTGGCAGATGATGTTGGACTTTTATTTTTAATAGTACTGTGGTAACTGGCATTATCCAAAACAATTATGGACGGCTCTTTTAAACTTATAAGAAGTTGGTGTTCAAACCAGTATAAAAAGTTGTCTCTGTTCATATCACCGTGATAATCTAAATACTGGCTATTTGTCGGAAATATTAGGTCTGCTCCAGGAATAAATCCATTAGAACTACCTGCATGTAATACAATATATCTAAAACAAGATAATATAATAAATATACATAAGATAAGAATATGTTATTCTTAGAAATATAATGTACCTTTTTCCACCTACTTTTGAAGCTTTTGTGGTTTCTATTGATTCATTTTGCCAAGATTTACGAATTGTTCTATCTTGGAAAACCCAGGTTTCATCAAGGAACACACACTGGCGAACATTTTCATATTTCATACGAACATATTGTTGCATGAATGTAACACGTTTTAATACAATTTGTGGTAGTTCCATTAAAGCTCGTTTAGGATCATCCTTCTTGTAATTAAAACCAATATTGTGTAATACTGTCCGTAAAGATGACTTGCCACCAGAAAAGAGTTCCTTTTCTTTAAGAGTAATATTCAGTGAATGAAGCGTGATATGTTGTTCTGTAAAAAACTCAAATATTAATTTTATAAACGTAAATCCTTAAGAACTTACTGTTTCTATACATGTCATATACTGTATTTCTTATTGCACACTGAGTAAAGTCATCAACATTTACAACAGGCGTACTTCTAGGCCGTTTTCGCTTTGGGCTAGATGGTCCAGCCCCCTGTTTTGATGTAGATGATATTTTATCTACAGTTGCAATGTGAATATTTAAAGCACTTGCTACTCTCTAAATGAAAAATATTATTATTAAAACATTTATTGTATAAACTATAAATAACAGAAAATATTACCTCTCGAACTGCTGTTAGGGGTAGCAATGGCGCATTATTATCGCGTTCTTTTTCAAAATACCCGATTAAAGAGAGAATTATTTCTTTCGCTTGCTTACCTAACGGTTTAGGCATGATTTAGTTGTGAAAACAACTGATTGTTAAAAATGAAATCGGCTTATAAATATAGTAAAAATGGAAGAAATACGTATGATAATGAAGTGACTGAAAAATGTAAACAACTATGACAGTATGACATTTGACAGAATAAAATGTTACCATTTTATATGTTGCAACGGCGTACAGTTCTGGTAACTTAAAACGTTACCGGAAGCTAGAATAATATTAGGATTATTGCACTTTAATGTTACTTGGACCGAATTTATTCTTTATGACGTGTATCGTCTGTTTGGATAATCGACCCATAACAACAAAAAATTCATTAAAATTTATTCTTAATTATACCTAACTAGTGTTTATAAAAATAAATAAGTGTGTGTTTTCTATCAAAAATAATATAATATTAAATAGTTTATCAACAGCATTACACCTTAGTACACTGATGCCTTGTGTAGTGAAATATAACATTACCCTTTTAATTTTAATAATACCATTATTGATACATTTTATAATCTATTTATTATCTATTCAAATTGCGTTGCGTTGGTAATGAAAACATTCGTAGATTCTTGCTCGAAAGCTTAATGTCAAGAGTTTATTATTACAAATAAAAAAAAACGTTATATTGCCTCCAAAATGCAATTAACACGACACACTTTTGTTTACTGTGCGCCATATGCGGAAACAAACATTCCACACCAACCACTGCTGCAGCAACAAACAACGAAAAAAAGAAAATCGACTGAAATATTGTCTTTCCGTAAAAGAAGTGAACGAAAATTGAAAAGAACGCAAAATGTCTGATAATTAGAAGTTTCCATGTTTCTATCATTGTTGCCTATTTCTATTAGCTTATTGTTATCATTGGGATAGCGAATGGTTTCGGATAATCGAGCGTTCAATTTAGATCGTTTTTCTTGTTTCAACTTTTCGCATCGTGGGTTATTTTCGCCGCATTGTTGTTTGTTTGAAAAGAAAATCCGACGGTAACCGATTGTTTAGAGAGAATATCTTTGGAGCTTTACTTTTATTTTTCCTATCTTGCGTCTATACCATACAAAATTAACATAATAAGATGCAATTATTTAGATATTTTTTTTAAATTTTTTAATTGTTGATATTGTAAATAAATATATCATTACAAAAACGCAATCTATAAGAAACTCTTATTTTTACAGACGAAGCGAGAAACATTAAAATACTAGCGACACCAAATGAATACACATAAAACTAAAATACTCTTGTTTGTTTTTGATTTTCAGTGGGAGATGTCTAAGTGATCAAAATTATTTACACGTAATTGATTTCTTTTTTGACCACGATATAGGTCAAAAAATAAAATTAAGTTTTGGCAAAACTTATGGTCAGTTTATTAATATTGGAAATCGACAATAGCACCTGATTAACTAACATTTATGTACAGAAACGGATTAGTACAGTGGTCACAGGTAATCCACATCTATTTATCAATTTTTATGAATAAAATCGAAGAGGGTCTTGAAATACTAAACAAATTCAAAAATCATAATATAATTTTTGTGGTGACTTTATTAAATGCTTGTAATAAGGTATATAATCTCATTGATTTAATAGATTGCTATATCTCGAAATGTATTCAGAAAAATATAAATAATTCTAAAATTGAAGTCAGTCACAATGATATTTAGAATCACAAAATACAGTTTTATTTTTCTAAGGATATAGTTAACAAGAAGAGAATATACAGTATAAAAGGGTGATTGGGCAGACAGAGGTTGGATGCCTTCACTGACATAATTACGCATAACTACGAATTGGCATTTTCTAGGATTAGCAAAACTATACGTATTGATCAAAACAATAGCAGGGCATGGATTACACAAGGGATTCGTATTTTATCACAAAAATTGAAACATTTATGTTCATAATATATCTAGCAGTAATGAAGAAATAGATAGAGAATTAGTTAAAAATGCTTAATTGTTGTATAACAACAATATTATGATATAATGATTATACAGGGTTAGTTTTAAATTGAGTCATTTAAAAAGGGAGTAAAAGAAAAATATGAGTAATACACTTACAAAAAAAATCGCGGTCCAATGTGCACACAGTGACGCTAAATTGATTTTTCTTTCCTCGAGTCCGAGCCTATCGCAGTTAATATACAAATATAATAATTTTCATATAGAGGAATTTAAGTTTCAAAATAATATACTTCTATTTAACGAAAAAGAAAACATGGTAATGCACCGAGGTTGTCGACCTTTTCACATAAAGGCGGGGAAAAAACACATCGCCATAGAAAATCTTTTCAATTGCCATTCATTCTCGAACAAAGTTTGTAACTAAAAGCGTTTTGAGTACGTGGTAGTTATACTGTTAATTTAGAAAGTAACGTTATTACTACAAATGCTTGATTGACACTGATTGATCAACATTACAGTGATTTTTTGAGTTTCATATAATATTAATTGGATGTACACTTTAGTTATAATTCTGACATTAATAAACGATATTTAACCAATTCATTAGCAATATCAACTATGTCGGTCGTATATCCACCCAACGCACATTGGTCTGAAACGTCCAAAAAGTTGGTCAAAACCTAAAAAAACATTTTTTTTTTCAAATAGTTTCTTGTGTGGTAGTCGGTAAACGAGGTGCCTGCGCGTCTATTTCTCGAATAGCAGATAGATGGCGCGCCTACGGGACGTGTAGTTGTGTGTGAAAGTCGCGGTTGTCAAAACTTGCTACGTGCAACGTTCAACAATAAACAAGAAAAACAACATTTGAAGTGCACACAAAAATTCGTGAACGTGCAAATATCTTCAACAAGAAGATGGAGGATGCGCCTGAAGATTGGTATAATGTTTTGATACTTTACTTTTGATAAACAATTTTTTGTAATTTGTTATTAAAAATTTTCCGAAATTGTCAAAAAAGTTATGTTTCCGCGAGACTCCGCGTTGTTCGCTGATTCATATCCCAGATGAATGTCTAACTAACTAGAAAATCGAAAATTCAGGTGCGACTTTCTGTGATTCTCCTCGCAATTGATTTATGTGTATTTGGTTGCGCGGCCCTATACATGTGACGCGTCACATGTATATGTCACATCATAATTACATATTTTTAATTAATCTTGAAGAGATTTAATATGCGCACGATCCGAACCAAATAGTAACTTAGAAGAAGTGACTTTGAATTATTTAAAGTGCAATTACCAAGAAAAGATCATAATTATTATCATTATTATCATTATTATTATTATTATCATTATTACTATTGTTATCATAATTGTTAGTCTTTATCGTAAGTATAATTATAAAGAGTATAATGAGAAACAACACAAAATTTATTAAGCCAAATTTTATATTATTTTATCGTATTTTTGAACATAAAACTGGCAATTTAAAACTCCCCATTTTGCAATTTACAATTTTTACCTCAAATCTACAATCAGAAAGTAAAAAAACTAAAGCATACTGATTTTCAGCCAAATCCGAACCTTTTTCGAGTTTTGACCAGCTTTTCGGGCGTTTCAGACCACTGTGCAACGGTGCAAATTTGTATTGACTTGATATATTAATTTTATATTCATACGATATTGGGTGGTCATTGATATTCTATCGACTTATATTGGATTTACGTTTAGCCGACCAGTACCCGATAAACTGTGCTACTAGGGCAGTTACGTTATCTTTAGACACTTAATTAGAACTTTTCATTCTGCCAAGCCATATACAAGCCTAAGTATTTTTACTATGTGATAAATGCCTTCTCACTATACATTTCACTATCAGATTTTTTACAATACCTTTACTGGAAAATCGTTTTCTTTTTTGCAAATATATCGCAAATTATGCATTCTATAAATATTTATTAACAGCCTAAAAGTATTGATTGTATTTGAAAGTTACATATAAAAAGAATTCAGAAATATGCTAACATGATACTATTTTATAGAAAATATTGTATTTAGTGTAATATATTTCTATTAAGTATCTAAAAGGGTCAGATATGGGTTTATAATATATGCTGATTTTGATATGTTTAATTCTCCGTGAATTTCGTGCTCTGATATGAAATACAGTTACCGTTACTATCGTTATATCGTCATAATCAACAGTGCTAGTCTACATTTTCCTTGAACCGTTCCCAGTACCCTCTTAAGTAGTCGACAAACGGAACATTTAACGTTCGAAGTGAGTTCTTAATAGGCATCAATTTAAGTTTAAAATTCAGACATTATACTCTTGCTTTATATTTATGGCAGCGCTTATTTCGTCGAAAGTCGCTCCCACCCTCAAGAGACTTATCAATCTACGTTACAGTTCTTGATTGTACCTTTTGTTCGGCCCTTATATTAAATTAAATTAAATTATTGACTGCTTTATTGATTTTTTAACGCACAAAAACTAAATATCATAATGCTTAACGCATAGTAAGTGAAGTTAATAAAAATGTTGTTTTTTCTTATCTCACAACTTTATTCTTTCAACCATAGCGCCTATGTATCAAGACAGGAAATTGGATTTTAAAATTTCATACATCTTATAAGAAAATGCCCCATAAATTTCAAAAACTAGAAATAATTTATTATGTAAAATAATGTAAGTTATAGCTTATTATACTGCAGTGTACCATACAATATATTACATCTATATTAAAACTATTTGTTTATCAAATATAAATAAACAGAACTAATATGAAAATTACTAGTCTAGATTTTTAATTCGCTGTGCTCTTTCTCCAGTATTGGCTTCGTTGTCTCTTCAGCGACTTTTTTTTTAAAATTACTTATCAATTTCATTATTAAACGAAGTTAACAAAACTAATGAAATTATAATCGGTGATATAATAGTATATTATGTATCAAGTTTTATAAACCTCATTTTGGTAACGAGTTTTATTAATTGTAAGCAAAACGTATTGTAGCGAGTGATTATATAAAACGAATTTCATACTGTACTTTTTATACAACAGAGAATAATCAATATAATACGAAATTGCTTGTTTGTTGTCGCGCCACGTCGGGGTAGTTTGACAGATCGATGACAAGCATTAACCATCTTGTTTGAGTGTTAATTGATTTTTGCATTTAAAAAATCTAGTGCTAATTTCACCCCGTGAGTAATGTACTCGTTGCTAAGTTCACCCCGTGACTAAAGCGCCCAAACGCACAGCTTGCTATAGCGTTTCTGAAAGATCAATTAGCGCCATGGGAACAAATGGGATAAATGGCGTTTTGAAAACGGGAGTAGAAGTCAACTGTTTTTCATTTAGTCCTTTAATCAATATTATATCATAGATAAATTGAGATAGAAGTATGAATTGCTTTACAATACTTCCACTTACGTAATCCAATACATTTCTTATATAAATTGAAATTGAACTACTTAATATAACTTTCGTTAGGTCAGATTCGATTTGTAATAGCATTGTTTTACCGGAACAACCATTTCTCATCCAACTTGAACTATTAAAACATCACTGCAATTGTAACGTCAATAAAAACATATAGTTGGATTAATAATTTTATTTTAGATTATCACCATCTATCTGGAACATCGGTATATTTGATATGTCAATTTGGATGTCTCCTATTTGGGTATAATCATCTCTATTAAATTCTTTCCAATTTTCTATATTCTCGTGAAAAACGTAATTTTCATTCCCCTCAATAGTCAATAGTAATTACTGATATACATAATAATAATAATAATATCTTTATTAGCAATACGCTATTTACATACCCGTACATTATTTATATAAATTTATCTAAAATATATAATGACAGTTGTCTCTTAAATCTATTTATATTACTACAATGTTTTATTTCATACGGCAGGCTGTTAAATACTTTTAGCCCATTAACAAAAACATTATTAGCCGTTGATGACCTATTAACTTTTTCAATAAAGAAATCATTGATGGTTCGTGTGTTATATTTATGTGTGTCATGTATATAAATCAACTTCTGACTAATATACGATGGCGTAATACCTTTTTTAGTCTTGTAAATGAATAGCATAGTTTTGTAATTTATTCTTTGACGCACATTCATTAATTTCAATGTACTCAGCATTAATGCAAGAAAAGAATACTTGAGCAATATTCAATGTGTATTGAAATTAGTGATTTATATTGAGGTAGTACTAGGTACATACCGTCAATATAAATATATGTTTATAATTAGAAATAGTATTATAAAGAGAATAATGGTTTATTAATGTGTTTATAGTTACTGATGGTCCTTATTTGATTCTATATAGTTTGTTGTGTAAGGTCCATGGTTCGTCAAA
Organism: Amphimallon solstitiale; assembly: GCA_963170755.1. NCBI lineage: Eukaryota > Metazoa > Arthropoda > Insecta > Coleoptera > Scarabaeidae > Amphimallon > Amphimallon solstitiale. The sequence continues at coordinate 36,302,886 of OY720675.1, forward strand.
TGACACAGAAATCTGTAAAATAGAGAATTTGTATTTAATTAATAATTCGATATGTTATATAAAATTTGTAAAAACTTGTTCAATTGAATTTAATGAAGAGAAATGGTATTAAGAGGTATATTTTATTATAAGGCATTGTCAAAATTGATTATAATTTCCCGCGTTAAAATATTTGAAGGAACTGTCAGTGGTTGTCAATGTTGACATTTTTGTACAGAAAAGTTATTGGAGAATGTGTTAAATGGTTCTGAATACATAAATTTTATACTAAATTCATAGAGAAAATTATCATAATAAGAGTATTGTTATATGGAAAGGTATTTATAAAAAGATTAGCATAATGGAATTTATATTGAGTATAATTAAGAGGTGGATAATGGAGATTGGTCAATTTGAAAAATAGGCAGTATCACTAAGGGAATGGGATAAATAAAAAAAAATTCGAAAAACAATTTTCGCAGAGTGAGTTTATGAAATTGGCGATCAATTTATAGTAGCCATAATTTCATAAATTAAAGAGAGATAAAAGTGTTAGTATATTGGAAATTAATATTCAAACATTTGGGAATATTATTAGTATAGAATATGAAGTATTAGTGTGCTAAAAAAAATAAATGTCAACAGTTTTCATTAAACTGTAATAAAGGAAGAAGATAGGAGTGCAATTAAACTGGAATATAATTTAAAAGTACTTACCAGCAAAGAAGTATCCATGTTTATCGAGGTCACAGTGGAATTGGAGCATCATACCTTATTTTCTTGAAGGAGTATCCATATTTAACTAGGTTACAAAGGAATTGGAGCAGTAAACGTAATTTTCCTGAAGGAGTATCCATAACCACGGTGTTACAGTGGAAATTGGAGCATCACACGCTGTATAATTAGACGAAGAGCTTCCTGGACGGAGTTATTGATTCATTGGAGTATTAGTTATATAATCAAGAAAGAAATTCCAATCTTAATAGGACCATTATTCATTGTTCCTGTATCGATAGTCACTTTTAGGAGGCACAGACAGCTGTTACATAGTCCGAAGAAGTTATAGCTGTAGGAATTGCGTTCATCTGAGGCTAAAAAGTTACAAGGAGATATTAAAAGGAGCTACGAAATAAGAAAAGACTGTGAAATAAACCAAGGTTGTATTGAACTATTTTCATTTTCCATTTGGTTTTTGCAATAATTATTTAAATATTTGTGAAAGAGTACAATTAAATAAACCACATGACAAACTATATTCATAAATTAGTAAGAGATCATAAATAATTGCATAAAAATATAAATCAGATAAGTTTGTTATAATTTTCATAAATTTAAAGCTAAATTTATTAAATAACGTACCTTATAAAAAGAGAGGTTAACATCTGTTCTTTTCATAACCATATTTTTTAGTTGAACAAGTTTAGATAGGATATTTGTATTAAAAGTGGCATTTTCATCATAGCACCAGAAATATTGTAAATAATTTATCAAATGAATATATTGCTTGTTAGTTTTTATATCCTTGTTTTAATGGTAATATAGAATATCTGTTAGAAAATCACTACCATATAAAAAGTGGGAATACCTAGAAATAAAATCATCAATTTAATTTATGGACTATAAATCATATCCGATAAAAAATACTTACTTCTGAGATTAAAAGAGTTGTTATGCAGTATTAAGATAAATCTTATTATATAGATTTTGTATCAAAAGAAATTAGTTATTTGAAATCTAGTTATAATAATTTTCAACTTGAAGAGATACTATTGTCAAGTTCCGAGTTACCAACATTACCAGTAGATATATCACTACTAGTATATAATTGCTAAGTGAACCAAAAGATACAGGTTCGGATTAAGGAATATTATAGTAAAAGAATATGTAAATGTTTTGGAAAAATGAAAGATGAATTTAATTGAAAATGTAATGTTAGATTTATGAAATTTAGTATTGTTGAATGTGATAGGAAGAGATAGAAAAGTACATAGAGATTATACGACTGAGTTAGTACGGGCAAATTAATAATACATTGAAATTGAAAATACATATTGGCAACCCAAGTTTATGTATAAGATATTGTAGTATATTGTTAAATGTAATAGATACACCTTTAAAAGGGGGTATTTCTACAATATATAGACAGTTTAATATATGTAGACATATTTTGACCTATTCTACTTAAATAACCTACTTTTTTGGACATTTTATTTAGAATATGTTTTGTATTTTCTTTAAAATTTAAATGCTGATCTATAATTATCCCTAAATATTTTATACTATTTACTCTTTCTAAATAATTATTATCTATTTTTATATTAATATTGTCATAATTAATTGTGTTTAATTTATATGCACTACCAATGATTATAAATTTAGATTTACTTATATTAATACTTAAACTATTGGCACATAACCATTTATATAATAAAGTCAAGTCTTCATTTATTTTGTCCTTCATGTCATTTAAATCATTTCCACTGACATATAACATTGAGTCATCAGCAAACAAATGTAATTTACTGTTTTTGGTCCTTAGCATAATGTCATTAACATATAAATTAAAAAGTAACGGTCCTAATATTTTTCCTTGTGGTACACCATATTTAGTAGAGCGCACACCTGATGTTGTCCCATTAAACTTTACACTTTGGTATCTGTCAGTTATGTATGAACGACACCATTCCAGAGCGATGCCTTTGAAGCCGATGACTTCCAATTTCTTCAATAGTAATTGTCGGTCGATGGTCTCAAAAGCTCTTCGGAAATCTAAAAACACAGCCAGCACCATTTTGCCACTGTCCATTTCCCTCGACCAATTATCACAAATGTTCACCAAAACTGTTTCACAAGAGTGTGATTTCTTGAAACCTGACTGGTTCAATGATATTATACTGTTTGTATCACAATAACTATCAATTTGTTTTTTAACGCACATTTCCAAAACTTTTTCGTATGATGGCACTGTATTTATAGGTCTGTATTCTTCACACAGTTTTGTCCCACTGACTTTTGGGACAGGTACTATATATGATATTTTCCAGTATTTAGGAAATACCCCTGACTGCATTGACGTATTTATTATGTCTAGTATTCTATTTGCTGACACCAAACAAATGTCCTTTAAAACTCTGCTTGTTATACCATCACCAGCAACGTCTCCTGTACCTTTTAAAGATTTAATTACATCTTTAATTTCTTTCATAGTTACATTTTCAAATTTACAAAAGTCCGGATGCTGCGGTATGTTACGCAAAACTTCATTTTCACTGTCAATATTTTGTCTTTGTATGCCATCGACTAGTGTATCTATGCTTGTTACAGTACTCATTAAATTTTTCAACAATTTCCCTATCATTCTCTATTCCTTCATTATCAAAAATAATGCCTGTATTATTTGTTTCTTTACTTGTTGATAATAACATTTTTAGATTCTTCCATAGTACTTTTGAGTCGTTTCTGTTTTGATCAAGTGCTGTTTTCAAATACTCTTCTTTCCGTTCTCTAATCATTTGAACTACTTTATTTCTAATTAATTTGTATTCATTCCAGTCTTCCTCACGTTTCGTAAATACTGCTACCTTATATTTATCATCTTTAATATTTATTTGTTCTAATATTGCATAGTTCATCCACTCATTCCTTAAATACTTTTCCGGTAAAACAAATTCACATTTTGGACACATTTCTTCAATACTTTGATTTATATTTTCAGTCCATTGATCTACCATAATGTTGACATCATTTCCATTATACCAACTTTTTTCGTAAATGTGTTCATGCAGTTTATCAATGTCATAATTTTTAAAACTCCTTATAACTTTCTTTTTCTTTTTTGTCACATCACTTTTTGTCTCTAGTATAACTTTTAACATCGAATGATCACTAATTTTTGGTGTATGTAGTACCTCATGTTGAATTGTTTTTTCGTTAGTAATAATGTAGTCAATGTTTTGCTATTGTTTGTTATTCTTGTATATTCAGTTACCACTTGCTTTAAACCATTTATATGTATCAAGGTTTTAAGTCTATTACTATAACAAGTGTTTTTTGTATAATCTATATTTATATCACCCATCATTAAAATAGTCCCATTGAAATTGATTGTATTATCAATATAGGTTTCAATATATTCCAAAAATAGGTTATCCATGTTTTGTGGAGGGTGGTATATAACGGACAATAGTATTCTTTGACTACCCATTACGATTTCCGCACTTACCATCCAAATATATTTGTCAATGTGAATGTTATATATTTTATAACTTATATTACTTTTTATATAAAGTGAAACTCCACCAGTTCTTCTATTTTCTGTGAGTGCTTTTATTACATTATATCCTTTAATTGTAATTTCACCATCAGTAATTTCATCATCAATATGGGTCTCTACAAGACCCAATATACTCGGTTCCCACATACTTTTTATTTATTCTTTATTTTCTTCTTGATGCACCCAATCTGCTCTCGGCTATGAATTGTTTGGTTCCCAGAAATGGTACGCGCTCGAGTGATACTTCTGTAGTGGCCAGATCAAATGTTTTTGCCAAAGCACCTCTCACTCATGGCTAGGAACGTCAACCACTTATGCCCCGATCCTTTTCACCTACCTTTCATTCAAAAACCTCACTCAAACAATAAATAGCTATGTCTCTCGATTCAACTCAGTTATTCCTTTTCTTTTTTGGGCTTCTTCTTAAAAGAATAGTAGTGCCGAAATTTGCTCTGCAAATGTCGGCATTACTATTATTTTTAATTTATAATTTCAGTCATTAGTGCTGTACTGTATTATTAAATATTGTCCTGTAATTGGTCTAATATGTTGAACGTTTATTATCATTATTACTATTGTTATTATTATTATTACAACATCATGAACCAATTCTATTTATATGTAGCTATCAGATTTAAATATTAGCAGCTTTTCTGTTCAAGTATTTCGTGTGCTTTCCTTCGTGTAACAGTTTAATATGTTTGTGATAAATTTCGCATTAATGCTTATATTCAGCAATGTTTATTTTTTGTTAGATTGCTCCTTTGTATTTTGTTTTATAGTTATAGCAAATACTATCAACTGTAATTTCTTATCCTGTAATTGGCATCTTCGCTGTTGAATAAATGAAGAATCTCTTGCAAATTATGGAAAGTATTCTCATTTATTGATTTTTTAAATGATTAAATATCATCTTATTGTCTTGATATTTAAAATATAACGCAATCTTATATGTCAGTAGCTTTAAATAAAGTTTGATTTACAATACTTGTTTTCATTTGACCATAAAAATTCTCATTTCTTTTTTATTTTATTTATTTTCCTAACCAACTAATTCCTTCCATTCAAAAATAGCTATCTCCTATTTGAATATTCTAGATTTACTTTTGATTAGTTGTTAGAGCATATCCCTGCGTCAATTTACATTCCTACATTTATGTAGGGATTCCTATTAATTGATTATTTAACAACTTTGTTCATGATAATAATTTTTTTCGAAGTTATTTCTATCATTAACATTAGTTTAATATGTAAAAATTTGTAGTTTCTGTAAAAGCAATTTTTGGCAATATTCTCTGGAACATAATACTCAAATGTGGTATAGTAGAAATTTTCTAAGTTCCGTTGCACGTCATTATAAATTCATGACGAAATGACGACGCCAGCTTACACAGTGTTGCAATATAAAACGCTCGCCATTTTTGACAGACATCGTTAATTATTAACCTACAATTTAGGTTATACCTTCAGAAGTACTTATTTCTTTGGATCTTTCAAGATAAAGCGTTTTTTATGGTTCTATTTTCGAAATATTGGAGTGATAAATGGGATTTTGGATTATATAACAAAATTCAACAAAAATTGTAAAGAAAAATTAAAATACATAAACTGTGATTTTCATTAATGATTTTTATTATACATAAGTTTATATTTTATTAGTCACTTTTATAGGAGGTAATTACCAGCCTTTTGATTACTCTACTCTGTACATACTATATTAAAATACAATGACTGAAGGCTTTTTATTCGTTCTTTAATAAGTTGAAACAGTAGCAAAATACGTTTTTTACTAACCAAGTCGTTCTCAGAGTATTAATCACAATATATGTAATACTAACTTAAGAATCCCTTATATTTCTAGTTTTTATAGTTACACACATATATGTCATTATATACACTCGAAATTTACAAACATGTGCTTTCATAAATATCTAATATAAGTTAAGACTAAACTATTTCATGAATTTTATGATAATCTCTAATTTCAATACAATTTATTCATTATCTGAATCACTACAACTAGTTGAATCGTCAGTCATTATCATTGGGGCAATTTCATTGCGATCAAATCCTACGTCTCTTTCCCACCATCTTACTATTTCCTTTTCCGTATGATCAATTGTATTTATCCATGTTTCCCTTGTAATTTTATGCAGAGCCTCTTTCCACATTTCCAAACAATTTTCCATTCCATAGCCATCCCTTCCTATATGTCTATTATAGTATGTCTTTGCTATTCCCCAAATATTTTCAATAGGATTAAATATACAGTGGTATGGTGGTAATCGTAAAACTTTATGTCGTTTTCCTCTTGCGAGATTGTCACATACATTATTTTGTGGTTTATGTCTAGAAGAAGAAATTCATTATGTACAGTCTATTTGAATCTTATCGAACACTTACTAAGCCACTAAATGGAGCAACTGAGGTTTCAACATATGTGCATCAAATGGATTATTGTTTATTAGCCACTCCTTTATATTATCTTTTTTCCATGTTGAATCTGATGCTTTATTTGATATTTCAGAATGGTAGCTGGCATTGTCCATAATAATTAAAGATCGTGGTTTTAAATTAGATAATAATTGATTTTTAAACCAGTCTAAAAAACTATCTTTGTTCATTTCATCATGATAGTCTGTATTTTTTGTGTTGGAAGCAAATATTGTAGATGCTCCTGGTATAAAACCATCTTTACTACCAGCATGCATGCAATACAATGTATCTACAAAATATAATATTAGAAATAATTGAAACATAAGAGAAATCAAGATCAACTTTTTGCCTTGACTCTTCAGCTTTTTAACAGTTTGAAGACTACTATTTTGCCATGAGTAATTTCCACTTCCATTTTCAAATACCCACGTTTCATCTAAATAAACACATTGCTGGTAATGATTATTTCTCATATTGTCCACATAAGCTTGTAAAAAGTCAATACGAGCCAAAGCAACATGATGCAACTCCATTAGCCCTCTTCGGGAATCATCTTTCTGCCAACGAAAACCAATATTTTTTAAAATTCTGCCAAGGGATGAAATACTTCCCTTAAATAGATCTCTATCTCTTAATAATGTCAGAAGAGATTGTCGAGTAACATATTGACCTAAAATATAGAAGTAATTCTTCTTTTTTTTTGGTGAAGATAATGGTTGATTGTCTTTCACAGTTTGAGATATAATATGTACTGTTGATATGTTTATATTCAATGCAGTTGTTACGCGCTATAATAAATCATTAATTGTATTTATTTATTTAAAATTAAATAAAGCAAAATACTTCTCTAAAGCAGTGATAGGTATGATAGGAGACCGCCATTATCGGCTTCCCTTTCAAAGTATTTTATGAGAGAATTGACCATCTCTCTCGCTTGCTTGCACAAAGCTTTCGGCATTTTCAGATAAACCTTACGCTGGGTTACTTCTGAAAAGGACTGTAAATTATAGCAGAGATAGAGAAATAATCAGCCAAAGCAATACTGTCAAAGCTGTCATGTATAATAAACAAAGCCTCACAAAAATGTGCCAACCATGGATATTTTCGCGTTCTGCCACTTGTTAAACCATAAAAACACTAAAGTATTATTACACTGATTATGCAACAAAAACCTATTATTGTTTTTCCTTTTCAATCTAAATACTCACTAAATATTATTTAAAAGGTAAATATGTATGTCTTTTACAATAACATATCATTGATTTGAAAATTATTTGAAATTTAATTTTTAGTGAATTACCTATCATTTTTAATGCGTATTTTATTAGTAATGACGTGCAACTGAACTTAGATGATTTCTACTATATTTAAAATAATTATAAAGTAGAGAAAAACTGACAAAATCTAATTATGAAGAAATGTATATACTTCGTGGAATTTTGCGTATATGAAATAAGAAAAACTGAAATGCATATTTGTATGGTAGATAGGTTTGTCTTTGCATTTTTATATATATTTGCGGCAAAAACCTGTCGACAGTTGTAACTATTACTACAGACGTTGTACAGATATAGTTTATTCCAATTTGTGGGGTACTCACATATTTGCGGTTCGAACAATAATTTCATTTACCTACAAATAGTTGTTGGCATATTTCCTCGTTAGGTTTACTTTTGTAGGTAATCGACCATACCGCACTGGAAACTATTCAAAGCAGCTTCATACTTATTATAGACATTGGGGCAAAATACTCACTATGTAATGTATTTATCAGGCATGAAAATTAAACTATCAGGAACGTACAAGTAAAACGTGCAATGCGAAATTGCTAGAATTAGTGAAATATGTTGTCTTTCAAGACTAGAGTTAAGCTGAATACAATTCAAACGTAAATACTTACATGTTTATCAGTTCTCGAGGTGGTGGTTTAGTTAGTCAACGGTTAGAACATTTGTGCATTTGTAAATAATGTATCTGTCTGTATGTACATATTTGAGTCTTTGAACTAATGTAAGTTTCAGTTAGTATATACGTTTTAGTTTACCTAAATAACTACTTAGTGAATATTTCTTATTCTTATTTTCGTACAAACACACAGCCCATGATATAATGATATATTTCCATCTACATTATAAACACTTTTATCATTGATCTTATAATACTTCGTTAATGGATCGTTTAGAGTCTTAATTAAAGAAATTAATCTAAACTTACGACGAACCAAAAGACTGTGCGATAGTAGTATTCTTTTACCGTAACTCTGGATTTGCTAATGGTGTACAAAGTTGGCGTAACGTTGTTTACGTTTATAGCACAATAAGAGTATGACTTTTGTATTCAACATGAGATATAAGCCTGTAATTATGCCACCCGTTTTGTAAAGCAACCAAGTAAATGATTTTAAATTTATTGACTGAACAAGAAAATCAATGAAGTGTTCAAAGGCTTAACTTCAAACAAACATATATTCATAAAAAAAAATAACAATATTTATAACATTTACTGCAGCAATACGGATACAGACAGTTGAAAATTTATTACAACAATAATAAACACAAATATTATTCAAACAATAAAAACAAAAAGTGATATTCAATACATACAAAATTAACGAAATAGCAATAAATTCATAAATAATAAGTCATCGATGACTGCAATAATTAATCTAACTAGTTTTATATTCGTAAGAGATTAGCATGAGAAATTGACAATTTAACATTATGTAATTGCAAGGTTAAACAATCAAAATTAGCCAAATTGACCAATGCATGAATTTACCAGTCTAGGTTTGCAAACAGATAATTCCAGGAACAAGCTAAACACATTAATACATACTTCGCTGGAAGCGACGGCAAGTGAACATTTAATATTACATACAGAATTATTAAAAAGATGCAGCTATATACCACCTTTCTATAGTTAAGCCTATATATTGGATTAACTACTGAAAAGTAGTAGCTGCAAAATTTTAACAGCTATCAATAATCGTTTAATCGGCCACATAAAGTCGCCTTTTTTGTTTCTTCTATATGTATCGAACTTTATGAACACAAATCTTGCTGAATTTCATTGCACTTGTACAGAAAGACTTCTCTGCCATACTAAATTAAATACATTTGGGTGATTCTCGAATTAATTAAGTATTCAAACAGATAATAGTACTAATAGCACCGTTGTCTCAAACTAGGCGGTTAACTTATACAGGGTGTAAACGATATACGCAGCAATACTGTAACAAGTAACAGCTGTAATAATATTGAGCATAAAATGTTAATGCACGAAGGCTCTATCTCGAATGAGATCTAAGAAAAAAAAATTGTTAATAAATACGCGTGGCCCGATCCGACTCTGGTAAATTTACTTTCGTTTATAACAGCGTCACTCTTACTAAAGCGGAGTGGTGGGAGTTGTAGATGCGATGATTCATACTGTTAGTATCAGTCTGTTATGAACCTCTGCGAAGTATGGCTTATACAAATCACGAATTAACAGATATCGTATTATTGTACGGTGAAACAGGTGGAAATGTTAGCGGTACTAGACGTATTTATTCAGAACGTTTTCCGAACCGTAGATGTCCTTCAAGGGATTTAATTTTACAAACAGTCTACAGATTGAGAGAACGCGGTACATTTCACCCAAGTTATGAAGGGCGCGGTAATGAAAGACCACGTAGGATACTAGATGCGGAGGAAGAAATTTTGGATATTCTAGATGAAAATCCAAGAACAAGTACCCGATCGGTTGCGAGAGAGGTAGCCGTTTCACATACAACAGTCCATAACATTCTTCAAAGGAGTTCGCTATACCCCTACCATGTGCAACGCGTCCAGGAACTTATGGAAGCCGATCGCCCGCTACGAATTCATTTTTGTAGATGGTTTCGTCGGAAACTTACACAACAGCCGCAGTTTGCGTCAAAGGTGTTATTTACTGATGAGTGTGCATTTACGAGGGGAGGTATTTTAAATTTTCACAACCTTCATTACTGGGCCGATGAAAACCCTCACATCATACATCAATCTCGTTTCCAACACCGTTTTTCAATAAATGTGTGGGCTGGAATTGTCGGTGATCAATTGTTAGGGCCGCACGTACTACCTGCACGACTTAATGGACAGAGCTACTTGGATTTCTTGGAGAATTCGCTACCCGGGTATCTAGACGATGTACCTCTCGATACACGACGCCGTATGTGGTTTATGCACGATGGTGCACCTGCGCATAATTCTCGTGGAGTACGCACCTTTTTAAATAACGCATATCCGCGGTGGATAGGACGCAGTGGACGAATTCCTTGGCCTCCGCGTAGTCCCGATTTAAATCCACTAGATTTTTTTGTGTGGGGCTCTATGAAAGCACTTGTTTATAACGGCATTGAAGTTGTAAACGAAGAAGACCTTCAGCAACGTATTTTTCAAGCTGTGGCCCATATCCGTGAAAACCGTGCCGTGTTCAATCGTGTACTTCAAAAGTTTACCGAACGGCTAGAAGCTTGTATTGACGCAAATGGCGGTCACTTTGAACATCTACTTTAATCATTAGACCTGTTTCACCAAAATCTGTTAACGAAAAATAGAATTTTTAAAGAATTTGTAATGTAAATTATGTACCATTTATTTATCGCGTGATATTATTATAAAGGTCAATGCCTTGCGAGCAGCTGATAGGCAATAAAGGGATGTTTAGAAAAAGATACACAACAAACACACTTGTGTAAATAATGGGCTAGCTTGTATTACAATTCATTGTGCTGGGGATTTTTTTAACGTAAACACAGAAATTCCTGTTCTTGAATAGACAACATATAACTTCTATTTATTTTGATTTACTGTGAATACAGGACCGTATTTGAAAAGTTTGTGTTCTTAAATTTACGCAAAAGTGAAAGTTTCGATAGGTTAATTTTTTTTTTGTAGATTTGAATTGCTGTCTTACCTATCTATTACATATGTAAGTATTGCTGCATATATCTTTTACACCCTGTAGATTTACTGCTGCAACTCACCTCAGAACCCGGCTGATTGAAATCAAGCGCCCCTTAAGTAATATAGGTATTTGTGGGGTAATGGTTTTCAGTCAATCCTAGTATATTCGATGATGACGTTGCGTAGGAATAAAATGTTTAGAAACGTACTATATGTACACAGTCTCGAAGCCGTAGAGAATTGAATTGAATGTATTACTGAAATGAGAATATTAAAATTTAGAAAAATAGCAAAAGAAAATTAAATGTTTTTCTAAGATGATAATATAGAGGATGACAAAAATGTAATTACTAGAAAAAATGTATTATACAATGACGATTAAAATATTATTATTAGCGAAATAAGTAATTAAAACTAAGACACAATTTACAGGCTACAGCTTTTTAGCTGGTAAAATAGCTTATAGTCTTTAAAATTTTATAATAAAAAATCTCTTATTTTAAATGAGTACGTATATTTTATCTTTATTGTTAATAAATTACATACATGCGAAAAGTGCGTCTTAGTTAGAATATATATGTCCCAAGAAATGTTAGAAAGTGATGATTTAGTCAACACGTGCTTGTTGTAAAATAAACCAGCAGCGCAGTGCTGGCGCCTGCTGGAATTACGTCTACAACTGGTGAGTAAGGCCAGTTTTGCTACCAATCGAATAATGAAAGAATCAACCGAATATTTTCGTTTATTAAAGAGTAATGACGCTTACAACGAATTAAAGTTTATTTATCTACGGATTTATTGAGTTAGGACATATATTCCTACATGTATCTACAGCACGTGTCAATTTTCATTAGCCATAGGCGATTAATTCATGCAATACGTGACAACATTGCACCCCACCTTTCCTCTTCAATGCGAGCGCGACAAGCTCAAGTTAGCAGTAGCTGTTGGACTATTGACTAGGGTGTTTGTACTGCGCTCAGAAATAATATTTACGCATTGCAAGGATTTTTCCTTTCAGTAAATGCAGAGAATTATTAAGCTGCGTTCACGCTGCATGTCACAAACAAAAGCGTAATTCTAATAAAATTAAAAATAAGGTAAATAAAAAAGGATTCTGAAACTAATAATAAACTACTAGATCGCGGCGGCCATTTGATGATGACGGCTTTTATTGCAGACTAGATCGCAACGTGTTCGCAGCTAAACATTTTATGTAGAAGTGGGAAGATCGGGGAAAGTCGTTGTGATGTCGATTGTTGTCGGTTGTGACGTGCATGTGTAATACATTAAATGTTATTGTTTACTAATGAATGTTATTCCATAACATTCATTGAGATGCGTCGTGCATGTATAAGCATTCTTACACCGACCTTTCATTATACATAACATTACCTTGTCAAATAGGATAAGGTCTTCTTTGGTGTAATCAAATGACTATCTGTTTATACTAGCACGTCACACGGTATTGGTGACGGATAGTAGGGGTGACACACGTTGCCACATATTATTTGTATACGTATAAATCGCATGTAAACATTGAATCCATATACCTAATGAAAATTGACACATACGGTATAAGTTTTGCAAGAATATCATATAGAGTTGTTGAACAATCATGCAGGATGGCCCAAGGAAATGGGAAATTTTAAAGTAATTCTCACAGAAGTTAGAAAAATGAATTTAAAAGTTTTATTGTGGAAAATATAAAGTAAAATACATCTCATTAAGTGTTTTAACAAAAAAATAATAATTTCTAAACACAATGTTCATAAGATGATTGCCATTAAAACGTATGCATTCCTGAAAGCAAACGCTAAGATTTTGCATGGCACTTTGAAACATTTCCATCGGAATTGCAGCTACTTCTTCTCGAATTTTCGTTTTCAAGTCAAAGATTGTCGTTGGGCGTGTAGTGTACACTATGTGGCCCCAAGAGAAAAAATATCACACAGACAAATCTGGTAATCTTGGGGGCCAATAGATGTCACCAAACCGTGAAATTTCGTGGTTACCATAGAACTGTCGCCATTGCCGATTTGGCCGTATGGGTCGTGCCTCGTCTTATTGAAACAAGGGGTTTAAAGGTCACGAAAGTTTTTTACTTATTCTTCTACAAAGGTATTGAACGTATAAACATATAGTTCAGACGTTACTTTCCTTACATTTCTTCTCTCATCCTCAAAGAAGTAAGGGCCGTCACGCCTAGTATTGAAACGACATACCAAACTGTAACCTTTTGGAAGTGTAATGACCGTTGGTGCATTTGACGAGAGTTTCCAGGTGCCCAATATCGGCAATTTTGCTTATTTACATACCCACTGATATGGAAATGAGCCACATCCAACATGAAAAAACAGTTAAGAAAATCGGAGCGTCATTAATCAATTCAATCATTTTTCATTGAGCAGTTGTCGCGTCACGTAGTCTAATGGCTTCAGTTTCTGTACAACTTGAATTTTGTAAGGGAGGAACTTCAAATCAACGTGGAGTATTCGCCTCACGGTTGTTCGGCTTAGGTTTAATCCTGCTGCGTGTATCCTTGCCGATCGTTTCAGCTGAGGTCCAAACTGCTTCAATGTTGTTTGGGGTTCGTTGAGTACGTTGAACATCTGGTGGTTTCTTTCTAAGATCAGAACCCATATCCTCGAAATTCTGAACCCATGTATTGATAGCATGGCAAGTTGAAACGTGGACATGACGTCCTAAATTGTAATGACGTCAGAATTCCCGTTGAGCAGCAGTCGCACTGTCACCTTTCTTATAAAATAACTTCATAGCAAATGCACGCTGTGAACCAAACCACCGGTCCATGGTTACTAAATGGCAAGTAGTTGTGCACTCAAGGATGTCACTGACACAAGTCTACCAACTCCACAGGGCTGCCAATACTACATTCGAAATTTCCCGTTTTCCTGTACCACCCTGTAGTTCATATAAAATCAACGCGTAAAGTTTTATCTCGCAAAATACGAGTATTCTCTTTGCCATCCGTTTTATACTCGCTTCCCTACGTTTTGACATCAATTTTTTAAGAGATACGATCTGCAACACGTTTCTCATATGTTACGCAAAAATATATATTTACGCGGTACGCCGCTGGTTATCCCATAGGCCGGAGAGGGCCGTGCACGTCGGTTAATTTATAATAAATTTGCCAACCGGCAAATCCATAAAATAAAATGAACGGTCGACGTCGCCGTCGGTCGTCCACGTCGTCGTCGTCGTCGTAGGACCCACATGAATATATTTTATATTTAAATGTTGCCCGAAAGTTATTCCGTTGCGACGTCGGATAAAGTTAAAGTTGACGGACATACGTGAACTGGGTCGAAATAATAATATTTAGTTTCGTCGGTTGTGTCGCAACAGCGGTGGTGCAGCAGCCACTTCGGCTTCAATTTCGGCAAAACTTTCAGCCAGTATCAGAAATACGTGTTAAGTGCTTCTCGAACTTAATGATTTAATATTTTTTGGAAAGAATATCTGCCTACCAAAGAATAACGTGCGATAAGAAATTGTCATAAAAATATTACTGTTTTCCATAGTTTTTGGATGCTAATTACTTGAATGAGAATTTAAAAGTTAATCACGTATAAATAACAGGCTTAATGTCTAACGAATCTCTACGAATTCTATGATTAAGACGTGGGTGTATAGCAATTTTCTAACGTAATTGCAACCGTTGACACGTGTTCCGAACTCGTTAGTCATCGTCAGTACGGTATATAAACGAACTTGCAAGATAAGAATGACCTGTGTTAAGGTTCCCTGGTTTCTTATCTCTTGATTCTTTATTCTATGGATGCTGCTTACTGTCAAATTATGTGATTAGTATAATAAAATAAAATCATTTTTTAAGTAAACTGGTGTTCGTACATGACGACGTAAAATCCACCATAAGCTACTTTTCCTTTTTTCACGAAAATACCTGGATGAGGCAACATTATAAAAAAACTGGTCACTTTACTAAACTTGATAAACTTGCGAGGCTGATAGAGTGATAGCTTCTATAAAGATGACCTCGTACAGACATTTTTCGAAAAATAGAGGCGTGGCTTATGGTCATGTACTATATACAAAAATTTGGTTATGATAAGAATGATATAATTTGCCAGTACAGTACTGCGCCACAAGTGGTCATAAACACCGCCCGCACAGTATTACGCCTTACACAAACTATTATTCTTCCAAACTTGATAAAGTTCTACTTATAGCGTCCTCTATTGTTCAATATATTTATGAAATTAGAAATAAAATTTTACGGATATCTCCAAATTCTTGTTCTTTAAAGCTTTAATGTATGACATATTTTACGAAAGTATCACATTTTTTTAATAGTATAGACGTAAGTTACCTTATGTTTTTTCTTGTACTATTAATAATAATAATGATTAGATTTTTACTGCCCAATAGAAAAACTAACATTACAGTTACATGACAACTTACAATTTATGCACTCAAATATTATGTAACTGTGGCACAATGTAGTATTTTCGTTATACCAAACTGAATAGAATGGAAAATAAAAAAAAAATAAAATGAACGTACTCATGTACATGCGCATTCACATTTATTATTACAGATCTTATTAATTGTTATTGCTAGATTCAAATCATGCGACGTCACCAAAAACGTCATTTAGCCACGGACACTATAGATCCCCAATTTGTGAAATTATTGTAACATATTGCCGTGACCTCCACATTATTGAAATAATAATATTAAGAATTAGTTTAGTTATTGAAAAGGAACACTAATTTTATTTTTAAAATCGTATATTTAAGATTTAAGCATTAGTCAAAACATGTAATAGTAAGTAGAATAAGTTGCCTACATTTAAGGAGTAACTGCTGTACCAAAAATAAACATGAATTATTGATACACATTAGACAAATAAATGTGAATTTAAATATAAATAATGGTACCAATTCATAAGAAAGTTTTTAATAATAAAACTTAAAATATAGTAAATACCTGTAACTTATAAATAAATGTGTAAAAAGGATATAAATCAAATTATTTCTGGTGAGAACTGTCAGATCGTAAATAAGAATGTTTTATGTAAATAGTAACAGCATGAATTAAAAATACACTTGTTAGTTCTTGTATGTATAACACAAGGGCTTCAAAGATAATGGAAATGGTCATGTGTGGTTTAAAAACTGCAGAAGAAAAATACAGTGTTAATGTTGTTCACAGCATTCTGCAAATCAACGTATCACCTGAAGAGAGAGCATGGATAGAAATTGGCGACAGTGTGACGAAAGCAACCAATCTTCGCAATGCGGGCTCTGCAAGAAAAATTCCTGTTGTTTATAACGTTTTTCCCATACTGCCAAATCGAAGAATTTCTAAAGGAAAAATAAGAATAACATTAGTTAATGGAAAAAGGAAATATATAACAAACGATGAAAAAGGCAATGCAGTCATATACAAGTACAATGAGGGACTATACTGAAGAGAAAAAAAAGTAAAATATACTTACTGAAGATGGGATATAACAAGTTGGTGAAAAACAATAATAACAAACAGTTCGAGTCGTCACCATTAGTGTGTATGCTGTCAAGACGATATGCGCGTATTGGTGCGAATATGACAACTTGAAGAAAACGAAAAAGAAAGATTTTATCTCGAACGTTTTAAAAATCAATGCCAACCTAAAATTTAATTAGATAACAGAGGCGCTACAAATTGTCGATAGGCTTTTGTTTCACTATATAAGGCAAAAACAAGAATAGACTTTCCGAAGATGAAGTTTATAATTCAAGCAGTAAAGACGATAATTTTGGAAAAGAATAAATGTTTGAGATAGCGAAAGTGAGAGTAGGGGTTTATATGCATTACTTATCACCTCACGATTTGAGAATCTGTATTAAGAATTAGATTTTTATTTTCCTTTAAAACAAATTCATTCAATTAATTTTCATTTTTTATTATTTTAATTTTTAAGATGCAGGACATCAATAAGAATGAATTTGATAAAGTAAGTTATAAGATAAATAATTCAATTTAGGCATAGTTAATGGTACTAAACATGCTGAAGGTACTATGTGAAAATATTTGCCTTTAGTAAATCGTTGGGCATCATTAATTAGATGAATATTATCTTGTTTAATAAAAATAATTCGTTATTTTAAAATAATAAAAGCATAGTTAATTGTGTTAAACATGCTGAAGGTAGGTACACTATGTGAAAATATTTGCCTTTAGTATATCGTTGGGCATTATTAATTATTATATAGTCATTTGATTTAGTAATTCAAATAAAATAAATACAAATAAGCGGGGATGTTTTTGATGGGCAGGTGCTAAGCTGCTAGAGGTACAATGTGAGAATGTTTACAGCTAGCAATTAGTATAGGCCAGTTTTCAGAGCATTCACGTTGCAAGGTTCTAGTTTACCAAGGCACTATGTGAAAATATATGTTTTTGATGAAATAGAATCGGCTTCGTATTAATAAACAAATTATCAAGAATTAATAATTTTTCTTTATTTAAAAGAACAAGATAATTATTCTTTCAACTATTATTATAGATAAATAAGTATTACACAAGCATTATAACTCTAAAATGAGTATAAACGTTTTCTTTTGAGCTTCAATCTGCCTCTAGGGCCTAATATGACTATTTATACTTAAATATACGATTAAATGGAATTAACTTCTCTTAGATTTGCAAAATCCCTCACTGTGCGGCGTGAGATAAATCATTTTTATTCTATTAATATCTGAAATACATATTTCAAAGGTCAGTATTAAAGAAAATAAGTAAGCTTATATAAAAACGTCAAGTAATTAGAATAAGTTGCTAATATAGAGTATCGGCATTTCTTTTAATATTATTGGTGAAAAGCTTAAGATTTATCATGTATTGTTGAAGAATCATAGTCATGATTTTTGAATGTTGGTGAATTGTTTCGTGATTAGTAACAATGTAGATTTATTATAAACAATGAAATATATATCAGTCATTTCCAAGAACTAAATTATGTACCCATACTACTACTTATCTTCAATTTTCATAATGCACAAATATTTCACGAGCACTCTTTTCCACAGCGTGTTAAATTTTCATTTTGGCCCTAAGATGCAAACGCCAGCGACATATTTCATCTGCGAGCTCTGCATGAGTTTGCATATTTTATTTATCATAAATTATTAAAAATAGAGTCCCAATTTTCTTCCTACTTCCGTCTCATCTATATATCTATTTTTTCTGTAGATACCTCATAAAATTTCCTTCAAGCTAATGCATTCAATATTACATTGTCTATTGCTACATATATTTTCTTTCTCACCCAATCAATTTAATGAATCTTTTTAGTCAATTATATTTGGAATTGGGCTCGATGTATTTCTACTATGATAGATTTTTAGATGTTATGATCACTGTCGTACTGTAATTGTAGAATGTAATTAATATACGCATAATAATGATAATAACTGTCTTTATTGTTCAACAGAATATTGCAAAAAACTCGCCGGCGCGCACTATTCTGTATTACATAAACCGATTCGAGTTATTTTCTTCATCCTTTCATTACCGTAGCTGTTTGAATTACATGGCGGATTGAATTAAAAGCGATATTCCAAATTTCATTTCTCTAGGTCCAATAGTTTCCAAGATATGAGGATTGAAGGACATGAAGATCCAGACTTTGGGCACTCACTGATTAACTGCCGAGACATAGATTGGGTACTTCCCATAAAGCTAGAGCTTTGAAATTTTGTACATAGATAATGTGTAAGCTGTTTATTACGACAAAAATTAGTAAAAACCAATTACTAATATAATTATCCTTATCCTTATTAAACAAAAACACTAATAAAAACACCTTTACCACACTAGAACTAAAGAACTAAACACTAGTGTGTTGTTCTGTATACGCTACGAATTACAGACAATGCGGTTTTTATTAATCAACTTTTGATGACAACATGATTGTCGAAATACCTATCTAGCGTTCAGTGATTTAGTGCGGTAAAAGTGTTATTATTTGTGTTTCTGTTTAGTATCAAGTCACAGACTCCAATTAAGTTTCTTATCCTTATTACCTACAACGAGGCAATAATGCTTCACGCAATGTAAGGAAAGTGGCGGGACGAGGGCAAAGCGTCTAGCGGGAGGGGAGATCAACATTATAATGGTACAACCACGTGAACCGGCATGAAGTGCGAATGTATGCTTAGCAATTGAATTATTTTCTATCATTAGTAATAATTTCTTGATCTTGACGAAAATTTTGTTGTTATTTGAATATTTAGTTTATTCTCATATTTTAGTTCACTTAAATAACTAGTTTAACAAAAGTTATGTTTTAAAAGAAATCAAAAAAGCAAAAAGGAAAATGTATTTATATTAGCTGAATAAAACAGTTATAAAATACCACTAATAACATGCAATTAAAAAGAGCATTCCGAATTCTTACAGGCATATTGCTGTGGTATTTTCTTGTAAATAAATGAATAAATAAAATAAAGAAACCAAACAAATAAAGAACCAACAGAAATAAAATATCACTATGTTTATTTTAAGTAAATATAATTTTACATATTCAATATAAATTACAATTTTATATATTTCAATAAATATATACAGAAAAGTCATTAATTAATGTAAATGTATGTAGTTTTAATTATATTTTAGTGTTTACTAAAAATTTCATAGCTATGCAGTAGTATACACATAAATGCAATATGGGTTGCATACCCGTAAAAATAATAGCATCCACAATTAAAAATAAAAATGAAAAATATAAAACAATGTTAAAATAAATTAGAGCACAAAATTATGTTAAATATTCCATAAAACAATATTCAAATACTGACCTCCGTTTAATAAAAAGGATATGATAACTTAAAACAGTATTACTAGCAGTCAATAGAAAAGTAGGTCAACGGGCAATACATTCTCTAGCAGAGATAATAGTTCAAAATAGGAATTATCACAAAGAATATCAATATTATAACCACCAACATTGTCAAGAATAAATGTTATGTATCACTATACACGTTTCACTTATATTTTCTGTACAAAATAGTATTGAGTGTACGTAAGGGGCACGATTTGTTTATTTGCTTCTCTACACGAATACATTCCGAGAAAGTCCAAGCTAAAACCAAAAATACAATATTAAGCAAAGGTCTATATACATAAATAAAGATATATATACCATTGATTTCACGGTCACAAGAGCAATTATATTTTCGTCCGTAGGGACACCAAAACGCATACAAAAATATATGATTTGCTTGTTTTCGATATACACTAACGCATCCAGAATGTAAATATTGGGGCCTAGTTCACCATTGAAATTAAAACATTATGTTGGGTATGCAAATTCACTGATATTCACAAAATAAAAGGACATTGTTGAATGTACATCTAAATGTGTGATGGTACATAATTCTGTTCACGTACAAATGACATTCCAGGCTAAAAATAAATAAATAAAGCATTAGTAAATATAATAAAATACAATAAAAGGATACCTACCATTAAAATGAAAACAATCAAATGTCTATGGATATAAATATAAAAATATAGAATACGTAAATGACAACAATAACAAACATGGTGGAACAAGGTCACATGATCACGTAATTTCGATAGTTATCGAAATTAACACGGAGGGCGTGACAGACGAAGATTCAAACGAAAGGAACGATTTAAAACAAAAATAAAGCCGTTTGGCAAATGTTTATCCCTATAAAAGACGACGCACAGACGAAAATAAGGCAGTCGATAAGAAGTCCTGATTCTCTTCAAAACTTAAAGAAAAATAGTGCGCCGAAGAAATAAGGAATCTAAAGGCACAAAACGCCTTGAGATTCAGACGCCGTAGTCGCAAGAAGCGGCAACGAAAAGTGCGCGCCAGGAGACGCGAAGTACTGCGATTGGATCGCATAAAAGCCACAATAATAAATTTAATAAAAATGGAGGGACTAGGCTACCAGGAAGAATTCGAGATGCTATACGACCTAGAAAAGTGAGTACAAGCACTATAAAGTAAAATCCATCTTGCAATCCTAAAGTAAATAAATGAAAGAACCTTCATGACTGTTTCATAACTAATAGCAATAAAAATTTAGAATATTATTTAAACAATTAAAAATAAATTCTTCTTTGAATATGTCCTGGGTCGACGTGTGAATCTTGGCTCAAGGCGGTTCAACGGAGTATTAGTAAACTCTCCGGATAGCAATAAAAATTTAGAATATTATTTAAACAATTAAAAATAAATTCTTCTTTGAATATGTCCTGGGTCGACGTGTGAATCTTGGCTCAAGGCGGTTCAACGGAGTATTAGTAAACTCTCCGGATAGCAATAAAAATTTAGAATATTATTTAAGCAATTAAAAATAAATTCTTCTTTGAATATGTCCTGGGTCGACGTGTGAATCTTGGCTCAAGGCGGTTCAACGGAGTATTAGTAAACTCTCCGGATAGCAATAAAAATTTAGAATATTATTTAAACAATTAAAAATAAATTCTTCTTTGAATATGTCCTGGGTCGACGTGTGAATCTTGGCTCAAGGCGGTTTAACGAAGTATTAGTAAATTCTCCGGATGGCAATGGAAATTTAGAACGTTATATAAATAATTTAAAACAAACTCTTCTTTGAGTAGGCTCTGGATTGACGTGTAAATCTTGGTTCAGAGCGACTTAACGAGGTGCTAACGCTTTTATAGAATAACGGCAATTTCGAGATATGAGCATACGTGAAGGTTAGAGCAGTGAATTTTATTTTTATTCATGATTAACAATTTAAAAAAAAAAAAAAATCAAGGATTGCAAGGTGCTTGTACCGCGGATGAAAGAGACTGGAGATGACAATGGAATATATATTATATTGAATTGCATAGTAATGATATTTAATAATGTTTTTGTATATATATATATATAAAATAAAATAAGTTGTGCTGACATTCTATATCTACTTATTTATACCCATCCCAGGGAGATCTAAGGAAAGTCAACGTCACAATCACAGCTAGAACTCACTATAAGTATAAGACTGTGACACATCATCCGATATAAAAATATGATAAATTCATACTTAGACCCTGAGATTACTAAAGTACATTAATTTATTAATTTAATTTTTGGTTATCAACCAATATAGAAGAAGTCACAGCATTATTTTGGCGCCCAACTGGTAAGGGCTTATCGTTGGCCAAGATCTATTTTGGCGCCCAACCTGCTAGGCTTATCGTTGGCCAAGATTTATTTTGGCGACCCAACGAGAAGGGCTGTGTTAAAGCCTACAACATTTTATATATTAATTTGGCGCATACGTCCTAGGCTTATCGTTGGCCAAGATTTAATTTGGCACCCGAACGTCGAAAAGCTTATCGTTGGCCAAGATCAACCTTAATTTGGCACTCAACGATAAAAGGCTGTGTGAATTTACTTTCCTTAGAACGCCATAAGCACACAATATTCTCCTATTGGGACAGGGTAGATAAGAGATAGAATAAAAACAAAAAAAAAAAAAAAATAAAAATGGCTGATGAAAACTACAAGAAAAGCGAAAAACCTGAAAAGGTTGAAGATAAGGAAACAAGACCACAGTTTACCAGATACAGAGATAATTCTCGCAGCAACCGTTCAACCTCTAGCTCAGAATCAGAGAAACAAGAGTTGGAAGGTGATCAAGTGGAAGAACCGATCGTTGGAAGTACATCTCTCAAGAGAACAACCGAAAAATCATCGGAAGATAAAATGGATAATTTGCTTCAAGTCCTATTGCACATGAAAGAAGAAATGAAATCAAATAATGAGAACATGAAAGACATGAAAGAAGAAATAAAATCACACAATGAGAAGAACAATGAAAATCTAAATAAATTAAATCAAAAAATTGACAAGGGATTCCAAGATTTTCGAACAGAGATGCGTCAGTCGAATGCTAATTTAGAAAACAAAATAACAGAGTCTGTGTCAGGTTTAACGAAAGTAATAAGGGACAATACGAGAAGGTGTGAGAATATGTACAGATCACTGATGGACGAAACGATAGAACGATTTGACGAAGAAGAATCATTAGAAAATAAAATAATAAATACCAACGCAACGAACAACGAAGAAGAATCATTTGAAAATGAAATAATAAACACCAATACAACGAAAAACGAAGAAATCACGAAGAATATGCCAACCCATGAAGATGGTGCACAAATAGCAACAAAAGTCAAAGAAACCTCCACAATAATACATACATGGAGAAGAACCAAATATATGGATTCCAATAAGAAAATTTTGAGAACACAGTTGGACACGTTGCTATATGAAGAAGAAGATAACAAAATTTCACATCTATACATTTCACGGCAAACATTAGAAATACTCATAGGAGCAGAAAAATATACAGGCTCATGGAAACGACAGGCACTTAGTATACAAATTGGAAAGGTTATAATGACGCACAAAGAAGTCAACACACTGAGGGGGACCGAAGAGGTTGTACTAATGGAAAAAGGAAGAATAAGTATAGCCACAGAAATAAATAAAGAAAATAAAGTATCACTTTACCATTCAATAAATACACGTTCAAGTAACCAAGAAGATAGGGAACTTAGAACACCAACGACGTACCTCGAGGATATACTTCGGCATAACAAAAACATTATTGACTTTCGCCTCAAGATTTTGGGAAAATAAATTCCCAATAAATCGAGGAGCACGGCGGAGGATAAATTGGGGACCTCCGATGGGACGTGGCTACCCTACTCCTACCTTAGCCAACGACGACACCCCAATCGAGGAGCACGGCGGAGGATAAATTGGGGACCTCCGATGGGACGTGGCTACCCTACTCCTACCTTAGTCAACTTCAACAACGACACCCCAACCAAGGAAAATGAAACGAGACATACAAATATGAAGATCCAATGAAAGTACCACTGAACTACCACACATACCAATCAGAATTGGGGAAGAAAATAAAATAAATAAAAGCTACTCGACCACAGCGTTATAAATGAAAATTTTAGAGAAACAAGGACGATATATTCCTATAAAGAAGATTAACTTCATTACAGCAAATAAAAAATCTTTGGTAACCATTGATAAAGTTTTCTGCGTTAATGTAAAAGTAAATAAAATAAACCTACTGACAGAATTTGTAGTAGTAAATAATTTGAATTGCAATTGCATATTGGGAATGGACTTTTAAGTCAATATAGCACAAAACTGGATATGAAGGACAAGACTTTTCACATAAGAAATATGACAATTTCATGGAGCGAAGAAGCACCAGTAAAGAAATAAATAAAATTAATTAATAAATTATATGTAGGAGAAATAGAAAAGGAACTCACGCAAGAAATGATTAACAATTCATATGACAATAAATGTACGCATCTCGTGAAGCATCCAAAGAATAAGGACTTCACATTAAAAAAGGATGGTACAAGTATAAATTGCAATGAAAAGTGTAAAAATCATGTGAGCAATCTTTTAAATAAGCACAAGAGACTAGTTGATGACAGTCCTGGCTTGGTAAGAAATTACGAGCATAAGCTCGAGGTAAATGAAAAGGGACCCTTCTATGTGAAAATCTATCCATATTCCCAATAAATATTATTTAAGTGAAATTAGAAATAAAAGAAATGCTGAAGAACAATATAATGGAAAAAACAGAAGTGAACTTTATCAGTCCAATTGTCGCTGTAAAAGAGAAAAATATAGAAGATCCAAAGGAAACATTATCAATGAAGTACACAGATACCCAGTGGTTTGCTACGATAGTTTAAAAGATTCTTTTTGGGCAGGTAACGTGAAGAAAATAAAAAGAAAATACTATTTATTCAAGATAAATTCCCCGACTGATATGTGGAAAATAATAAGATTTTATATATATGAATATCAATTGTAGGCTTAATTGATGCCACGCAAAAGATATTGAATCCACACGAAGAAGATATTTCCAATTCATTATATATTTGTATATGTCTCACTTTAAATAAATTAAGTACCACTTTCCTATTAAAAATGAAAGGTGAAAACTCAAAATAAGTAATCAAACAAAAATGAAGGGAGGAAAGTTAAAATATAAACTCATACGATGAAAAATATGAACCCATGAGGAAATAAAGAGGGACAGCTCCCAAAACTATACTATTTAAGTTGTAAATAAATATTACAAAAATAAAAAGGGATAGTTCCCAAGATTATAGCATTTAAGTTATGTAAATAGGTATTAAGGAAACAAAAAGGGATAGTTCCCAAATTTATATTACTTAAGTTATGTAAATAAATATTACAAAAATAAAAGGGATAGTTCCCAAGATTATAGCACTTAAGTTATGTAAATAGATATTAAGAAACAAAAAGTGATAGTTCCCACATAAGAATATAGAAAATTTAGACGTTAGAATATTAGTTAAATAAAAGTTTAGAAAATACCATTAAGTAAAGAAAATGCAATACGCGCATATTTTTCGTAGTCAACTATGGCATATTGACAGTTTCTTAACTTGGGATATGCTGTGGTATTTTCTTGTAAATAAATGAATAAATAAAATAAAGAAACCAAACAAATAAAGAACCAACAGAAATAAAATATCACTATGTTTATTTTAAGTAAATATAATTTTACATATTCAATATAAATTACAATTTTATATATTTCAATAAATATATACAGAAAAGTCATTAATTAATGTAAATGTATGTAGTTTTAATTATATTTTAGTGTTTACTAAAAATTTCATAGCTATGCAGTAGTATACACATAAATGCAATATGGGTTGCATACCCGTAAAAATAATAGCATCCACAATTAAAAATAAAAATGAAAAATATAAAACAATGTTAAAATAAATTAGAGCACAAAATTATGTTAAATATTCCATAAAACAATATTCAAATACTGACCTCCGTTTAATAAAAAGGATATGATAACTTAAAACAGTATTACTAGCAGTCAATAGAAAAGTAGGTCAACGGGCAATACATTCTCTAGCAGAGATAATAGTTCAAAATAGGAATTATCACAAAGAATATCAATATTATAACCACCAACATTGTCAAGAATAAATGTTATGTATCACTATACACGTTTCACTTATATTTTCTGTACAAAATAGTATTGAGTGTACGTAAGGGGCACGATTTGTTTATTTGCTTCTCTACACGAATACATTCCGAGAAAGTCCAAGCTAAAACCAAAAATACAATATTAAGCAAAGGTCTATATACATAAATAAAGATATATATACCATTGATTTCACGGTCACAAGAGCAATTATATTTTCGTCCGTAGGGACACCAAAACGCATACAAAAATATATGATTTGCTTGTTTTCGATATACACTAACGCATCCAGAATGTAAATATTGGGGCCTAGTTCACCATTGAAATTAAAACATTATGTTGGGTATGCAAATTCACTGATATTCACAAAATAAAAGGACATTGTTGAATGTACATCTAAATGTGTGATGGTACATAATTCTGTTCACGTACAAATGACATTCCAGGCTAAAAATAAATAAATAAAGCATTAGTAAATATAATAAAATACAATAAAAGGATACCTACCATTAAAATGAAAACAATCAAATGTCTATGGATATAAATATAAAAATATAGAATACGTAAATGACAACAATAACAAACATGGTGGAACAAGGTCACATGATCACGTAATTTCGATAGTTATCGAAATTAACACGGAGGGCGTGACAGACGAAGATTCAAACGAAAGGAACGATTTAAAACAAAAATAAAGCCGTTTGGCAAATGTTTATCCCTATAAAAGACGACGCACAGACGAAAATAAGGCAGTCGATAAGAAGTCCTGATTCTCTTCAAAACTTAAAGAAAAATAGTGCGCCGAAGAAATAAGGAATCTAAAGGCACAAAACGCCTTGAGATTCAGACGCCGTAGTCGCAAGAAGCGGCAACGAAAAGTGCGCGCCAGGAGACGCGAAGTACTGCGATTGGATCGCATAAAAGCCACAATAATAAATTTAATAAAAATGGAGGGACTAGGCTACCAGGAAGAATTCGAGATGCTATACGACCTAGAAAAGTGAGTACAAGCACTATAAAGTAAAATCCATCTTGCAATCCTAAAGTAAATAAATGAAAGAACCTTCATGACTGTTTCATAACTAATAGCAATAAAAATTTAGAATATTATTTAAACAATTAAAAATAAATTCTTCTTTGAATATGTCCTGGGTCGACGTGTGAATCTTGGCTCAAGGCGGTTCAACGGAGTATTAGTAAACTCTCCGGATAGCAATAAAAATTTAGAATATTATTTAAACAATTAAAAATAAATTCTTCTTTGAATATGTCCTGGGTCGACGTGTGAATCTTGGCTCAAGGCGGTTCAACGGAGTATTAGTAAACTCTCCGGATAGCAATAAAAATTTAGAATATTATTTAAGCAATTAAAAATAAATTCTTCTTTGAATATGTCCTGGGTCGACGTGTGAATCTTGGCTCAAGGCGGTTCAACGGAGTATTAGTAAACTCTCCGGATAGCAATAAAAATTTAGAATATTATTTAAACAATTAAAAATAAATTCTTCTTTGAATATGTCCTGGGTCGACGTGTGAATCTTGGCTCAAGGCGGTTTAACGAAGTATTAGTAAATTCTCCGGATGGCAATGGAAATTTAGAACGTTATATAAATAATTTAAAACAAACTCTTCTTTGAGTAGGCTCTGGATTGACGTGTAAATCTTGGTTCAGAGCGACTTAACGAGGTGCTAACGCTTTTATAGAATAACGGCAATTTCGAGATATGAGCATACGTGAAGGTTAGAGCAGTGAATTTTATTTTTATTCATGATTAACAATTTAAAAAAAAAAAAAAATCAAGGATTGCAAGGTGCTTGTACCGCGGATGAAAGAGACTGGAGATGACAATGGAATATATATTATATTGAATTGCATAGTAATGATATTTAATAATGTTTTTGTAAATATATATATATATAAAATAAAATAAGTTGTGCTGACATTCTATATCTACTTATTTATACCCATCCCAGGGAGATCTAAGGAAAGTCAACGTCACAATCACAGCTAGAACTCACTATAAGTATAAGACTGTGACACATCATCCGATATAAAAATATGATAAATTCATACTTAGACCCTGAGATTACTAAAGTACATTAATTTATTAATTTAATTTTTGGTTATCAACCAATATAGAAGAAGTCACAGCAATATGTGTTATATTATCTTAAAAAACTGAAATATAGAAACTATGCCAAGTTACTTGCATACACGTAATTTGCATTATCCTAATAAGCACAGAAAATTCTATGTAAATTGGTAAACTTCGAGATCAAATTTAGAAGGTTTTCACTAAAGATATGAACATTATTGACACTACTGAAAACTTGCCACGGTCGATCTGGAAGTTTATCAACTTACGCAGAATTTTCTGTGCTTACCAGGATAAGTAACAGCAAGTAACGTGTGAAGCATAGTTTCTGTATTTCAGTTATTTTTTAAGATAAAATAACACAGATGTCTACGAGCATTTGCCTTCCTTTTTTTTACGATTATATTTTTCTGGGATATTTATTTAGAGAACATTACAATAGATGTATATTTAAATAATACACATTAATGCATCAGTAACCAGTGTATACCGGTTGTGTCAAATAACATTAACCATAGGGAATCTCATGCATACGTATGTAGGGTGTATACGTATGTAAATGTATGCCAACCTGGTACTAATGCCGGCGACGTATACATCGTATATACGTATGCATGAGATTCCCTATGGCTAATGTAATTTGACACAACTGGTATATAATCAGTTGGACGTTGTATATATTGAATTATCCAATACTGATCACCAATTATTGCTCGGTAAACTCTCTACAAATGGCTTTGTACGCATACTAGTAAGATTTTTTGAATTACATTTCACCGACTCTAAGAATTTTTTACTTATTTGGACCAAGATTCGTATTTTTTGTGCCATCATCGGGCATCCCTCAGGGAACTAATCTGGCATTAATCATACATTTATAGGACTTCACAATTTTGAATTTACATTAAACTCTGTTAATTGAATCTCTTGACTTTAATTGCTGTAAATATAATTTTCTTTTCCTCTTTTCATGCTTCCACTTAAAAGCTTGTAGGGGAAATAGAGACCCACTTTTTCAGAAGCGACCAGCATCTACAGAGGCATCGGTTTTTATTTTTGTTTTATGAACATAAGCGAGTTCAACTAGTCACGTCATAAATGACGTGATTAGTTGGACCACTACTACTAGCCAATATACTGGTGTCGTTACAATTGCAAGCGTTAAAAGTTGAACCACGTCTAAGAGAGTAAGATTAGATGTTCATGCTGCATAATTAAATGCTCTAGAAAAAAAGAAAACATAAATTTACAAGCTAATTTCTCATAACTTTTATGAGAGTACAACGCTCACTTATGTAATGAACAATTAATCATCATAATTACAACAAGTATAATTACCGTCGACTCCATTAATTACGAACTCCTCGATTGCACTTTTTTGTGCACGACAAATGTTTTGACATAACGGGCTCAGTCCCCGGCTAATTACTACGGAGATTTCGGTCGACGCAAAACAACAACGCCATCTACAAATTTCAGCACGCACCAAGAAAATACTCTCTTAATATTACAACGTTATGCATATATGCAGCAGGACGCCCATTGTTTGGGTAAAGATAACGGCACAATCGCGCCTTGTAATTAGTGTATGTCGTTAGAAATTAACGATAGATAAACCTTAATTTGAAGAGAATTTATCCCCCGAGACGTTCCGGGGCGCACATTTCAGATTAAATATACGGAAAGCGCCACTTGATCTGTAATTATATCGGTGTTACGGCTGTTTCATGGACGTGCATATATGTATGTGTGTAATATTACGTAAGTACCGCCTTGTGTCAGTATTACATGTTTATGCGAATTAACAATGGCACATCGATTATGGAAATGTTCCTTGCTCATCCACGTTAATATTGTACTCAGTCGTATGAAATTTCAGTCACATTTATAGCGATAAATTCGGAATTACGCTCGGGCTTTCGCTGTTTGGTTTGAGAACAGTTTTCTGAGTTTTATTGATTTTCTATTAAGGTAATAATAATGATCTTTAATATTCCTTTTTAATACATTATACACGATGCGTCAAGCAAAATATTAATTAAAGAGATGAGAGAGAAAACAATACAAATACGGTGCTAATAGTTACAATTCTTTCACCCAGTGGTTCAAAATGTCACAAATAGATGTCGTGCAGAAATGTCAAACTCTAGAGGGTCTTTATAATCAATGTGGTGACTGATGAGATTAGTTATGATAGTTTGACGCAAATTGTACCCACATAATGGAGTCTTCTGCTAAAATGCACTTTACAGTTACATTCTTATCTTTATTTATCAGGTTTTTTAAACACATACATGCATTTAATACGCAAATTATAGGTTACATAATCAATCCATATTTAATAACTGTACCCACATAATGGCCGATTTGATTTTTATTGATTTATTATCCTGTGTCATCACTCTCATTATAAAGGTACTCTATCAAACTCTAGAGTGAGAGTGGTGACAATAGGTAGGAAACACAACAGAAACGAAATCGGCCATTATGTGGGTACCATCTTTGAATCTGTCAAATGGTATAATAATCTATAATTTTGTATATAAATTAAGCAAAATTGCTAACGTAAGTATTAATTAACAACAAAATTAATAACACCGGTTTATATCAGCTTTATTGCCAGAATACCATGGCATATCTACATAACAAAAATATATGGTGAAATTGGTCCATGGTCCATGCTTAACACAAGACTTACGTAACCGTATACAGCGAGTACAGATATCTTGTTTTAGACTAATATTTGGAATAATAAATTGAATCAAATGCATTAATTATCTAAAAAAAAAACTCAAACGGAAAGCGCTCTCTTAAGAAAATACCCATTTTCAAGTAACTCAACATTTTAAATCATGATAACTACTGGTTCGATTTATATTTATTGACGTGAGTTAATTCAATTTGGTTTAATCAAAAGGAATTAAAATCAGCTAGCATGTGGTTTGAAGGAAATGTAGCAGTAGATTTGATTTAAATAAATGGTACTTCATTTTGAAGAAAGCATTACGTGTACATTTACTGTATACCTAAGTCATTTGAAGCAAGAATATAATAATGTTGTTTGGAAATCTGAAATAATTGACTCTTCGATTTATTCAATAATGCATTTACTATACCTATAGATAACTGTAAATAGCACGAATTGGCGTATTAAATTAATATGTGTTATTAAAAAAACGTAATAAATAAAGATATAGATCTGACAGCAAAATACATAAACAAAAACAGTAAAATCACCTTTACCACACTAAAGCTAAATACGTATTTCGACAACTATGTTGTCATCTTCAGTAGCACTGATGAAAAACCGCGTTGTCTATACACCATAGCGTATACAGAATAACACTGTTCTTCTGTATACGCCGACAAATAAACCTGAGATTAATAGTAGATAACCCATTTATTAATTCAAATTTGAGCTAACCTGGAAAGAAATAAAACTAAGCGTAAAACTTCAAATTAATATTATAGAATTACTTATAATATTGGGACTATAGAGATACTCATTTTGATCTATATTCATGATAATGCATGCTAATATTTGAGCAATCAAATAAGCAGGACCGTTTTAACATCACTCTGTCTTTTATAATTTCAACATTCAATTTCGATAAAATCTATCAAACATTAAACCTTTCACTTTCATTCAGTGATTGCATACAATATCAATTTATAACAACGTCTTCACATTTATTAGTTCAAGTCTATAGAGGCTGTTTATATCTATAAACTTCGAACCATAACATATTTGATGACGCATTCGTGGGACACCGACACGTTATCATTTGAGCACCCAATCTTGGGGCTTTCTTATTAACACCAGATTGTAATTATTCAGAACTCTACACCATATATGTAATTAGATAAGGAAAGTTAATGCGAAAGATATTGGTTAACTCAGCCCAGATGCAACTGCAGACACGTGTTTCCGCTTCATTGATCTGGGTCAGTGCAGTGTAGCCAAGGAATAAGACAAGATAATCTTGGAATGAAAACACAACAATCGCAAACCATCAAACGACATACTAACAATTGTGGCTTTAGCAGTAGACTAGGATACTTTAGGATTCATTCAATGTTGGCACGAGGCAAATATTGTCCACCTACATGCCATCCAAAACCCAAAATATAGTCAACTAAGGAAAGTTAATAAGATATTGGGTAATTTCCCAAAGTGATCGATTTGATGTTTGTTGCAAACAACCTCTTGTGTTGGCGATGCAATTTTTATATTATGCTGTGCACTGTATTTTCTAGGAATAAATTATAAAACTCTATAGCAGTTGTGTTATAATTAATGCTAAAAAATAAGTTTCAGTAAGTAAAGGTTGAACTGGAAAATTTTCAATGAGAAGGAATTCGTTAATATGAGATAAAGGTTAGGCCTCATAATATGTACTGCACATATGTATACAGGGTGTAGATGAAGTCTGGAACAAAATTAATATTTCTGTTACCTTCGGTTTGATGGAAAAACCCTGAAACAGGTCGATTTTGTTTTTATCCCGTGCACTTTATAACATCGTGAATTTAATTCTGTCGTCATCTGGTTGCGCGCGGGCGTGACGTCATTAGTTTTTTCAAATGGTAACCCGCCACATTTATTACCCCTTGTCGTTAGGTATTCCATTGTGCATGCAACGGTATAAAAAGTTTGGTACCTTACATAACAATTCTTGGGAGAAAAATGCTTTCGAATTTCAAAAAATTAAAATTTTATTTCTAATGAAAACCTAATCAAAAATTATTTTAAAAAATCAGATAAATTATAATCCGAGGTTTATCTTGGATTGTCGTCAAACAAGACACCAAAAAAAATGTCAACGGAAGTATTCAAATTGTCCGCCATTGGCCATTTGACACTGGCCGAGACGGACGTAGACGCTTTCTACGACACGTCATATTGGCAGTTCATTACATGGTGTTTGAACTTATCCATTCACAATACTTACTCCATTGGTAGTGTTGAACGTGCATTGCGAAAATGGCGAATTTGAGCGAAAAAGAGCGGATTCAAATTCTCATTATTGTTGGTTGTGGTGATAAAATACGTAGCCATGAAGAAGCCTGTCAGTTTTTCAATGCAGAAAATCCAAACCGCGCAGCAATTTCGCGGTCAACGGTGAGCAAAATTGTCGCAAAATTTGCTGAAACTGGTAGTGTAAAAGACAGGGCTCGTCAAGGTCGACCAAGAATTGAGGAAGATAGAAGGGTCAATATTCTCTCGGAACTTCAGGACAACCCCCACACTTCAACAAGGAACATTGCCAGGGATCATGCAGTCGATTTTACCACAGTAGCCAAATTGCTGAAGAAGGAAAAACTTTATCCGTACAAAATCAATCGGGTTCAGGAACTGAATGAAGATGACTTCGACCGCCGACTCGAGTTCTGTGAACAAATCATGCTACGGTGCGATGAGAATCCCGGATTTGTCGACAATGTGGTTTTTAGTGACGAAGCAACTTTTACCTTGAACGGTGAAGTGAATCGCCACAATTGTAGGTACTGGTCGGGCGAAAATCCTCGATGGGTTCGAGAGGAGCACTCCCAACACCGGCAAAAAGTTAATGTATGGGCGGGAATAGTGGAAGATCGCATTGTGGGGCCTTTCTTTCTGGACAGAAATTTAAACGCTGAAACATACTTACATTTCCTAAGATTTACGCTAGTGCCAACATTGGTAGAATTATTTCCGGATGAAAACACCCTCGACAAGCCTCACCCCAAAATCTGGTTTCAACAAGATGGAGCACCTCCACATTTTGGCTGGCGTGTTCGGAGTTACCTCGACGAAATTTTCCCCGGGAGATGGATCGGACGAAGGGGAACAATTGAATGGCCTGCCCGTTCGCCAGATCTCACACCACTTGATTTTTTTTCTATGGGGTCATGTGAAATCAAAGGTGTACACCAATAAGCCAAATAACTTGGATGATCTGAAGCATCGTATCCACGAGGAAATGCGAAATATTGGTGCAGAGACAATACGACGTGTCGTAGAAAGCGTGTACGTCCGTCTCGACCAGTGTCAAATGGCCAATGGCGGACAATTTGAACACTTCCGTTGACATTTTTTTGGTGTATTGTTTGACGACAATCCAAGATAAACCTCGGATTATAATTTATCTGATTTTTTAAAATAATTTTTGATTAGTTTTTCATTAGAAATAAAATTTTAATTTTTTGAAATTCGAAAGCATTTTTCTCCCAAAAATTGTTATATAAGGTACCAAACTTTTTATACCGTTGCATGCACAATGGAATACCTAACGACAAGGGGTAATAAATGTGGCGGGTTACCATTTGAAAAAACTAATGACGTCACGCCCGCGCGCAACCAGATGACGACAGAATTAAATTCACGATGTTATAAAGTGCGCGGGATAAAAACAAAATCGACCTGTTTCAGGGTTTTTCCATCAAACCGAAGATAACAGAAATATTAATTTTGTTCCAGACTTTATCTACACCCTGTATATATCATCAAAGCCATATAATATATAAAACAATAAATAGTTAAAAAGGTCTATTTATTTAACAATCAACCATGTTTCTTCTTATCATTATTAAATCGTGAATTTATAACACACAATTTACACAATAAATGTGAAAATGTCTAGCTTAACGAAATGCGGAATCGAATTTGCATAAAGTTTCTGTATATCTTTTGATCTAAAAGTAAAATAAGGAAGAAATTTATGTATAAAGAGAGGTAATAACGCGAGCACTTCTTTGCTTAAAAATCTGCATATGAAATTAGAAGGAGAATGGAGATGGATTCATTCATAATAGAAAACCACGCGGAGATAATTCTGCTAGTTTATATCATCAGCATAAAATTTTGTTGCAAACAATCTCTTAAAAGCTTTCCATTTAGGAATTTTAAAATAGGTATTTACTCAAGCGTTAAAGCCTGTTTTATACGTATTATTTCGTGACATGGCAGCAGAAACACCGGTTTTATCTCTCTGCGTACATTATGTATAGATTTTCATAACGTTACGTGAAGAATTAACAAGTTCGCTACGATTTGTATCCTGTACAACTCTTGAGATTATAAATGTTAAATGAAATATCCATATAAATATTATGAGCGTAGCGGCGTTGCGTTTTCAGATTTATTTCTTTTTGGTCGTATTTTCAGTTAAATAAAAAAGACTTGACACAAAGAAAAGTAATCACTCTGAAGTACAAGTGGTGAAAAGTGTTACTTCACACTTCTCCTCAATGAGACACTCTGAATATAATGTTTTGTAAGAGAGTACTTTCTTTCTTCGGTAAAATACAGGTTCCTAAGCACTCAGAAAATTTCTCTTTTCTGCTCAAGAAGGTATGTTTAAAGCGCAAGTTTCTGGTATTTTAAAACAGTAAGAGAAATATTAAAATATGTTAACGGCCGATTTTTCTAACTCCTATTAAAATGCCGGTTAGCGGACATATATACAGGGCATTTAGGCCCACAGCATTGTGAACTGTTTCCATTCCTTTCTGTTGTTAGCTTTGTATCTCCAATTTCATACGTTTTTGTCTCTTAAGTCTATTATAGCCGCTTCTCGCTACCGCTTCTTTGGTCTTTTTCTTTTGTAACTAAATGTTTTCCGAGCTATCCTCTTCGATATTCGATCCTCCGCAGTCGTCTCGTTTTTATATACAGTCTATTGTTCGTTTAGTATAGAATTCATAGACCTCTCTGTTTATTTTTCTCTCATAGACATTAATTATTTTCTTTCTCATTAAAATTCTTCTTAATATTTTCCGTTCGCATCGGCACAGTTTCACAAAGCCGAAATTTTGCCTTGATCACAATAGGTGGTTCAGAGATCGCTCGCTGTTATTTGCTCTTATTATTCTTGCATACATTTATTTGTTCTCCCTATTTACAGGTAATTCTGTCACCCAAATATACTAACTTTTCTCTCTTCAAATTTCATTTCACCCTGACTAGTGGTTACTTTCATAGTGGTAGCGTTGAGTCGAGGTTCTCCTATTCTCATTATTTTGCTTTTCTCTAATTTTACTTGCAAGCCCATTCTGAATGCACCTTCTAATATTTTCTTTGTTATTTCTTGTAGTTCTTTCATGTGATGGCGACATCATCTGCATTCAACCTTTAGCTCACTTATTCAACTTAGCTATAAAAACGCACGTTTTTCCTGATATCCGGAAGCGTGCTCGAATATGTCCCATATTTAAAAGAAATTGCCATTGCCATTCTATCAAATTTTGCAAAAATCTTAGAAATAGTAATTTACAAAGCGATTTATAACAATGTTCGCTCATATATATCTCCATATCAGCATGGTTCCTTACCTGGTAGATCTAAAGATAGAGAAGATAGCTGGAAGGGATGCCGCACGGCTGACATACTTCGGAAGTTTCCATAGTAGAGCCACTTACGGAATTCTCTTATGCGGTGGATCAGCAGCGGAACGGAAGATATTTTTACAACAGAAACAAGCAATCAGATCAATAGTGAGAGTAAATTCAACAAGTAGTTGTAGAAGTTTATTTAAAACTTTAAATATACCTACCTTGCCGTCCTGCTACATCCTTTCTAGTTTACTCCACATTCACCTTACACAAAAATATCCAACCCATAGTAAAAACCACAATTATGACACCCGTAACAAAAATAACTACGTGATCTCTTGTTACCGAGTGAGCTGTACACAGACGGGATCCAATTACATGGCTATAAAACTTTACAACCATTTGCCATCTTGTTTGAAGGCGATGTCTTCAAAGCCATTCAAAAAACGTGCGACTCAGATGCTTCTGTCCAGCAGTGTCTACTCCATGGAGGAATACTTCGGACGGGACCACTCTGGTTGCCGCTAGTCTCTCTGTTTTTGATTACTTGCACTTTTGGTTTTTTTAAGTATTCAATTCTATACTGACATGTATATATTTAATTAAAATATATTACAATTCTTTGACAAATATACAAATGTATTGAAAAATTGAAAATCTTCTTGGTAGTAGTGGCATACAATGAAATAAAAGTAATAACAATATGACAACTGGTTGTCAATTAGAAAACAATGACAGAATATAAAACGTAAATCAAAATGTATAAATGAAAATGTAATCAAATAAGCATAGGACAGTCGGATTACTTATATAGTCACATCAAAAGGCTTTGGGTCTACCACAAACTGTTCAGTCAATGCAATTATACAAATAACTACGACGCAACTATGTAATGAAAAATTACGAGTTGAACTGTTGATATTATAAAAAATATAGAATGTAAAATCAGTCATGTATAAATGTAATTGAAAGCAAATAAGCATAGGACAATCGGTACTACCTATGTAATCCTATCAAAATGGCCTAGGTTCACCTAAACATGTACAATTTGATTGAAATACATAAACAGTCAACGATGCAACTATGTATGTGTTAAGATGTATTTGTAGCTACAGACATATATGTTTCTTCCTAGTTTGGTTCGGCAGTGCAGCATAACAAAGAAGGTGTATGTAAAAGCATTAATATGTGTTGAATAAAAAAAAATATAGTATTACCTTAAAATGTCAATCCAAAATGTCCAAGTGTATAACAACTGTGCACTTACTTAATACTGTGTAATGCCTCATTTCAACCAGACAGTTAATAAAATATATTACAATTCTTTGCCAAATATACAAATGTATTGAAAAATTGAAAATCTTCTTGGTAGTAGTGGCATACAATGAAATAAAAGTAAAAACAACTTTTATTTCATTGTATGCCACTACTACCAAGAAGATTTTCAATTTTTCAATATATTTAATTAAATATATATTCATATTTTAAGTATACATACAATATTAATCTGTGCTGTTTTGAAATGTCTTTTCATATACTTATTTGTCGATTTGATTTTTATGTAATGTTATATGGCGATGTGAAGCCCTCTTTAAATTGTTAAATACTTAATTAATAATACTAATTGCCAAATTGAAGTGCTCCCATCTATCAATGAATAACTAAACGTCTTGTACAGTCTTAGGGATAGTTAACATCAGAGTGATATTGTCGTCTATTAAATCTACAGTTGGTATTCGTCCACCTTCACTGTCTATATTCGACAGATAATTAGATATTAAACTTAAAACAATAAACAATATGTGTAATGATAAAATCACGTGTTTTAAGTGTCTAGTGAATGTGAACTTTATCAACAGTAATGATCAGATACGGGTAGTTCGGTTTACGGAGAAGAAAACTCTAGTTCGGTATGTTTTAGCATGTTTATTACTTCAATATTCATTTTATATTACCTTCTAGCATTAAGAGTAAAAGAATTCTTCCAACAAACATTTAACGGAATATTCAAACATTGAATAATAAAATATACGGTCATAAATATTTTGTGAATTAAGATATTATATACATGATATTTACTTCGAGAAAGGTGATATCTTTACACAAGTCTAGCAAAAACGTTAATGCATCATCTGGTGCTTATGTTCGTATTACTGAAAAGATATTCGACGCGAATAATATATTTCTTTGAAATCCTACGTGAACCTAAAATTTTCTTTGGTACATTTGAAATTAATAAAAATCTATCTGACGTGATTATATTTTAAATGAACGGAATAACCATATAAAGATTTACTCGGGACTTACAGGACGGAACTGTTTTTTTACCACGATCTGCCTGGTAACAAAACAACTTACTTTCTAGACTGTCAGAAAGACTTACGGGAACGGTATTGTTTTCTTTCCACGATCTCCCTGAAAACAAAACAACTTAAGGGGTCGCCTTCCTAGACTGCCAGAAAGACTTAGGGATAGGTAGTAGGTACTCTTTAGACTGCCAGAGAGTTTGGTGAGAGTTCTCCTAGACTGCCAGAATAACTCTGATTTTACTAACAAAGTCGCCGTCTTATATAGGCCCGAACTTGCACAAACAATAGCTAAAAACAGCGTTATTCCGAAGGATCACGCGTAAAGAGCTAGAACTGTACTCAAACGCACGATATTATCACGTGCAAAAATGCATTTAGAAAATTAACAAAAAAAATCATCTTTCTCTTTACTAATTGACTTTAGATAAATTAAACATATTTTAGAATATTTGTATTAAATTATCGAACCCATTAATGTTAAAATTACATAAAAAGCATTAATACAAATTTATTCGACAATTTATACAGTGACGGACAAAAGTCCATTACAATATTAGTTCTTTATTTATCTATACACTGACAATTTCTGATACTGTATCTACCAATTTGTGTATGTTCACTATCCTGAAATAAATGATTGATTGATTGATTGATTGATTGAGTAACGAACCTAGTCACACTTACACAATATATATCAGAGCGTTTGGAATTCTACTTAGAAGATTGTCTTCATTTGGAATGAGCTCTTCGTTCATACATTTGATGCAGTTCCACTTGTACAATAGGATCATTTACGTTTTTATTCTGGTTATGCGTCTAGGACATATATCTCTGGCTCGGGTGTACCGCAGGGTTCTAACTTGGGTTCACTTCTTTTTATTCTTTTCATTGATGATCTATTAACCTCTCTGACTTCCCCTGTTTTGTGTTCTGCTGATGATTTGAAAATTTTCTCCAATATTTCTTTGCACGATGATTCACTATTATTGCAAAAACATCTTGTCAGGGACGTGGGTGTATTGTTTGATTTTCGTCTTTCCTTCAACGACCATATATAGTCTTCATATCTGGCTGCATCCAAAACCTTGGGATTCCTGTTGCGTAGCTCTAGATACTTCGATGATATGTCTGTCCTTAAGACTTTATATTATTCGTTTGTGGTACCCAAACTTGAATATTGCTCTGCTGCTTGGTCTCCTAATTATATTAGTTATCAATTGTCTTTAGAAAAAATACAAAGTCGCTTCCTAAAATATTTTTACAAGCTGTCTATCCTCCCCATGGCACAGACCACCCTCATTTTCTGCAGAGTCATAACATGTGGTCTCTTGCTGCACGCGGAGACTTCCATGCTGCCCAGTTTGCTTGGAAGCTTGTCAACAATAAAATTGATAGCCTTATGTTACTATTTCGCCTTAACTACTTTGTTCTTAGAGCATCTTCACGTTCTTCGGTGACTTTTACTAGACCGATTCCACGAACGAATATCCTCTTACATTTACCGTTATACAATATGTCACGAAAAACAATTTCACACAACGGAAAACTAAATATGGATTAAATCGATCGCAACAATTCAACCTACGGAACGTCGAAAAGAAAAACAAAATAAATATTCAACCAAATTATAAAATAAGCACTGCCACATTAATCCGCTAATCAAGCGTAATTACTACGGAACGATATCGGTATTAATTCACCAATAATTAGCAGTGAGTACCGATCGAAGATCAATCTGCTTCCTTTCCCACCAATCGATGAGATCAAAATGGTCGAGAAGGCATTTGATTACTACGATAACACACTCGACGGACAAAGCGAGAACTATAAGTTGCAATGGTACCAATATGTATAATTATATCGTCGACACTTGGAAACCTAAAGGGGAGCCTAATAATTACTAGGGAAGGAAGGAGAAATTAAAAGAAAATACTCTAAGGAAAAGCAAAAGTAAAAAGTAAAAATTAGTATTTAAATTCGAAGACATCAGATTAGCGTATATGTATGAGTTAGATTAAAACAGTCAATAGATCAAGCGTAATAAGAGTTGCATATACCTGAGTGACTATGATTTGCGGTAACAGAGCCGCAAAGTAGAAATCTACTGTATATCTTATATGTCTATTCTACGTTAAAGACCGAGATTGTCAGAAGATGACGGAACAACCCAATAACTTAGAATTTAAACTATTTCATATTCAAATTAAAAATACTGAATTGCATTACTACTAAATATGATAACGTGATGAATAAAATTAATTCAAAGCGAAAATTGCTAACGTGAAAACGACAGAAAATATAACAATAATCCTACCAAAATAAATAAAAGAAACAAAATTCCAGAATATACAGAACTGTTCAAAATTAACGTAACATCATATTTTCTTTGAGAGTCTTAATTCTTTCTAATCCTTCTTCTCTAGTTGTTTCATCACATTCGTTGTTCTCACCAATTCTAACAGTAGACTCTTCATTTTCCTCTTCCATAGCATCATATAGCAGGTCGCAGAAATATTCCCTCCATTTTCGTTCCATGTTATCTTCGTTTTCTCTCAAATTTCCGTCTTTGTCTTTAATAAATTCTATAAGGTTAACTTCTCTCTGATAGTAGGTACCCATCATTTTTTCGGTTAGCGTAATCATTGATAAAAATACCAATGAACACAAATTTGCATTTTTATAGCGCTAATCATATCATTAATTAAGAATGTAGTTTATCGGCGAAAATTTTACCAGTGTTTTGTGTATGTGATGAAATGTTAAGGTTTCTTACACATGCGCATAACCTCGAAAAGTATTGATAGCGCTTATGCTGTCATAAGCATTTGTTAGCTGTATGAATATATTTTTTGGAATTATTTAATAAGTACTTTATCACCGATTTAGAAATACGTTTGTTTCTTTATAAATGAAATAAACAGTATAATTAAAATTATAGATATTTTAATATTTATCTACCGTAAAAGAATGCATGTAACTTTTAGCTTACTACATAAGTATAATCGATTGTTGCGAGTACATTCTGATGAGGACAAATAAGTTTTGAAATTCTAATACAATTCTTTGAATTTTTGTCAATTCGTAAGGATCTTAAATATTCTATGGAAATTTATGCTTGCGTTTGGCCCTTTTCTACTTGTAATTGCAATTAATAGCAGATTTATACACTTTACGTACGTCTGACTGAAATGATTGAATTTGTCTGTGTATGTATTTACTTAAAGTTTTAGTTTATTCTAACAAAATGTATCTTTTAACAGTAGTTTAAATTCCTTTGAAAATATAATTAAGATTTATTTTTGTATTTTTAAAGTAAAAATAACTCTCTTCGAATTTCCTTAAGCTCACAACAAACCGGGTAGCATCTCTTTAAAAATTTAATTAGATCAGACTAAGTTGCGCTGAAGACTGCATGGCAAAATGTAAAGAATACCCTCTTCCTCTACTGTTCGGGCATCACATTCTTTCGTATTATCTGCACGCTAGGATAAAAAGTGCATCTGTTAAAGAAGAAAACTAAACAACAACTTAATTTCATGACTTTCTCCGACTTCAAAATATCAATTAAACTTTGTGGTAGAGATAATTACAGATGTAAAACAGATCCGATGTGTATCGAAAAGTCGGACGAATTTGAGAGCACTCGCGAGTTGAGGGATATGCCCCTTTATATTCTTAATCGGATTTAGGTTCGAGCCTTTTAGTTGTAATTTTCTCTTTCTTCTCGACAACAAAATGAAAGTTAAATTGAAGAAATATCTCTAGAAAATTATTTACGATTTAATTAGACATTGCTGTATACGATAAGGAAGTTTTATATTTTATCTTATAAAGAAGGATTTCAAGCAATTTGCGTTAGTAATGAAAATTGATGGTTGCACATAGTAAGAAACAATAGTCAAGCATTTTGCAGGATTTCAGATAAGAAAATGTCGACCAATTCAAATTTACCAAATGC
Organism: Amphimallon solstitiale; assembly: GCA_963170755.1. Taxonomy (NCBI): domain Eukaryota; kingdom Metazoa; phylum Arthropoda; class Insecta; order Coleoptera; family Scarabaeidae; genus Amphimallon; species Amphimallon solstitiale. Next base: position 36,346,222 of record OY720675.1, read on the forward strand.
AGCATTGACAGATATTACAAAAACGAAACCTTGGGCAACAAATACGCACCTTAACGACTAAATGATGTCAGAAACTTACACCGGAAATTGTGCGAGTGCATTAATGACAGATCTGAGTTTATGAATGATAGTAGTATAGAATTAATAGTTTGTTCCACAGCTGGAGCAAACTCTATAACACGTAACCTGGCTCCTGTCAAACATTTACTCTCCCTGTCAGTGGTGTTATACAATGTAGGTCTGTCTGCTCTAGTGATGTTAATTTTCATATACACCGTGTCCAGAAATTCGCGGATAAACTTCACCTAGAACGATTCTACGATTAATTCTAAGTCAACAATCCTGATACAAAAAACTTGTATGGTCTTTCAATAAACCACACGAGGCCATCAAAATTGAAAATATACGGCTGGAAATAATACAACATTTTGAAATCTTTTACGAATAACGATTGCAGTTTACAGTAAAATAGATTTATTTATTTATTTATTTAAATTTAAATACATATGCACCTAGGTGTTGGCCACCTGTATGTGCAATTACATTATAAATTCTAAGAAATATATTAACCTAATATGAATACATATTTCGTGTACAAAAGTGTACGTTACTAAAACTAACTAACTAACTATAACTATAATTATTTCATTAAGAAATAACTTGTGTTCTTAAAACATCCCCGTTAACGCCTCCAAGTTAATAAAAATAAAGTTTCTTAAATGCATTACGTATGTTTTTATTCTTTTAATAATTTTTATTTTAAGTAAAATCTTGTTATATAGTTTCGGTCCTAAGTAACAAAAGGATCTTTGGTAAAATGTGGTATTACTTGTTGTTGTTTGAAGACATCCTATTATCCTGTTTCTTGTAAGGTATTTATGATTTATAGACTCTCTTATTTCAGGATGTTTATGAAGAAAAGTACATGATGTCAGTATATATAAAGATTATTTATGTAGCACAACGTTGATGTTACTAATCGAGTAATGCCAATACTTTGCATTTTCAACCTTTCGTCAATTACACTTTTTACCTTAGAAGTACATATGGCAACCTTGGACAAGAAAAATATTCGGTTGCAATATAAAGCTCGTTGTCAAATTTTGACGTTTGTAAAATTGAAGTTTAATTTTTTCGCTTTATGTACCTACTTAGTTATCATTATTGCGCGACTTTATGATGTATACTTTTAATGAATATGTTGATGTGTATATAGTATTCGGATTTTGCAACGGCAATGCGAATATGGCAAAACACGAATACGAAATACGTTATCCATATCGGCGGCACCCATCTACCAACACATTCTGAAGATTAGATCAGCGCCTTCGTGAATATGGTACATTTAGATCTAATTATTATGAAGCATGCAGACCTTTGGAACGCCGTACGGTTCAGTTAGAAGAACACATTTTGGATACTATTCACGAAGATGCTACTTGCAGCACTATAGTCCGACTCAGCCCCATTATGCAGTACAGGTTTAGTAGGGATATTGCATCTCTTATTATCTTTAGTAGTCTCTTAATAACGACATCTTTATATCCGGTTGCCTTGTTGCAAGTACTATTATGCAAAGTATATATGGGTATACGAGTAATCGTTGCCAGGGGTAGTGCACTTCATTTACTACACCTTATCAGTGTGTTGGTTAAGGGAGGGTTTTTTAGAGGGCAGCACTTTATACAGGATCGAAAACATAACTCTCAATTTAGTTGGCTGCGTTGGTGAATTTTGTTAGAATTGTTATTGTCATGTGATTTTACTCCGTCATTTGCAACATTGTGAGTAACTGTCATTGTTAAATACGTTAGTTCTTCTCCACAAGTGCATTTCGAAACATCAAACCGACGATACTACTTTAGAAAATATGGACGTACAGGCGTTACCGTCCACCTCACAAGCAAGTCCCAGTGGAAGACCAGAAATTCAGTATGTGTCATGTATTTGTAAGTGTCATTTATAGTATTAAAAAATGTAAGAGTTTCTTAATCATATTAAATATATTGCAGCTATTAGGAATAATGTTATTTTTTGTATATGATTTACTAAATATATATAATACTTATAGATAAAAATACATTTGTTTTAATCTGTTAGTACTTAGATACAGAAGAGATTTTACGAAACTTCACTATTTACGTATACTAATTTGTTTTTCATGTAAAATTAGCATCAAATATTTTGACGTTTAATATTGCAGACACATGTTAATGTTCCAGCAAATATAACGCCAAAGAATATTGATGCTAATTTTCACATGAATTTCATACTTTAATAATTTGCAATCAAGAAATTTCAAAGTTCCCGCTCATTAAAGAGTTATCATTCTCTACAGATTCCTACGATGAATTCTACCAAAAGTACCCGGAAGGGAATTACAGATGGTGCTGATGTTTGGTTCACTTTAAAGTTCACTTTTTAGTGAGAGAGTAGGCCATCTATACCCTCTCTTTTATCTATGATCGTTGCTGTCAATTGTCAGTTTTTGCAGTAGTGTGTAAACTTTTATATTGTCTTTAATTTATCTATAAATAATTTCTATGAAATCGTTCTTTTTAGCAAGCATATTATCTTTTTCAAGCATGTAAAAGTAAGTATGCATACCTAGATCTATAACTCTGATTAACGTGATAACCTATATACATATACTTTTTACAGATTGATACGTGATATGGGTTTTGAATTTTAAAAAGTGGGACGAAAGTGTATTCTTATCGAAAGAGATGACATCATTAGGTGGAGACATAAATACTTACGAGACATCAGAAAATTCAGAGACGAAGGTATAGTTTATCATTTAATTTGTTATACTTTTATGTACATTACGCAATTTATTATTTGCTTGTGTTTGATTGTGATTGTTTTATTTTTAGGTAGAACTATAATATATACTGATGAATCATGAGTGAATGCAGGACACTCGGTAAATAAAAAGTGGACTGACGTTACTGTTCAAAGCCGTCGACAAGCTTTTACATAAGGACTCAGCACTGGTTTAAAATCACCAAGTGGTCTCGGGCCTCGATTTCCATTAATTCGTGCTGGAGGCGAGCAAGGTTTTGTTGTTGGTGCTGAATGTACATTTCTTTGTAAGAAAAATGCTGCTGATGTTCATAGCGAAATGGATGCAGATACATGTGGAGATTGGTTCAAGAATAAATTGCTTCTAAATATACCAGAGAACTCGGTTGTTGTTCTCGATAATGCCTCATATCACACGAGAATATTAGAAAAGTTTCCAGCAGTAGCACGGAGAAGACCAAATTATTGAATGGCTCACTGAGAAGAATATTCCACTTGATAATGACATGTTAAAAAAAAGAGATTTACTGGCTTGTGCGTCAGAGGTTAGGTCTCAGTATGAGAGAAACAAAATTGATGAATTTGCGAAGAATAAAAGGCATTATGTTCTTCGGCTTTCCCCTTATCATTGTGAATTAAACCCAATTGAAATGGTGTGGGCACAAGTTAAGCACTACGTTGAAATTCACAATACGACATTCAAACAAAGAGATATTGAACAATTAATTGTGGAGGGTTATCAGAATGTAACAGTGAACAACTGGCAGAATTACATTGGCCACCTTGCCAACTTGCAAGACGATGTTGAAGAGTTTATAATTAACGTCACACATTCATCATCAGATCAAGATTCTTTAAGTGATGAAGAAAAATAGAACAATATGTGTACCTACTCCTTTGTATGGTCATGGTTAGTTTTTTCATAAATGTTATCATGTATTATTAACTTGTTCTTATAAATGGGAAAGTATGTTTTTGCAAATTGAATTTGTGAGGAATTTGTGTCTTTAAATGTGTATAACGGAATGTAGATTAACATATTAATATTCAATAAGACTATATAAGTCATGTAACATATTAAAAAATAAAAGTTCATGTGTATGTGTGGTTATTGTTATTCTTTTCATAAATATGTATTATTTAAGTTGTTTTTATAAATAGAAAAGTTTTTTATGAAAAATAAACTTGTGATTAACTTTGTCTTGGTCTGAATTTATAGTGGATAGTTGATTAAGATGTCAATATTCAGTAACGAAGAAAATTGTATACCTTAAGTGTTTCTTTGAAATATTAATTCATTTACTCTGGCTTACTATATTCAGTTAGATTTTAAATAATTTTTTACAGAACAATCCCAAAGGATTATATTATTACAAATATTTTAACTAATCCATCTTCCCATATATTCTCCCCTTTTAGTGTTTCAAATTACTATTCATTTTTTGTATGCAGTATGCATCAATTGAATGACAAACAGTCGTATAGGTTATGTTTTGATTACAAAAAATGTCAGATATTGAACCGGAACTGTAACGACATTATACAATGAGACGATTTGGCAACCATGAAATCAATTGCCATAAGACCTGTACTGCATAATAAGGTTGAGACGGACTATAGACAAATAGCTCGAGAAATGAATGTCCCAAGTAAGTCAATAGTTCATTCAGTGCTAACACAAAACCTTTTGCGGCCATTTCATGTAACAAAACAACCATTGTATAGAAATGACAATGTGAATAGAATAATGTTCTGTAATACAATTTTAAACAGAATTCACCTAGAACAGAACTTTCTATGCCATATTCTTTGGAGCGATGAATGCTTGTTTACAAGAGACGGAGTATTTAATAGCCATAATTTCCATTTTTGGGCGGATGAGAATCCTAGAAGCATTCAGAGAATTTGGACATCAAAGAAGGTTTTCTGTAAATGTATGGTTAGGCATCTTAAGCCTTCGCATTGTTGGACCAATATTTCTTCCCAATCGTGTAAATTCAATTTAATACGTGAATGTTTTAGAGGAAGTGCTGGATAATGTTCCATTAAATCTCAGGATCAACATGCTTTACATGCATGACGGTGCACCAGCTCACAATGCTCGACTTTCAAGGGCATGGTTAAACAAAAATTTTCCGAACAGGTGAATCAGACGTAATGGATCAATATCGTGGCCAGCAAGGTCCCCAGATATTAATCCTCTCGACTTCTTTGTTTGGGGCTTTTTAAAAGAAAAAGTATATACGACGCCTCCAGCCAATGAACAAGAAGTAATTAATAGAATTACCGCCACTCTTCAATTAATTACTCCTAATATGTTACAACGCGTATTATATTCTATTCCTCGAAGACTACAGCTCTGTCTGGAAACTAATGGCTACCAGTTTGAACACTTACTTTAATCATTCATGTGTGTTATTGTACTATTAAATATGTTTTATCAATTTTCTTTTTGAAGTGTAAACTTCTTTAGGTGCGTTGCGCTGATTGTAGGCAGTGAACAAGACTGACCTGCAACGCTCGGATATGTAACGCTCGGATATGTGTAACGCTCGTTCGGGTAAAGTCGGCTAAGGGAACAAGATAAATATATCATATAGAGGTATTTAATTTCAATTAAATTGAAATTTAAATGAATAAATAAATTCATGTACCCGAGCAGATTCGAACCCGAGCCGAACGGGTATGACCAATGTATGACGCCGGCACGTTGCATCAGACCAACGCGGGACACGTAATCGATTGTTCATATCGTGTATTTATACATATACATACGTCACTCCTATACTCGTCCGGCGACCGTTACATGGGAGAGTATGACGCATCAGTCGTATAATACGTTACTGAATATTATACGCGTGTGTACATGTGTAAATGTAATAAATGTGCGAATACATTTTATTTAATACGTTACTGAATATTATACGCGTGTATTTTGTATTGTTAACCTCGCCTTGATGAAGTTTACACTTCTGATGTGTGGTTTTAAGCACACCCATTTTCTTTTTTACATTAACTTTAGTTTTAATAAAGTAGTTAATAAAAAGCACTGGATTTTCAAATACGAATAAAACTCCTACTTCGTGCTTATTTGTATTATTGTATGATAACTGCTATAAGACGGTGTTGCCAAACTTACACTTTTTTAAAATAATCTGTATGACTTAACGACAGACCCTACAACTTTTTTGTATTATTATTATTATAAGTATTTATTTTAGATTAAAATTTTATTCTACACAAAAAAAATTGATAATCAAAATAATTATGATTATAACGAACACTACAACGTAAATATGTTAAAGTAAGTAATTTGCAGATGGGACAACTAGATTGTGAACGGCAGTGTAGACGTACGGTATAAAATTATGGTCCCATATGCAAGAACAACAAACTTACTGGCTTTCCCGTTTTATATATGAAATTTAATAAATACTGGAAATAATGTTTATGATCGCTAATGTACGAGAGAATACATAACACATAAATCGTATACACAAAGGTTAGTTGTGCATTCTCCATGGACCATGTTTATAGCCGAGTCGAACACGGAAATTTCATTTCGCTTTTAATAGGTGGCCGTTTTTTTCTTTCCCATCGGCCTTTTTCTCCGCCGTTCTGCACTGGACAGCCGGATGAGAGGCCATTAGACCGCCCGCAATCGGTCGCATGTAAGGGAAAGAAGGTGCGTGGAGAGTTCCGCCTCCGCAACGGGAACGAGAAAAAAAGCTTAATCGCAGTACGACGAAGGACACAGCGAACGGAACTGCCACTGCGATTTATATTGGCTTTCGACACGTTGGATATTAATTTTGCAGTAGGAGGGGAGTTCCCGCAGTTTGGCAGTTTCGGTTGCATAATTCATCTGAATAATATACTGCTTACGATGATGTGTCTTTTGCATCTCAAAAGCTGATGACAAATAAAAAAATGAGGTGTGGCCACCACACGACTTTCTTATACGTATGAGCGTTTCAAATAATAGAATTTTAAGAATTTTTTTATACAAAAATGATTCAAAATCCTATTCTAAGTACTTCTATTCTCTTAATAAATCTCTATAGAATGCATACTTTGCAAGATATTATCAAAAAAGTGCTACTCGCTAAGAGTAAAAGTGCTACTTCCGGTCCGAATTTTGAAATTTCATATATACAAAAAATATTGCAAATTCAGTTCTAAATACTTTTGTACTCTTGATAAATATATATAGAATGCATAACTTACGACATATTTGCAAAAAATCGTTATCCGATAAGAGTAAAAGTGGTACTTCCGGTCTGAATTTTGAAATTTGTTTTATACAAAAGATATTGAAAATTATGTTTTAAATACTTTTATACCCGTAACGTACTTGTCTAAAAAGCATGACTTGCGAAATATTCGCAAAAAACTGATTTTCGATAAGAGTAAAAGACCTACTTCCGGTAGGAATTTCGAAAAACTTTTTAAATAAAATTATTTTCAATTTCAATTTTAAGTATATATGAATTCTTTATAAATTTGTTTAAACTTAATAGTTGACGAAATATTGTCAAAATTCGATTTTTTCGCTGAAGTAAACTGCTACTTCCGGTCTACCAATTTTACTGAAAAACTAATCAGATCTCAAGAGGGAGATTATACACGTAAATACAAAATTTGGAATTGATATCTATAGCGGTTTGACCGCTATCGTGGTCACACACACACAGACAGAGAGAGAGAGAGAGAGAGAGAGAGAGAGAGAGAGAGAGAGAGAGAGAGAGAGAGAGAGAGAGAGAGAGAGAGAGAGAGAGAGAGAGAGAGAGGGAGACATTTTTTAAAAACCACTTTTTTGGTATCAGGGGACTTCAAAACGTGGACATCTGCAAAAATCTCCAGGTCGAAAATTTTCATCATCACAATACTTCCTTATACTACGTATAAGAAAGTAAAAAAGATGGAATTCTGAAGAAAACTAGAAATAATGTTTGAGTTGGCGTGAATTTATATACTATCTTTTGAAATTAATGTATAATTTATCATTATTACTATTTATCACCTATACAGAGACTTTCTTGTCCAGATCATAGTACACACATATAAAAGGTATATATGTATTTCGAAAACATTACAGTCACTACATATTGCTATGATCTTGAATTAGAATTAAGTAGTATATAAATATTTATTGTAAAATTATAGGTTAGGTTTCAGTAAATTTATATTAGTTTAAGTAAAACAACGTCATTATAATTTTTATTTATAAATTAATATTTATAAGTGTATTACAGGTGAATTTTGTAAATTAATCGTTCATTTGTACCTTCAGTATGGTGTGTCAGTCACCCAATACAATCCGGTGGTTGGAATCACATGATGAACGGTAATAAGAAAATTTATAAGCTTATTTGTGAATGGCAATGACACATTTGAGTTTTATACTGTAAATGATGTAATAACAGTTAGAATATTGTTGTACTGTTTGAATCAAGATATTGCAGTAATTCACATTTTCACATACTTATATACTGGTTTTTCTTTAAATTTCGTATTTTGATTTGACACAATCACATCGATTTAAAATGCATTTGTTTGTTTACATTTTTCAAGCTGTAATGTATTTACACGCCGCGAGAGGCGATGCAGGGGTATATGTCTCTTTAAGAGTGGGAAGAATCCTTCGACTAGGCATTCTTGAATTTTTTGTTAAAAATATTCTTTATAAGTTACAGCGCAGGATAATTTTCGGGGAATTCTGCTGCAGGTGGAAACCACTCTAGAATACAAATAAACATTCGGTGTCTGTATTAATAATTTTAAATAATATTTATCTGAACTTGTAAAATTTTTCAAGAAATAATTTAACGGACTTTGAATTATTTTTAATAATATTTATTTCAACTTTAATATTTTGCAAGAAATAATTTAACGGACTTTGAATAATTTGTCGATAATATTTATTTGAACTTCATGAGATTTATAATAATTTCTCATTTAATGTAGCATAAAAGCCGTAGAATATTTTTCAGCTTTAAAATCTTATTTTAATTTAGCATATTTCGCAAATACGCAACGTGTTATGGTAAAACATTCTGGAAGATGTAATAATTTTTTATAAGTAGTTTATTTTACTTTGTATAAAAATACAGACACGTTATGTTTTTTGTTGTGTAATTCTTGTTATATCTCATTTATTTATTTATTGTAGAATTTATGTATGTGTAATAAGTTCTTACGGAAATTGATATGGACGTATTTAACGCGTTGTATGAAGAGCTCAGGTAGTCTATATATACAGGTTTCTTTATGTAAAGTGTTTTATTGTTTTGTGTGGTGATTTACATTGAAAGTTAATAAGGTTGGTAAATTTATATTTTATTATTTAGAGTTTATGATTGTTTTATTGAATTTCTGTGTTTGTAATTTGAAATTTGACATGTTAAGATTTATATGAATTAGGGATGTATTAGATAAGTTACGCAATATTGAACTTATAGAATGGAGCCCCAATTGATTCTCTGACATGAATTTGTGATGAGAATATCATTCAGAAGCGAGAAAAGGCATTTTAGTGAGATTAATATCAGCACAAAGTCAGCGTTTTAATGCATATCTAAGCACTTTTAATTAAGATTTTTTCTAAATTAAATTTTAAATTATTTTTCATTTTTTTCTATGTAAGCATTAGAGATTGGACACGTTGTGACGTGAGTCAAGGGTGCATTTAATAAGTTTAAAGGATAAACTCATATAATGGGACCTTGACTGACTCATAAACGTGAATTTGCTTTGGGAATGTTGTCCAGAAGCGAGAAAAGCCATTTGGATAGGATTAGACTCAAAGCAAAGTCTATTTTCTAGTGTGTGCACGATAATAATAATTATAGTTTGTCATAACTTGTATAAGTCGTTACACATTATAAATTAATTATAAAATAGTTTTCTTTGTTTTGGTGATTCAACTCAAACTTTAAACTGAACACGTACAAGTGCGTTATACATAATTATAATTTATACTTTTAGTTTATACACATTGTTAAATGCTAATGTCCTCTGTTATGGCATCTAAATAAATTATTTAAAGTAGATCTTTGTAATTTTTTTTTCAGTATTTTTAATTTATTAAATTGTAAGATATATCTGTATTTTTATTTAATCAATCTGACCTGTTGAAAACTTAGGAGTACAATCCTTTAGAGACAGAATATTTCTGCCCCTGAGATAAAAGATTATTAGTGATACCATTATCTGAGCTAGTGAAGCGCAATATTGCCTAAACCACATTTTTGCGGAAGTAGTAAGATCTCAAATTAGCTTAAGGCTAATTTCATAAGATATATGCGTGAACCTTCGTACTTTTCGTACTTTTAAGAATATAGATCAATATCATATTTCAGGGCCCCAGGTTTTTGGTTTTGTGTTAATTTCGCGTATGATAGGTTTAGTTTTTATTAATTAACATTTCTTTTCCATTAATCTAAGTTACTTTCTTCTAAATCACATTAATAGACTTTTTGTTATTTAATATTTATTAATTACTCAACCTTTTTAGTGCTAATTGTGGTTTATTTAACCGATTTTGAATATGTAAATAATAATCTGTGCATTCGTACGCCATCTCTTGTTATACTTTTATGCACGTCTTGTCATTAATTTTTAAAAGTTCTGGAATAACTTTTAACATAATTTTCTGCCATAATTGTGTATTAAATACCATTTTGCCGTTTATATTTTATTAGCAATGCCTTTCGCGTATGTCCACTTTACGATCTTACATTTAGCCATTTTTAAGTAAGTGTCAACATTATGCTGTTAACGTTGCAGTAGTGTAGCCGTTGTTAGCTTCCAAGTCAGTTTTCAGCCTTTTAGCTCTGCCTCTATGACCTAGAGAAGACTGTTGGTATTGAATACTCTGCAGCTTAATTATTCGTCTGGTATGGCAGATGAATCTACCTCGTGAAATTTTTCGCTAGGAACCTGTGCTAGAGTTTGGAGTGTCATTTTGGGTTTTTTTGCCCCAGCAGCTCTAAACGCAAGTAGCGGAATATTTATGAGGCCATAGATAATTAGAAAACTAGTACTTTTTATACCGAACCTAATAATTTGTTGATCACGAGTTTTACAAGCTACTTTGTCTCACTGAAGCTGAATCTGTTATTTTTTTATTGCAATTATTATAAAGTGATTCCTTTATGTATTAATAGCTTATTAGTACTTTTGTCCTCCTTTTTCTTATTTTTAAGAGTAGTTTTCACTGAGGTTTCTATTCGAAATTTTAAAAGCTTTCTTTTAAGCAGGGTTTACTAAAAGCTGGATAAAAAAAATAGTTCAGAGTTGCTGATCTCGGTAGCTGTAATTAGAAACTAATTACGTGGACCGTTTGGAATTTTGCTTTTCCTTTGGGGATAAGAAAATACGCGAGATTAGTCATAGTTGTAGTTTTTTATGTATTCATTTGTTTAATTTTAATTAATTTTAACGTTTTTTCAACAAGGCAGTTGCAGTATTTTGAGAAGATGTAAAAACTGATCGGAAGTGAGTAGCGAAGGGGTTAGTGATATCAGAAGGACAGGAGAGAGAGTTGCCATTCTTGACCATAGTACCACGTATCCGAATTGCTTTCTTTTTTTCGTTAATGAAAGAATCATAACTTCCTCTGTTCAATCATAATCGTTGTCTCGACATTGTGGATGTAACATTGATAGTTGTTCCGTATGCTTTTTCTAACAAGCTTTCAACACTCTCTAAACCTGTTGATGTAGTACTCACATTTAGATTTTGGGAAATGTTTTAAAAAGTAACGCTTTGATTTAATATGGCTTGTGGTAGAAAGAGAAAACCAAGATGGAAATTTTGGCGATCAATTCTTATGTAAGGGCAGGTAAAGTTACAATAATTATGAAGTACTTTATAGAATCTGGAACAAGCCATCTCGACTTTAGCCAACTCATGTATTGGTTGCCAATCACCATTGAGGAGCAGTTCATATAAACGTTGAAGTTCTGCACATTTAAAATTGTAAGAGAAATTTGTTTGACATTTTGTAACACGCCTGATCCCATAAATTCATTAATTACTAATTATTGAAACTAATTGACTTATAAAACGGTCTGGTGGTTCCATCTATAAATTTACACACTCGGTGGTACTTACTCCTGGGGATATTTAGAGCGGGTTTAATTATCGGTTATGTTATTAACTACGGTTAGTAACTATTCACCCCTGCTATTCACATTGGCAGTTGACTGAGCTCTTAGGCGCGAAACAAAAGTCTGATATAAATTATAATGATAAATGGTCTTCGTGCCTAGTGGAATTGGTGTACCAACAATAATTGCTCTCATACGGGTTTACTCAAGTCGAAAAAATAAGGTAATGTACTTTTTAGCATTTCATTCTAATATATTTCTACCTAGCATAAATAGAAAACGGGGTATCTCAATGTCATATCTTCTTATTTACTTATTTCTTAAACATGTAGCTATAAATCCACACACTTACATATATTTACAAAGATCTAATTCAAAAAAAGTTAGATTTAATCGTTTATACAAAAGAGATTATTGTTCAAATATTAATGTTAACCTCACATTAATTAGACTTTTATATATACGGCAAAATAATTGTAAATTTATTTATTTGCTAATAAATCGTTTTGTCGCAAACATTTACTAAATAAAAGAAAGATGCATGACATTCTTGTTTACTATGAGAAAAATGATATTTCACAAGTTCGGCAAAACCGTTTTACGGACAAAATACACGTGTATGTACGTACGATGTTATTGAAGGAAGAATCGACAAGATAGATGTATTCAGATATTATACGGTATGAAATTACTCTAGTACATGTTAAATAAAGTTACTTTACTTTTATACAAACAAAATAATTAACAGTGATAATATGACTTGTACGGAGCGCGAAAGAAAACCTCTAAGATTGCAGCGGCATCGAGAATTTGACGGAAAAGAGACTTACACTTATAGAGGCAGCGTAAGAACTCTTGATGAAAACTTCCACGAGTGACTGAAAGGTCTTGGTGAATTCTCCCACGAAGTGACTGAAAGAACTAACTTGGTAAATTCCTCCACGAAGTGACTGGAAGAACTAATTTCCCTATTAAAATCGTCGCTTTATGTAGGCCTAAACCTGCACAAGTAATACTTATAAACAGTATTTTTGTCGTAAAACGTACGATTGTGTCACGCGCAAAATACATGTACTAAACTCTACGTCATGTCGATACGTCACATAGAATATTAAAAAGGATATCATTTTTCTTGTTGGTAATTGACAAATTTAAACATTTGGTAAATTAAATATTTATAAGTATACATTCGTATGGAATTATCGAACTTATTAAGCTAAAAATTAACAAAAATCATTATATTCATATTAGAGGGATGATTCTATACAGGGACGGACAAAAGTCCGTTACAATCTTAACAATAAACACGTACAAATTTACGATCTAATGAATAATTGCTCCTGATTCAAAGTTCAAAAGGATAAATATTATCATCGCCTTAAAAAGATCAAATTTACCAAAATTCATCCCTTAAACTGCTATTCGACAAGAGGTGAGTGAGAGACGGGGAGGGGGGGGGGGGTAGAAAGAGAGAAAGCCACTTTTATTACTTAATCAAATAATATTTAAAGAACCCATTAAGTTTAAAGTTATACTATTTACAAAATTTATTTAAAAACAGCACCCATAGAATATCCCCTTAATAACTATAAAACACACAAAAATATGTTATGTAATAAAACAAAAACATACGATCTGTTCTCAAACGCGGAACATGTAGAGAATCTCCTGTGTCAATGTTGTCTGCGCACAAATGCAAATTTGAATCAAAGTTCTAGGTACTGATATAGATTTTATCTGCTGATAAATGTTTTAGACATATATCTTGAAGAAAATGCATTCGACTTTACGTACATTACCCATATAAGTACATCAGTAAATAGGACTATAATATACTTACTCTCCCTTCGCTGTACATATTGGAGTCTGTTACTTTTGTTAAAAATCATTACGAAGAACTCTTTAAGAAATACGAACTTGAACATGGTCACAGTACTCGGGGTAAGGCCTCTTTGCATTTGCTTCCTCCACACACTCACTTGGCGGGGATACAGTAACAAACCATCTGGCAATGCATTAAATTATACAACTGCTTACCACAAACTCTGAAAGTCTTACCCCCACAAAAATTTAAAGCGACATTAAAGAAATTTTTGACGAGTAAGGCCTTTTACTCAAGTAATGATTTTTTTAACTCTAGTTATGAATCATGATTTTATTTATTTATTGTTTGTTTGTTTGACTCTAAATGTTTTTTAAACTTTGTGCATCTACTATGTTTATATTGTAATTGATGTGTTCTATGCTCAGCAATATGGAATAAACTATATATTATTATTACTATTATTATTATTATTAGTATATAGCATAATTTTTCTTGCTTGTTCGCCTATATATTTCCCTAATTAACTTTCCTTTGAGAGTTTTGTTTATTGTTAATTAGAATTTGGTAAACTCTATACTACATTTCTCGAAGACCGTGTACATAAAATTGTCAATAAAGCACTTTACATTTCATCAAAATATTGAACATTTTGTAGGGCTTCATGTTGTGATTAAATACATCAGGTTTTTCCAAAACAATCTTCTCATTCAGGCAATTAATATTTTTGTTTAGGGAACGAAGGAATTTTCATGTTCCAAACGGGAATGACTTTTTTTTTTGTAGAATCTACTCCAATTTAGCATGTTTACATTCTCATGGAAATTGACTTTGCCACGTCCATTCACAAATAACCAAAACCACTTTTTACCTATGCAATTAGCAAATATTTAATTGCGCAATTATTTTAATCCTATAAAGTAATACGAAAATATGAACACAATCTGTTCAGACCGAAACATTATACCGAATTATTAACACAAAGCATATACACACGCACACATTTAATGAGACCGCAGTAACTAATAATTATTAAGAGCGACAGCACATGTAACCATTACATTAACTTTAATTACAGCGGCGACCATATATTGCAAAACTGTATACAGATGTGTGTTTGTATAAGCATAAATATTTTATATAAACTGGAGTAATCAAATATTTGTGTATTTGAATACATTTAAAAAACGTGATCGATTCAATGGTGATTGTAAAAGAGCGTATACCTAGTATATATCATTCAGTATTAAGAATGATTTATATTCGCCTTAAGTAAATGATTATATTCAGTAACATCAAGTAAGTTGGAATAGATATTTCCTCAAATGTTAGTGAGCAATGCGCCCAGTACCCGAACATATTTCTGTTAATCTAAAGTTCATTAATTAGGTTTTATACAGTGTGGGGAAGGGAAACGTCCCTAAATTAGAAGGTGAATAAAAAATAAACTACAAAAGGTTAGACAAGTTTATTGTTTATTTCAAAATACCAACATTGGAAGTTTATTTCATGGCGTTTTAAGCAAAATATACTGCAAATGATGCCTCTAATTATCAATAAACTGTTGCAACCGGTATTGAAGTTCCGCATGACTCTCTGAAGCATGTATCGCGGTATGCGGCCAATTTCCTGGCGTATTGCGTCTTTAAAAACTTGTAGGTTGTTGGACGATGTTTGTAAACCTCAGTTTTGAGGTAACCCCATAGGAAACAGTTCATGGAGTTACATCCGGGGAGAACGCGAGACATGAAATGTCACCGAACCTGGAGATTAAGCGGCCGGGGATTATTTCTCTCACAACAGCCATTGAACTGCCGGCTGTGAGGGCCGTTGCACATCCTGTCGAAACCAGACACATCCCATATGGAACTGTTCAAGATGTGGTGCAAAAAAATCTAGAATCGTGCAAACTCACTGTTCAGATGTTATGGAAATCACACGATCCTCAAGAAATTACAGTCTCACGACGCCTTCACTGCTTACTGCACACCACACTATTACCCTGTCACTATATAAGGGCCTCTCTTGAGTCTGCCGAGGGTTTACATTACTCCAATGTTCTGTTTATTTCTGCGTCGTCAGGTAGATTTTCAATCAATTTTCCACATGCCTTAATCAATCATTTTGTGACAGTTCTTGAAGAACGACCATTCTGTAAGATTGAAACTGAAGGTCAGTGTGAAGAATTCGACGTACAGTACGGTTAGATACGTTGAAGGCGATCGCATGCTTAGGAGACCGTAGAGTCGATTGTCTCACTCGATCTATATTCTCCGGTGTGCAACTGGTCCTCTTTGTGCTAACTCTCTTTTTCGCAACATTCCCACATCTACGGAAGTTTTCCTCCCACAACAGAATCCCGCAACTATAGATCTCTTTCGAGGAAAGTACGTTTCGACGGCAAGACCGCGTTGCTCCGTCGTCCATACCATTTTTGCGAATGAGAAGCTTACAGACCGAAACTTCTCGAACGACTGCGTCGCTTAAGCCTATCCCCACCCTTGACGACCTGTCCCTTCGTCGCGATGTCCATCTAAAAGTTCCCCACGCGATATAATAACCCAAATAAGGTATATGACTTGTGTCAGAGGAAATACGAGAAGAAACAGAATACGAAACCAAGAAATACTAATGGAGCTAAGTGTAGAACCGCCTGCCGAATTCATAAGGAAGGGAGAGTAAAATCGGTGAAATTACTTGGAGAGATTGGAAAAGTCAAGAAGAGTGGAAGAAGTGGAGAAGTTACCTCAAGAGAAGAAGAAATGTGTCAATTATATATATTAACATCAACCGGAGCTTGTAAGAAGATACGCTTGAGGTAGCCATTGTGAGAAACACGTACGGAAGTTGGCTTCCTGCAAGATACTTAATTTAGCACTTGCTAATACAGAGAGAAATTAAGATAGTTAAAGTGTAATAAATGGCTGATTTATTCCCCTGCATTTGGGAAAGTTAAATAATTGTATCCAGTACCAGTTTTGATTTCCAACGACAAAAATTTTAAGGTTTCTACAAAGACAAAACATCTAGAAGAGTACAAAGAAATGAACAAACATTTGTACCTGTGAAGAAGATCTAATTGGCCCTAAGAAGCTGTGTGTGACCTCGAAAGGGAGTCGATTCGTCCGGCTGCGGAGAAAATCCAAGCAGCGATTTTTCACATCTCCAAAATATTGTTCTATCTCAATATCATCAGGTATTTATAATTCATTTAAAATTTCAAAAGGAATCACATCCGATATTCATAATACGAGAAATCATATTTTGAAGACTATTTTTCATGCATATGTTTGTAGTATCTGTAATTTAATATATATATTATTAAAACTATGCAAAGTCAGTAAGTAATTTTCAAAAACGATAACGAATACTGTACATCGACGTGTCCATGACAAAACGGCACAAGCGCCATTTTTTCAATAAACAACCTTTTGACTCCATTCAATAAAGTTCAAAATTCTCTATCATCCTGTTGCTGTGGCATAAATGAGAAAAACATATTGTGGAAGAAAAACCGATTTAAAGTCGGCCCAAACGCCATATCATAATTATGCGCATGAGCGATATTAACCAATTTGTATCACAAGCGCCATCTTGCCACTGAGCTACTCTTTACCTGTAATTGTGTCATGAACATTGTTCGTTTTATCATCGGCTTGAAGATAATTTTAAGGTGAGTAATCATTAACACTTAAAGTTATCTTTCTTTCTTGTTTTTGTAATGTATAATGTCCCATAAGAATTGCTCTTAAATAGTGTTTGAAGATGTGGTGTTTGTGCCAAACCTAACAA
This sequence comes from Amphimallon solstitiale, assembly GCA_963170755.1. Lineage (NCBI taxonomy): Eukaryota > Metazoa > Arthropoda > Insecta > Coleoptera > Scarabaeidae > Amphimallon > Amphimallon solstitiale. The sequence continues at coordinate 36,363,754 of OY720675.1, forward strand.
TGAAAGAAGATAATGTCACATTCTCCATTAGAGAATTATTTGATATTAATTTGTTTGGCATTAGCGCCACTGTTTACATTGAATTGATAGGGCATTAGAAACTCGCTGATAGCTTTTGTTTGGGTAAATTCTGTTAAAAATAAACACTGGTGACAGGTTCTTTTCTATATAAATAGTGTACCAAACTAATTTTTTCTCATAAATTTCCTTACTGTAGGAAAAAATACGGTGTTTATTGGAAGGCGTTTATGCCTTTTTCTTACTTACAGAGATGGCTTCTAGTCGCACTAAGAAAATGGTAGAAATGTGCAAACGAAACCGTGAAGAAGAAGATTACGGTGATTCTTGTAATACGCTCTTGGATGAAGCTCTAAAAAATTCAATTATTTTTGATGACTGCGCAATGAATGACAATTATTTTCATCCCTCAGATTTGGGACCTGATAATTTGTTGTCTGTCGAGGATGAACCAGTTTTAAATACAACAACCTTTCCAGATACATCTTCGTCTACGAGTATATCTGTGATGACCCTGACGCCGCTAACGTTTCCTTGTCCAAAAAATGTCGAAACTATGCCAATATATCAAAGAAAGGTCGAAAATGTGCTGACGGATACTACACCTACCAAAACGCTAGCATCATCCAGTAATATCAATAGTTCAAGTTTTCAACCCACCATGTCTTTTCATGATAGTTCAATTGACAGTAAAACAGAAAATCCATGCACAATGAAGATCACGGATAAACTACAGCAAAGTCACCGTGAAGGCCTAGAAAAAGTTGAAGTTTCTCTAAAAGAAATAATGAATAAGAATAAAAGAAAGGCACTTAGACACTCGGGAAAAGAGAACGTTAATAGCAAAGGTGATAGAGTAGATGCAAAAAAAATTAAACCCAATCCGTGTGCAAAAAAGAAATGTTTCAATCAATGCAATATGTTTTCAGAAGAGAAACGTAACGAAATATTTGAATATTTCTACAAACTTGAGAACAGTAATGATCAAAAACGGTTTCTGTCTGACTCCATAAGAGTGTGTGAAGTGAAACGAAGAAGAAGCTATGCAAAAGGAAAAAAGCCCAGACTGGTAACCAATGAATATTTTCTTAAGAAAAACAATATTCCTCAAAAGGTATGCCGTCAGTTTGTAGTGAGCACACTCGCAATAACAGTAAGATTACTACGTACCGTTTCAGAAAATAAGAAACCAACTAAGTTTCCTAACACTGATTTGAGAGGTCGACATCAGCCTAAACATAAAGCATCAGATGAGCAACTGAAAGTATTTAAAAATTTTAATGAATCCCTACCTGCGGTGCCGTCGCATTACTGCAGAGGTTCCTCGCATAAAAAATATCTTCCTTCCGATATAGGAAGTTTTAACAAACTGTTTCGATTGTATGTTAAAAATTGTCAGTGTGATGGTCTGCCAATGTTAAAACGAAGTAAATTTCTTCAATTATTTAAAAAAGATTATAACTTAGGAATACGCGTACCAAAAAAAGATAAATGTGGAAAGTGTGAACGATTTAAAAATTTACATACCGATCTAAAAACACAAGCTGAAATAGGCAAGTATGAGGAACACATTGCTGAAAAAGAAGCCGCAAAGAAAATGTTTTTAGCAGAACAAGAGAAATCGAAAGATGGGAACTGTAAAAACTTCTTAGTGTGTAGCTTCGATTTACAAAAAGTGTTAACTACTCCTCATGGAAACAGCATGAATTTTGGTTTTTTTCGTAAATATGCTTACTATAACTTTACTGTGTACGAAACAGGAACAAGAAAGGGATACTGTTTTGTTTGGGAGAAAAAGACGGTAAGCGTGGAAGTAATGAAATATGTACGAGCATCTTGCATTACCTTCAGAAACTAGATGAGTCTGGTATTTATTCCGAATGATCACTTTATTGTGATAATTGCGCCGGACAGAATAAAAATAAATTTATGTTTGCACTTATAAGATATTTTTTAGACCATTCTTCGACGATCAACAAGGTTACCCTAACATATCTAGTAGTAGGCTACACGTATGTACATGCCAGTTGACTCTATGCATGGAGTCATAGAGAAAAGTATTAAGAGAAAAATAATCCAGGCTCCATCTGAGTGGCCTACAATCTTACGTAATGCACGACTGCAACCTGAACCATACAATGTGAAAACATGGACGTATTCTAATTTTTTGGACTTCAAATATTTAACTCCAGAAAAGACATTAAAGGTGAAAATATCTTCTGTAACTAGATCCGTTTTTTTAAAAGATGATTTTAAAGTTATCTATCAGACTTCCTTTTTGAATCGTACAACCGAAGAATGCTATTTTAAACTTAAGTCATCTTCAAAACTTAAGAAAGCATATTCAAATGAATTACCAGTTACTAAGGCAAAATTTGAAAATCTTAAAGAGCTGTGTGTGAAAGACCTCATTCAACCGGAATATCATCTAGAATATCTTACACTTAAAGTAAGCAATAATGCACCTGATGTTTTAGATGACAGTGATGTTGAAGACGTTGAGGAAGATTCGCTCTAGATAATCATTCGCCACCTATATCAAATAAGAATTATTATTTATTTTGTTTTTCTTTTTTTAAAGAAACTTTTGTTTTGGATCTTATAATATTTTTTTACCAAAGTTACAATAAAGTATTGTTTTTTATTGAAATGTTACTTTGTTTTACTTTGACACAAGTGCCATCTAATGACTTACAGCAAAATATGTAAAATGGCACATGTGGACATATGCACCAATATATAACGATTGTTTTCATTTCGTTTGGCATAAGCGCCTCTAGTTATTAATGGCACAAACGACATTTGACACTTGTTAGGGTACAAGCGCCATGCCTTTAATTTTCATGATTTTGGAAAAGATGTGTTAATGACAGAGTGAAAAGCAGTACTGTTATAGTAAAAAAAACAGTATTGCTAAATTTTTGAAGAATCTTGTTTTTAACCAAATGAGCAAGTAATCTGTCAAATACATTTTAGCTTATAACGTAAATTGTCTCCAGTGGCGTTTGTGTCGTTCTGTCATGGACTCGTCGACATATAAATTGTTTACATAATAGACACATACAATTTCTCAGATTTCACAGATTAATTTATTCCGACGTATTAATTAAATCTCCTTTTCAAATATAATTTCTTATTAATTCTTTTCATAATTGTTTTTTTTTATAATATATCAATTTATTAGTTATAAACACGTGAATAGATTTGTTTGGGGTTACGAAAGAACAGATAAAACACAACCTACCTTTTTCTTTTATGATAAAAAGTGTTTCCTTCCACCTACGACACAAGTATTTAATAACACATCATCCTAATAATCACTAAATTATTCCTTCATATGCAAAAAACTGTTCTTCAAACAGTAAACTGGTCGTAAATATAAACAATATTACGCCTATATCATATATTTTATTTTATTAATTATTTCACTTTGGATAAATTAGTGAAATAGATATAGGTTATATCTCGTTTGTCTGAGAGAAGTTGAGGTAGAGAAGAGTACAAGTCAAAATAGCAAATACAAATAAGGTATAAACCTGTGTAAGTTTTATACCTTAATTAATCGGAGCTTGATATAACTAACCTTATACCACAACATCTTATATAATATAAAAACATTGGGTTTTCTTGAAGGCCCATACATTACAATAAAATTATACGTAAACCACCTCATATTAGATCATTCAAACGTGAGACTTTACCTCAACTAGCGCAGCTAATGTGGAACATTATCTCGCCACATCTGCGTCATAACAATAGGTAGGTATATATTAAATTATTTATAGCCAATATATTAAAGAAATATATATAATTAATCTGTTAACTGTCACTTGAGGTAGAGGCTTCATTGACAAATATATTGAACGTCTTTAACCAGTATGTGAAAAAAAAACGTCATTCATAAATGGACGAGCTATCGCCAGTAATGCAGACTGCATGTTCGCGGTAAAAACTCTATACACATTACGTAAAATGGAAAAACTTTATACTCGCATGTGATATACGTCGATTAAAAAAAAAGCACAACAGAGGAAAGCAATTGATGCAATTTCAAGTTGTACGTACGTCTAGCCTAGAATTTAGCCATAATTTTTTTATTGTGTCTATAATTATGTAGTTTCTTAATATAATTGCCATTTAATTGAATACATTTATCCCAACGATAAATTATTTTTAAGCCGTCCTCAAAGGAGTTTTTGGTGTCTTCTCGATTCAACTATTTATGGCACGTTTTACGTCAGATGAACCCTCAAAACAAACATCCCATGCGGTAAATGTTTTTCAAACCTGGGAGCAAATCTGGTGAACAAAATGGATGCCGAAGCAATTCCCAACGTTAATCGTTCAAAACATCCTTCGTTTTTCTTGCGGTGTGCGGTCTTGCATTATTCTGTTGCAATTACGGACTCTTACACAACTTCCCAGGCCGTTTTCTGATAAGTGCCTGCCGCAGTAGTCCGGATAGTCGAATAATATTCTGCGTTAATTGTAGTACTTTTCGCCAGATAATCTATAAAAATAATCCCATCACATTCCCAGAATACAGTAAGCATTACTTTTCCAACAGTCGGAACTGCACGTGCCTTAAGTGCGCTTCTTCGTGGCTCCATTTTAACTCATGTACATCATGAGTTAAAATGGAGGTAACAAGATCTTGTCTTACATATTGCCATAGCTTTGTTTTCAATTTAAAAATAATAATCTTGTACCAGCATAACTTAATCAAACTACGATAATACAAAGCTGCATATTTATAACGAATGTATAGATAACGTTGTCATGTAAAAATAAATTCTTTATTAAATTTATAAATTCAATCTCTATTAACATTCGTATATTTCTTGTAGGTTCTAGCAGTGATATTCCTTTTGTTTTTCCAACAACATTTCTTATTTAAAATTAATAGGATAAGGTTACTAATAAAAAACTAAATCTCATTAAATATTTATATTCAATTTTAACATCTTATAATAACAGTATCGATGAAATAATTCTCTTGCCACATGTGGCCGTAAAAAGAAATTTTCCTTTTTACTTTCCAATTACAAGTAAAAAAAAAACGTGTATTTTATAAATACGAAAACACATTACATTACAAATATAACATATAGATACAGAATAAATATCGCTCTTTGCTATATTAAAATTTTAACATTGTGTAGTTTCAAAGAAATAATAATTTTCTTATACTATGCTAGATTTCGCTTCCACAAAGACATTTATTCACACGAAGTGTCTTTGAAAATACAAAATTCCGCAGAACAGAAAACACCTTGATAAGACTGTCACCAATCATCATATGCAAATATTTACACGTTGTACATACCACAAATTGGCTATTGTCTATCAAAAATGCTCCTATCTTTACGTATATTAATATATTTGAAATCCCTATAAAATTTTGTATCTAAAAACTTGTTAACAATGCATAGATAACATCGCTAACAAACATTCACACATTGTGTCATTGATGCCTTTCTACATTGTTAACAATATTCCCATTATGTATTACATTAGTCTACTTATAACACAGAAGATAATAATATCATCCAAAATATTAAATAAATTTTTAAACGCTTTGCTAAAGATGAATATTTTCACATAGCATCTTTAGCATAATTTATTTTAAGTAAAACTTACTTATGATTTTCATACATTTCATCAAATTCCTCCTGATATTGGTCTATCATATTGATAATTAAAAAAAATGAAATTAAACTAAATGGCAAAAATTAATTATGAAATGAAAAGTACTTATTGAAAATAAAAAATAACTTAATACATTTACTAAGGATGATTTCTATGCAGTGTATTATACGCCTGCAATCATCAAACAAAATTCGAAGATCGAAGATTGACCGCTTCTTTTTTAAAGAGTTAGGCTCCTTCACCCATGGATCGACAACTTCTCTCGTACTTGCCTCGTTCCCGGCTTTTTATTAATTTTCGGTTCATCAGAAAAAAAACATTCTTCGTTCGCAGCGCCACAATTTTCGCACTAACGTTTAAGTTGGCATTGTTCTGCTCAGATTTATTTTCTTGATGTTTTCCCTAAGCTGACCTGTACTCATATTGTTTTGACATCCAGAAATTACACAAAATATACACGCACTCAAATTGTTTATTATTGTTAATGTCTATGCACATTTGCGATTTTCTTATCTTGGTAGGTACATTCTTTTTCATTAACGCCATCCTTTATTGTGTTTATAGATGAATTCATTGCTTCTTTCATCATTATTCAAATACATTCTTTTACCACTATTTAACACTATTCGTATTTTTCTTTTGCAGACGTTTCCTTTGAAAATAATAGGAAAAACATTGCAGATTTAATGAGATTAAACCAATTTCAACGTGTTATTTCCGGAATTTTCCTGGATTAAAATGGATTTAACCTGCTATTACTGAAGTTTTTGCTTTATTACATTGTGTCGAATAAAAAAATATATACCTTTTTACATATTCCTTTTAAAATTATGCTTAGATATAAGTCTCAGGTATTTATCATATTGTTAAGTGTGACCATAGAATGTCAAACAAATAACAATCTTTATAAATTTACGTCTACTCATGATGAAAGATGTTTTCATGTCGTGAATGTCTAATTTCACTCGTTTCATATAATTTTACGGCATTCAAATGACTAACTCTTTTGACTACACCATCTTTCATCATAACTCTCTCTCTGTTATTTATTTTTAATACGTTATTGAGTTTGAATAGTGGTTTACTGCTCAATATATTTAATCCGACTCTCACACAATGCATAAAATTTGGTTCTGTCTTTGTATATTGAAATTGCATCTTGTGCTCCTCGTTTCTACAAATATAGAATACATGAATTTTATTTTTGGTGTTTATTTTTGTACCTCTATATAAATTTTATTTCAATTTTAATTATCATATACCTTACATTATAATGTTACGCCGTTGCGGTTATGCAACTCATGATACATTTTTCTATAATTACACTTACTACTAAAAATTATTTACTTATTCTATTACATAATTATTTATTTATCTTACAATGCCTGACCAATATAGGGATCACGGCAATATGTTCACAATAAAACCTCTACAGTAGGTGTATATCATCGGAAAATCTAACTATAAAATGCATCACACAAATTTACAATCGTAAGTTATTACAAATAATTCACCATTAACAGAGTCGCTGAAGGCACAAAAAAAAGAATGTAATCATGGTAAATGTTCAAATCGTTAACCCCAACCCTAGCAATCGGCTGGTATATGCTCAAATCAATTATTAACTACAAAATTTAAAATTTGCACGTTCCAAATAGCACAACCAAAGTAGAATAACGCTCTAAACGTTTAATTAAAACACAGAATAACTTAATAAAAGCCTGGGTATAGCTTGAACCTCCGATGTCTGGCAATTATCGGCGCCAAGTTAATATAAACTGAACAATGTGCTTAAATTAAATTTATAAATTGAACTTGTCTAATCACTAGACGATATTTAAATGTACTGTTCAAATTCAACTCTTTCGAGAATCCAAAATTATAGTAAACACAAAAGAAAACCTGACTGTGAGGTAAATGTACCTCTGTATGGAGATTCTAGGGGGTGGTTTTCCTTCGAAGCGACCACAACAGCAGCAGGTAGGGTCAGCTTAACCTTCCTTCACAGTATGGATGCAGAAATTGTTCTTAAAACCAGATTTCCATCCAAAATACAACATTTGTCAAAATAGCGGCATACGTTTAAATAAAAAGAAGAAAGCACGTGTCGATCAGACGTTCACAGTTATGAGGTACAAAGAAAATTGTGCCATCCAAGGATAAAAGCTAAAAAGGTAGGAGAAAACGAGACGAAATACGTTAATAAACGTTTTTAAAAATGAATACTACAACTCACCAGTGAATTAACTGTCCAAAAGAAATATCCAACAATGTTGAGAAAAAAACACTTCTGCTTCAATATCCGCTCTAATCAGAGAGATTCCACATTAAACGGTATATAATTATATCATAAATTAGTGCAGAAAGTACTCGGACAACTAACACTGCTTTATAGTTTGACTGACAAAATGAAAGTGCCTTCACGCTTCCACGGGAAAATGTCGTTTTCGTCTCCCTGCTCGAATCAACCAATCAAATCGATCCACGCTTACGCATAATCACAACGCGAAAATCGCTACTCGATCGATAAAACAGACACAACTTATCCGTTAGACGACAAATAATTAAAAGGATGAAGGGAAAGAACCAAGTAGAGGATGATTAATAAACAAAAAAAGGAAATATTTAACCCCATAAATTAGAAAATTATAAAACTTAATCGATATTATTTCAGACGGCATCACATAGATCTCTAACAATATGGACTAATCCATTCACCAACAGATGGCCGTACCAGAGGAAAATTTAGTAAAAGGGGTTTCAAAATAAAATAAGATGTAGAATTAAACCAAGATATTCCAAAACAAAGGAAAACCAACCCAATTAATATTGCGTAGAAAAATAAAATTAAATTGCGAAATAATATACAGCTCGCTCTAAAATTAAATTAACTAAAAATTCTAAATTATTACTAAGTTCAAACAAAAGAAAAGGATATATAGCGTGGCAAAAAAACAAGGTGTAACAGTGTGTGACAATGTTTAGGGGAGAGTGTTGTACCTTGGAACAATTTTCAGATTATACAATATTTTAGGGAGTTCTTGTCAAAATATTGCAAGCATTCATTTTTTACCATATAGCACAATCATTTTCCATTTATTACAAACCACTTTTAAAAGTCTAATATAAAAAGCAGTGGTCTACAGGGTGTTTTGTATACGCTGACAAAAATGTTCCTAAGTACAGGGTCATCGTGTACCTCTGAACAGGCCGTCGTGTACCTCTGAACATTATAAATATCATTCTTTAACAATGTATTGAATAAACAAAATAACACTTTTATTGTAACAAAAATTCAAATGAACAAATAATATTCAGTATATAATATTAGAAATAACTCTGCAATAATTTGTCCAGTTCCGGAATCCTATAAAAACCTCTCTTTGACACTTGTACAGGAGGTTTTAGCGAACCAAGAACATCTACCCAAGGATAGTCAAGAACATCTGGTTTCTCTGGCCACTTCCATGATTTAAGAGATTGTTCCATCGAAGAAATAGTGGCACTTTCATTATTATAGTCAACAATTTTCCCGGGATAAACATTACCTTGATAAAGAATTGCAACGTGCTGCCCGACTTCTCGCACATCTGTGAGAGCGAGAATATCTTTTACAGTTGTTTTACCTGTAGTTAAATTAATGAAATCTTCTTCATTTTCTTTTTCTTTAATTTCTTCCTGGATATCATATTCGTCATCTGAAGATTCGCTTAGAGACATATTATCTTCATCGTCACTTTCTTCTACGACCATTAGGTTTCTCTTAATTTTAACATTTCTTATATTTTATTTTTGGTTTTCTTTGGGCAGTGTCAATGATGTGTCATTTATTTCAGTCTTATCTGGTGTTTGGGTTAGGATTGTAGATTTTCCTTTTTTTCTGCCTTTAGTGGTTGGCTTACGGGGTTCCGCTTTTGGAAATGGTCTAATGAATTCTGGACTCATTACCGGATTTCCGATACTGGACGTCGAAGTGGACGGATCTGATAAATTCAAAATATATCGGTGCTGATCCGCTTCTTTGTCTGGATCTGGTCTATCTGTTGAGTAAGCAGACAGAAAATCGTCGTCTGTAAAGATATCAGTATTCAAAGGTGGTATACCTGTTGCAGCAAATCCGCTCAAAATATTTTTGCTAGTGAATGTAAAAGGAAAAGTCCTTCCTGTAATTTCTGCTACATCATATATCGACAATGTCTTGCCTGCATTTACAGACATCCAGTCGTTAACTGCTCTATTGTAATTCGATTTAAAAGATCCAAATAATGTGCGGTCATGTGGCTGTAGTCTGTGTGAAGTATGCGGAGGAAACGTTAACATCTTCACACCAAAACTTCGAACCTTTTCAATTACAGCTACGCTGACATGGCTCTCACGGTTGTCTAAAAGCAGCAATACAGGATCGTCTTCAGATGGTTTAACATGATCAATGAAAAATTCAAACCACTCTAGAAACAGTTTCTCGTTCGACCATCCAGACGGATTAGCACCTCATTTACTACCAACTGGAGCACCTTTTAGCATGTGGTCTTTAAAGTGCACCCTTGGAAAAATGAACATTGGTGGTAGATGGTTACCAACTGCATTTATCCTTGCTATTAAAGTGACATTTAGGCCTCGTTCACCTGAAGTTGCACTGCCAAGTTGTTTTATGCCTTTAGGAGCCAAAATCTTGGGTGGAACATCTACTGTCCATGTTCCACCGGTTTCATCCACATTAAAAATTCGGTGTGGGGGAAATGGTCCATACTTTGCGTGCACTTTTTTTAAGTTTTTGCACGTTGTGTCGGTTAAAACTAGTAGAACGCGCTAAAGATGTCTAAGCCTTATTTTTTTTTTAAATCCCCTCATCCACTCAGCACCGGCAAGCTGATTTTCATCCCACTTGTGAGGATAATTAAGGTTATTAATTTTGGCATATCCGAAGGCCAATTTCCGCATTTTTTTCATGGTTAAGCCGTAGTGCATTCGAGCGGCCTGCTTTACGTGGTTTAAAAGTACTAGTTCCATAACGGCTGTAAAAACCTTTTTAACTGCATTATTTGGTTTGTATTCAAATTTTTCAGATTCATGGGACCTTATGGCTTTGACAAAACGATGCAGCGTAGAGAGTCTAACATTAAAAACTGCAGCCGCCTCTCGAAATGAGATATTATTAGTAATTACAACGTTTACAGCATTTTCAATATCCTTTTTGTTAATTTGCTCTCGTTTCTTACCAACCTTACTTCTAGGCATTTTTGGGTCTGTAACAAGGATAATATTATCACCAAAAGCAAACACCGTTTATGTATTACAATATTAGATTTTGAAAAGCATTTCTTAATTAATTAACAAATCGATTTTTCAAATACTAAATTTAAACCAACATAATCTAATGTATTTTGGAACGTACCGAGGTACAATATCTACTGTGTTCCAAGGTACAATACAGTACACAACAAGTTAAAAACTTACTGATATTTTTAGGTTAGAGCTATATACATTCTAATGCTCCTGTGATATATTAAAATACTTACGTTAAAGTAATTACTATCTAAATGATTCTCAGTAGTCTCACAATAACGTTTCAGGTCACCAGTTATTCTCTCGCAAAAATACTTATTAATCAGAAAAATATGAACACGTGATTTTCGCGATATCGAACAGCCACAACAACAGTTTCAGTAGAACTAGTTTGTCTCTGTAATAGCTGTCGCCAGATAGTGGTGACGCTAGCTACCAGATGGCATTTGTTTGTTTAAAAACGGGAATGTTCCAAGGTACAACTGTTCCAAGGTACAACACTCTCCCCTACTATTTTCAATTTTTTATTTTCACATATAATTACATAAATTTGATTTTTTTTTATATCGTTCATCAAATGTGCAGCTGGCGCGTAGAGGTTGTTTTTTTTCTTTTATGTACCAGCCTTAGTTAGTAGGCATTAATCAAATGTATGCATTTTTGTGGTTATTTCTAAAACAGATAACTTTTTTAAGAAAATAAATTAACACAAAAACTGGCTTTGACATTATAAATTTATGCCTTTTGCATCGCTAACCCAAATTTGAGATTCAAAAATTACAAAATAAATTTAAAAAACGCAAAACGGCGATGCCTTCCAAGGCCATAGTTTCCGATAGGTAAACGCACCTCTTAAATAAAATAAATAACTTTTTGATACGTTACTTTAAATTGAATGTTTATATAATTTTTAAAAATCTGGAATCCTCTGATCATCTATAATTTATGAACTTATGCAATTGCCGTAAGTCGCGACGATATAAGTCAATATTGAAATCGTGAGCTTTCGAAGACCTCTAGCAGTGCTCTGTAACTGTGAATAGTCAATACTTCTCCGATGTATGTATTGTACATATTGAACTGGTGTTGATTATGTGACAACACCAGTCAAAAACCCACAAACACATACAGTCACCCTTTAAAACCCCTTGAATACAGGCAACCATATATACATCGACGATGCATTATGTTTGGACCCTTGTATAAGAGTACAGGTAAAAATTCCTAAAAATTAATACAGATTTTACTAACAAATCTAGTAAATTCTGAGAACCCCATCAAATTGTAAATATTAGAGAGAAATTCACCCCCAAATTTAGAAAACTAAACCAATGACTACTCTTTTCAGGAACCCCAACTGAAACCCCCCCGTATTAAATACTTAAAATTGGATTTAAATACCTGATTAGTTTAAAATACACATTAGTCTTATTTTTATACTTATATTTAGCAAATTTCCGCAATACAACAATAATTAGTTGAATGTTATATAGGCAAAGTAATTATATAAAATGAATCTGACAGCCATTACAAATGGACAATTTTAAATTACAAATTTCAACATTTATTACCACACTATGAGCATATAATTGAGTACCATTTTATAGTGTGATTTCTCAAGAGTAAATTGTCACAAAAAGTTACAGGTTCAAGGTTAAAGCAAGGTTGATAGTATCGAAAGCATCATCTCAAACTTTGGCAAAAGTATTGCACATGCATGACAAATTGTTATCTAAAAATGCATAGCTTAAAACTAAAATAAACTAATGGTGAACATAAAAAACATTTAAACCATAAACGAGTTTACAAGTTACAAGCATGGTAACAAACAATAAAACTCTTAAATGCGCACATTTAAGTTAAGCATCATTTTAATTTTCAAATTTCGACGCGCCATTTTGACAAAGGCATATTTAATTCCAAATATTTCCTATAAGTAATCAAAGTAATTATAAATTCACTCTAGCAGTTACAAAGTCTAGCAAGACGCTTTTATGTTGGAATATTTTTCAATGTCATATTTACTAGTTGAGTACAGATATTTAAATAAGCATTTTGAATAATTTGACAGTTGTCAACATAGGTGAAAGAAAAGTTTTATAATATTAATTACAAGCTATTTAGATAATTTAAAAAAGGTGGTATAGATTAAGAAAAGGTCATAGTTTCATGTTATAACAGTAATTCGTAAATAAATTAAAAGACCATTTAGTTATTACACTTCAAAAACTAACCACACTAATTTTTTGTATAAAGAAAGATTTTAAAAAGAATTAAAAGATGAAAAAATATTGTATGTATTTATAAGTTTAATTTGTAAAGGTAAAGTTCTACTAAAAAGGCATTTTAAGCCAAAATTCTGATATTTAAATTTATTTTATTAGCGTCAATGACGTCATCGAAAAAATGACAGTCGAAATGCTAAATTTGCCCTTTAATTTTTAAAAAAATGTGTTTTTCTAAAAGAAAACGAATTAAAGTAATTTTATTGTACCGATTGAAAGACGAATTAATTTAACTAAGATAAAACATGATTCCACAAATATTCAAAAATAGACTTGCCCGTAAAAAGACTTTGTAAAATTATACTGTATAAAATTGCCATGGTTACAACATCCACAACAGAGATTCATATAAAAAGGCACATCCGACGAGACACAGGGATTATTCATTGATTGATTTTTTTGTGAGCAGTCATTAACGGGCCATTCACTTCGATTCATTTTCTTGCGTTCATGCAATCATCAGTCGATTAAGTGTTATGCGGTTTATGTTATTTGTGATCATCCATTGAGTTGATAGACGCGTCAATTTTCATTATCGATCCATATTGATATCCAGTCGCTGTCAAAGTTGATACATCCAAACAAGCCATAAAGTGTCTGCTGAATCATTTCCACTTACGAGTCAGAAGGTCATCCATTGAAGAAGTCGACCTTAAACCGTGCCGAATTAGGTCAAGGACACACACACCGTACGCCGATGTATGACAGCTGGGACGACCGTAGACACTAGGACACGAGCTGCCTCTACAAAGAATCACATCCCAGTGGAACAAGTACCAGCCCTTAAACAAGACAAGGAATTAGTACACAGAAGGTACCAAGTCTGTTATTAGTAAATGCACCTGTTTCTTGACACAAATGTGGGTCAAATCTAAATCTATGTCACATTTATGTAACGTTTTTTAATTCGATCATTTCTATAAATTAATAAAATTCAAATCTTAAAACATAGCTTATATAAACACTAGGAAAATCAATTTAAAATTTCAAACAATAAAATGCTTATTTAAAAAAATATCAGAATATACTTACAGTTAAATTTAATCCTATCTTATTGTCATGCAGTCCAGTTAAATAGTTGGTACCTAAGGGCCAAACTCATATATTTTGCCTTGATTTCAATATATCAAATTTGTAGAACTTCTGCCTAAGTAACTGCTGTTCTTGTACACAACAAAAGTGTATTGTTCAATATAAAAATTTTATGGATATTGTTGTATTGTCGTAGAATTTCATTGTTATGTTTTAAATAAATTCAGATCTGTTGTTTTCATGTATAAAGTGTTTGTTTTCATCACTGTCAAAACTCATTCTTCAATCATAAGAGGTACACATATTCTGTTGGAGCCCCAGCATTAGAGCTGTCTCTCCAAATTGACTTTATAGGTTAGTTTCTTCAAGATCGTCACCCGACAACTGGAAGGTATGGTATCTCGGACTAAGGTAAATCAAATTTCGAACCTCCGTAACGCCCTGTAGATAACACTATTAGTCACTTAGATATCACCCACTTAGTTAGTCACATAACTTTTAAATCTTGTTTTTTTGATTACTTTAATAGACACACATACACAATAGTTATAGCGAGTTCGCGCGAAATTCAGTGTTTGTTCCACCTCTTGGATTAAAGTCGATCCCGATCTTGCGCAGTCATACGTTGAATGCCGCGAAATTTTTGAATTTCTAATAACTTTGTGTCTATCTATTAGAATAATTTTTGAAAAACTAAATAGATAATTTCTCTCCGTTGTCTTAGAATGCAACCCCCTTTAGCTAGCCGGCCAAATTATAATTGAAAGGTTAATAGTTCAGTACATTATTGTGTTTAGCAGTTTTTGTTTTAGAATAAAGTAAATTAAGCGCTCTAAGTCTCATTAGCTCTCCATTCATTATTATATCTTAGGGTCGTATAAGCTTATACAGTACCCCCATTACAATATATAACCAATATATGCACCGCTGTATGTATATGAAAGTCATATTTTGTGTTGCATAAACTTTCGCACAATCTTCTTGTTTATATCCAATTTATTTTGTACGCTTTACGCTTTTTTTCCAGACTTCGTCGGTGTTTTGTACGTCTTCTTTAAATATGAACACGGAACGTAAAATATAGGGTTAGTTTTTTTCAACGCACGAAAATAACACGTCAAGTTGACCCGAGTTCAGCAACAACGGTTTGTTGCCCACTCACGAGTTACGGGATTTTGATAAATTACTCCAAAACTAACACTCGAACAATAGCACTCGTCCAAAACAAAAACAATTACTGTTTACTGTACCGAAAATGAAACATGGCATTAGTATTCATTACATCTATATGTGCGAAATTACTGTTTAAATGGTGCTTCTGTAATCATGTTCCTAATCAGTTAACTGCTATGAATTCACATGATTTAGTCTAAAAAACACAATGCAATTCCTGTTGAATTATTTTTTACACCTGTCTCATGTTTATTCGCCATAAATCAAATACGTTGCTTTTATTTTAGAATTTGTAAAGAATCTATAGATATTAATGTGGAAAAATTGCCATATAAAGCTCTTATTATTGGAATAAGATAAAATAAATATACTTTTTTATTTTAACAACATCGATGCCATCCTGACAAAAAGGCGTAAGCGACAAGCGACAAAAATCCTGAAATAAGGTTATTGCAGAAATCAGTTTGTTGTAGTTGATTCTTAAGGTTGAATCCGTCAAAAATTTTGAAATGATTTTATTTGAATGGAAAAACATAAACGATAAAGGTTCCTCTTTTAATCTTTACAATATTAATTTATAATGTACTCTAAGAACTAGTTTCGACATTTGTATGTCATCTTCAGCCTAGAATCTAAACAAATGCAAGATATCACTATAAAATGTTCTTATTAATAAGTCCATACAAAATTAAAACCACCCCCAATAGTAAATTATGCATATAGAATACTAGTCATTAATATTCAAAGTATCTCTTGTCAAGAGAGATTGTATGCGGTTACATATAGAATTGGTACTGAATTATTCAAACCCATTTGATAGAAAATTATCATGTTAACATGCTCAATGAACAGAAGCAAAACCAAAAACAAATAAACAAAAAGTCACACGCAAATATCAATATTACATGCAATGTAAAATGGAGGTAAACAGAGTGAACAACGTAACAAGAACTATCTCAAATGCAAATTATGAAATTATTAATAAAACTTAACAACAGTACAGTTACTACGATATATAGGGTGTCCAGAAACTCTCCTGACAAACGAAGACCGGAGATTCCTCAGATAATATTAAGACAATTTAACCCAATTCACCCTAGTCCGAAAATGCTTCCTAAGGGAGCTAGAGCTCTTTGAAGATGGCGCCTTTTAATTAGTTTTTTTTTAATATCTCCCGAACACTTCTATTTAGAAAAACAAAAACTGCTATGCTTATTTATCCTCCAGAGGTGAATCGATTCCATCAATTGCGAATTTCTAGTACCGGTCATAGGCGTCCGTTTTGGGTAGGTTAACGGTTATTTTAACGCATAACTTTTTTGTCTTTAACTTTTAAGCATTTGTGACACTAGATTATTAAATTTTCAGGTATTCTAGTACTAAAAGATACTCTTACTTTAAGTCGGTAGGATACACCGTTTTCTAGAAAAATCGATTTGAAAATTTTTCGTTTTTTCGTCATTAAAATTCAATTTATTATTTTTTGCACTAGTTCGCTCTGAACTGCCAACAGAAAGAAAACCTACGTTTTTAATTGTCAAATTGTTGTCAGTTCGCGAAGTTTATCTTTTAATTTTTTACTTTGTAACATTCAAACACAATGATTTCAATTTAAAAAAAAATGGTTTTTACTAATGAAGAATACGCCGATATGCTGAAAAATTTCCGAATCGTCAGCATCCCATTCACTCAACACTTACAGCACTTCATCAACGATTAAGAGAAACAGGTTCAGTGGTCCCAAAAAAAAAAAATGAAACAGGGAGACATAATGATGTAACAGCAGAACATGAAGATGTTATTTTAATGGAAGTTGAGGAAAATCCAGAAATTAGCGTTCGAAGACTATCTGCCATGTACCCCACAATTTCAAAATCTTCGTAGGAAATATCTTACACAAAGAAAATTTATATCCTTTTCATTTTACAAAGGTGCAAGCACTGCTAGAAGGAGATTTTCCTGCTCGTGTAGAATTCGCTAGATGGTTACAAAATCAGATAAATCAAGATGAAGATTTTTTCAGGTACATTTTGTTTGGTGACGAAGCTTCATTCTCAAAAAATGGAATTTTTAATGTACATAATGCACACTATTATTCGTACGTTGGTGACAATCCCCACGTTGTTCAATAATTTCAGCATCAGCATAGGTTTAGCATAAACGTCTGGATTGGAGTAGTTGACGATTATCTACTTGGACCTGTGGAATTACCTGCTCGTTTAAATGATGTTGATTACTTACATTTCCTGCAAAATATTTTACCTGATTTGTTAGATGAGGTGCGTTTAAATATTCGGCAAAACTTATGGTTTCTAAAGGACAACTGTCCGGTTCACTTTAGCAGGAATGGACGAGACTTTCTAGATAATAACTACGAAGACCATTGGATTGGAAGAGGCGGTCCAGTTGCTTGGCCAGCAAGGTCGCCGGATTTGAATCCTTGCGATTCTTGTGTTTGGGGATACATAAAAGCATTTGTTTATTCCGTTCCGATACAAAATCGTGCACAACTCTGGCTAAGGATACAAGATGCTTGCAACGAATTTAGAAATAACTTTGGAATTTTTGCAAGAATTCGGCGATCTCTAAGCGAATGGGTAAATTTATGCATAGAGACTAATGGTCATCACATCGAGCATTTTTGTAACTATCTACCTTTGATACTTGTTCTTTTTTTGTTAGTTTCGTTCCATTGTAATAAATACTTTGTTTTTACAAACCTTCAGCTAAAATTTTGTTTCAAATTGATTTTTGCTTCTTTTCCCAAACTTTTTTTACGAATTGTGTGCTGCATTTATTGAAACAAAAGATGATTTATTAAATTAATTTTCATCCATGCCTTGATAGTCCTAGCAAACTTCGTCGCTAAAAATAAGTAGGTACATAATAAATTGAATTTTAATGACGAAAAAACGAAAAACTTTCAAATCGATTTTTCTAGAAAACGGTGTATCCTACTGACTTAAAGTAAGAGTACCTTTTAGTACTAGAATACCTGAAAATTTAATAACCTAGTGTCACAAATGCTTAAAAGTTAAAGACAAAAAAGTTATGCGTTAAAATAACCGTTAACCTACCCAAAACGGACTCCTATGACCGGTACTAGAAATTCGCCATTGATGGAATCGATTCATCTCTGGAGGATAAATAAGCATACCAGTTTTTGTTTTTCAAAATAGAAGTGTTCGGGAGATATTAAAAAAAAAATAACTACAAGGCGCCATCTTCAAAGAGCTCTAGCTCCCTTAGGAAGCATTTTCGGACTAGGGTGAATTGGATTAAATTGTCTTAAAATTATCTGAGGAATCTCCGGTCTTCGTTTGTCAGGAGAGTTTCTGGACACCTGTATATAAATTGTATAGGTCTACGTAAATATATGGCAGTTAGGCAACCAAAAAGGCAGGATATTGTTATATTTAAATAGCTTCTGAAAATGAAAAAAGTGGTTTGTCGTGTGTATATATTTGATCGTTCAGTAAATTAAACTGTTGTTTGTGTCTTTCAATTTTCAAAGTTTCAAGTTAATTAAGTTTTAAGCTCTTAGACTGTTTATGTAATATTGAAATATTCTGGAAATCAATGTTATGTCCAGTTTCAAGTCTATGTTTGTAAATATTTGAAGATAATTGATTTTTGTGTTCGTACACTCTGTTACTTAATTGTCGTCCAGTTTGACCTATATAAATATAGTTACACTGGAAGCATCACCACTTTCTTCTAGGATGTTTTGTTTCGGTTGATATTGTTTAAAATGTTATAAAGCTGGCTATTTGTTTTGAATGAAAGTTGAATATCAAATTTATCAAATATTGGTTTTATTCTAGTGCTAAAAAAAATATTGATTTTATTTGATGTCAAAGTGTTGCAAGCAACAATTTCATTTTGAAAAAGGTGATGTTAGATTAGTAGTAAGAGCCACCAATCACAGTAGAAGGTGCTGTTACCCTAGCTATCAATTTTCACAAAACTGGTAAAATAAAATTCATTTTAAACAATTAATAGGTTCATGAGTTAACTATAATTGCTAATCGCGCAAGAAATTTTGCGATTTGGATATGAAATAAGGGTGAAATTTTTGGGAAAATGATACGTCATTTATATGGTAATTTTTTATTGGGTTAAAGATTGTCATTTCACTAATAATAACACTGGTCAACAGTGAAATTGCTTCTTAGGTGAAAGTACCCAATCCTGAATGAATTCAACGTGCTGAACACGAATATCACATTGAGAAAAGTTGATTGGCTCACGTTCAAGAGATATTGACGTTTTGTCCATTGTATAGATGCTATTGCATAATGTAATGCAATTTAGTGAGAAATTACGAAATTTTGCGTCATATTGCATCACCCCTTCATGCAAAGAAGTTAATGCAGCATTTACTGTAACTTTCCATTGAGAGTGTTGCGAAATTTATTGCGCAATATCAAGCAATAGCTAATTATAGTTTATTTATAAATGTCCGACGTGACAGTTAACTCGTGCAATGTCCGTTCATTCGCGCATATTTTTCGAAGCTCTAGCATACATAAGTGATTGCTATAGTGTAAAGTAACTAAACAGTAGCAATGCCTCGTAACTGTGTTAATAGAGCAAATAACTTCTGTTATATTTGCGGAGAAGTGACATTTGCTGCACAGAAAAAGACCATCAGTGCAACAGTTAAGAAAGCGTATCATTTGTATTTTGGTTGCAAGATAGGCGACCAGGACAAAGACTGGGCCCCACACGTATGCTGCCGCACTTGTGCCGTAAATCTTTCACAGTGGCTTAATGGCAAAAGAAAGGCAATGCCATTTGCTGTGCCCATGATTTGGAGGGAGCCCACCAATCACGTTGACGACTGTTATTTCTGTATGGTACGACCAGCTTCTGGAGGCATCACCAAGAAGAAGAAGTGGACAGTTGAATACCCTAACATACCATCTGCTCTGCGACCTGTCTCTCATGGCGAAGGACTCCCAATTCCAGAACCTCCTACAGATTTTTCTATCAGTTCAGACGATGAGGATGGCCATGCGTCGGCGAGTTCTCCTCAACGTGGCAGTAAGGATGATGACTTTTCGTGCTTTGACGAAACATCTGCACCACATAAAATTACCCAGGATGAAATGAACGATCTTGTTCGCGATTTGGATCTGTCGAAAAGCAAAG
This sequence comes from Amphimallon solstitiale, assembly GCA_963170755.1. Classification (NCBI taxonomy): domain Eukaryota; kingdom Metazoa; phylum Arthropoda; class Insecta; order Coleoptera; family Scarabaeidae; genus Amphimallon; species Amphimallon solstitiale. Next base: position 36,384,351 of record OY720675.1, read on the forward strand.
CGGAGATACTGGCCTCAAGACTTCGACAGTGGAATCTTCTGGAACAGAATGTCCGAGTGACTTCATTTCGCACTCGCCATCAGCTCTTCGAATCTTTCTTTAAGAAAGAAGAAAGCCTTGTGTTCTGCTGCGATATTGATGGTCTACTACAAGCTCTCGATATTGCACATGATCCCCACGAATGGCGGCTGTTTATAGACGCTTCAAAACTGAGCCTAAAGGCGGTTTTGTTGAATAATGGGAACCAGCTTCCATCCATACCTATAGCACATGCGGTCTACATGAAGGAGATTTACGGCAATCTAAAGCAGCTACTGGAGACGATTAACTACAGCAAGTATGGCTGGCAGATATGTTCTGACCTGAAGGTAGTATCTCTGTTGATGGGTTTGCAGCAGGGATATACAAAGTACTGCTGTTTTCTTTGTCTGTGGGACAGCAGAGCAATCGATTTGCACTACATCAAGAAAGACTGGCCTCCGAGAGCATTTTTTAAGCCTGGAGAAACGAATGTACAGCACCCACCATTGGCACAGCCACACAAAATCATCATTCCTCCTTTACACATCAAACTCGGTCTTGTCAAAAACTTGGTAAAAGCCATGGATAAGAATGGACCAGCATTCAAGTACCTGCATGACAAATTCCCTCGACTCAGTGAAGCCAAAATTAAAGAGGGCATCTTTGTGGGGCCTCAAATTAGACAGCTCTTCCGAGACCCCAAGTTTGAGGAACTTTTGCAAGGTAAAGAAAAACAGGTTTGGGATGCATTCTATCAAGTGGCAGCAAACTTCCTGGGGAATGACAAGGCAGAAAATTACAAGTGTCTGGTTGAGGATATGTTGGCTTTGTTTCATGAATTCGGCTGCAATATGTCCTTAAAGATCCACTTTCTTGATTCCCACTTAGATTTCTTTCCTGATAACTGCGGGCAGGTCAGCGATGAGCACGGCGAACGCTTTCATCAGGACATTGCCACCATGGAGCAACGGTACCAAGACAAATGGTCTACGTCAATGCTAGCTGACTATTGTTGGACAATCAGTAGAGATGCTCCACAAGTCCACTACAAACGGCAGGCCAAAAGAAGTCGAAAGCCGGAAGCAGACTAATGTTTTCTTACCATGTATTATAATATTGACATAAGTACACTTTTTCTGAAATATGCGTAAATGTTTTCTTACCATGTATTATAATATTGACATAAGTACACTTTTTCTGAAATATGCGTACATATTACAGAAAACCCGTAGCCAATTCAGCTTTTTCTTAGTCATTTTCGTGTTCAGCACATTGAATTCATTAAGAAATGACAATTTTCAGCTTGGAAGCATGAACTTTTCGAAAATTTGTTGCCCAGTGAATTGACGTGGTGATCCTAAGTTTCTTTTTAAATTGTCGCTCTAATGTGTTGCTTACACCTTTTGTTCTCGCTAGCTGTCTCATGGGCAAAGAATGGTTAAGTTGACGAAAATTTTAGCTCCGTCAGAAGTTGATAAGGAAATTGATAGAAATATAATAATAATAATATGATGTTGAACGTAGTTTTGCAGCTTTAATATATTCATAAACCGTGAAATTACTGAACAGCTGTTCTTCCATCTATTAAATACTTTCATTTTCTTAAAAAAATAAACTTGTATGTTACTTCAGGTCCGAGTTTTGAGAAATTTTTATAAAAATTTATTCAAAATTCTATTCTCAGTACACTCTAAGTAAGTCTCTATAGAATGCATACTTTGCGAGATATTTGCAAAAAAGTGCTACTCGAAAGGCGTAAAAGTGTTATTCCGGTTCAAATTTTATAATTTATTTTTTTCAAAAATATTTCATATCCACCTCTAAATACTTTTGTATTGTCGATAAATCTATATCTCTAACAAATTTACGAGATATTTTCAAAAATCGCTTTTCGATAAAAAAAAATCCGATTCGAGTTTTGATTTTTTTTTAGTAGAAAGTGTTGAAATCAAGCTTTAAATACTTTTATTCATAATAATGTATCTGCCTAAAAAGCATGACTTCCGACGAACATCTTTTTTAATTTTAAATTCAATCTTGAGTATATTTGAATTCATTATAAATTTGTTTAAACCTAGTAATTGACATAATATTGGTAAAATTCGACTTTTTTACCGATGTAAACTACTACTTTCGGTCTATCGACTTTACTTGAAATCTATTCAGATCTCATGAGGGAGATTATAATCGAGAATGTAAAATTTGGAATTGATGGATTTAGCCCTGACCTCTATCGTGGCCACACATACATACTAACACAATTTTATATAAACCCTTTTTTCGTTATCAGTGGACTGCAAAACGTGGACATCTGCAAAAATCTCCAGGTCCAAAATTTTCATTATCACAATATGTATTTTCTTATATTAAGTATAAGAAAGTAAAACACACAAAATAAGGTAAAAACGGATCACCAAACACATGCCTTAATAAAAAAAAGTCATCTACGTATGAATACATTTCCTGAAGAAAAAAGAAAACAACTTTTTTCACGGTTCTGGAATATAGAAAACAATTTGAAGAAAAGAAATTTTACATAATTCCGGTCAAAAAAAAAAAACTGAAAGCTGAAGAGTCTGGAAAGAATCTAACATATTAATATTTTTTATGAAAGAAGATATTCAAATACGAATTCAGTACGTTGAAGATATCACCAAAACAAAAAGAAAATAAAGACAGTAGAGGAAAAGATGAATCAAAGCATAAAGTGATGGATAAACAGTTGAATAACTTCAGAGAATTTATTAAGAGTTTACCATTCATACCATCACACTATTTTCCTTCAGAGTTTGAAAGTATCACTAATCTCTACAGAATGTTCACAGAAGTGATGAAATGCAAACAACACTCAAAATTACCAGTTTAAAACATTTTTTTCAAACGAGATTGTGATTACGATATAAGAATCTGCTTGCATAAAGAAGAAAATGTGTTAAATGTGAACGATTTCAAAAATATTCCTGAAGACAAAGACACACTGAAAAAGTTAAAAATGATTGGTTAAATCATCAAAAGGAAAAAAACGACGCTAAGCAAGTTTTTCTCAAAGAACAAAGTAGGTCTTTCCAAGATAGATTTAAAAATTCAACTTTATCATTTATATTATAATTGTTTTTATTAAAAGATATACGTTTTAAGTCTGCATAAAATAAATTCGTGTTCACTTAGATTTAGAAAGAAATTGATTGTTGCCTCAGCTCTATATAGGTGGTGCGATATGCATGTTGCAATATATTAAATTATGGTTAGGCAGATGACATCGCCAGAACTCGTCACCAAAGAATTGTCAAGAGTTATATATTATTAAATCTATTAATAAAGTCCGGTTTTACTTTATTCAGGTATGTATATCCAATATCTTGGGTTGTTAACAGAAAGACATAATGAAATGTTGTTTTCGAATTCATCTAAAAATGTATTACTATTGAAAGTAAGCTGTTTAAAGATAATATCTAAACCCTAGTATCTATTATTATTACCTATATTACTATTGTCGTTTGTTAATAATATAAACAAGAAGAATGAGTGTACTTAAAACTGCGCGGCACAAGTGAAAACTTCATCAAGGCGAGGTTAATAATACGAAATACACGCGTATAATATTCAGTAACGTATTAAATAAAACGTATTCGCACATTTATTACAGTTACACATGTACACACGCGTATAATATTTAGTAACGTATTAAATAAAACGTAAACCTCAACCATCCCCGTATCTGAAATTTCACATTCATACGTCAATTTTCAAAGGAAACTTACGCCATTTTGTTTTTTTTTGACATTTTGACTTTGGATTCGTGATCGACGATCTAAGACACCACCGTATCTAAAATTTCACATTCATACGTCAATTTTCAAAAAACTCGTCTGCCATTTTTTTTTTTTTTGATATTTTGACTTTAGATTCGTGATTGGCGACCTAAAACACCCCCGTATCTAAAAGTTCACATTCATACGTCAATTTTCAAAAAACTCTTCCGCCATTTCGATTTTTTTGACATTTTGACTATGGAATGGTGATCGGCGACCTAAGACACCCCCGTATCTAAAATTACACTTTCATACGTCAGTTTTCAATAATAAGAAATACACGCGTATAATATTCAGTAACGTATTAAATAAAACATATTCGCACATTTATTACATTTACGTGAGCGGCCATTTCGTTTGGTCGGTTCGGACGTATGTGTATGCATAAATAGACGATATAAATACTCGCTTACGGTTCCGCGCTTGGTCTGATGGTAACATTTCGGCTTCATAGTCCTTCATACCCGTGCGGCTCGGGATCGAATCTGTTCTGGAACATGAATTTATTTATTCATTCAAATTTCAATTTAATTAAAATTAAATACCTCTATATGATATATTTATTTATCTTGTTCCCTTAGCCGACTTTATCCGAACGAGCGTTACATATCCGAGCGTTGCAGTCAGTCTTGTTCAGTGCCTACAATCAGAGCGACGCGCCTAAAGAAGTTTACACTTCAGAAAAATATTCAATATGTTGCTGTATAGCAATATGATGATACATACAGTATTGGTAGCTCATAATTTGTTTCTCTAAAATATGTTTAATAATACGTTGGTGCTCCACATGGCCCATTTCACTTAATTATTTGTTGTGTGTACCCCAAACAACGAGTGACGTACAACACACATCATGAATTAAAATTAAGCCGTGTGGGTTGAATGAGGCAATATGTGTCGCTTATATTATGTATGTACCTATATGCGATGGCGTGAACATTTCAGACCGCCCTCATTTTGCTGCACTTCCGTATGTGAAATAATTAATCGCTCGTTTTAAAAGTGATTGTTCCAGCAACGGACGTTTGAAGCTAATATTTCCTTTATTCAAATACATCTCGAGGGTCAGGAGATAGACTAGCACATACTAAAATATTTATATACACGAGTGACATTATGAAAAAATATCGTTCTTTCCCTTTCTAATAATTCGAAAAAATAAATAAATAAAATAAAATAGAACCTTTATCACAACGTGTACTCAATTACCGTATGCAAATTTATATAAATAAACCTTCAGAGTTGCAATAGTCCACGTTTGGAGGAAAATTAGCAGCGTCTTCTATGTATGTCTCCGACAAATAATTGACATATTGCCACGGAAATTTCTAGAGATACGTAAAAGAAACAAATATGTGTCACGTCGTTCGATACACCGAATCAGCGACTGTGTCGTTCGCGGAAGTTAGGCAGACAGCAAAGACGCTGATGAAGCAAAGGAAGGTGTCGAGCGACGTAAGATTATAGAAAATAGATTGATGTAATTTAGATACGGGTAGGAATAGTCAAAAACGGAAGTAATAAACAATTTCTAAAGATCGTAGGTGTTTTGTTATAATAATTATAATAAAGTCGAGTGAGCTACCTCCAGATATAATAAGTCACGCAAGTGCCTCTCGTATATATTTATATATTGTATTTAAACAGTACAAGAAAAGATCGTGACAAATGGTGGAGGCGCCGAGCAAATCTTTTATTAACTTTTTAAAAACTACTTTTATCTAAAATAATTTAAATGTGGTTCTAAGTGAACTCATAGAACTTTGTAATATATAATGTAAATAGTTTAAGATTTTTCAAGTTTATATATGTCTGTTAAATATGTCTCACGTCGTTCGATACACTGGAACTGAATCAGCGAGATGGGACTATAGAAAATGGATAGATGTATTTTACATACGGCTAGGAATAGTCGGAAATATAAGTAATAAATAATTTCTAAAGATCGCCCCCAGATATAATAAGTCACGTAAATACCTCTCGTATACATTTATATATTGTAGTTTAAGTGGTAAAGGAATAGCACGTAACAATATTTTCCAACTTCTGCATAAATTGGTTTTTGGGCAAACAAATCTAAGGCAAAACAATCGTCTACTTTGTCAAAATTCAAATACGTCATTCTAAATGTATGTGGCAGCCATCTTCCTACTTCGGAATCTTTGTCCCTAAATGCAACTGTTAAACCTAAATTTTTGATTTTTTTGAATCACAATTGATGGAAAGTAAAACGACATGCATAGATCTGTGCTGCTAGCCACATAGCACGGACCACCAAAATTAACAAAAACTTCAGTTGATCGTAATATTGCAGACCAACTTCTAAATATTTCTGTTGTTAGGAAAACAAATAATCTTGGATACGTTTCACTGCGTTTGTTGGGCAACAAACAAAACACCAAACGAATATAATGTCTATTATTAAGTCCATGGATTTGTGAATAATATTTTGTACAGCACCAAAATTGACTGTCCATGTATATTTTGTGCATTTCACATAAACTTTTGACATTGGATTCACAAGAAAACCCTTAAATATTGCTGGGCAGTTTTCAAAAACGAAACATTAGTTCTTGCGTATTTTAACATTAGGTGCTTTCAATATCTTATGGACTTCTGCCTTATTTTGTGGTAACGGTCCTTGCGTTGTACAAATTTCTTCGGATATAAGTGACATCTGTTGTCGTAATTGTTTCTGGCAGCTCCGTAACCAGCTCACGGCATATAATTTTTGCTATTTGTTTTGGGAAATATCATCAACGGCTTTACGAAATCACTTTTCGATTTTATTTATTGTCATTCTATTCATGAGTATGTTCTAGCTGCCTTCTGCTTAATAAATTTGCTACACCAAGCGTAAACATTTTTGCATCACAATTTAATTTTAAATTATTCTTTTATACAACGCCAAAAGACATCCCCACTTTTCAACAATTTAAGGTTTAAGAAGTTGTATTTGTAAACCGCTAGCAAACGTTTTCCGTATACAACAAAACTCAAAACTGACAAAACGACGTAAAAAGGATATATAATTTAATTAATACCAAATGCAAAAAAAACTTTTATTTGTATCTAAATACATCTTTACTCGAACGGTACATGATGGCTGGATTACCTGTTGGATCAGGTAATCCTATTTGCAAGGCAGTGCTGACTGTCTTTGATGTTATTTAACATTGTACCTAATTTTGTCTCATTGATCCACACTATTTTAATGTCTAACTTTCTTAATATTTTATTTATTTTGTTTATGAAGGGGGGGGGGGATATGTGTCATATGCTACGTAGTTTTATTTAATTCTTTCCGTAGTTTTATTTAATTTCTTTCCGGATATAAATAATTTTTAGTGTTCTTTCGTTCTTTATGTTTTATTATCTTATCTTATTAACATCTATAATATTGGGACTATATTCGTTATTTCCTGTTATCTTAATAATAGTCTTTATTTCTTCATTAATAATGGCATAAGAGTCAAAACTTTTGTTAGAAAATTCTAATAAGACTTTGTGAAATACAGCCAAATGTGTTATTCTCGACAATTAAATTAAGTTAATAAAATGTTTCACCAAGAAGTGTCTGCAACACCAACTAAAGAAAAAAAATTGTTTTATCGAGGAGAAAACATAATGGAATTTATATTAAATAAAAAATAAGAAGACCTCTAATCATCCAAACGAATATGTGGAGTATTATAAAGCTGTACTATAATGGTGTTAATGAAGTGTAACCAATCATAGTAGGAGGGTCTACGCTGGAATATGGACCTTATTTACAGTAGGAGCATTATCAATGCTATACCACGAATAATTAAAAAGGAAAGAAGTAACAGTAATAATTATTTGACACATAACTGAGGTTATGAAGTGCATAAATAAACTAAGATAAAAATTGCACCCAGTGTCTACATTTGCTTATTTATATATAATTGCAGTTATCACGTTGGCTATATTACTTTCTTATACGTAGTATAAGGAAGTATTGTGATGATGAAAATTTTCGTCCTCGAGATTTTTGCAGATGTCCACGTTTTGAAGTCCCCTGATACCAAAAAAGTGGTTTTTAAAAAATGTCTGTGTGTCTGTCTGTGTGTGTGTCTCTGTGTGTGTGACCACGATAGCGGTCAAACCGCTACAGATATCAATTCCAAATTTTGTATTTACGAATATAATCTCCCTCTTGAGAACTGATTAGATTTTGAGCAAAATCAGCAGACCGAAAGTAGTAGTTTACTTCAGTGAAAAAATCGAATTTTGCAAATATTTCGTGAATTACTAAGTTTAAACAAATTTATAAAGAATTCATATGTACTTAAAATTGAAATTGTGAACAATTTTGTTAAAAAGGTTTTTTGAAATTCCTACCGGAAGTAGGTCTTTTACTCTTAGCAAGTCATGCTTTTTAGACAGGTACGCTACGAATATAAAAGTATATAGAACTTAATTTCCAATATCTTTTGTATAAAAAAAATTTCAAAATTCGGACCGGAAGTATCACTTTTACTCTTACCGAATAACGATTTTTTGCAAATATGTCGTCGTATTTAGAGTTGGATTTGGAATATTTTTTGTATAAATGAAATTTCAAAATTCGAACTGGAAGTAACACTTTCATACGTATAAGAAAGTCGTGTGGTGGCCACACCTCATTTTTTTTCATTGAAGTCAAAACAAAAACAGTTTTAATAAATTATGTGCATTTCTTTGTCGTGTTAAACGTTCAAATGTATTGAAAGAAAGTTTGTTAGGTAAATTGTTACGACTGCTTGTTATATGGTAAACGCAATATCCATGGATTGAAAATGGATTGAAAGTAAGTATAGCTATTAGGTGAAAGTATCTGTGTCGTCCATCAGTGTTTACGTATTTCAGCCCATTGGTCTCATCACCGCAGAGTAACATTAAATGACGCAAGAAAAAATATAAATAAAAGGTGCTTCAATTAATGTCTGCATGATTTTGACTGTGGGTCACTATGTGCTTCCCTAATCTCTTGAGAATTTAGTAAAGATTGTTCCATCTAATGGCATCGAGGCGAAGTAACAAAAGCATGAAATACTTCATATATGCACAATCAATACATTAGGTGACTCCAGAGGCATTGTCAGACATAAAAGCGATAATACGATAATAAAAAAGTGGTTTAGCTATAAAGAAATATGTGAAAATTCAATATATAGTTATATATGTCTATATAATTGTGTCTACTGTACTAACTTTTTTACCGACTGTGTAATTTGCTTCTCTTTTGTTTTCTTTCCATTTTTTTCTATTCTATTAATATATAATAATTACAAAGGACACTAACTTCTCTTATTACTTTTGTGGTAATTTGAACAGTCTAGGAAGTACTTTCAGAGTTCAAGTGTTGTAACCTTTAACTTAAATTTCATCAGTTAAAACAATTTGAAACTAATGACTTCTCTTCACGAATGGAGCTTATGAATTCGAGTGTGTAATACAATAACGAACTTTCAACTTAAACTAACGAAGTGAATTGTATACATTTTAATCAAACTGGAAATATATGGGTCTATTGGAACTCATTACATTAGTATGGCCTATTTTCATTTTTTGTCCTGTCATTTAAATAATTGAATAAATTATGATCTTCTGCTATGATCTATTAGATTATGACGAATAAATTTACAAAATAAATATTTTGATTTTGAGTTTTAATTAATTGCATTGATGTTATTTAAAACCTCCACATAATTAATCACAACCTAATGCTTTGTTATTATAATGTATGCAAAATTAATTTATGAGTGTAAATATTATGTATTCCAGCAAAATCAATATTATAGTACAGCTCTTTTTAATTACGACATTTTATCAATCTGTATTACTATTTTACCACACTCATGTTAATTTTATTTATATTTCATTAAATATTTCAAGTAATATTTTATTATTTCTAAATAATAATAATAATAATAAATAGATTTAAGAGACAACTGTCATTATATATTTTAGATAAATTTATATAAATAATGTAAGTGTATGTAAATAGCGTATTGCTAATAAAGATATATTATTATTATTAATAAAGGGAACTTCAGTCAAAAATACACAAATAAATGAATAATAACGATTATTATTGCCTAACAACAAGCATTTACAGGACAATGGAGTGCAGTGCAATAGTAATGGTCACACATTTAATTTTTCAATAATAAAATCAGTAGCAATTACATTTGAGTAAAGAGAAAAAAATAAAATATAGAATAATAATAATAATAATGCTTTGTGTTAATGTCTGCGATCCAAGATCAGGTTGTCTCCACCAATTAGCACTAGTGCAGTCAATCTGTAAATTTAGGGCATGCTACCAATTAAAACATTTTTCTTAGATAATTGTTTTTATAATATAAGGCATTATTTCGATTGACATTTTGACGTTTTGCAATTTATATCTTATTATAATATATATATTTCTTTTTCAACTCGAATTTTATGGGGTTATTCCGCTGAAAATGCAACTGCAGACACGTGTTTCGAACTGGTTGGTTCTCGTGAGTGCGGTGTAGCCAAGGAATAAGATGGGATAACCTTGGAGATGAAAAGCATCAACCAGTGATACATACAGGAGACAGACTAGACTGAATTATTTGTTTTCGGTTCGATTTAGTATACTGGGTAAACGACAAACAAAAACAAATAAACATCAACAAATGTCAAAAATGAAAATCTTAATTATTACTGCTAATTTGGTGTAATATTAGTGATTTTTTAAGTTTATGCGTTTAATATTGTCATTGTGTTATTTACATTTGTTGTTTGCCACATATTATTATTACGGTTTTTAGTTAAGACAGTATGCAGTTTGAAAGTAACGAACTCGTTGACATGATTTTGATTATGGGATCTGCCCAAAAAAAATTGTCTGTTAACCAAGCCAATTTATGCGCAAAGATATCTTGACCAAAGACAACCTTTACTTACAAGTTTGGAAAGACTTAAGGAAAGATTCATTAGAACAGGAAATGTGAGTTACGAAAAACATAAAAGGACAAGTGAGGAAGATAAATTGAAAGTCTTGCTATCAGTAATTGAGGAGCCCTCTACTAGTTCGACCAAAATATCAACAGAAACTAATGAACCACGATCTACTGTTAGCAAGATTTTAAAAAAAATAAATATCATCACTACAGCATTTCCTTTCATCAAGAACTGCTGGGGCCTGATTTAGAGACTAGAGGGACGTTTTGCGAATGGGGATTAGAAATTGAAAGGATAACACCCAACTTCTTCCAAGAGGTATATTTCACTGATGAATCTACCATTACTCAGAGTGGTAACCCAAACTGTCATAATCTTCATCATTATGCAATAGACAAGAATATTAAGAGGCGATTGATAAGCAGAGGCACTGATCTATCAATGTTTGGGCTGGTATTATGGGCAACTTTATAATTGGACCACATTTATTTCATGGACATTTAAATGGTGCGCATTATTTGAATTTCTTACAGTATGACTTGCCCCAGCTTCTGCAGAACGTTCTTCCAGTTCTGAGGAAAAATATGTGGCTTCAGCACGACGGTGATCCAGTACATTTTGCACTAGATGTCCGACACTATTTGAATCAAGAATGTGAAGGTAGATGAATCGGCCGCGGTGGTCCATTAGTTGGCCACCTAGATCGCCAGATTTGACTAAACTTGATTTTTTTCTATGAGGGTACATAAAAAAGTATAGTATACCAGACACCTCCAACTACAGCAGACGATATGAGGCAACGTATAATACGTGCTTTTGAAACAGTTTCCATTGAGTAGTTGCAACACGTAAATATGTCCTTTCTGTCAAGGCTGCAAATATGTTCTATTCAAAATGGGGGTCACTTTGAAAATTTATTATAAATATTGCTTCTAACAAAATTACAGTGTGATACTTTTAGTCGTTTATTTGTTTTTGTTTATCAAATCGTTTACCCAGTACACTAAATCGAACCGAAAACAAATAATTTAGCGGTTTATAATGAAAAATTAAGAATAACTTCGAAATTATTGGGTTTGGGTATAGGACATTATTAACAAAAATTAAGTGCAAATTTAATAATATACATGTTCCATTTGAAAAAATTCAGTAAACGCTCTTTGACAATAGCCAAATTGACAATCGTAACAAACACCCTGTATAATAAAAGGAAGACAATGAAGATAAAAAAAGGAATTATTGGGGATACATAAAGTACAAAAAAGAGAAAAGTATCGCGTAAAGCAACTGTGGGCACGTGTTTCTAACTCACCGGTCGTCATCAGTACTGCGTAGCCAAAAAATAAGGTGAGATAACCTTGGAGATGTAAGCTACACGGAAGACCATCAGGTGACAGACTACCATTTGTATCTGAAGCTACAAGTAATGTAACACTCTGTATAATACAAAATAAATTTAAAAGGTGCACCTAGTGAGAGGCCATCTTAAGAAGAAAACCGCTTTGGAATATCTTTTCTCATGAAGTCACAATCGACCTTCCCCACGGAGATGCCTCACCCTTTATTTGATTTGCATTAATGTATTTATTTTGTAAAGTAGATTGTATGTATGTAAATGCATAAATTCAAATACAAAACACAATCAACTTGCAAATGCCATGCCATGAGATGATAAATAAAATAATAAAAATCGAAAGCAACAGTCATTTCGAAATTAGTGAAGCATGCAAATGTATTAGGTACCAGCTCTAAAAATCGCAGTAGACTTCATAACGTTACGGTTTCGTAAAATAATTTAGAGTTGGCAGTATATGAAATGAGCTGTTCTCACAAAGCAATAAACAGAAGCAGAATCCTAAAAAAATCTACAATGAATCTTTTAAATGGAGAGAAAATTTCTATCGCATTCGGAACGTTACAACGCGCAGTAATACTATCGTCATATAACAGGTCAGTGAGCAAATGTTCCATTAAGACTATGAGGAATAACTGTTAAAACTAAAATACTCTTCTTTATTATACTTTACCAAGCGAACTACTGCACTAGACAGATTTATCAAATAATGTCGAAATTCTTTCTTTATCAAAAGAATACTTACAATTTATATGCAGGTACTTTCCGCACGCCGTCTGTGTGATAGTGATAGGGTAAGTGAGACAATTATTGGTCACTTAAGAGATGGGAATTTTTGGTTTTCCTACTTTTATTTAGAAACTGAAAACAATTACGTTGCTGTTGTACCTAAAGAAAAAGAAAACTTCAAATTTTATAATGATGTATAGTTAGTTATATTCATTTTAAAATATTTTTTGCACTTTAAATTGACGATGACATGAATTTTGCAAAAATATAGTTATTGGCCAGAAGGATATAGTAATTAGCATCCCATACTACAATAATTGGCCACTTAATAGTTTTGCATGTTAATTACATATGTATTTACTTAGATAGGTAGATAGTGAATTCATGTTTATTGATTAAAAATATAAATTCTTTACAGAAATTCATTATTTATTTTTTTTTACAAACATTGCAAATAAAATGATTTACTAAAAATTCTTGTGTGCTGTTTTTTCAAAATGCATTTTACATAGAATGTTCTCATCCAAAGTTTACGTTTAACACCATATTGACTACGAGTTATATTTAGTACGCATGTAAAACATAGCTCGTAATAAACGGTTTTACTCTGGAATGGGTTGGGTACAGATGGTTTAGAAATGATCATACTTATTTATAACATTTATTGCTTTAGGAATTCTGTTTTCAGATACTTTGTCAGTATCATATGTACAGCCCTTCTCAGATAAGTGGTTTCAAGAGTTTGTACAGCGTTTATGTATTTTAGAAATTCCGTGTACAGCATGTCTACCATTTGTGATATTAATCTTAAATGAATGCCTTAAATCTTCACACGAATTTTCAGACACGTCATCGTTGGTGTTAGATCCACTCTATTTTTTGGTTTCAGTTCCACAGTCTGATTTGGTAAAGTCCATCTCTTCTTTGGTAATATCTACTACTTCATTTTCTTCTGCTTCTTCACTATTTTCTAATTTCTGTGGCATTTTGAATTTCTTCTCAAATATATTTTTGGCATTGTTATCACTTATTACACCTTTTCCTTTTTTTAATAGGCCTTTTTCTCTGGCATTCTTGTTCCTTTCTTATTTGGAAGTTCTTTCTTTAGTTGCTTCTTTCCTAATCTTTCAGCTTTTCGTTTCTCTTTTTGGAACTCAGTTTCCTTTTTGATTTCTATTTTCTTCTTTCCAGCTTGTTTTCTAGCCGATGAAGTTAGTACAAAATCATTGAGCAATGATGTACTTAAGACTTCTTCTCTGTTATCTGATGATGTGCTAGACATATTGCAGTGGTTTGCATAGTCATATGGTTTATAAAATAAAATGTATAAATGTATTATTATTACACGTTGGGCATGGCCATATAATCTATGCTATAGTCTGTATCAGCAGAATTTAATTAAATAATGACAATAATTATGCTATAACCCTGCGTTAATGATACAAAACTGCATAATTTTTCATGAATGCAGAGATTGTAATTACATAATTAAAACTACTCCATTCATTTTTTTTAATCTCAATCCCTGTTAACATTCACACTATTTTCGTAGGTTCTGGCAGTGATCCTTTATTATTCGTCAGCAACATTTCTTATTTAAATTCAATTAGGATAAGGTTAATAAAAAATGAGTATTCAAATTTCATAAACATTATATTCATATAATTATACATTAAACAATCAACATAATAAAAAATGCTATTCATAACATGTGGCTGTTAGGAATCTCTTTTTATTATTCCAACCATAAAACAAATATATATACAAGAAATACACATTGCTTTTATCCTTTATGTGGATTCAAGAAAAATATTATTTATGCTATCCTTAATCTTTTAATATTGTATTCGTAGATTTAAAGAAATATTTTTTCCCTTACGACGCTAAATTTTATTTCCACGGAGACATCCATTCGCACGTAATGCCTCCGAAGATCTAAAATTTCGCAAAGGACAAAATACCTTGAATATAACCTTTACCAATCCCCATATGCAAACATTCACACTGTACATACTACAGATTAGCTTCTGTCCATCAAGAATACTTGTATCCCTACGTATTCAAAATACTTGAAATGTTATTAAATTTTCCAAAAGAAATTGTTAATAGTGCACAGCAAACACCGCAAGTATATATTTTCACATAGTACTCCCAATGCCCTTCTACACCATTAACAATTCTCCCATGATTTGCACAAGTTAATTTAATTTAGCAAAAATAATATTTTATTTAAGTATTAATTTGTTAATTTAATTGATGTCTAATGCTTTACTAGAAATGAATATTTACACATAGCATCTCTAGCGCACGTCATACACCATCAATTATCTGAATCATAAATTTATTTCGAATAAAACTTACTTATAATACTGATATAAATCATCAAATTCTTGTTGGTTCATGTCTACCATTATGATAATTTTAAATATGAATTTAATCAAAATAAGAATGAGATCGGCAGCTTCTTCTCTTCTATCATCGTTCGTGACTTTTTATAACCTCGGCCCTCAAACCAAAACACGACTATCCGTCTGCAGCGCCACAACTCACACACTAATGTTTATGTTGGTGCTGCCCTATTCATGTTTGTTTTCTTCAAGTTTTCCCCAGGTCGAAATATATCTATACAGTTTTTGGCACTGAATGTTTACACACAAATTGTTTATTATTAAAGTCCATGCACATTCGCGATTCTTTGTCTTGAGTAGGTATATCCTTCTTCTATTAACGTCATCCCTCATTGTATTTGTAAATACTTCCTTGTACTTCCTTTTCCCATTGTTTAAAACTATCCGTATTTTCTTTTTGTAGATATTTTCGTTGGAAATAATCGGAAATACATTGAACACAGATGGGATACTTCTTTTTATAATCACATTATCAGGAACACGGACCTCGACAGCATTACCCCTATCTTCCAGCCACTTTCTCTCATCTTCATGTAGGTTGATCTGCACGTAACTTATTCAAATCAAAACAAGATTTATCCCATTATATTGAAGCCTTTACTTTATTAAAACATTCCAAGGATGTATTTCTATCTTTACTTTTATTATATCGTGTCGAATAATGAACACTTTTTTTTACATATCCTTTTAAAACTGCTATTAAATAAAGTATCAGATATTTTTTGTATTGTTAAATGTAACCATAAAATGTCTAACAGATAACAATCTTTTTACAAATTTTTATATACTGCGTCTATTCATTTTGAAAGATGTTTTCATGTCGAGCATGTCTAATTTCACCTTTTTCGTACAATTTTCCGGCATTTAAATGGCTTACTCTCTTCACTGTTCCATCTTTCAACATCACTCTCTCTCTGTTATTTATTTTTAGTACATTTTTAGTTTTGAAAAGTGGTTCACTTTTCAATATGTTCAATGCCACTCCCACACAATGCGAAAAGTTTGGTTCGGCCTTTGTATACTCAAACCACATCTTGTATTCATCTTTTCTATAAATATAGAATACATGAATTTATTTTTGTGTTTATTTCTATACCTTTTCATATATATTTATTTCAATCTTAAATTACTACATACCTTTCATCATAATGTTGCACCTTAAAGGTTATGCAACTCATAATTATTTTTAGCAACTATGTTTACAACTAAAAATTTATTTTCTTATTCTAATACTTAATTATCTAACTATTTTAAAATACTTAAACTATAAGGATCACGGCAATATGTAAGTTATAATTCGCATCTTCCTCCGTTATAATTGGCATGTGGGCGATATCAAATTCACTTTCGTTATGAAGATATGCAACTCTTTCGGAGATCATCGGCTGATATTCGACACGATTTAAATTAGTATATTTAACAGCATAAGTTAATTTCAATTGCCCATTTAATAAATCTTGAACTTGAACATCTTCAGATTGGTTTGGCTTTGAAAATTCTTCGTGTAGATAAAAAAAAATGTCTTCAAGTCTTCGGTATGTACATCGTTTTAGTTGAAATTTTTGAAAATTTCAATTTTCTGTTCTCCAAGAATATTTTTGGAATGTTTTAAAAGTAATGACATTTGTATTATGGTTGAAGTTGTCATTGTTAATCCTTGCATTGTTTTTACCAATGCACTTACTATAGTCAATGGCTGAGGGGTACCAAGGATACAGCCCACAAGCACAAAAACCATGCTGTATTGTTTCTGGTTTTAAGTTATCTACTACTTTTGTCACAACTTCAGTAGGATGTTCTGTCCGGAACTTTAACACAGTCTTTTTCCAACCTTCTTTTAGAGGCTTAAATACTGCCACATCCGCTGGTTGCGAGAATAAAACATAAAAAGAATATGGAATTTGGGGATTTCTGACAGAAGCTGCAAATGGCGGTCTGCCATCCCGATGGTTTCCGTTATTGCTACGATACATATTTGAAACTAAGTTTGACTGATTAAAGGTGTTAATTCTTCATTTTATTATTTTACCTGTTATACCTGTATACAAATAATAAAAGATACACAAAAATCAATTTTAGATCAGTGGTGTGTTTTAACGTACCTATCCTACTTAGCATAGAAGTCAATGGTACAAACAATGCAGAGAAAGAGTGTTTGTTTCTGTCCATGAGGGAAGATCTTCTGTAAAATTCACATTGTTGTGACACAAAAATTGTGACATTGCAGAAAGTAAAATATCTGGGTTTAGCATATGACTAAATCCAATAGTATGTGCGTTGACCTTGTAAAGCATGACATTCATGTGTACAATTCAGTATAGAAGCATTCACAGCATTATATACAGAAAAATATTTTCATATAACATATGACTATGTAATTATTTTGAGTATGTTATATTACTATAAAAAGACATTTGACTTTTTGTAAAACTTTTCGAAATCTAATAGCCTTCTTTTTTCCTACCGATTTGACTATACTTTGACATATGCAGACATATGACATGAGCATATGTGTCAACAACGTTATAATATTTTACGTAATTATTTAACTGAACCAACAAGTTTTTAAATGTTGAAAAAGTTCTTTGTCACTCAAGTAGAAAGTACCGATACTGGCGACACTGGTAATAGTGGGATATCTGGGTGGAGTCGATGGGATGTATTGTCAAATAGAGAAAAGTGCCTAATTGTTTTTACAGTGTTAAGTGCTATTTTACTTGGCGCCTTGTTCAGCGGTTTAATAACAATGCTTGTATATACTAAACATTGTAATAAATCATAAAAATGTAAAACTGACATATTTTTATTTAATACAATACAATGTAACAAAGTAATTCTTGGAGAGTAAACGCTCTCACACTATTAAATCACTCAAGTACACATACACGAAAAATTTCGTATATGAATAAATGTATAAATGCACATCCACCCTAACCTGGCATTGCGAACAACAACGTGCAGACAGCTGTAAGTTGAATATATCAGGTAATCTAATTTTTAAAGCATTGTGAACAACACCCTCGCGCACTGATGATCGAAACAGCTGTCTGAACGTTGTTGTTCGCAATGCCAGCTTACGGTAGATGTGCATTCATATATTTATTCATATACGAAATTTTTCGTGTATGTATACTTGGGTAATTTAATAGTGTGAGAGCGCTTGCTTTCCAAGAATTACTTTGTTACATTGTATTTAAAGTCACTATATCTAACAAAGTACCGCAATTGGTAAGGACCATGAGTAAGAGAGAGAAAGATATATTTTGGAAACAAAATGGCCGTTTCACTGCTGTCATATTATTACTGTAAAAACACTAAATCGTTCGTTGGTCGCTTATTGATATGTAATGTGTTATAATTGGTGTTATACATAGTAAGAAACGTTTGTATTTGTTGTGACAATGACTGGCTGCTGTGTTGCACGATGCAAAGGCAGAAGCGAAAATGGATATCGTCTGTTCCGATTGCCAAGGGGTATGTAATTATAAATGCAATGTATTTAATATATATGTACATACTTTGTCTAATTGTTATTATATTATCTTTTTTGTTTTGACAATAAGGCAAACGTAACACACAACGGAAAGAATTATGGATGAAATGTATTGGACAAAGTGACTTAAGCCCAATGTCTATGATCTGTGAGGTAAGTGCTCAGTAACCTAATATATCGTTTAATTTGATTAGAAAACATTTAGCTTCATTTTTCGGAAAAACAATTCGAACAAAAACGGATGGATATCGAAAACTGTTACGTCCAGATGCAGTTCCAGATTTATTAACAGAAAATGAACGTTCATCTAATGCCATACATTACAACACCGATTAGACAATAATATCGGAAGCACAATGTAGTGTTAAATTTAATCAAATTGTTTGTAAAAAGTAGAGTTTATTTTTCATTACGAGAAAAAAATAAAAAGGTAGGTATCAACAACTTGTGATAAAAATAGTAGAAGCATTGCTATGAGATCCATTGTCAAAGAATAAATATAAGCTTGCCATAATACATATTTCGTTTTATTTACAAAAAAAAATCATGTATAGATACTAAAACAAATTTAAACAATAAATAATATTGAAAATCGTCATAATATGTGTCAATTCCATAAAGTCACTAAAACAGGACATTTAAAAATCGCGCTACTCACTACATTTCAGTTGGTATTGGAATCAATATGGCATCCTAATTGCGGTACTTTGTTAGAAATAGTGACTTTAATTGTATTGTAATAGGTACGCCACCTATGGCGTGTTAATTGAATGCACGTATATTTAGAGTTGCCCGATTAGTAGTTGTACTACGGAGGGTAACATTACCTTGCGATGTCGCGCTTGGGTAAAAGATGCCGATGGGAATCCCTCATGGCATTTGGTATGTAAGTTGACTATATCAGATAATCTAACTTTTTAAGGCATTGTGAACAACACGCTCGTGCACTGATGAGACCAATGTAAGGTCGAAACAGCTGTCTGCACGTTGTTGTTGATTTTTATTTAATACTAGCCGTACCTAATATGTTATTCAAATGGAAGTTCATTGTAAAATTTCTGATAGTCTTCTAAAAGACCTAATTTTAGAATTTGTAGCTAATAATATTGATCTTTGTTAATTTGTCTGCATTCTGTAAGCAGTGAAGCTAAATTAAGTAAAATTTATTTATCCAGTTTTTGGTGTAATACCCGCCATGGATCCTGTATATCTCGTTTTAAATTGAATTTCTCCTGGACGTATTGAGAAAATTTAAAGAGGGTATGAGTGATATACTTGGAGATGGACTTGATACTGCCTTTTGACAGTAATCGGCAAAAAGCTTTATTTTGCGATCTTTGATCCATCGTGGCACTAAAACCAATTATTACACGTAAACCACCGTGACTCTTTTTTACTCTTGCCCAACAAAGTAGCAAATTATGATGAAAATTTATTTGCAGTTAAGCCCACCACACGACTTTCTTATATATATATGTACGTTCCGAATTTTTATATACAAAAATTGTTCCAAATTGAGTTTTAAATATGTACTCGAATAAATCTGTATATTATGCATAATTTGCGAGATAAGAGCCGAAGTGCTACTTCCGATGCGAATTTTGAAATTTCTTTTATACATAAATTATTCAGAATGAAATTCTAAATACTTTTATACTCTGAATATACCTGTCTAGCAAAAATGATTTGAGAGATATTTGCAAAAAACTGTTTTTTTCGATAAGAGTAAAAGACTTACGGCAAAAATTTTGAAAAAAAAATGTTTTACTTTTTTTTTAATTTATTCTAGAGTACTTTCGTTTCCTTTAGTAACTTCTTTAGGCATGGTAGTAGATGAGATAATGGCAAAACTTGATTTTTTCACTGAAGTAAACTACTACAAACTTATATACACTAGTTTTGATATTGACATCTCTAGAAGTTTGACCGTTATCGTGCTCAGAGGGAGAGAGAGAGACAGAACGGGGAGAGATTTTTTTAAATCCACTTTTAAACATGATATTTTTTATTGTCTCCGATCTCCTGCCTCATTTAATATTTTAAATACCATTAAACTATAAATGATACATTATCCGAAAAAGAATTTTATGATGAATTCATACGTGCACTTGGTTATTCAAGTAATTTGTAACTTTATAGACAAATGCTGACATTGTGTAATATATTGCAGTGATCTTGAGTTTGGTAGTAAATTGTAAATAAGCATAATCAAGATCACTTCTAGATATAATTTAATTAATTACTATTTTATTTATTTTATCATGAAGTGTATATAGATATTCATTAAGTTAATATTTTGGCAAATTTAACTTTTATTTACGTAAAATAATATAAGAATGTTATTATAATTTTCATAAAAATTATGATATTAGAATAAGCATAAATATTAAGTGAATTATAACAAGAAAGTGTTTCCTGCACGAAAATACTGTGACTGGGAGAGATCGACAGATTGGCCCGGTGAAAACGATATTCTCCTCTAGATGAAATTAACAAATCACGAACGTGTAAATAAATCGATGCTGAGATATTTGTTTACGTTTTTGAAAGCTAGTAATACATCGATTGACCGAAAGGTGCAGCACTATAGAAAAGCAATTGAGAGGTGGAATCGGTATCGTACCGAAGACAACCGTACGTTTTTGTGAAGAAAAATATGAATATAAGCGAAGACGCATAGTAAAAGAGACAGTTTTTGTAGCAGGTGAGAACCGCTAAAATTTAAAAATACCTACCCGGGTGCTTATGCTTTTGAAAATTTACAGATCTATTCATGAATCGGAATTTTCAAATAGGATTTATCATACTTACATAAAATTAAACTTATAATATTTTATGGATTAAATATTCTTCTGACTTAGAAGATTCTTTATGAATCGGAACTTAATAATATTTTCTTAAAGATTTTATTGTGCATAGAACATTTTTCAATCGAAGTGAGACTTGTAATTATATACGTATATATACGTAGTATAAGGAAGTATTGTGATGATGAAAATTTTCGACCTCGAGATTTTGCAGATGTCCACGTTTTGAAGTCCCCTGTGTGTCTCTGTGTGTGTGTGTCTGTGTGTGTGTGTGTGTGTGATCACGATAGCGGTCAAACCGCTGTAGATATCAATTCCAAATTTTGTATTTACGTGTATAATCTACCTCTCGAGATCTGATTAGTTTTTCAGTAAAATTGGTAGACCGGAAGTAGCAGTTTACTTCGGCGAAAAAATCGAATTTTGACAATATTTCGTCAACTACTAAGTTTAAACAAATTTATAAAGAAATAATATATACTTAAAATTGAAATTGAAAATAATTTTATTTAAAAAGTTTTTCGAAATTCCTACCGGAAGTAGGTCTTTTACTCTTATCGAAAATCAGTTTTTTGCGAATATTTCGCAAGTCATGCTTTTCAGACAAGTGCGTTACGGGTATAAAAGTATTTAAAACATAATTTTCAATATCTTTTGTATAAAAGAAATTTCAAAATTCAGACCGGAAGTACCACTTTTACTCTTATCGAATAACGATTTTTTCCAAATATGTCGTAAGTTATGCATTCTATATATATTTATCAAGAGTACAAAAGTATTTAGAACTGGATTTGCAATATTTTTTGTATATATGAAATTTCAAAATTCGGACCGGAAGTAGCACTTTTACTTTTAGCGAGTAGCACTTTTTTGATAATATCTTGCAAAGTATGCATTCTATAGAGATTTATTAAGAGAATAGAAGTACTTAGAATAGGATTTTGAATAATTTTTGTATAAAGAAATTCTTAAAATTCTATAATTTGAAACGCTCATACGTATAAGAAAGTCGTGTGGTGGCCACACCTCATTTTTTTTCAGAAATAATTATTTGTATTTAGAAGAAGTTTCATCTAATTAAAACTTTAACAAGTTTTTTTTTGTATGTACTAGAATGTTTTATTATTATATGCAGGGTTATTACACCGTGTGTTATGGTAGAGCATTTTAGTGTTTATAATGATCTAATTTAATACACTAATAATAATAATATTTTTTTTAAAAACTAGAAATAAGCATAAACACTCTGCGTTTTAAAAATTACTTTTTTTACAAGTTTAAAAGGGTTTATAGTTTAATAATATTTGTTTTATGTACATGTAGGATAGTTACACTGTGAAAAGAATTTTTATTTTAAAATGGATGAATTTGAGATGTTGTACGAAGAATTACGGTGATTTAGTAATGTTAATATTAGTGTATATATATCGTGTTGTAAAAATTTCTTATGTGGTGCTTTGTATTGGAATCCTAGAACGAGGTAAAATTTTATTTTTATATATATATTTTATATATTTTCTTTATATTAATTATACGTGTTTGTGTACTTGATATTGACGTGTTGGGTAATAGATCAGGTATGTGTGCAATGAATTAAATAGATTTTTAATTCATAGCATGGAGCCTTGGTAAATCCTTAAAGCACGAATTGGTCTTGGTGGTACTGTTTTGGGAGCGAGCAAAGGCGCCAAGCAGAACTAATCAGGGCTGAGTCAATTAGTTGAATGCACAAAGACATTTTTGAATTAAACTCAAATATAAATATATGCCTTAAGGGGTGAGCACATAGTAGTGTATGTCAGGGTTGTGTCCAACGAGTTGGAAAGCATACTCGTAGGGTGGAACTTTGGGGTATCTACCAGTGTGGATTGGCTTTCTGATGGTACTGTCTTGGGAGCGAGCAAAGGCGCCAGACAGAACTAATTAGGGCAAAGCCATTACATTAATGTTTATATACTTGCAAACGATAGGCTACATAATTTTTTTTGTAATTAATTTATATTCCAGTACAACTCACAACATACAATAAAATATTTTGTTTAAAATGTTGATTGTTTACTTACATGTATCTTTGACGAATAAAGAAAATCATAAATGTATTTATTTTTAAAAAAATATAAATTTGTACTCGATGTTATTCTTTTTATTAATTATAATTTGTTTATTGTTTTTAACTGTTTGATCATGACATGCATAATTTTATGTAATATTTAAGATATTTTATTTTGTAAATATACTTGTATAATTTTTAAGAAATTCTTTAATATCCTTAATAAATCATATCATAAGGTTTATTTTGCATTTTATTTTATTTATCTGACCTGGAAATAACTGAAGGACATTCATTTTTATTGGAGAGTTTATTTGTATTTTCTGCCCCTGAGAGAAAATTTTTCTTTAATAATTTTAAACTGAGCTAGTTAAATGTAAAATTGCCTAACCTACTATTTTGCAGAAAATTTATTGAATCTTAGTCTAGCATAAGATGTATGCTTGATTCTGCTCTTACTTACTGATTGAATAATTGAAATTATTTTTATATAAATCTGAATATGCAAGAGTCACAGCAATATGTAATGTAAGTATATTAGTCCATAAGTCTGTTTACTGTTATTTTTTTTTATTAGGTCAAATTGTTTCATGTAAACAACAAAGTATTATTATGTCAGAAAATGTAAAAATAATAGCAATTGCTAAATAAACGTAAATTATTATTATTATTATCATTATTATTAAAACTACAGTACCAAATCTAATAATATTTTGCAAGAAATGTCCGATTACTGTAATTCATAGGCTCAACAACTGTGAAAAGTGTCCAATAACAGTATATTTTTGTGTATTCACGTTTAAATACTTGTAATAAATGACCATGTAGTAATTCCGTATAGTTTGTTTTCTTATTCAAAAACACAGGTTAATTATGGTAACATTACAGTATTTATATGTTCTTTAAATTTAAATTAAAAAATATTTAGGAGCATGAAACATTTAGTTAAAGTTTCAGTAAACTCTAAAATAAATATATTCATGACTCTTTGTTATAATGAAATAATTTAGTTGCCTAATATTGCAATATTCACTAACATGCATTATATAAATTTACTTTTGAGAACAGCGTCTCAGAAAATAATAATGGTACTTAGATAAAGCAATTTCAAGTAACTCGCAAGCATAATGGAATTATAATAATTCGACGGTACGACAAGGAGATACAAATGAGGATAGGAGAAGATTGGGGTCGTATGAATTTCCCGCGAGCAAACTGAAATAGAGTTGTAACGACGGCAAATATGCAGATAGTAACGTCCTAAGCGACAGGTCATTGAGCAAATTGTCAATTCCATTCCTTAACGTATTTTTCAGGATTTACTGAACCGGGAAACTAACCCTATTGTCGGAATTTGATATATAGGGAATTGAACGGGAGTGTATTTCACCACAACCGAAACCGATACCGCATTTTAGCGAAGTGTTCCTTTTCCATTCCGCCAACCTCTCTCGGCCTGCCCAATTTTTTATCTACATTCAAATTTTTCCTTAATTTATTGCTGGTTCGCTCATTGTCCAATAGCATGGTTTCTCTTTCAGGAGTTTGGCCCTTTTTTATAGGCGCTGAAAGACTACGTTGTACAAGTGACTATAAAAAAAACGGAGGTATCTATAAATTTCCGATTTTAAAACTTTGTACAAATGCACAGAAAAAAACAGATTCCACAAAAGATTGTTATCGGAGAGTTGGCTTTTGCTTTTAGGGCAATAAATATTCCGATAGAAGCGCAGTTGATTTATTAGTTCAATTGTTCTTGACGTTCTATTTTATATCAAACCAAATAACGTAGGTGACGGCAAAGTATTTTACAGTTATCTGAAAAATATTATTGTAAATGTTAATTGCGTAGGAGAATTGTTTGATATATACCTGTGAATTTCTGTGACGTCTGTTACGACTAATTTTAGTATAGATATATTTATGTTTCGACTAATTTTTACTGCTAATATCGATAGTTTTGTTCTGTTTGTTATTTCCAAATTGTTGTAGTTAGATTTCTCTCCCCAAGTTACTGCGGTTCTCTATTATCTCGTTCTGACGTTCTTTTGTTCGATCGTAGTGAAATTGTTCGACTTGATGGCAATCTCGGCTGGTGAGTACGTTTAGGTGGAGCAATTATATAGACAAGACTGATTCGTTTATTATCGGTGATATACTCCCAGATGCCGAGCATATCATCGATAATAAACGAATTAGTCTTGTCTATGTAATTGCTCCACCAAAAGGTACTCACCAGCCGCCACTGCTTGATGGTAGGTTTACTGTTATGTTTGCTTTATTCCTTGTTTCTGTCAGTTCCTCTTTTTATGAATGTGCAATTTAATGCTGCCTTTTTGTCTGGTTATTATTGCACAACTTAACAAGTGACCTCAAAAGGTATGCATGGAAGAGAAATGGCAAGAATGAAAGACACTATAACAGCAACGGCGGAAGAGACATTTGAAAGAAAAGAATGAGTAGGTCCAACGAAGATTGTGATGAATGGATTAGAGAAAAAATAAAAACCAACATAATGTGGATTAAATCATATACAGGGTGAATTTTTTTGAATGTTTAGCATTGGGATCTCAGAAACCACTGGAGATAGAAAAACGCTTAAATGGGGAAAGATGCGCAGTTTTACGAGTTTGATTTAAAACTGTTTTTGTTTCTCCGATAACTTTCATGACTTATTAGATATTCAAAGAAAACTAAATTTTACGATTTTCTTTAAACAGGCTTAGCATCATTAATAGTAATTTTAGAGAAAAAGTGTTCAGACAAAAGTTTTAGATAATGTGACCCCAAATAAAACTATGTAGCTAATATTTTTTTTTCGTTCACCATTATCGAGTTATGACACAAACTTGTGTTTTTTAAATGAAAAGCATAGTTGGTTTTGACATCATTAAAAAGCTTATTTTTGATTACAATAATATAAGGTTTGATATGGTTATTTTAAAAAATAAAGAGGATATAGACATTTTTATGGTTTTTATGGAAAACATTTGAATTTCGAACTGATAAAATACAAACCAAACGAAAACTTATTTTGAAATCTTATGTAGTAATAAAATGAAAACTATAAGAACTTTTATTAAGGGCACACAACATTATTAATGTTCAAAGATACCTCCATTATTATTAATACACAAATTGCATTTCTTCATTGCGCATACTTTACGCCTATCGATGTTATTAAAAGCAACTCAGACAGCTTCTCTTAAATCGTCGATTGTTTCATATGTTCTTTTGTATACTGTGTCCTTTAGTACACCCCATAAGAAAAAATCCAAAACTGATAAATCAGGGGATATAGCCGGCCATTCAATGGGTGCATTTCGTCCTATCCATTGATTAGGGAAGTTCAAATTTAAATAATTCTAACATTCAGTTGATTGTGCGGAGGCACTCCGCCATGTTGAAACCATTGCAGCATTGCTCGGGTTCTTAAATTTAAATTATCTAACATTTCCTCGAAATCTTGTTGTAAAAAATTAAGATAACGATTGCCAGTTAGTGATCCATCAAAAATAAAAGGAGGAACTTGATCCTATAACACCACACCAAACATGAAACCCAAATTTAATTTGTGGTCTCCTATGTTCAACGTGAAGTGGATTTGTTTGAGACCATATGTGCTCATTGTGCCTATTAAACATTCCACAATTTGTGAAACGAGATTCATCAGTCCATAATATTTTCATTGAAAAGTATGGATCGTTTTGACACTAATCTTTAGACCATTTACAAAAAGCTATTCATCTGATGTTATCACCTTCATGTAAAGTTTGTGATACTGATAATTTGTAGGGACGAAACTTATGCTTCTTCAACACTCTGACAATAGTGCGTTGAGAGGAGTCCATTTCTGTTGAAATTTGTCGGGTCGATGTAGATGGATTCTGAGCGACACATGCTAATATGTTTATTTCTCTATCTTCATCCATCCCTTTTTTTGATTTTGGTTTAACGAAGGAACCATAATCTGCTAAATTATCCCATAATCTCTTAAAAGTAGGTAGCGACGGCTGACGTCGATCAAAATAATTTTCAAAATAAACTTCAGCAGCTCTAGCAGAATTTTTCTGGCACTGAATGTAACATTCGAGCATATCACGCTTTTCTACGTTAGGAAATTCCATAGCCAATGCAAACTTATGATTAACGGCCGTTTTCACCGCTTATAGTTAAGTTACAATTAAATTAATTAATAAGTAATTGTCAATGTTTGACAATTAACTTGACTTAAAAGTAAAAATTAACAGCTCTCACTTCTGTGACTCAACGTGAAAGCAATGTTAGTATATTTATCTTGACTGCTCCAACGAACACTATTGTAACTCAGATTTTTCGTTTTTTGAATTACAAAACACAAAACATTTTTTTTTAAGTTTATATCTTATAAAGTGAACAATCATAGAAATGTCTATATCCTCTTTATTTTTTAAAATAACCATATCAAGCCTTATATCATTGTAATCAGCAAAAAATAAGCTTTTTAATGATGTCGAAACCAACTATGGTTTCCATTTAAAAAAACACAAGTTGGTGTCATAACTCGATAATGGTGAACAAAAAAAAAATATTAGCTACATAGTTTTATTTGGCGTAAAATTATCTAAAACTTTTGTCTGAACACTTTTTCTCTGAAATTATTATTAACGATGCTAAGCATGTTTAAAGAAAATCGTAAAATTTAGTTTTCTTTGAATATCTAATAAGCCATGAAAGTTATTGGAGAAACAAAAGCAGTTTTAAATTAAACTCGTAAAACTGCGCATCTTTCCCCTTTTAAGCGTTTTTCTATCTCCAGTAGTTTCTGTATATTGTGAAAACATCATTACAGAAAAATAACTACCCCCTACACTATATAAACAAAATCATTAAAAACCAGCTTCACATCTACTATAACCATAACACAACAACAAATTCACAATCGAATAAAAATAACCAAAAAAATATGTACCCATACCATACATCCCTAATTTAAGTGCGAGACTCAATAAAATACTATCGCCATACAAGATAAATACAGCTAACAAAAATTTCAATAACCTGGAAAAGCTATACACAAATCTTAAAGAGAACATTCCCATCTCAAAAAAGACCCACATCGTGTATAAAATACCTTGCAACAACTGTGATGGCGTATACATCGGACAGACATCCCAACACCTACAGGAACGTTTAAATGGGCACAAATATGCCACCAACAGCTTTAAAGAAACAAGTAAATAAAAAAAAACCATTCCTTTAATTAGAAGCAAACAACAATATTAGCTATCGAACATAACAGTAAATCAAGAAATATACTTGAAAGCCTAAAAATTAAAAAAACATAAAAAGGCAATAAACGACAGAGCCGACACACAAAATATATCTCAAATATATTTTCCAATAATATAAAATCTGTGCTACATGTGCGAGTAGATAAAACTTTCAACTAAAAAAGTAAAAAAACATACATACATACTTGGACATCGTGCCATTGCACTTCAGTAAACATTTTTCAAAGAGACACAAAGAAACCATTACTATTTAAAGGAATATAATTATGCAAAGCAATTGTTATGAATAATATCGATCAAACCAAACATATACATGTATTCAATGTTATTGTAAGTATTATCTATTAAATTTTTCTGTTGTTCGTCCTTTTTGAAATTTTTTTTTCGTCTTATTTTACAGTG
Organism: Amphimallon solstitiale; assembly: GCA_963170755.1. Lineage (NCBI taxonomy): Eukaryota > Metazoa > Arthropoda > Insecta > Coleoptera > Scarabaeidae > Amphimallon > Amphimallon solstitiale. The sequence continues at coordinate 36,413,639 of OY720675.1, forward strand.
TTATGATGTTCACCTTCAATATTAAAAGAAATGTAACTTATAAATTACCATATATCGTACATTATATTATCCAAAAACCATGATGTAAACGATTTTTAAAATGTAAGTACGTAATTTTAAATATTTAACAACCATAAAATTAGTCTTTTACAGTTTTAACTTTTATTCTAGATTTTTCCAGATAGAAAAAAAACAAGAAATAAAAAACGAAGCAGAGCTAGGTGATGGCCGAGAAAAAACAACTAGTACCTATTAAAATCTAAGAAGACGCCTGGCCCAAATAAAATTAATACTGATTTAGTGAAACACGGAGAAGAAGAATTGCAATCTAGATTGTTCGAGTTAATTAGACATATATGGAAATACGAAAAGATGCCCAAAGAATGCAAGCAGAGACGACTTGCACCAGTAGTAAGAAAAGGGAACCCGTGGGAGTGTAAGAATTATAGAGGAATTATGATGCTAAAAACAGCATTTCAAATATTTATAATGTTAATAAATTAACGTGTGACAGAATTTGCAGCAAAAATTAAATTGAAGACTGCCAACAGATGTTCAGAGTACATCGACGCAATACACATAATGAAACAGATGATATAATAATTCTTTTTGTAGACTTCAGGCAGGCATTCGGCAATATAAAAAGAGATTCCTTAATAAAGCTATAAAAGAAATGAAGGTATCTACCAAAATCATAAAGCTGCCTGAAATGACGATAGATCACACACAGACTGCTGTGAGCACAAGGGCAGACGAAACAGGCAAGCTAAGTATAAATAAAGGAATCAGACAAGTCAAGCAATAGAGAGTACAATCAAGGGAGTAGATACAAATGGTAACATCGGAAAGAGGTTGGCTCAGATAATAGCGTATGCGGACGATATAGCCATACTATTCAGAGATGAAAATAGTTTAAAAGAAGTAATCAAAAAAATAAGACAGTAAGCGCAGAGCAGAGGACTGTACATCAACGACGGGAAAAAAAATTATAACATGTAACATAGACACGGGGTATAATCATGAAAATAAAATAATTAACGAGAACAAATTTGAAGATGTAGAAATATCTAAATACTTGGGAAAAATAATAAAAAAGAAAAATGACAGAACCGGGAAAATTGTCAGCACAACACAGGCTGGAAACAAAGGATACTACATATTTCAGTATATATTAAACAACAAGATCACTGGATTCAAGACAAAAATGAAGCCATATAAAGCAGTCATAAGACCAGTAATAACCTACGCCGCAGAAACAATGATATTGACAAAAAGAGACGAGGAAAAACTAAGAATACTAGAAAGAAAAATCGCATGAACCAACAAGAGAAGGAAACGAGACCGCTACCAAGTGAGCCACAAAATCAAAAAACTTTTAAAGAAGAAGATCTAATAGGCCCACAAAATGGTGGATTTTGTCTCGAAAAGATGTACAGTCGAACATACATATTATTGCTAAATTACTGTTTTGATATTAAGGAATTCATCATGTTAAAAGGTTGCTTTTTTGAAGCCATGTTATTTTACCGTGAATTTTGTGTTGTATCTAGCGGGGGTTCGGGCATGTTTCAGGCATCATCACTGATTGTTTCTTTGTGAGGAAAGGATTGTGCTTGGAATCTATTACAGGAAGCTGTAAGTCACTAGTCTATTTTTTTTGCATCGAACTTGTACAATATTCTTTTTGTAAAATTGTCATTTAACGAGTGATCAACGATATCACTGAGCTAATTCTAATTCAGTAATATATTATCGTGCTTCTCCTGTTTACTTGTGGTCAGTTCATATTATAAATTTTAATAGTTTTCAATCTAGTAACTACTAGTAAATTCGCTTTACCCTATGCCCTATGTAGAATAATAGCAGTTTACTATGTTAGGCACACCTTCGGTGTGTTGTTTCTCTACTCTAATGGTAACAATAATTTAATTTTGACATTTGATTCTTATACCAATTTTTGACCTGCAAAGCGTATATTCTAATCAGAAGGCACCGCACGACTCTTAGTGATTGTCATGTTATATTCCTTTATATTTTAGGTTAAGAAGATTCATCACTTTTTTTGCTATATCCGATAATTATTGTGGCCTTTATTATTTATTTGTTTTTTGTTTTACATTTGTGGTGTAAACCAGTTTCCATAACTCTTGTTTTTGTTTTCTTGTATCTCCGTTAGATGTACAGTTCTTTGTTATATAGTTAATATTTTTGATCGTCATATACAAGCTGGGTGTAATAAATTGGGATTATGAATTTTTATACTTATATACAGGTGAGATTAGTCAATTGGGGTTTTGTAATGTAATTTTTTTTTTGCGATCCAAGCTGGAGTATGGCTCTTGTTCTTATGTTATTATTATGTTCCAAATTGGATCTCAATATACAGGCGATTGTCATTTAAGTTTGTTGGTTTCTTTTGAGTCGTACGAATCCTTTTCAGCTTTTTCGATCAGCTTTGTTTCTAGGAAGGGCATGGCGCTGAATTAACTTTTTTTAATACTCCCCACTATTTGGACTATATCATCCACGAGCATCTTCACAAAGTAACATTATTGCTGATCCTTTTGGCCTTTATAGCCTAGCCGACCCGATTCCGGTAAACTTTTGTTGACCCTGCCATCAGGGATAATAATTTTACTTTTACTAACGAATTTAGACTACTACCAACTGGAAAGATAAAAGAAATATTGACATGCCTGAAGATCCGCAGACTAAACTCAAAAAAGGAAAAGTTATACGGCAAAGCTCCAGTCAATTTCGCTCACCAATTGTGTGCATGCTCAAATTTTCTTGGCAAAAGTTTGAAGTTATGTAAGAAAGTGGGTATATACCTAACGACATTTATTCGTCAATTAACATCTTCATTTAAAATTTAAAAAAAGTTGATACGACGCTAACTAATATTGATTTATGCAAATATTTTACAAAGCACTTGATCTCGAATTACAACAACATGTAAAATTTGAATTGATTCTGTTAATTAGTTCATTATATACTAATAAGCCATCCATCTGGGAAATTCTGGTATAGCATTTCATTTTAAAAAGAAAAGGTAGCAGTTGTATAGAAGTAAACAGAAAACCCTCTTTTTTGTGAATAAGCAATTTAATTTAAAGAAATACACATGCCACGTCTCCTAAGATTCGATTCTTCTGGTTCATGCGTAATGCTACATACAGCGTGTCCCAGGATTGATGTTACAAGAGGTGTGCGTAACTAAAAATACTTGAATTTTAATTTGATCTTATGTAAGTAAGCCCTGCTTGGTTTGAAACTTATTTTTAGTATAGTTTCGAGTTTGGGAAATAACGTATACCTTGACAGTTGAGCAAGATCTATTTCCGTTTTAGGTAAAGTACCTTTCTCGTTCACAGTATGCTAAAATATTACTAAGAAAAGTTGTTCAGAATGACAAACTATGGCTCTATACAACTTTCAGGAAGATCAACTTTGATTAAATCGTTATTTATTTTAATTTAATTGTACAAAATGTAATAATAATATTGCACTACAATCAATCATTTACTCAACATAACTGCCACCTTTTTGCTGTACACCATTATATACTATGCCTGAATTAAACGTGTTGTAAATACTTTTTCTGTCGTTCAATATTCTACGAATAAAAGTTTTTTATAAAATAATTTTTTAGATTCAACAAACGTATTTTTATAAAAAAACTATTATTCGAAGAAGAAAGTATTTACAACACGTTTGATTCAGGCATCGTATAGAACGGTGTACAGTAAAAGGTGGCAATTATGTTGAATAAATGATTAATTGTAGAGCAATACTATTATTACATTTTGTACACTTAATTTGTGAGTAAATATAATTTTATTTTGTTGAATCTAAAAAATAACGATTTAATTATTAATAGGTAGATCTTCCTGGAATTTTGTATAGGGCCATAGTTTGTCATTCTGAACAATTTTTCTTAGTAATATTTTAGAAGACTGTGAACGAGATAGGTACTTTATCTGAAACGGAAATAGATCTTGCTCAAATGTTAAGGCCTACGTGATTTCACAAACTCGAAACTATACTAAAAATAAGTTTCAAACCAATCAGGTCTTACTTACAAAAGATCAAATTGAGATTCAAAGATTTTTCGTTCAGCACACCTCTTTTAACATCAATCCTGGGGCACGCTGTATAACATATAACTTATACATTCTAGAGCATTAATTGCACAAATAAATAATAATAATTGCTAAATTTCCTTTGTCCTGTTGATCTTTTGTAAACAGTGAGTAACTATGTGTTTTATCTACTGTTTGTATACTTCACGGATCGAAATTAACTAACATTAAATCAAAATTATTTAGATTAAAAAAGCTTTTACTGATGTCATCGTGTTAGATATGTATGTAGTACATACATGTACGCAAGGATGAAATGTGCAGAACTATAATTGCTCGAGAACATAAATCATTCCGGCGTTATTACAATTCCGACAAGCTGTTAAAGAGTAAATTTCGGGTCTGTTAACCAGAAACCGTCCCTGAATTTATATACTGCATTTTAGCTACAGAAGACATTCCCTGTAATTTACGATTACGCTTATGCCGCTCTAAATGTTAAAAGCTGCGGTACTGAAGTTGAACACTGGCTTCGCCCGCACGAGAGACACCTTTACACTTTTATCGTCAGAGAAGAACGGGCGGCATTCAAATGCAAAAACGGCCCCGTTTTTATATTCCGTCGACGTATGGCCAACGAACCGCGGTAAAGATCTCACCCTCATCTGCAGCCACGACCACAAACAATAAATAATAATTGGGAACAGAAAAAGAAGAAGGGAAATCCCCCTCTAAATATTATCGCATTTTACGTTTCCTTTATCTTTTTTATGTATTCTTTTGAGTTTTATAGTGAATAAGATATTCAAATATATAAACTATGGAGGCCAACGAAATTCAAAATAGGTTTTATATATCATTTTACAAAAATAATATATTAGACTCGATATAAAAAAAAATAGAAGATTTTTAATGCAAGATATTTTTGTTGATTTTAAATTTGGAGAAAACCTTTCAACGTCAACTTATGAAGAATTTAGTAATCTACCCCGCGGAATAATCAAATTTAGAAGAAAATGATCTGATTAAAGAAAATTAATTAATATGTCAAAATATTAAAAACAAGTTTTCTCAAAAACCCTTTGTAGCAGATTTGTTTGCTTTAGTTCACGTTATAAATTGAATAAAAACCTACCCCGCTCTGCACTTATATTTCGTTCAACTATCCTTTACTTTATTTTAAATCAATATAAAATAAATTAAAATTAGGCAACCCACATTACAATGAATTGTTAATGTGTAAATATATATACCGTAAGCGTCAAATTTTAATTTCGGTTTGCACTTCTATCATATGCAGAAGATGATCTTATACATATGCAGCGATGCCTGCTTGCTAACAGTGGAGGGAGAGCAACGGAGTGGCGGGGGACCCCCCACGCCTTACAAATGTCCAGTGTGGCAGCCTCGCTTATGTCTATCTTTAGTTTAATTCGTCGCGCTCTTTTCCACTTACTACTTTCCTATCAGAAATTAAAATATGACGACCTCGGTATATTATTATACAGGGTTATGATAAAGTAACGCACAAAATTCATAAAACGCCCAATGTTCATTTTTGAAAAAAATGCAAAAACACGTCAAACAGTTTATTTTATTCCGCGTCTTTTAACATAAGTCAAAAAAATAAAACGTCAAATTTGTAAAAGTTATGATGTCATCAATATTTTTTTTAAATATGAAGCTTTGTTTCTTTTTACTTTATTTGATAAAGCTTGTTTTTCTGCATTATAAAGAAATAATTGAAGTAGGGGTCACATAAGAAAAAACCAGACAATTTAGAAGACTTAATGGAACGAATTAGACATGAAATGACTCGTATAACTCCGCAGATGATCGAAGACTCTGTAAATTAGGTCTACCATCGTCTTGGCCTATGTCAGATAGTGAACGGGACACAGTTTGAACAATTCCTGTAAGAAATCGTTTAATGGACTGTTTAGTTAATTTAAATGTTATTACTATAATAAACTTTATTTTGTTTTTTATTAATTCTCTCAGTTTTTTCTTATGTGACCCCTACTTCAATTATTTCTTTATAATGCAGAAAAACAAGCTTTATCAAATAAAGTAAAAAAAAAAAAAGCTTCATATTTAAAAAAAATATTGATGACGTCATAACTTTGACAAATTTGACATTTTATTTTTTTGACTTATGTTGAAAGACGCGGAATAAAATAAACTGTTTGCCGTGTTTTTGCATTTTTTTCAAAAATGAACATTGTATGTTTTATGAATTTTGTGCGTTACTTTATCATAACCCTGTGTATTCCCTATGTGTAATAAGTACTCGGACATCCTTGGCTTATTAAATTATGTGCTATGCATCCAATATTACATTTTCGATCCACTATATAGGACCCTTAAGATAAATTGCGATGAATTAATACTAAGGCAAAGCTCTTGTAAATAACTCCAATGCATATATGCATTTATAAGAATAATAAATAATAATAAAATTAAATTGTCATGTAAAATTTCGTTTTATTAGGTGCTTTCGTTCGTACCCGTGATTCATAATCACACGATCAGGTTAGACAACGCACGTGTTCGATTGCAATGATCACTTTCCCCCCACTTGTGAAACAAGTAATCACGATTAGCAAACACCTTACCCCGCTGAATCAGACAATTTTTGTGTTCACTGTGATTATGATTAGTTTAGATAACAGCAACATAACCTTTAAAAAAGGCGTATAGTGGCATCTGGTCTTGTGGTCGCATCCGTGGAAGAGATGAAAGAAGTTTGCAAGGTGGAAGTAGTGATAATTCACATTTTAAGAATGTTCAACTTTCTAATTTAAGCTTTGCGCATTTGGCGCCATCTATGCATCCAACTTTTGCATGTTTGTTTGTAGTGAACACGATCCGGGTATGATTACTCGATCATATGTTCATGTTCATTAATACGTGATCACTATGATTAATACGAACGAAAGCAGCAATTGTAAGCATGTAAAGGCTGTTTTTTTATAGAGGTATAGAACTTGAAATGGAATAAAACAAAGATGAATTTTTTAAATTGACATGAAATTTACTTTATTCGAAAGATAATCTTTTGGCATTATAATTTAAATATAACTTCTGGCATATGACCGCCACGGCTGGCTCAGACGTAGTCTAATCTGGAGGTCCAATTTTCGATGACTTTTTCAACATTTGTGGCCGTATATCGGCAATAACGCGGCGAATATTGTCCTCCAAGTGGTCAATCGTTTCGGGCTTATCGGCGTAGACTAGCGACTTCACATATCCCCACAGAAAATAGTCTAGCGGCGTCAATTCGCACGATCTTGGAAGCCAATTCACGGGTCCAAAACGTGAAACTATGTTTTTACCAAACGTTTCCCTCAATAAATCAATTGTGGCACGAGCTGTGTGACATGTTGCGCCGTCTTGTTGAAACCATAGCTCCTGCACATCATAGTTGTTCAATTGATGAACGTAAAAGTCATTAATCATGGGTATATAGCGGTCACCATTGACTGTAAAGTTCTGACCAGCATCGTTTTTAAAGAAATACGGACCAATGATTCCACCAGCCCATAAAGCACACCAAACAGTCAGTTTTTCTGGCCCATTCACCGAATCTACGCCTTGCTAGGTGATCGTATGGCTTCAATTCTTGCACGAGTTGGATTTTGTAAGCACGCAAACCAAGATCTTTCCGCAAAATCTTCCATAAAGTGGATGGACACATATCCAATTCCTGTGCACGATCGATGGCGGATAGACTGATTCGGGTCTTCCTCTACGCTACGCTCTAGAGCAGCAATGACTTCTTCTGTACGCACTGTACGATGTCTCTGTGGATGCGTATTATCACTTAGAGTAAACGTGGTGCGAAAACGTTCCACAGTTAATCGAATTAACTGCTCTGTTGGGCGATTATGTTGACCGTAAACGGGACGTAGTGCGCGATACGTATTACGAACAGAACCATGATTGTCAAAATAAATTTGCACAATTTGGAAGCGTTGTTCAGGCGTCAGTCTATTCATGTTGAAATGCCGAACAAAATTAAACATAAATCACTTGACAGCTGACAAAATGGCCGCCGGTTAAAAAAGTGTTGCCAACTTAAAGTTCAATACCTCTATAAAAAAACACCCGTTATAAGTACCTATATATATATATTCTTAATAAAATTTAATGACAACACTTTTCAATTTGCAAGACAAGAAGAAATTCAATCAATAACCTGTCAATTTATGAAAACAATAATGCAAGTATTGGAAGATAAAATTTTCTTTCTTAGAAATGTCCACAAGGGAATTAAAGCGTAAGCATTTTTTACTTAATCACTTATTTCCAAATTTCTTTCGTATGGTTTGCATTAAAATTTGTTTTAAGTTTTTAAGCTTGTCAACACTATTTCATTGTGCTTACACTTTTTATTACTTTTCCTCACCGTTGGTAAACATAATATTATTGGAATTAAGACACTTTAATATTATACATATTTATTCGGAAGTAGCTAACGGAGGACTATTCCGGGTAGATCCGGTAGCAGTTTATACGATGTAACAAGTTTACCCATTGACGAATAAAAGGTGTAGATGATTTAGAAGATTTTGTTTGATATTTTACTAGTCTAGCAGTATTTTTGGTTAGTGATCTACAAAACAACGAAATTTATAATAAGGGAGCAGTATTCTACATCGGAAGTGGACAACCTGTAATTGAAACTGTGGTTAAGCAGATTTTCAGTCCCCTGGCAAGTTTTCTATAGGATCACAATGAGAGGACTTTTCATACAAAAGAAGTATATATATGATTGGATTGCCAAGTATTCCATGATTTATTTTACTTTCATTTTTCATTTCGGAGAAAATACTATAAATGATGTATTTCTATAGTAACATCAAATAAAAGAAAAATTAATTAGATACATTAATTTATAGCATTATATTCCTTGATTTACATACAGTAATTTGAAATAAAATTCCAGTAAAACAAAACGTATATACGGGGGTTTTTATTTATCACTGAACATAGCACATGATAACACATATTGCAGTGATCTTGAATAAATAATAAATATGTAAATAAATGGTTTTTAGATCACTTGCAATTTTATGTCTAGTTAAGTAAGATTTTCTTTTTGTGTGCGTTCATATTATATACATAAGTGCTTAATAAAGGTAAGAATCTTTCTTTATTTATATTTATTCATATTTATATTTATATGTATATTGGCATTTATTAATTTAAGCTAACAAATTCCTTATAAATAATAATAAGTTAGGTAATGTAAACGTGATCTGTATAAATTAAAGTGACAAAATAAATAAATTTTACATAAGTAAGCAATCAATAGGAACAACTTGGAGTACATGTAATTGGTAACCAGGTTATATAGGGAATGGAATTTGTTGTAGACCGGAAAAAGAGATGGATGTATTCCCGGATATGAGGGATTCGCCTGACTTCTGTGCCTCGGTGCGTCGAGCTTTTTCTATCTTAGGCCGGGATAGTTTGACGCTCGGGGTACCCAGTCGCAAGGCTCGACGGAGGCAGCGGGTCATGTTGTTAGATGGATCCGTCGTTCGCGTGTCAAGCGAGACCGCTTGCAGGATGGCTGCGGATGGCATGATCCGGCCTGTGAAGCAACGTTAAGGGGCCTCCGTCGAGGCCGAAGAAAGGAGCGGAATAAATAATTATGAGTTTAAGTAATGCTTCACTTAATTTCACCTTGTACTCTATGGATGTCTATGTCTGTACTCGTGTATATGTGTGTTTCTTGATTGTCCTCGTATAATCTGCATGATGATTAAATAACTGATACAGCATTTATACTTTAGTTTAAGATGTCAATCACCAGGAACAATAAGCTGGGTGAACGCATATGATAATCCACCTGTCAACAATACATCATCGTTAGAAATTGAAAAGGTAAAAGGGGTTCATGATAAATTCAACCAACGTATACCGACGATCATGAATGTTTTCCCTTTATTTCCGAATGTGCGCAAAACAAAGAAAATACGAATAAAACTTCCCAACAATACGAAGAGATGGTTCAAGAATGAAGTAAACAACAATCAAGAAATTTACGAAATAATAAGAATGTGGCAATGAACTTTAAGTTGTATTTAAAAGTTGTAAATAATGTTATTCACTTACCAAGTCAATGTTTGATAGATAGCATCCTGTGCATTATATCTGTATTTCACTATTGCTCACATTAATATCAATTTTAACTTTTTACAAAGTAATAAACGCAGACATGTCACTTCAGGATTTATTTAAATTAATTTGTATTTAAATAAAACAATAAAAGAATCTTAGTAAAATTTTTATAAAGTCATAATATTAAATTACGCATTAAATGTTACGTTTTCAATAACGAAAAAGGTATCTCCCGCACAAAGAATACTGGCACTGGCAAAGATCGACCGTGTGGCCGGTGAAAAACGATATTATTCGCCAGATACATGGATGAGTCATAGACAAATTTATATTCACATGTTTGTTTACCTTTTTCAAGGATTGTTAGTGCGCTGTTTTCCCAAGTGACCGATAAGAGCAGCACCGTCGATATACAATTTTGGAGGTGGAATCGTACAAACCGAGAATTGCCGTACGTTTTTATAAAGAAAATTAGGCATAAAAGGATGGACGGATCAAATTTCCGGGAGAGCTTGGTGCAAACCGCTATCTTTAAATAGTCCTAAAGTAGGATAAACCACTTCCTCCTCTTTTAAAAAGGATTACTCTTAAATCCGGACTTAGAATAATTTTTGAGATTTTCGGCACTTATAAAATTTTAACAAGATTCAACACTTGTAATATTTTTATTTTAACATGCAACGTGTATTACATTGAGATTTCTAGTAATACTTGAATAATTATTTATGTATGAGATAATTTTTTTTATTATGAATTCGGACTTTGAATTTATTTAATTTCATTTTTATTTCCTTTTTCTAGAGTGTTTTGTTTTGCATGTAGGGGTACTATGCCATACATTATGACAAAACTTTCTAGTAATTGTAATGACTACTTTGGATAGCATAATCATTTTATTTTCGTATAATTTAATTTTCTTTTAAATTTATTTATCCTACAAAAGGGATTTGAAATTAATAATTTTGTTTTATGTGTATATAGGATATATATAAGTGAAGAAGTTTCAAAATGTTATCATGGATGAGTTTGAAACCATGTACGAAGAGTTAAGGTGATTAGATAATATTTGTTATAAATGTGTGTATAGTGGTGTACCAAATTCTTTGTTTGTAGTGGTGTTTTGTATTGGAATTTCACGAGAAGGTAAAGTTTATTTTAAATGTATATATTATTTCTTTTATATGTGTATCAAGTATATATTTTGTTGTATTTGGGTGTTCAATGTTAACGTGTTGAATAATACATCAGGAATGTGTGAAATGAATTATGTCGTTATTTAATTCATAGCATGGAGTCCTGGTGAATTTGAAAGACACGAATTGGTCTTGGTGGTACTGCGTTTGGGAGCGAGAAAAGGCACCAGGCAGAACTAATCAGGGCTGAGTTAATCCATTGAATACGCAAAGACATTATTTTGTTTCATTCTATTTATATAAAATTTATTTATATATATATATATATATATATATATATATTCCTTAAGGAGTGAGCACATTGTGATGTATGTTCGGGTTGTGTCCGACGAGTTGAAAAGACATACTCGTAGGGTGGAACTTTGGGATACTCATCTGTGTGAATCTGCTATCTGATGGTACTGTGTTGGGAGCGAGAAAAGGCGCCGGACAGGACTAATTAGGGCAGAGCCATATCCTTAATGTTTATATTTTGTTCGCAAATAGTAGATCGCGTAAATTTTTGGTTATTTATGTTCCAGTACAATTCATCATGTGTAATTTATTTTATTTTTGATTGTTTACATGTATCTATGACAAATATAATTCATAATAATCACGTTCACATTTTTCTTTAGACATAAGCTTTTCACGATATTATGACTTCATTTATTTTATTTCTTATAATATTTTATTGATTATGAGGTATCAATTTGAATGATGATTGAATTATTGATTCTTTGCATGTAAATATTTGTATATTAAAATTTTTTTTGAATTCGTTTAAAATTATTTTTAATAAATTAGATGTTAAGATTTATTTTGCATTTTATTTCCTTTACCTGACCTGGAGATAATTAAAGAGCAGGAGAATCTACTTATATTTTCTGCCCCTGAGAGAATTATTTATTTTAAACTGAGCTAGTTGTATGTAAAAGTTTTGCTTAACCTACTTTTCAGCAGAAAATTCATCATATCTTAGTCTAGCATAAGGCCTAGCACTAGGATGCGTGCTTGACTCTCATTTACACATTGATTAAATAAATTAAATTTATTTCATTTATATATAAATTTGTAAGAGTCACAACAATATGTTCAATTTTAAAATAAACGCGTCAATGCATTGAACGTTATGTAACTAACATCGCTCGATTATGTGTTTCTACAAATGTCAAAATCAGTGTCAGTAATGTGCATAACAGCAATGACAATTTATGCCTTATAGTGGTGACACTCCCAATTATCCCAATGTTAATTGCATAATGTTCCCATGCATTGACACCTGTATTTTAAAACTGAAAATAGATGTTTTCATGTGCTATGTTCAGTGATAAAAAAAACTCACGTTATATTAATTAATAAAGAAAATATCACGAATACATAATAAAAGTAGGAGGAAGAATTTTAGGTTATTCCGCTATAGTGCAACCGTAGACATGTGTTTCAGACTTGGTGTAGCCAAGGAATAGGGTGGGATATCCTTGGAGATAGAAACGAAAGGAAGACCATCAGGATATTTCGTATGCAAATTTGTAAAAAATAGATCCTTTTCCATATCATTCTATGCTTTGTCTAATTTTTACATGAATCATTATTTTACACCACGCATTATATACATAGCATCTCATTATCTGTCTTACATTATACAATAGAACAACATCTAATATTATAGTCCAAATCAATTGATTTTCCGCTTTATTCATACATAAGTAATTCCGATATCGTCAATAGAAAGTTCGGTTGTCAACATGACATTGAAAGGACGGTTGCTGTCAGCTACAAAAAAATACCTTAAAGGCGCGAAGTAATAGAAGATTAATCATGTTATTTGGTAGAACATTAATTATTTGTGTTATCTAAAACACATGGAAAATAAAGTGTTACTCAACAAATCCATTTTCTTATGTATTTAGGTAAACCGAACTTTCTTTTGATCATAGCGGACTTTCTTTTGAATAATAGAATTTTCATTTGGAGATAAGAAATGTCATGTTGACAACCGAACTTTCTATTGACGATATCGGAATTACTTATGAACACAGCGGAAAATCAACTGATTTGGACTGTACTAATTTATTACTTGTCAAATCTAACTAATTTGAAACTGTCACTGTCAATAAAGAACTTATACCATTGTAATTTGACTGGACTAAACCCGGTAAGAAAAGTCCAGAGTACTGGAATAATTTTATAATCAAATTCGGTCCCTGCTACGTAAGAGTACTGACTGCGACTGCTACAAATCGAAATTGCTTTTGTAATTGTTACAGCTTTTCTTTTCATGAATAGGTTTCATTTTAGTGAATATGAAAGAAATACATGTTGTTTGATCCCCAACTGATCCTATTATATCCAGAAAATATTCAACGCAGAGAATAAAAAAACTTTAATGTGAAGACGATAAATATGGAACGTAGAGAAACAAAAGAAGTCGCAATGCATACATACATACATAAATCAGCATATCGATGGCGTGCTAGGCGACGTGAATTACGAAAGCATTGTGCTTCCAATATGTATGGGATCGTGTACTTTGATTCGAAATAAACAATAAATAATGATCGCGGAAAATGTGGAAATCCCCTGGAGATTTGCGTCGAGCGCGTCTAGTTGTCCCCTTTTAAAATTCGTTGGGGTCGTGCTGATGATTTATTTGCACTGTGAGATCAAAGGTGCTACAGTATTCGTGCGAAATTTACATTAATGGCGGATTTAAGGTACGTACGAGAACGGTGCTCGGCGTTTTTGTTGCCCTCCGTTTGATCGCTAGACCAAATACGGAACAATAAAAGGAGTCGCAAGAGACGCTGTCGGGCATAAGTGGAACGAACGCCTGCCAGGTAAAATAGATCCAATTTCGAGAGACTTGTTTTCGTGCCGGAAACGGATGAGAGAACCAGTGCAGTTCAATTAGTTTCTAAAGAATTAATTTCGATAACGGCATCACAAACTTGTTCAATTAACTGAACAAGAGTTAATTATAATCGCCGATTATTAATTCGTCCTATAAACAGTGGCGGCCCGTGATTTTTTTGCCGGGAGGGCACCAGGGGGGGGGGAGTCTGAGTTTTTAATATCAAAAACTAAATACAGACAAAAAATAAACTCAATATGTTATTTAATTAACTTATTTGAAAATAAAATCCATTCGCCGTTCCTTACGACCAGCAAAATGATTAACAACTAATTCATTGAAGTTCGGTGTTGATGTCAGTAATTGTTTTTTAATGGAACACATTGCTAAGGCACATAGTCTGCTTTCCTGCATCGTATTTCTAGAAAACGTTTTTATTCTCTTCAAAGTATAAAAACACCGTTCACTTTCAGCTGTTGTCATCGATATGGTGCAAATCATTTTCAATAGCTTCACAGATTCGGCAAATATAGTTGTTAAATTATTTTCATAGAAACATTGCAGTAATGTTAGAGCAGATGAAGCTGTTCAAAAATCTGGTCTATTATACAAAACTACCAATTCATGCTTAAAAGCAATTGCTTCCAAATTAAAAGTCTTTCCGGCCATCTGGAATTTCGGGGAAAGAATTTTGATGTTAAAAATAAGTGTGGTTGATAAAGAAGAGCTATAGATAGAAGTTGTAAAATGGGTAAAATTGTTATTCGTGGTGACCCTATTTTGAATTCAGAATGTCTCATTACTTATTTGGTATTTGTGTTCGCTTCTGAACATATCGGGTGACACCCTATAGTTGATTATCATCTAAGTTATCGCCATTGGTAGATTTCTAATTTATATTAGTACTTTCTTAATTAGTTGTGCTATTGCTCAGTTTTTGCTTCTAAAGTTGTTTCAGTAATTTTTTAAGTATTGTACGTTCTTTAGTCTTTAATGCTTTTGTGTTCATTATTTTTAATTCATCTTGTCATCCCTTTTCGTGCGCCAGGACTTCACCTCACTGGTGCCTCTAGTCGGTCAATGTTTACGTTCCACTTTGCCTTAAATTACGGTTGCAAGATACCGATTCCACGTGCTGATTGCTGTTCGACTACTCGCATATTTGGTATATTAATAAAAATAAATTATTTATTAATCTCAACAAATGAGCAATAATATTGCAAAAAATATAACAAAGTAATTAGGATGTTAAACGGATTGGAATCAAATTGATGAATCCAATGAAATTACAAGGAGTTCGTTGTTTCTCCCAATCCGAAAACACCATAAATTATGCATAATTAAACACAAACAGTAAATAACAATTTCCAACTAATTCAGCCAAAATGAACAACATAATTAATAAATATCTGTAAATCATGAATAGACATGGTGCAACTGCTGCCCCACTAATTATTAAGGGCAAATTATGTAGGTTTACGAAAAAGATAAATAGGCACCTTATTTAAAATCAAACGATCTCAAATCAATCTCATATCAAGCCATTTGGCATGTTGAAGAATTTAAGACATATACTCTCTACGTCCCTCACCATATATAAACCTAACGCAAGCATTTTGGCCCTTCTGAATGTAGTATATGGAGTCAATGCAAGGTACATATATACCAGCACAGTAGTTAAAATGGGACAAAACTAAACCGTCACAAAGTTGTTTGCACCACTAGGAATTGATTCGTTGCTTTCTTATAAATCCTTCAACCTGCCAAAATATTACAGGCCCTAGAATGAGTCTACGACATCTCAAATCTGCATCAACAGTAAGACAAGAGTTTTAACAAACTCTGCTACAGTTAATGGTAGCCGTCCAGGAGGAAATTTATTTTATCAGGAGCTTCTACTGGAGCATTTTACAAGGATCGTATAATAAGTAAAGATGTTTCAATTTTCCCTAACTTGCAGAGATCAGTGTACTTGCATATACTTCTTTTTTTTAAGTTAATAGTGGCAATTTACAGATTTATTAAGAAGCTAAAACTATTTAAATCTTAATATAGAACAATTTTAAAGTTGTTTTAACCATTCATTCTTTGTCCATACTTTTAAAAAGGAATTAAATACAAACATGTTTGTAAATATTACTTTCGTATTAAGAAGTTGTTTTATTACTTCACAAGCAATAAATACTACTTAGAACGTACTAAATATTGATTGTGCTCCTTCTACAAATTATATAATAAAATCATATTACAAATAGATTTTAATAAATTTATTGTCGTGGACACGTCACTAGAATTGTAAAGATTCCGCCGCCACATGTAGCCACAGCTTGTGGTTTTATCAGCATCAGTAGCAGCGACGTTTCTGAAAATCGGATTGGAGTGAAACGTTTGGGTAACTGAGAAAAGTATGATAAAGCCAAAGAAGAATTTAGTTCAAGAAAAAAATTAATAAACATTAATTAACATAAAACGTTTTATTATTATTTTCTTGTTTTACGAAGCGAGTTTGAACCAGCGAAGGACTTGGAAGGAGATTATTTAAAAAACATTCCGATATTACACGAAAAACAACATTAGTAAATTAAGGTAAATAATTTTTTTTGTATTCCCATTGCCGAAACCTGTAAAATGACTGGGAGAAATATATGCTTTTATAATGAATTATTGTGTTGAATATACCTAAACATGAATTTTATAACTTCAACTAAATTATTTTTTGATGACGTAATACATTCCATAATGTTGTTAAGTAAGCTAAAAGCCAAGCATGATATATGATTATAGTATTAGTTTTTAATAATATGTAAGATTTCTGATATTGCTAGTTTTATAATTGTTTCTATGTATATACAGCTTTTCTATCTTGGAGAGAGAAGCAATAAACGATAACTATACTATAGCTTTTATGATTCTGTCATAGGTGTAACCAAGGGGGTGGACAGAATCATAAAAGCTATAGCGATGCCCATGTTGTTATAACCGCACTTGATAAAATAGCATAACAAAGTCGTTGAGGAAATGTAAATGTAACAAAATCGTGTTAGAAGAAATATGAAAAACAGGCAGCAAAAATAAACAATTTATCATAAATTATTCCTTTAAAAGAATTCAATACTACGAATGAAGTAATAAGCCAATTTAATATATGAATAGTTATTTACGTATCAAGGGAGTAAAGTAATATTATACAATCGAGGCATGGATATTACGCCCGACGCCAAGCCAAGAGCGTAACCATGACAGCCGCGGACAACAAATTTCGAAGCCAGTACGGCCTTGATCAACATCTGCAATCTGGAATAGTACGGTATCATTAACTTGAACGGAAGGAAACTTCGTTTTTGGTGTTTGCATCATTTACGTTGCGTGTACTTCTAGATTCTCTCTTGCGGTTGCCCTTTTCGTAGAAATTGCCTCTTGTTGTTCATGCAACTTTGCACGCAGAGAAGAGTCACATATGTCTTCATAACCATCGCTGTCATTTCTTTCAACAGCAGCGTTGCCCACGTGAGAATGGCCTTGATCCCCTTCAGCTTCATTAGTTCATTCCTCCATTAAATCTTCATTTCCAAAATTGTTGCTGTTAAACTTTTTTCTGTTTTAGTGTTTGCAATTTTCTCACGATGAAGAGTAACTCGTGTTTTTGCAAATTGATCAAAATGTAGACTTTCCGACCACTTTTTTGTACCGTAATCATCCATCCAAGCAGTTAATATTTTTTGTATATCTGGGTTGGCTCTTTCCACAATGTTTTGTGTTTGGTGGCAACGGTTTACTACTTTTCTCTTTAGCAGCAATCACTTAATTTAATTTTTTTAAATACTTATCTTGGTTAAAATAGAAACAATTGTTCTGCCGTTTATTTTTGACGAACGTGTAAACTCTTCAAGAAATTATTCACGGTTTACTGCAGTAACCATTATAATATGGAACTAGATACTTGAATGACAACACCCATATAGTGAATTCTGTGGTAGCCTGTTGAAACGGAAAACAGCTGATTTGGTGGACACCACGCATACTCATATTTTTTCAGTTACTAATTGAATAAAATTCACCACTACCGATCGGTGTATGTTGAAATACACCAGTGAATGTTAGAATACAAAGAATGTTTTGGTCTCTCGCCGACGTATTTATTTATGTCGACATTCACCGGTGAATCATGACATTCACCACTTTCGGTTCTTCAAAGTAACATATTTAGTTTGGTTCCTACTATGCCTAGTATTTGCACGAATCTGTGTCATTGATGCCCACTTCGCCCATGTCTATATTTTCAGCATCGTTGTTAACAACGAGAGAAAAAAACTTGAATCATATATAATAAAGTAATAATATGAAAAACGTCATAAACAAAAAGTTATTCTTTCATTAATTAAGTAAGACACTTGTGATCCACTATGATGTTATCAATACCTGAAACGATAGAAATCTTCCCTCACTTTTCGACAATGTTCTTTATGAAGAATGATTCTATATCGCTACTTTCGTCAAAATCTGCTCATAACGTACTGAGATTGACCACTTCTCAATGGTTGCACTACAGCGAAAATTTGTTATTTATATATTTGATGAGATTTTGTTTAAAATACATCACCTCTCTATAATAATAATATTTATTAATCCTTATAACCTGATAATGGCCAATAAGTAGCATTTTAAAAAACAATCCACTATACAGGAACTTGAATAATACAATATAGCAGGATGTTCTAGAACAGCAAATTTAAAGCATAATCTGAAATTAACCGATAGAGTCCTATTATATTGCAATTCGTAATTTTTTGTGCTTTTCTCTTGCCATCAACAGTTTTAATTTTTAATTCAGTACACTTTTGTAAGTACCCTTAAAAGAACGCAAATCATTCATTAAAAATGCAGAACTAACACTCAGTATACAGCGTGTCTCAGAAATAAAAAGACGGAGTAGCAGGTACAGTGGCGGCTCGGGGCGTGAGCAACCACACAGACAAGACCGACTCGCCCATTATCGGCGATGTACTCCCAGATGTCGAGTTTATCACCGACAACAAACGAACCAGTCCCGTCCACGTAACTGCACCGCCAAAACGCGCTCACCAGCCGACACTGAGCAGGTATATAAAGTCCAAACAGAAACAGGCCCAAATATACCACAATAACGAAGAAATTAAAAATTTAATTTTCTATGTTGTTTTTTAGATAAAAAAATTACATTACGGACCTGGTACAGAATGTATGTTTATAAATACACGTAAGAATGCTCATTTGTAAATAGAAACGAACACGCATTCATAGAAAAATACGCTTTTATTTGTATAAAACGGGAAAAAACGTTAAATCGTACTCATTCATATAAAACATATTTTTTGCCCGATGTGTCTAGATAACGTAGTTGTTGACCCAGATGGGCGACCTACTTTATTGCAGACATTAAAAGATTGTTTTTATTTTTAAAATAGGAAGGTTGTTGCTCTTTAATGTGTTTGTAATCGGAAACAGCTGATTATTATTATTTTAGAATATTCAATAATTCGTAGTTTTTCTAGCCTTTATTACAGTAAATATCAAGAATGTAATTATTTTTTTCTAGCAGGTGTAAAATTAAAGTAATTAATGGTTTGATATTTATTATGAAGTATCTATTCCTCCTCATTTTTTTAAACACAAGTAATAAGTCGTCCAGGGTTGGCGTAAGGCCAATTGAATTATTTATTAATTTTTTTCTGCCGTCTGCGCACGAATAAAGACTTGATATTTTGAGGGTACGTTTTTACACAATCTATCCTCCGATTTTTGCTACTCCGTCTTTTTATTTCTGGGACACCCTGTATAATTATTCTTTTATTAGATAATAATAAAAATTATAATAATTTTTATTGCCCAACAACAAGCATTTACATGTTAAGTCTACAACGTTTTCTTGTTAAATATTTTTATGAAAAGGATGACTTTGTCGCTCTCAACGTGTAAATAAGACCAAGAGATTACTAGACAGATACGAAGAATAACAAAGACAACAGAAACACCATTACCGAATAAAGGCGCAAGCTGAACCAAACCAACTGGATGAGATAAACGTAGATGCTCCAGCCTTAGGACTAAATGCTTCTGGAGGGACTCTAACCACACACCTACTGAATAGACGTATTGATAAATATTTATAAGGTATTGAACTTAAATGCTATGGAATCGATTCTCACTATTATAGCGTATTTAAGTTAAACGATTATGGCTTTGCAGAATGTGATAAACAACTTTGCCTTCTAAGAATTTTATGTGCTTTTCTGGGGGACGCTGTTTTAAATTTATGTATATTACTTGTTTTTTCTTTAAAATTTTAAATCGAACGGTATATTTCTAATATCGTAATATTGAAGCAAATAAAAAACTGAAGAGATTGATTTAAACCTGAAGCTGCTACTTTTCTTCTTGACGAATATATAGTCATACGAAAACAATTCAGAAAAATAAAAAAGATCAATATATATTTATTTATTTATTGCCAGTAATAATTTTATTTTAATTGTAAGAGGGTCAGACAGTGTTTAGTTCGCCTTCACTTGAATTTTCAACATACTCTTCCATAAATGTATTCATTGCAATCTTTTTATCGATTTTTTAATTCATTGCATATGTTACGTTAGATTTTCCCTTTAAATGTTTCCAAATTTTCTAGCTATTATTTTTTAAATATCATTTCTCGTCCTTTCCAACATTGACATAATAGTAGTTTGCTTTTTTTTTTAATTCCCATTATGCAATATCGCATGGACCGTAATACTGAATTACATTGTTATGGGATTTCCAAAGTGGGCCTAGAAAATCGTAATGTCAAAATTTTAGTGTCACTTGTAGCTAAACTTTTAGTACGTATTTAGCAAATTAATCGTTTTTGGATACCTGCACATATTTATTAAGTTTGTAAATTTTTTTATTTTTCTGACTTGTCTTCGTATGACTATATCTTCGTCAAGAAACAAGGTAGCAACTTCCGGTTTACATCATTCTCTTCAATATTATGATATTAAAAATATACCGTTCCATTTAAAATTTTAAAGAAGAAACAAGTAATAATATATATAAATTGAGAACAGCGCCCCCTGTTATTTCTTTTTGACAACCACGTAATGTCGTATTGCATATCCTTCAATTCCTTGTAAAAGTTCTCTAAATTAGCCCAGAAACATTAAAATCCGGTGAGACAAACCGAAATTATACCTACTTTTGTACGCAGACATACCCCCTTCCACCCCCACCCCTTCATATGGGACATGGATCAAAAAGTTTCAAATGAAAATTGTATAAAAACGTCTGAAAATGTTGCTAGTAAAAATGTTAATCCTTCTTAATCCAGAATTTAATGAAAAATTATCGAATTTTTAATTCATCTTGAGAATTGCACCCCTTGCAATATTTTGGAAGCTTAAAAATATTATTGTTGAAATTCCCGTGGCCCGTTTACTATCAAGATTTTTTCAGCCATGTCGTACGATGAACGGTTGCCGAGATATGGCCGCTCTCAAAGTAGCTTTTGAATCAAATTCATAAACTGTAAGTAACTCTTTGTCTCAGCACGAAAATTGTATTTTCAAATCAACTATATGCTTTTCATAAATTTAAAAATATTCAGAAGTCAGTTAGGCACAACTATGAACCTGTTTTTCTATTAAAATCCAACCAAAAGTGAGTAACACTTTTACTCTTATCAAAAATAATTTTCTTGGGAATATCTAAGAATGCATTCCACACAGGTTATATACATATTAAAAATACAAAATTCTGCAAATTTTTTAAGAAGTAATGAACCGCATTGCCTTGTGTTAACGAGCTAAGGAAAGTAACAGTTATTGGCAAGAAAAACATTCTCATTGTAGGCATCATTTCTTCACAATCGAATACGCAATGCATGCGTTGCCATACAGTACTCGGTATTTATTTTGAATTTGCAGTTTGCCTCAGCAAACTGAATGAACACATGCTAGTTACATTTGGAAGGATTAATCATAACAAACGCCATTTTAAAGTTATAATGCTTAAAATCGCCATCAGCTACAAACGAAGGAATTTGGTGCAATTACAAACATTGCCCATTTCTCAAACTTCAGTCTAACCTTATCAAAGTTGAGTTTCAAATTAACAGCCTTCGTAATAATAATAATATAACAAATCGTAAATTATTGATTATATTTAGCTTTTATATACATACATAACATTAAATTTTAATATGCAGTGGAATTTTATTAAGCTGTTTTCACATTTTAATTAAAAGAAAATATTAATGTTTGACGAAACGAATTTTAAAGTAGGTTGCCCGTTGCCATACATAAAAAGAATTTTAATTATTGTTGGTATAAATCATGTTGTATCGTAGACTGATATTTTGTAATGTTTTTTAGAGTTATATGTTTTATGACCTTTGAAAAAGATGTTAAACATCGAAACGTTAGTAAAATGTGTTAGTTTTAATTAAAAGGAAAACCACAAACCCAAGAAAGAAAATAAGTTTAAATAAAATAGTGGTAAAGAAAGAAATACATACACACATATATATATATATATATATATATATATATATATATATATATATATATATATATATATATATATATATGTGTGTGTGTGTGTGTGTGTGTGTGTTGTCACTGGATTCCGGGTTTTCTTCCGCGTTTCCACTGCTTGGTCTTTGGAAAGACCGATGCTGGTTTCTTGACGACGTTTCGGCAAAATCACACTTGCCATCTTCAGGTCTGCGATAACTGTCTGCTTCTGCTTCTTGTTATTCGTAAACTGTTTACGAATAACAAGAAGCAGACCAGCATCGGTCTTTCCAAAGACCAAGCAGTGGAAACGCGGAAGAAAACCCGGAATCCAGTGACAACACATACTACTACCCGCGGAAACCTGAAAGAGAACATATTGCTATAGGGGGGGAGGTAGCTATGAGAGTGATATTGAATGCGTATATTTAATTAATTATGCAAGAGACTGATAAAAATAATAAAATAATAAAAAAATTACTTAATACGAAATTAAATGGCTAATGTCCTAAATAATTATTTAATTGTTGTTCCAAATATAAATCTGCCGGCTAGCTAAAGGGGGATGCATTCTTTAAGTACTGAGATAATTATATATAGAGTTCTTGTGTAAATGAGTGTCTCAAAATCGCCCTAAGTGAAATGCACAAATTCATTTATATTTCAAAAACTTCGCGGTATTCAGCGTGTAACTGCGCAAGTTTGAATTAAGATTTATCCAAGTGGGGGTAAATGCTCTGTATTAGCGCGAAATCGCAAGAACTCTCGTGAATGTGTGATTGTTACGGTGATAAAACGAAAATTAAAAAGTGATGTAGTTATCTCAGTGGGGTGATCTCTAAGTGACTCTAATACTCTACCTCAGGGCGTTAAAGGATTCGAAATTTCATTACCTTAGTCCACGATACAGCAACTCTTCAGCTCTCAGGCGAGGATCTTGTAGATTCTAACCTGCAAAGGCTCCTTTTGTGGCACCGCTTTATCGGTAATGCACAAAATACATATGTGTACCTCTTAAATGTTAATGTGAAGCAGGATTTTTTAATGGTGGAAACAAACACTTTATTATCATTAACAAACAGATCTTGGTTTATTAAAAAAATGAAAATGAATACGCAACAGATACAACAATGATCGTATAGACAAATTAACTGAAAACAATAAATGAGAATAAAATCGTGAATCGATCTAATATAATTTGTAGTTTATATAAACAAGATTTCCATAGGAAATGTTCTACTAAAGCAAGATATAACTGTCAGATGACATTGTATACGAATTTAAACCTTATGTACATGAAGTTAATTGTGGATGCAACGGAATAATGAATTAGAATGAGAAAATTGTAAGTATGTCCTGATATTTTATTTAAATAAGTTTATTCTAATTTGAAAATGTAAATTTGACCCAAAAGTTTAAGTTAGATATTACTTGAAGAGTTGATTTTTTTATTTACGTTAGTGAATTAATAGGATTGAAAGATATTACAGATGTTTGACCTAATTTCGGCACAAAATGTGCGTACAGTATTAAATAGACTTTGTACCTTATATGTCACTAATTCCTATTCTGTTTAAAACCAGGTATTTCGGGTAGTTGAAGGTGTATTCCCAGGTGTCACGGCTTTCCTGGTTTGGTTATACTGCACGGCAATAGACTGCGAAACCCTTTCTCTGATGCCCCTCTTTGGATTGATTTCCAGGTATCAGGTGCGTGGATGTTTAATTTATTCTTGACTTCTTTGGTTGTAGATGTGTGGTAGTAATCTCTCCTATGTTATTTTTCTTTTACAGCTATGGTTTATTCCGTTCGACCTTGGATTGTGCTTTGGCGCGAACGTCTTCAAATGGGCGATCTTCTTGCGTCACTTGAAAGGTCACACAACGTGACTTTAAACTCGCACGTGGAAACGAATGTATGACTGGATCAATTCAAACAATGAATTGATAATGATGGATCTTGCTTCAAACTCTCAATTAATAACAATGGATCTGATTCAAACGATGAATCAATAAAAAGTGGATCTGATTCAAACGATGAATCAATAACACTGGATGTCACTTCAAACAATGAAACAATAAAGAATGGATCTGATTCATTCAATGAATGAATAAAAAGTGGATCTGATTCAAACAATGAATCAATAACACTGGATATCACTTCAAACAATGAAATAATAATGAATCGATCTCGCTTTTCATCCGATGTGCCTTTTTATAAGAATCTTCTGTTGTGAGCGTAGTAACCATAGTAATATATACAGTTATTTTTTACAAAGTCTTATTACAGACAAGTTTATTTTGGAATATTAGTAGAATCATGTTTTATATTAGTTAAATTATTTCGTCTTTCAATCGGTGCAATAAAATTACTTTAATTCGTTTTCTTTTAGGAAAACACATTTTTTTAAAATTTAAAGGGCAAATTTAGCGTTTCGACTGTCATATGTTCGATGACGTCATGGACGCTAATAAAATAAATTAAAATATCAGAATTTTGGATAAAAATGCCTTTTTAGTAGAACTTTTCCTTCACAAATTAAACTTTTAAATACATTTAATATTTTTTCACCTTCCAACCCTTTTAAAAATCTTTATTTATATAAAAAATGAGTGTGGTTAGTTTTTGAAGTGTAATGGTCTTTTAATTTATTTATGAATTATTGTTATAACATGAAACTATGACCTTTTCTTAATCTTTTACCACCTTTTTAAATTATCTATATAACTTGTAATTAATATTTTTAAACTTTTCTTATACCTATGTTGACAACTGTCAAATTATTCAAAATGCTTATTTAAATATCTGGACTCAACTTACAAATACGACACTGAGAAATATTTCCACGTAAATACGTCTTGATAGACTTTGTACCTGTTAGGTTTTATTTATAAATGCTTTAATTATGTATATGAAATATTTGAAATTAATTATGATTAGAACAATATGGCGCATCAAAATTCGAAAAAAAATGATGCTTAGCTTAAATGCGCGCATCTAACAGATTTTTAGTTAGTGACAATTATTGCACATTGACAAATTGTTTATGTTTTAAATGTTTTTCGTGCTCAACATTAGTTTATTTTGGTTTTTCGCTATGTATTTTTAGTTAGAAATTAGTCACGTATGTACTCTACTTTTACCAATGTTTGGGATGATGCTTTCGAAGCTATCAACCTTGTTTTAAATTAAAACCTGTAACTTTGTGTGACATTTTGATCTTGAGAATTCACACTTTAAACTGGCAATCATTTAACTGCTCATAGCGTGATGATAAGTGTTAAAACTTGAAATTAAAATTGGCCATTTGTAATGGCTGTCAAATTCATTTTATATTATTACTTTGCTTATATAACATTTTACTAATCATTGTTGTATTGTGAAAATATGCTAATTATAACTATACAAATAAGATTAATTTGTTTATTAAGCTAATTAAGTATTTAATTCTAGTATTTAGTATTTAGTATGGGGGTTTCAGTTGGGGTTCCTGAGAAGAGTAGTCATTGGTTTGGTTTTCTAATTTTGGGGGTGATTTGCTTTCTAATATTTAAAATTTGATGGGGTTCTCAGAATATACTAGTTTTGTTAGCAAAATCTGCATTATTTTTCAGGGATTTTTACCTAACATTAAGCATCGCCGATGTATTTATGGTTGCCTGTATTAAAGGAGTTTTAAGGGGTGACTGTATGTGTTTGTGGGTATTTGACTGATGTTGTCTCATATTAAACACTAGTTCAATATATATATATATTGTGCTGAGTAATAATATGAGTGATTGTCACTGTATATTTTGTATAAGTTTGAAGGATTATTTAATTGTACTAATTTTTTTTTATGTATGTTAAATTAAAATATTTAAACTAAAAAAAGAACAGTTGTATATACTTAAAATGTTATTTATTATAGTAAAGATGTGTGCAGTCAAATATGAAAACATTACTTGAAGGAGTAGTAGTAGACCAGGTTCTTGGTTGCAGTAATTTTCATTGGATTCTGAAAATAGAGATTTAAAGTTATTATTTATGTAAAAATGTAGTTTATTATTTTGTAAAACTTGTCTAATTAACAATTACGTAAAGAAAAGTAATTTAGTGTTGAATGTTGAAGTATGAAGGAAACAACTTAGTAAATAATTCGCGGGTAAAGTTTGAATAAGCGGATCTGTCAAAATTGACATTTACATAAAATTTTGTTAGTAATGTTTTGTGAAGTACAAAGTCTTAGTAATTCATTATTATAAATTATTAGAGATTTAATATAGAAGGTCTACTGAAATTTGGAAAGCACTGAAACGTATCAATAAAGTTTTATAATACCATTTTGAACAAGAATTATGAAAAAAGGAATTTAATTGGATGAAATTAAAAAACGAAAATATTGTCTTGGTGACGAAAAACAAACAGAGGAGATTGAAAATATTTTTCAAGCAAGGTGCGTGTAATTTTCGGAAAATCACGATTTTATTCCGAAAAGTATACTTTAAATTCACGAAAACCGCGAAAGTTGGTGAGAAAAGTGTTTCTTTCAGCATAGAAAATATTTATTTGATGGTAGAATAAAAAATTATTATAGAGAAGCATAAAATTATAGAATAATGTTATTATTATCGAATTAAAAGATATCCTGGATGGTAAAAGAAGATATTTACGAAGGAAAGGAATATTTAAATAGTACTTACCAAATATTAACCAAGTCCGAGCGGAAATTTAAATTCATCAGTAGTACGTGAGACCAAAGAGGGATTCCAGTTATCAAAGTCCAGTTTATAGTATAAAACGAGAAGTTCCTACTAGTTAGAAACACAGATGTCGTTCCAGTTATATGTTAAATTAATTAAAAGGATCCGGGGAACCATATAATTCCGAAGAGGTCTAGTTCCAGTGTTAAGTCGAGATAAAAGTACAGCTGCATTAAATCCAGAAGATATCTTGTAATTTTCGAGGACACAACAAGATACATCCTGTTAGATATACCCGAAGAAGTTCCAGATCCAGGATTAGAACGAGGATACACCAGAAGTCATACTAGGAGAGATCCAGAGAGTCATCCGAGGCACAGAACGAGTCCAGGAAGGTTGTTTTTTTTTCAAATATAGAAGATCCACTGTAGTTATCAATGAACGTGTTACCAGAACCTGTGAGGAAAAAGGAATATATAACTTGAATAGCCCAGAGAAAGAAGATAAATGTTAATAAGAGGTTGTATAATTTCTATATAAAGAAAAACTTGAATTTATTTTAGTTTACATCGAGTAAAAGTCATAAATATTGTTAAGAATTGCTTAATAGTATTAAACAAGAATAGAAATACTTATTGTGAAAAGTTTAAATCTCTATTTTAATAAGAAGTTCAGAATGCACATATAAATGAATTTACATGACCTTGGTACTAAAACATACCTTCAAACTTGTTTGAATATTTTATAGTCGAAAGTTATTTATAAATAATTAAATTGCGTGGCTTAATGCATGCAAAATTGAAAAATATACATTAAATAGGATTTTGTACATACCTTATCGAATAGATAACCTTTGTTGGACATCCTTCATTTATCAATAAATTTACAGGTACAATTAGACAGGTTAAACAATTTATGTACATGTCGTATAATTATATTTGCTATATTTTCGAATCAAGATTTAAATATTTATTGTTATTAAACGATTATTGTGGTGAAATTCTTCTTTTATTTGGTAAATTAGAAACATTGTGCTAGACATTTTTATATGGGAAATAGAATGTTGATAAGTCAATGACCTGCAAGTAAACAAAATAAAATAGCATTTATAAAGTTAATTGTGAGAGTAAAAGTATACATACCGTACGATTGGTATCCTATGAGAGGGATAATTCATTAGCAGAAATATTCACATAATTAAAAGAATAATTATAACAGAATTATTTGAAGCATTTAGATTGTTATTTTTATGTAGCACTTATAACGGCAAATACCAGTGCGACATCTTTATAAAAGTAAATGTAATACTAGTACTGCGTGGTCAAAATAAAGACTAGTTTCATTTTTAGAAAATTAATTCCATAAAGAAGTGATGACTTTTAAATTACTATTTGAAAGAGTCAGGAGATAAACATTTATTTCTAAATGCATTAAGAATATTATCATTATAGAAAATAAAATTGATTAAGAATAAAACTGAGAAAGTGTTTGAGCATATTTTTTAAAGAAATTAAGAAATATATAATATCATATGAGATAATAAATTCGGTACAGAAATTTAAAATATTATATACTGAGTGTTACATTATCATTATCACATTATAACCTGAGATTATTTGAGTAAAATTGAATGACTAGGTAAGAGAGGAGATATTATTAGCAACACACATAACAAGATTTGAATAATTTTGGGTTTATTATTAATTATATGTGTTTGCCAGTATATTATCCCCTCCACTAGTGCATTTTATGGCGCCCAACGTGGGGCAATTAAAATAAGACTCGCAATAACATATTTCAAATATTTTATTTATTGTTTTAATAGCGGTAACATTGGTATACATTTTACAAAGGCAGTAAAGTCAGTTACAAACATATTAAGGTATAAGAAATTGTGTACTATAATTATTGAAAATGAATACCAGATCTAAGAGTAATTTTGGATTAAATAGATCTGAATCGTCTAGCGATAGTGAAGAGGAAGTAGGTCAGGATGTGAATGTACCAGAGGGAGGAGAACTTACATTACAAGTTCAGGAAGGTATTGAACAGACAGGAGAAATACAGGATAGAGGTGATAAGGTGGAAATACAAGGAGAGACTTCTAAAGTAGAAATGTCGACCCCAGTAGTAGATTTTGGACCAATTTTACAAATATTAAAACAAATGAATGAAGATAATAAGAAAAATAGAGAGGAGGATCTTAAGAGAAGCGAGAAAAATAGAGATGAGGATAAAATGGAAGCTAAGAAAAATAGAGAGGAGGATAAAAAAGAATTAGGAGAAAAATTGGATAAGTTGGAAAAGGCGAGCATTGATACTAGAGAAGAAACTAGAAGGAATCTGGAAGAATTAAAGAAAACTTTACTGAGAGATACAGAAGAAAAGGTTAAAGAAATTGCTATTGAAATGGATAACAGGGAAATGAAAATACGGAAAGAAGTAGACGAAAAATTACAAATTAAGGATACGGAAGTTAAATCTATTATTAGAAATAAAGTACAAGAGGTTGAAGGGAAAGTAAAGGTAATACAAGAGAATGTTAAACAAATAGAAAAGAATAGTAGTGAAAAACATAAGGAGTTAGCCAAACGCATAAGGGAGGAAGTTGATCAGGTAAATAAAGAAGTTTCTGAAAAAACAGAAAAATTAGAAGAGAATTTTTGTAAGAGGATAGAAAATACAGAAGACAGATGTCTGAAAGAAATTAAATTATCAACTGATACTACGATTGCACAGAAATTAAGTATGGAAGATATCCTGAAAGAATGTGAAGAACAGAAGACGAAAATACAAGATCTTTTATTGAAGACTCAGAATATTAAAAATTCTCATGTAACATGTCCTCCGGCTTATAATATTTTAAATACTGGTATTAGAATTGAGAATATCACACATTTTAGTGGGGATAAAATGTCCACTCATCCAATGGCTTATTTGACAAATATATTGAGATATATTGAGGATATACCAGATTTTAAGGGTCAGATGAATATAATTAGAGCAACATTGAACAGTGGAGCTGCAGATTGGTTGCAAAGAGTCGAGAATGATTGTCAGGATTTAACTCAATTTGTGAATATGTTTAGAAGCAATTTTTGGAGTGAGACGCAACAAAGTAGAGCACATCAGAGGCTATTAACTGGACGATATCAACCGGGTAAATCATCAAGGGAGGCATATGCTCAAAGGATGTTTAACTATTGCAGGTATATTTCTCATTTAGATGAACGTACGATTTCGCAACATCTTTTACAACATTTTATTCCTGTAGATACTCATGCTATTATCTGTCAAAATGTAACGGATATGAATGGGTTGATCAATATTCTTAGACGCTTAGATGACTATTCAGACGGTGTGAAATATAGGGAATATCGCCAATTTAATGGAAGAAACGAATCTCAGAATAACCAGCAACGCTTGTTAAATATCAATGGTGAGAATAAATCAGCAAATGTACTAATAAACTTGGTAAAATTGGGAGTAGAAGGTATTTTCTCATTACAAAGAATTAGGGAAGCTCAAGATTCACCTGAATTGGAATTAATTAAAAATAATTTACAAACAATTGGCCCACATAAAGGTATGAGCATTAGAGAAGGGATAATTGTGAAGAAGATAGGCGATTTTGAAGTATATGTTACAGATGAAGAACATACAATTGAAATTATACAACATCTTCATATGATGTACACACATATAGGAGCTAGAAAATGCTGGCTTATGTACAGAGAAGCTTATTATTGCAAAAATGACGAGAAGATAATTAAAAGAGAAATAAAACGGTGTGAAACATGTGTGTTGGCAAAAGAAAAGAATTATACTAATCAAAACATTAGTTTGAGTATTATTGCGGATGATAGACTACAATTAGTGGCGATTGATTTTATTTCTAATCTGATCCCGAGCACAAGAAGATATCGGAATATTTTGGTACTATGTGATATTTTCTCTAAACATGTGCGATTAATACCTACACAGAAATGCAATACAGATACGGTTTTACAAGCTATACAAGAGTATATAACTGAATTTGGTACTCCTAAAACAATTTTATCGGATCATGCAACATATTTCATGAATCAAAGATATCATGAATTTTTAGATGAAAGAAATATTAAGTCACATCATATTTCTATACGACATCCCCAGGCTAATCCTGCTGAAAGGTATATAAAGGAAGTATTAAAATATTTACGTATATTACTGGAAGACAACCATCATAAATGGGCAAGATATTTAAAACAAATCGAATTCGTCATGAATAATACTCCAAGTACGGTACATGAAGCATGTCCAATAACTATTTTTACAGGACAACCTGCACAAAGGCCATGGCAAGATGATGAAACAGCTGAAATAGGAAACAGGTATGAACAAATAAAGCAAAAACTTTTGAAACGTAAAATAAAGTGGGAACAGAAGAAAAAAGAAAAACAACGTAAATACAAGATTTATAATGTGAATGATAAAGTAATAGTTCGAGCGTTACGAGTAACGGATAGAAAGAAGAATATTATGGCAAAGCTCATAAGACCATTCTCTGGACCATTTACTGTATATCGAAGAATAGGTTTAAATAATTACGAACTAATTGATGAGGATACTGGTTATTTTAAAGGAACATATCACATATCTATGTTACATGATTATATAGAAGAACTATAAATCATCCGAAAAATTATAGGTAAGACACAATATTGGGAGATTGTATTGTGTAAGTGAGTAACGACACTTCCTAATTCTGAGTTAAGACAAATCATCCACAATGATTTAATAAGACAAATCATCCACAATGATTTAATAAGACAAATCATCCACAATGATTTAATAAGACAAATCATCCACAATGATTTAATAAGACAAATCATCCACAATGATTTAATAAGACAAATCATCCACAATGATTTAATAAGACAAATCATCCACAACGATAAAATACAATAAATCATCCAAAACGACAAATCATTTACGACGATATAATTATGACAAATAATCCACATCAACTTCATAAGTAAGAAAAATATTAGGAGATTAAACTGTAAAAGGAGAAATGACATTATTTCTCTGAATCATACTAATTCATACCTAGGAAATTTTAGTCAGGACAGAAGATAAGAAAGGAGATCGTCTTCTGAAGGTACTTACGACACCTGCTTTTCCAAGTAACATGTAGATCTCAAAATTTCAAAAGTTATTGACAAATAGAGACATGTAGTTTATTAGAAAATAAATAAACACATATAGTACTGAAGTGTTAGGAGGACATAAATACCTTATGATAAGATAGGGGCATGACTAGATACAGATAACAAAGTGATAAGAAAGGGGCATATTGGATTTCGCTTTCTTTTAAATGAGTAAAAGACATAATGATGAAACAGGAATACATGTATACAAACAAGTTCATTTTTATCGAGAAAATAATTTGAATTTATAGAGAGGTAACCAGATAAAGAATCTACATATAGTATTCCGGAATTATATTAGATTAATTTAGTTATAGGACTGTTACAATTACTAGTTATTAAAAAAAAAAAAAAGATGATTAATTAAAAAAAAATAAGTTATTTCCTCATTCTCATATTGTATATAAATTTGTAAATAACCATAAGAGAAGGTAATATAAGTAATCTTACTAGTAAATAGACTTGCCCAAGTATTTAAATGGAATGAAATGGATAAAGAAGTTGTATAGAAGAAAAATAAACATGAGCCTTATAAAATAAAAAGAATATTCAAAATAATTAAAACACTTAGTAGGGATATATAATAATTATTAAGATTTAACAAACATTATAGGTGATGAAGAAATGCAAAAGAAAGAAGTTAGGAAGAGCCTTTTAAATAAAATATGACAGATGAAAGTAAATGCTTGCAATAAATAGTAAATATTAAAAGTACCATGAGAATATGGAATTATTATAGAGTGAATATGTATAAAAGGGTGAAAAATACCCAAAATGATATAAAATATAGGACCAAAAGTGTCTAAAAAAGAATTATATAGGTAACGTAAGCCTTTAAAAACGATAAGAAAGAATTTGGACTTTCCATAAATGAAAGTATAGGGGATGACGAAAATGTCAATTATAGGTAAAAGGGGAATTTGTTCGTATGAGAACAGTACATAAAGAAAATAATATATAATTAGTGAGCATAGTGAATCATTCTAAAAAGAGGCTAATAAGTAACTGAAGTATAAACAGATAAAAAGAATATGTTATTCACCTATTTATGTAAAAGTTAGTACAGATAATATTTTTATAAGAAGTTTGAGTAAGGAAAACACAGAAAAACATATATGCAATTAATGTTAAAAAGTTTGATGGCAATTAAAAAAATATAGATATTTTAATAAGGTATTGGAACATCAAGAAGGATTATAATATATAGTATGATAAATAATGGAACAAAAATTACTTATACAGGGCATAGACATCCATTTAAATAAATAAAATTATACTTTTCTAATGAAAATAAAAAAAAAAAAAAGAAAAAGCCTTATATTACTTTTGGACTTATAAGAAAGTTGAGTTATATAGTTATGAGTGTCACAAATAATTTTGAATTTAAACATTGTTATGTACAGCTAGTTATAAATAAAAGTTTAAATGAAATTACCAAATAACAGAAGATTCATTTAAAATCTGTTAAAGGATTTAGTTTGATTAAAATAAGTGTTTGAGCACATTGTTGAACATGTGAATTATCAGATATGGTTTAATAAATATAAATTTTGATTCAAGTTGAAAATTTACATTTTTTAAAAGGGGCATATATGCTGAGTAATAATATGAGTGATTGTCACTGTATATTTTGTATAAGTTTGAAGGATTATTTAATTGTACTAATTTTTTTTTATGTATGTTAAATTAAAATATTTAAACTAAAAAAAGAACAGTTGTATATACTTAAAATGTTATTTATTATAGTAAAGATGTGTGCAGTCAAATATGAAAACATTACTTGAAGGAGTAGTAGTAGACCAGGTTCTTGGTTGCAGTAATTTTCATTGGATTCTGAAAATAGAGATTTAAAGTTATTATTTATGTAAAAATGTAGTTTATTATTTTGTAAAACTTGTCTAATTAACAATTACGTAAAGAAAAGTAATTTAGTGTTGAATGTTGAAGTATGAAGGAAACAACTTAGTAAATAATTCGCGGGTAAAGTTTGAATAAGCGGATCTGTCAAAATTGACATTTACATAAAATTTTGTTAGTAATGTTTTGTGAAGTACAAAGTCTTAGTAATTCATTATTATAAATTATTAGAGATTTAATATAGAAGGTCTACTGAAATTTGGAAAGCACTGAAACGTATCAATAAAGTTTTATAATACCATTTTGAACAAGAATTATGAAAAAAGGAATTTAATTGGATGAAATTAAAAAACGAAAATATTGTCTTGGTGACGAAAAACAAACAGAGGAGATTGAAAATATTTTTCAAGCAAGGTGCGTGTAATTTTCGGAAAATCACGATTTTATTCCGAAAAGTATACTTTAAATTCACGAAAACCGCGAAAGTTGGTGAGAAAAGTGTTTCTTTCAGCATAGAAAATATTTATTTGATGGTAGAATAAAAAATTATTATAGAGAAGCATAAAATTATAGAATAATGTTATTATTATCGAATTAAAAGATATCCTGGATGGTAAAAGAAGATATTTACGAAGGAAAGGAATATTTAAATAGTACTTACCAAATATTAACCAAGTCCGAGCGGAAATTTAAATTCATCAGTAGTACGTGAGACCAAAGAGGGATTCCAGTTATCAAAGTCCAGTTTATAGTATAAAACGAGAAGTTCCTACTAGTTAGAAACACAGATGTCGTTCCAGTTATATGTTAAATTAATTAAAAGGATCCGGGGAACCATATAATTCCGAAGAGGTCTAGTTCCAGTGTTAAGTCGAGATAAAAGTACAGCTGCATTAAATCCAGAAGATATCTTGTAATTTTCGAGGACACAACAAGATACATCCTGTTAGATATACCCGAAGAAGTTCCAGATCCAGGATTAGAACGAGGATACACCAGAAGTCATACTAGGAGAGATCCAGAGAGTCATCCGAGGCACAGAACGAGTCCAGGAAGGTTGTTTTTTTTCAAATATAGAAGATCCACTGCAGTTATCAATGAACGTGTTACCAGAACCTGTGAGGAAAAAGGAATATATAACTTGAATAGCCCAGAGAAAGAAGATAAATGTTAATAAGAGGTTGTATAATTTCTATATAAAGAAAAACTTGAATTTATTTTAGTTTACATCGAGTAAAAGTCATAAATATTGTTAAGAATTGCTTAATAGTATTAAACAAGAATAGAAATACTTATTGTGAAAAGTTTAAATCTCTATTTTAATAAGAAGTTCAGAATGCACATATAAATGAATTTACATGACCTTGGTACTAAAACATACCTTCAAACTTGTTTGAATATGTTATAGTCGAAAGTTATTTATAAATAATTAAATTGCGTGGCTTAATGCATGCAAAATTGAAAAATATACATTAAATAGGATTTTGTACATACCTTATCGAATAGATAACCTTTGTTGGACATCCTTCATTTATCAATAAATTTACAGGTACAATTAGACAGGTTAAACAATTTATGTACATGTCGTATAATTATATTTGCTATATTTTCGAATCAAGATTTAAATATTTATTGTTATTAAACGATTATTGTGGTGAAATTCTTCTTTTATTTGGTAAATTAGAAACATTGTGCTAGACATTTTTATATGGGAAATAGAATGTTGATAAGTCAATGACCTGCAAGTAAACAAAATAAAATAGCATTTATAAAGTTAATTGTGAGAGTAAAAGTATACATACCGTACGATTGGTATCCTATGAGAGGGATAATTCATTAGCAGAAATATTCACATAATTAAAAGAATAATTATAACAGAATTATTTGAAGCATTTAGATTGTTATTTTTATGTAGCACTTATAACGGCAAATACCAGTGCGACATCTTTATAAAAGTAAATGTAATACTAGTACTGCGTGGTCAAAATAAAGACTAGTTTCATTTTTAGAAAATTAATTCCATAAAGAAGTGATGACTTTTAAATTACTATTTGAAAGAGTCAGGAGATAAACATTTATTTCTAAATGCATTAAGAATATTATCATTATAGAAAATAAAATTGATTAAGAATAAAACTGAGAAAGTGTTTGAGCATATTTTTTAAAGAAATAAAGAAATATATAATATCATATGAGATAATAAATTCGGTACAGAAATTTAAAATATTATATACTGAGTGTTACATTATCATTATCACATTATAACCTGAGATTATTTGAGTAAAATTGAATGACTAGGTAAGAGAGGAGATATTATTAGCAACACACATAACAAGATTTGAATAATTTTGGGTTTATTATTAATTATATGTGTTTGTCAGTATATTATCCCCTCCACTAGTGCAATATATATATATATATATATATATATATATATATAAAATATATTACAATTCTTTGCCAATTATACAAATGTATTGAAAAATTGAAAATCTTCTTGGTAGTAGTGGCAAAAAATGAATTAAAAGTAATAACAATATGACAACTGGTTGTCAATTAGAAAACAATGACAAATATAAAATGTAAATCAAAATGTATTTATACATTTTGATTTTTTTCGGATCGTTCCTATACCTAGGAACGATCCGAAAACTAAATTAACTGGAAGATCAAACAGATTTATTTTGAAAACCACAAATTAGTTAATTATCTAATTATCTACTAAATAGACCTTGCATGTATATAGATGAAACGTATTCCCAGGAAAGTCAACTGTGTAAATAGCTCTGTAATAATGCATAGGAAATATTTTTGTTTAATTATACATATTATAATTTAAAAATAGTTGGGTAAATAGATTTTTAAAGCTTGTATTATTAAAATAATGAAGTGCGCGCACCACACGACTTTTTCATTCTTATCACACTCTAGCGTTACGATATAGAGATATAAGCAAAGAAGCAATTATTGCCAATCAATGAGCGAAATAATCAAGAAATTCCTTCTTATATGAGGAATGGAAGAACGGATTATGAACAGGGCTTCGAATGGATGTCAGATGTTATCTTCAGCTATACAGTTAGGATATCTTTGTTAATTTGTCATTAAATTAAATTTTATATTGTGTCCTCGTACAGACAGCATTATTGTTATAGACATTCACATTAATAAGTTTCTAGAATAATTCTTGCTTGATGTTAAAAAAACATTTTAAACGACGAAGCTAATCGAAATACTATTTTGAATGAGTTAATTATGTTTACGCCTGAAATACATATTTCAACATTTAAGTTGTAACTGAAGCACCCGTCTTTTAAATATTTAGGTTGCTTTCAAGACAGACAAGATAGTTCCAAGATTTTGGTTGAAATTACAAATAGATATTGGGATCATTAATTGTACTACCAAAGAAACATAATGGTCCTAAGTTGGAGAAGTGCGGGACCCTAGATAAAGACCAAACTAACGAGAATTAAAATCATTCTAAAATTATTAACAGCATCTATTTCCCAAATACGATAGCAACAGCTGGAAGTAAACATTTGTCAATGATGAGAATATCAAACCTATATGCATGCGTAGTAAGTTTGTTTACACTTCGAGGGATGTTTCTTATGTTTTGCATACTAAGACGCAGAGAGCGGCATAATCAAATGTTACCACTAAAAATTAATCTCCATATTTAGTTAACCTAAATCCCAAATTTTAGTGGGATACGTGTAGTGTTGTAGCTATAACAAACTGTCAAAGTATACAAGTTAGTCGAAAATGGAATTAAACAGTGAACATTTTTGCGCACAATTTTCTTATAATTTTTGAAGACAATTACCTCAACAAGAATGCCTCGCCGAGTTGGTTTCTGTTTTCTGCAATGAAGCACCACGTCAGTCAATAATTTCTCGTTGGTATGGAGAATTTAAACGTGGACGGGTGAGTATAGGCACAGAATAACCCAGAAGCGACACTCTTTATCCCGCCAAAATACAATACAGTATGCGCATGCGCCGTGCCGCCATATTTATGTAGGTATTTCCTTCAACCTATATGTTGTGTTTTGGTTCTGTTTATAACCATAAGTACGTTTTGTAAGCGAGGTACGTTAGCTGTTGTGTTTAAAGCGTTTTTATATTCGTTGGTTTGACCAGTTTCTTGTACAATTACAATGAGTTTAAAAGGAGGAACTGTGTGTGCTATTCGAGGTTGTTCTAGCAGAACTGTAAATAAAAACATTATTTTATTCAGATTCCCAAAAGATCCTGCGAGGTATGTATTTATTACAGTATATGGTAGTTTATCATTCTAAAATAATATCCAATTTTTAGAGGAAGACGTTGGTTGGAAGTTTGTAATCGTTTAGATTTAAGTGATAAAACACCAGTGCAATTATATAACAGTTTTAAAGTGTGTGCACTTCACTTTGAAGAAAGAATGTTTTCAAGTCCAGAAAAAAATAGATTACTTCCGAAGGCAATTCCAACAATTTTTCCTGATAAAGAGAATATTGGGAATTTGGAAGAAACTTTGGAACAAAACATTAAAATCTTGTCAGGTAAGGTTACCAGTTATTAATTGAAAATGGTTGGATATGTAACTTTATCTATATTTTAGATGTTTGCATTTTTGGTCCTAGCCCGCAGCTCGAAGTAGTTGTCCCTATGTTAGAACCTACATCGTCAGCATCCCAAACAACAGGTAAGTTTATTTAATACCAATAGATAATGATTTGCTATGTTTATCATGTTAATAACTGTTCTACTATAAATTTTGTTTTATTTTTATTGTTCTTCACATTAGCATATATTTATTTACAGACCTTTTTGATATACCGACAAACAGTACTACTCCATCTACACCATAGGTTCCCAAAGTGGGCGATAACGCCCCCTTGTGGGCGCTGCAGGTCTAAAGGGGGGCGGTAAGAGACCCAGAAAAAAAATGGGGGCGTTGTGTAAAGGCTTAGGGGGCGATTTGTAATTTCATCTAGAATCTAGGAGGACTCTTAGACACCGACTGAGCTCTCGACTCTCGACTAGGGATGGGCGATAAACATCGATGTTCATTGAACATCGATATTTTAGGATCGATGTTCGATGTTTTTGCATCGATGTTTGCAATTTAGATTTATCGATAAACTATCGATGTTAGAAGAAATATAGTGAACATCGAACTTTTAAGCTTGACAAAATGTATTTGCACTAATCACAAAATAAAACAGCGTCCTCTGTTGACAAATACAAAAATGTTTCCAAATTAACAGCTCACATACAGGCTACGAGGATGTAAAATTGTCTACGAATAAAAGAAGTATTTAAATTTCACAGTGCTATATCATATAAATTCGAATATTTCATATTAGGCTCTTTTAAATATTACTCAGTATAAATATTTAAATAATATATAATTAAATACATAAATTTATAGTACTTTTAATGTGCAGAATAAAAGTTAAATTATGTATGCATGCAGAATAAGTGAAGGAGGTAAACGTATTTTCATAGAAAAAGAAGGGAGATAGACATTACCGATGTATACTTCTTCGGGAAATTCCCTAGTGCGTACAATCATACACGACGATACACGTATTAAATGCAAGATGACACATCAGAAATATAAAACCATATCCATATGTATCTCGGTATTTGCCAGCGTAGTCAAAAAAAAATGCAAGACTATAAAATCCCAAATAAAAATCGTTCTCTTAAAAAGCTTTGATACACGTAAATGTATATATTTTTTAAGTATCAGACGATTTAAGTCATGTGGTTGTTTCATGCGTAATTGCATAATATTGTTTTTTTATATAGTTTTTTTTGAGTAGTTTCTAAAGTTAACTACATATTATAAATGTATATATTTCTTTTATTATTTTTTTTGAATAGTGATATCTTTTATATCATTTTGTTAAGGGCGTAAATTAATTAAGTTATAATAAAGTTTTTGTTAAACTGCCAAAAAATAAATCTATAAATATAATTATCGATGTTTAAAAACATCGATGTTTGGTAGTCGATATTTTGCAACCATCGATGTTGATCAACGATGTTAACATCGATGTTTGATATCGATGTTTACCCACCGATGTCCCATCCCTACTCTCGACTACAGCTTGTGAACATCAACTAATATTAATTAAGAGATTGCTCAAACCAACTCGGTTCGATATTTCTCTCCGAGTAGTTCATATATCTGTCCTGTTTTATTGAATAAATAAAATAAAAAACATATCAATCGGTCGCTCCGTTTCGAAACGAAAAGAGACACAAACAAACAAATAAAAAGGCAACTGTATCAATCGGCTGGTTCATAGAATACTTGTTCTTACTTGTTGAGTACGATTGAGCGTCGAATGAGATAAACGAGTTTATGCATGTTTGTCTTATTCCTGTCGGTGCGTGCTGCTTATGCAATCCTATATAAACAACGTAATATTTATTTTATTTTCATTTGCGGTTTCGCGCGTAATAGATAAGCAGTACTTAAGTTCAACACTTATACTTACGTATTTCTCAAAACAAAACAATGTCGGAAGTAAAAAAGAAGAGACGGCAATACTGTGCGGAATATATTAAATTCGGATTCATTGAAAATCCTACAAACCCATCGTCGCCTGTGTGCCTTCTATGCCTAAAAACATTTTCGAATGAAGCAATGAAGCCTTCAAGACTTCAAGATCATTTGAATAAAATGCATCCAGATAAGAAAGACAAGAATGTAGCATATTTTCAAGACCTAGAGAAGAAGCATAATACTCGGCCAAGTGTAGCAAAACTCTTTTCGGCGGCTGCTAAGCAAGATGACGACGGACTTCGAGCTTCGTACAACATCTCTTTGTTAATTGCTCAAAAAGGCAAACCACACAACATCGGAGAAGTGTTAATTTTGCCAGCAATAAAGGAAGTAATAACTACTGTGCTTCATAAACCGGCCGCAGATATTATCGGAAAAATTCCTTTGAGTAATAATTCTGTGCAAAGACGAATTGATGAAATGGCCGGAAACATAGAAGAATCATTGTGCAATCATCTGAGGACTAGTCAATTCTCAATTCAGCTCGATGAGTCCACTTTACCAACTAATGAAGCATTGTTGCTGTCTTACGTGAGGTTTATTAAAGATGAGAAAATATGTGAAGAACTATTGTTTGCTAGAAATTTAGAGACCGATACAAAAGGCGAAACCATATTCAATACATTGGAAAAGTTTTGTGATGAGAAAGAGATTCCATTGAAAAATATTATATCAGTTGCTACGGATGGCGCTCCGGCTATGACAGGGTGCCATAAAGGCTTCATAGCGTACGTAAAAAATAAAATTCCAGATGTCCTTGCTGTACATTGCGTTATTCATAGACAACATTTGGTTGCTAGAAATTTAAGTGAACGACTATTTCAATCACTGCAATATGTCATCAAAGCAGTCAATAAAATCCGTAACTGCTCTTTGAATGATAGATTATTTCATCAGCTTTGTGTTACTAATGACGAAGATTTCAACCGTTTGTTGTTTCATACTGAAGTTCGTTGGCTATCAAGAGGCAATTGTCTGACTCGATTTTACAACCTGTTTGACTCTGTGATAGAGATTTTGGAAACTAAAGATACAGAATTGCGCAACAAGCTCATTACATCAAAAAATGATATAGCTGTCATGACAGACCTGTATAAATTGTTCAACAACATGAATCTCCAACTGCAAGGCGATGAACTAAATTTAATTAAAACAAAAAATGTCGTTGCTGCTTTCGCAGCCAAACTGCTTCTACACAAAAAGAATATGGGCAGACGTGAGTTTCATAATTTTCCGAATTTATCAGTATCCTGCAGTAACGACGACTTGTTTGCCTACTGCCAACATTTGGAAAAGCTCCACATTGACTTCACCGAACGATACCAGGATATTTTGAACTTGGAAATACCAGACTGGGTGTTGGATCCGTTTTCAAATGTCAACACAGCAATATCACCACATCTGGAAGAAGAACTTATAGAATTGACAACGAACGAGGAAATAAAAATCAAGTTCAAAAATGGCTACCAAGAATTTTGGCTACAAAAACCGATCCCGCAATTGTACCCTGGATTGTGGTCAATCATTCAACGATTCTTGATAGCATTCCCATCGTCATATTTGTGTGAACGTGGATTTAGTGCTGTAGCAACGCTGCTTACTAAAAAGAGAAATCGTTTGCATGTTACCGAACGTGGTGACTTGCGGCTGTTCTTGAGTAAATTGGAACCTGATATCAACAAACTTATTAAACAGCATCAGATTCATCCTTCACATTAGTTTTTATATTAGAATCGATTATGTTTGTTTTATTTTGAATTTTGAATAAAAGATACTTTGTCTGAATACTATAAAGTTGCGTTTCAATAATCATTCTCATTGGCAGGTGTAGCCCGTAAAAGTTAACTTGAGACCTGAGCGCCGTTGTGTACTACCTACTACGCTCAGGTCTCAAGTTAACTCATTCATTCTAAACGAGACTTTTACTATAACCCATAGTAAAAGTCTCGTTTAGAATGAATGTTTAATCTCCGCTAATATAGCTCACAATAATTAATTTAATTTGAAGTTACAGTGGTTTTTGAGTAGGTGAAAAAATGGGGGCGCTAAAAAATAATTTATTCTCAAAGTGGGCAGTAGGCAAAATAAGTTTGGGAACCACTGATCTACACGGACAGGATTACCAGATACTGATATGTCCTTCACTTCGATTGCTTCTACACAAACCCCAAGAGCTTCAAGTTCAAACACACCCCGAAAGCAGAAGATTAAAGAAAAATTGAAAGAAATGAGAAGACAGAATCTGAACATACGCAAATTGTTTAAAGGTCATGAGAAGAAGCAAACTCTCAGTGATTTCGACAAATGTTGTGATGAATATTTACCTCCGGCAACAGCTAAATTTGTTAAAATTCAAGCTCGATTAAGCAAAGTAGAAAATAAGGGCAGGAGATATAATACAGAATACAAGCAAATTGCACTCACTTTATATTTTTTGGGGCCTCGAGCCTACGGATTTCTACAAAAATTGTTTTGTTTGCCTACTAAACGTTCCCTGGAACGTATGACTCAAAATCTAATATATCTACCAGGTTTGAATAATGAAGCACTATACACAGCACTTAAAATTAAAGTTGATTTAATAACTCAAGAAGAGAAGGACTGTATATTGTGCATAGATGAAATGTCAGTGAAGCAGAATTTTTTTTATCATATTGGTAGAGATGAAATTGTGGGATTAAAAGATCTTGGAGTTGGCGAAAAAGAATTCGTAGCTGCTCGCAATGTTACAGTCATTATGGCCAGGGGATTGCATCAAAGCTGGAAACAACCATTAGGTTACTTTTTTGTTACAACAACATTTGCTGCGAGAGATCTTACTCCGGTGCTTGAAGAAACCATAAGAAGATTGTCTTCTCTTGGGTTAGTTATGAATGCTCTTATAACGGATATGGGATCTAATTTTATACAACTGGCAAACTTACTGGGAGTTACACCTGACAATCAAACGTTTAATGTTGATGGTACCGAAATAATTTATTTATTTGACACTCCTCATTTATTAAAGGCGACAAAAAATAATTTACTGAAAAACCATTTTGTCTGTAATAATGAACAAACTTCATGGTCATACATTATTGACTTTTACGAAAAGGATAAGATGTTAGACAATAGATTAGCTGCTAAACTCACACATTCTCACCTATATCCTACAAATTTTGACAAAATGAAGGTGAAACTAGCTGCTCAAGTTTTAAGTAATACTGTAGCAAGTGGGATGAACACTTACATCAGTTTAGGGGCGCTTCCACCTGAAGCAATAACTACAGTTACGGTGATACAAAAATTTAATAACTTATTTGATATATTGAACTCACAAAAGAACGCCACTATGGGTTACAAAGCTGTTTTTACTGGTGAGGAATATCAACTTGAATTTCTAAGCAACATGTGTGACTTTATTAAGAACTTGAAAATTTGCAAGAGGGGAAAAGACATCACCTCATCCACCAAATTTCTATCATGTTGCTTAATTACCATCAA
This sequence comes from Amphimallon solstitiale, assembly GCA_963170755.1. Lineage (NCBI taxonomy): Eukaryota > Metazoa > Arthropoda > Insecta > Coleoptera > Scarabaeidae > Amphimallon > Amphimallon solstitiale. Next base: position 36,458,182 of record OY720675.1, read on the forward strand.
TGGTGTAAGGAAATTATGGGAGATATGCCAAAGTAAAGGATACAAACGACTAATAACGAGGCATATAAATCAGGATTGCTTAGAAAACTTTTTTGGAAGTATTCGACAACAAGGTGGAAATAGCACTAATCCTACCCCTATTCAATTTGAAAGGGCTTTCAAAAAATTGTTTAGTCAAATTTACTTTCACAGCAGCAACGCTAACTGCACAGACGACTTTAGTAGTTTATTGACTAAATTAAAGAATTGTAAATACGTTGAGGAAAGTAATGCGGAGATCTAAAATAGCATTCTGGCAAGTTCTCCAAAGTTTCTTTCAGAATACGATTATAGAAACGAAGATTTTCCTGCACAGAATGCATTTGTTTATGTTTGCGGTTACCTTGCCAAAAAAGTAATTGCTTTTCATAAATGTGCTAGTTGTGAAGAATATTTAAAAAGCAACGAACAACTGGATAGTAGTACAATATATACATATTTGAAAGCCTACAATGGAGAGGGAAATATTTATGGAAAACTTCATGTTCCACATATAAACTTTCTAAATTACATTTATAATTTGGAAAAAATATTTTTTTCTATGTTTGAAGAACTAATTGTCAAAAAAGGTATATCATTATACTTTGAATGTATGAAAGATCTTCCTTGTAACTTGTGTCCTGACTTTCCAAAATCGTATTTATTGAAATTGTTTATTAGGTTAAGAATGTTCTATGCTTTGAAATATGCTAATCGTTTATTAAAATATAAAAAGCATACACCTAATGTAAAATTGTCGATTCTGTCGCATTTATAAATTCGTATTTCTATTCAAAAAAATTTACATGAAGAATTGTGTGTAAAAAGATTAGTTTTCCATTGGATAGCGCATCTGTTGACTGAAGAACAGAAAGCAGCTAGGATGAATTGGTGTCAAAAAACTGCTTCAACGCAGGAAACTCTAAAAACGTGCATAACATCGTCAATGGTGATGAATCTTGGATTTCCTCATACGAGTCTTGGGTGTTCCAAGTTGAAGAAAAGCGGATAACAGTCATCCCTTCTCGAAGTGTCCCCAGAAAGATGGTCGCGACATTCCTCTACAGGATAAAAGAACTGTTACTGCCGATTAGTACACAACCATTTGTTTGCCGCGAGTCCCCAAACAACGAATCATCCTCCACCAAGATAATGCAAGGCCGCACACAGCTCGCAAGAGAATTGAATTTTTAAGGCAACAAAACGTCGAATTTTTAAACCATTCGCCGTACAGTTCGGACCTAAATCCCAACGACTTCTTTATCTTTTCCAAAACCAATCACGGACTGCGTGGTCAAAGATTCCAGTCGTTAGAAGGAGCTGTCGACACCTTCAAAAACAATTTTGACTGTACTAACAAAAGAGTGGAAAAGGAAACTAATTCCAGTGTTACCTAAAAGTAGAGAAGACATTTTCTGATTGATTCAAGAAAGTGAGTTGAATTTGCAGACTTGTAGGCACAAAATTTTATTATCAGTATTGACCCCGCAAAAGAAATAATTGTATTTTCTTGCTTTACTAATTTACAGTTTTTGTGCTCAGTTGAAACAGTTTATATGAACGGTACCTTTCAGTTTTGTTGTAATTATTTTAGCCAATTGTTTACCATACAAGGGTTCCAAAACGGATACTACGTTCCATTGGTTTTTGCGCTCTTGCCTTATAAAAAGTGTGAGACATTTGTTAGCTTATTTAAACTTTTACGACAAAAATATTCTGAATTAAATTTACAGTTTTTACCTAAGAGAATTGTAACAGATTTTGAAAAAGCAATTCATAGTGCATGTGCTCTAATTTAGCCATACATAGAACTCATGGGGTGTAGATTCCATCTGTACCATAGTTGGTTTAAAAAAATTCAACAACTTGGTTTGGTTGCTGAGTATAGAAATAATAATTCAGCTGTTGGTAAATATTTGAAAATGTATTTTGGTGTTCAATTCTTGAATCCAGAAGAAGCTAAAGAACTTTTAACACTGAATTATACTACTTAATGCCATAAGATTCTAGAATAATACAGCTCAGAGAAATTTGCAACACACTTATTTTACAGATGTCTGTTTATTTCCTTCTAGATTATGGTGTAGTGAAACTGACTTTTTGTACAGGACTACCAACAGCTGCGAATCTTTTCATTCACACTTTAATTCTAGTTTTTATCATAGCCACCCAAACATATATCAATTTACTAATGTATTATTGAATTTTCAAAGAGAAATGTATCTGAAAATTACAAGCGCGAAGACCTGCAATAAAAAATTTAGATAATGTATTTAAAGAAAAAAGATTTTATTGATGACAACTTGTAAAAAAACAACAAAAACTAATATCAACATATACTTTTGTAAGAAATATATCATTCATATCTTATACTATTTTATATAAAATTTATGTAAAATAAAATTTGGTTTAGTATCTATTAATTATTTATTTTATGAGAATATATTTTTTATTTTTGCATGGGTGTTTTGTTAATTTCTAGTATAAGTATTAAGTATTGTAAATATCAGAAATATAATTTATGTATGCATATTTCTGTAAAATAAAATTTGAAAATAAAAATGAAATAAATGTAAAAGTATTTTGATTTATTATCTATTATTACATTATTATTTACGTTTATTGGGTCATTTTAGTCTCTTAGGCTCTAGAACTTAAATTTTGTGGTCGAGTTGCACGATCCTTTTTCTGATTACCTGTATTCGTGGCCGAGCTAACAAGTGCCCTTCGAAAACAATAAAGTCTTTAAAAACTATTGTTTTATTCCAGCTCTGTATGTAAAACCAAAAGAGATCCCTCGTAACATAACAATTTATTCTTTCATACGTCTTTAAATAATCATTAGGGCGCGGACATGACCGGTTTAAATTACGACGCAGTTACAACGGAGCAAAGAAATAATGTAAACAACACACGCTTACTGAATAGCACTAATTCATATGGTGAACTGCAACATCTGTTTACACCCGAGAATGAGAGCAAAAAATGCCCATAAAATAAGGAATTTATGAGTATAATCCTTTTTTCATCGGCGTAGATAGAAGCGTGAGGGGTTTTTAAAATTTATTATATTTACTTTATATTTCGCAAGATAAATAAAATTTTCAATTATACTTAGTTTCGTTTTTTCATTGTTTTGACTGTTAATTACGTACTTCGTAATTTTTGTTATAGTCTCTTTAATATCTGTTTATTGAATCGACTTCTCCCAATTATCTAGACCTAAGTGTGCACTGGATTTCGTTTAGTTTCAATAACATACGCGTACATTTTTAGTTATCATTTATTTAGATCTAGAACGTTGTTTATGTTACTCTTTCTGATATAAAAATGAATTGTCAGTGATTCCGAAATTTATTACAAAGTCTGTAAAATATCGTTACCGAAAGCCAAAATATCGCACGTTCGTCACTTAGCTTTTGCTAAAACATACACAGAAATAGTTTTTATGCAGAGAATTTCGATAATTTACAAAATTTCGTTACATCTTTAAATGACGATGCTTGAAGTATTCCTGAGTGCAAGGAACTAACACAAATCCCAAATTTAAAAAATCAGTTGTTATTCCTTCAGGAACACTTTGGAAATTTGCCTAAGCTAATCACATATTTTGAAAATCGAAATCTCAAATTAAAAGATGGATTAACCACATTAGACGTGGGCTATTAATAATTTCAAAAGTATTCCAAGTGACTTCGGATGTGGCCTTCGGCAAAAGTTAGACGCAGTTTTTAATAGAAATCCATATTTAATAACATTGCGGAAATTGTGTGTGCTAAATACGCTGAAATGAAAGAATATTTCCAGTACGCACCTATAACCAGTTGCGATGTAAAAAGGACGTTTTCTGTCTACAAGGATGTACTTAATTGAAAGAGAACAAGTCTTACTGAAGAGAAAATGAACAAATAATAAGATATTTTGTGTTTTATAGGTTACCAGCCACTTGTTATCCAATCATATAAATAAAATTAAAACCTCTTTAAAAATACAACATTTCAATAGTGCGCCCATGGGCGATGAGTCATCAACCGTTCGTGTCCGCGCCCTATACTCTTTCAATCTCCACTTATCCATTTTTTTTTGTCATTACAATATGTATAATAAGAACTACCACCCAAAATTGTAATTATACCAATTCATATTTTTGTTTGGATAGTATCATCTCATTCATATTACCAACATTATTAAAAACTATGAATTTTCTTTAATTTCACTAAATTTCTAAATTACCCCAAGAAAAATTGCATTTTTGAAAAGAATTTTAGTGATTAATAACACCAACGAGTATATAAACGTTAATTGATTAAAGCACTTCAATATTTAGTCCAAACATCGTTCATCAATTTATGACTAAACTCAGGAGACATAATTAATTAAGCGTCTAGAGTGGTGTGAACCAATTTTCTGATAAATTGCCGATTGATCGCTCCTGTAACACGTCAATCTCATCTACTATAACGCTTTCGGGAATAATGTCTGACGAAAATTGCCGTTTTATTGCTTACGGGCGCAATATGTTTTAAAGCATGTTATCAGGACCTTTGATCATATGCAAACCTTACCGTATGAGTGCTTGCATTATTGTATTTTTATATATTTATCGTACACAAAGGGAAAGGATCTTTCTTCGTGTCATAAAGATAATGTTTAAACTGTGTATTTTGAAATCATGAGAGGACATAGACAATGTGTGCAAGTTAATAAGCATAAAACTTGGCATTAATAACCAATTTTGTTGAAAGCATAAAAGTTGTTTTGTTCTAATAAATAGGTAATGTATTACATGCGCTTCAATCTCTCGCGTGCTATATTTTTTCACGATACTTGTTAAATAAACTTAGCGCCGGTTATTCCAAATCCGATTAAAACGCCTGTTATCATAATCATTGATTAAAACACCAGTTAGTACAAAAATTGGCGTTCTTCAAACACTGTTTAGTGCTAATCATTGATTAAGAACGTCGTTAATTTAACCGTGTTTGGAGTATCTGATAAAATATCACACAGTGATTAGTATAGACCGGACGTTAAATATTAATGACTCATCGCCCATGGGCGCACTATTGAAATTTTCTATTTTTAAAAAATTTTAATTTTATTTATATAATTGAATAACAAATGGGTGGTGATCGTTTTGTAGTTCAAGTCGAGTAAATGAGTATTATTATTTACTAGCAATACTTTCTCAAGGTTCTCTTCTGTACGATTTGTTCTCTTTGAATGAAGTACATCCTTGTAGATAGAAATCGTCATTTCTACATCGCAACTGGTTATAGGTGCGTACTGGAAATATTCTTTTATTTCAGCGTATTTAGCAGTTAGATTTTGTGTTTTTGTCTCCATACACAATTGCCGCAATGTTATTAAATCTGGATTTCTGTTAAAAACTGCGTCTAACTTTTGCCGAAGGCTACATCTGAAGTCACTTGAAATACTTTTGAAATTATTAATAGCCACATCTAATGTGGTTAATCCATCTTTTCATTTGAGATTTCGATTTTCAAAATATATGATTAGTTTAGGCAAATTTCCAAAGTGTACCTGAAGGAATAACAATTGATTTTTTAAATTTGGGATTTGTGTTAGTTCCCTGCACTCAGAAATACTTCGAGCATCGTCATTTAAACCTCTCACGAAATTTTGTAAACTATCGAAAATCTCTGCATAAAAACTATTTCTGTGTATGTTTTAGCAAAGCTAAGTGACCAACGTGCGATATTTTGGTAGTAGTTTCCAATCATGGTCCCCATCTAGTTATTACTTGTGAGGGAGGCAGTGACAAAGATGGAAGTTTTTGCCTGTAAACAGATACTCTAGTCTATCAACTTTCGGATAGGTGTCTCTAATATATTCACAGATTCTGTGGAGAGCATGTGCTACACAAGTAATATGAGCATATAAGGATATGTTTCCTTTAATATACTTCCTGTTTTTCACATATATGCGGCACTGTCACTAACAAATAAACGTATTTTTTCCCTGTACCTGTCGTCCGAATGAAGCATCTTGTGCACATTCTCGTCAATGGTTTTAGCAACTGTTTCCTCATTAAATGTATTTATAATTTTAGATGCTATTACATAAGCGTTATATGGAATAGTTGGATGTAGTATACCAGCTACAACATTTACCACACAGCGTTCTAATATATCGACAGTTTCGTCGGCACTTATCCATAGGTACTGATTTGAAAAATGTCTGCATTCTACTGTTTTCGTGAAGCACTTAGGAACATAATATTTGCGTAAGGTGGATTCATCAGGACTATTTTTGAAGAAATGTTTTGAAAGTGGGTTTGTCAAGTTTCTTTAATGGGTATTAGCCGCCATTAAAGCTTGACAGAGTTCACCTTTAAAATTGTCAGCTTTCAAGGGGTCCAATTTCTGTGTATGTTTTAACGATGCTAAGTGACGTTGTACGTGTGCTTTTTGGGCATTATGTAACGACATTTTGCTGACTTTGCAATAAATTTCGGAATGACTGACAATGGATATACAATCAGTATGACCCTTAATCCAAATCGCCATTGTTTCACGATGCCATTCTCGACGTTCTTCCATATTATAGTAACATAAACAATGTTCTATATCTAAATAAATGATAACTAAAAATGTATGCGTATGTTATTGAAACTTAATGAAATGCAATGCACACTTACATCAAGATAATTGGGAGAAGTAGATTCAATGAAACGGTATTAAACAGGAACTATTACAAATATTACGAAATATGTAACAGTCAAAACTATGAAAAAACGAAACTAACTCCCCGTACTTTATTTATCTTACGAAATATAAGGGTAAATATAATGAATTTTAAAAACAGCTCACGCTTCTACCTATGCCGATGAAGAAAGGAATTTACAAGTAAAATTCACTTTTTGCTGTCGCTTTCGGGATAACAACAGATGTTGCAGTTCACCATATGAATAGTACTATTCAGTAACTGCGTGTCGTTTACATTATATCTTTGCTCCGTCGTAATTTAAACCTGATATGTCCGGTCTATAGTGATTAGGGTTACTTACACATGTGCATAACCAAAGAAATTTGAATTTTTATTATTATTGACAGCACTTATACATTTGTTTGCTGTATGAAAGTATTTTTTGGAAATAGTTAATACTTATTTTCATCAATGATTAGTAATTGTATTTCTTCTTCTATAAATGAAATGAACATTATAATCAAATATAAAAATAATATAATATGGCATATGTGTAACAGAAATAAAATTAAATGATAACCACAAATACATTACTTTTCTGATGAGGACGATTCAGTTTTGGAATTTTTTTAATTCTACTACAATTCTGGGACTTTATCCCAATACGTGAAGATTCTCAGATCCTGTGGCACTTTATGCTTGCGGTTACTACTTTCCTCTGTGTAATTACTCTAGAAATGTCATTAACCTATTAAACTATATTGAAAAATTACAAATTAAACAGGTTTACTGGGTTTGGGTGAATAATGTGCATGCTTGTAAAGTTAACGTGCAGTTAAATTCTACACCCAGTGTTAATTTTTCTAATTAAATGTATCTAATTAATTACTCAGTGCAAAGCAGAAAAATCATATTGGATATTCCTGCTTTCATATTTTTGTTAGATGTCGTATAGGGTTACCCATATAGCTATGCCATATGATTGTTTATAAACGTCATTGTTTAAAACGAAATGTTTTGATATATGCAAAGTGTTGACAGATTTATGTTTTCATTTATTAAGTCGGAAGAAATGGAGTTTAAATTCAGAAAGTCTCTGAACATATTAAAAGTATTATCTATATTCGAAATGAGTAGATCATGTTCGAATTTGAAATTGCTGAATGTATTGACCAAGCGTTTGGCAATTTCATAAGTGGAAGAATTTATATTTGAAACAATTAGACGATAAGAATTTCCTTCTTTATAGATTTTTAGTAGGCAATACAAAGGAGGAATTTTCGTTTAACAGGTTAGCTGCCAGCAAAATTCATAAAAATTACCTTTGGTGCCAAGTTGAAGAAAATGTGAATTGTAGCTTCCTAAATAGAGTGGAATTATGAATTATAATAAATTTTTAAATCATAAGCGTATTTTTCTCAAAATTGATTAAGCGGTCGTATGCGACCGCCCCGGCATGGGCGACCTAAGGAGGGCGCCCGTGCCGAGCGATCGGGAAAGCGGGCGTTTCGTGCGAGTACCGACTTGTAAGCGTTGGACGTCTTCTATGTTTGTATTGCGTCTTATATCTTATGAAACTGTTGACGGGTTCAAAGATGAGTGAGCGAACAAAAAAAATTGTACAAATGGCATTAGACAATAAGGAATCATCAGGTAAGTGTATAAAATTATGTTTTTCTACAGCCGTCACACTGTGTCACGGAATTTGGAATTATTTATTGAAAAACGAGTAAATATAAGTTACTTTTGCAATAATCCTTTTACAGATGTTCAAGACATATCTGGTGATTGCAGTTCTTTTGATTCTGATCTTGACCCTTTGTTTTTACCTTCAAGTGACGAAGAAATTTTGTGTAGTTCCGATGGTGCGGAAGAAACTGAAAAAAACCGAATTCGTATGACATTTCGAGGAAATAAAAGAAAGCAACATTTTTCAAAAGTTCCAAGACAATACATATCGAAAAAAACTAAAAAAAAATAAGAATTCTGATCTGGTGAACCAACCCTGTTGCTCAAAATCAAGTGAGGTCGTTATATTGGAGGGAACCGAAACACTTGAAGCTTGTGAAGATGAGCGAATTAATTCAGAACAAGTATTTGACGAGATTCTTGAAGATGGGGCGTTTGATAACGGAAACATCGAAAATTTCGAAAATACAGTACCTGACCAAGCCGAAATTCGTAATGAAAATCCAGATCAAATATGGCAATTGCCTGTTGGAAATCATTATGTTTTTGATTATTCTGCAGAAGGTGGTTTACATGCCAATTACGCTGCAACTCTTGTAAACGATTTGTCAGCATACAATTGTTTTCGAACTTTTATCGATGATCACGTAATAAATGAAATGGTCAAGCAAACAAATCTATATGCAACTCAAGTCCTAGATGAGGCAGATGATATAAGTAAGGGATCAAAGCTACACGGATGGGTGCCAACTGATAAAAAAGAAATGCTCCAGTTTATTGGAATTGTGGCATATATGGGTTTGGTGAAGATGCCTTCAATAGCAAAATATTGGAGTAAGAGATCGTCGTTCTCTTCAAAAATAGTATTATTCCAAAAATTATGCCAAGGAACAGATTTCAGTTGCTCCTGCGAATATGGCACTTTTCTGATAATGCAAATTGTCCAGAAGGTGACCGTTTGCATAAAGTCCAGTCTCTCCTAGACAAATTGGTTGAAAACTTTCAAGCAGTGTACACTCCTGGTCGTACCTTCTGCATCGATGAGTCTATAATACCATTCCAGGGTCGTTTACTGTTCAAACAATATATACCACAGAAAACACATAAATACGGAATTAAACTATTTAAATTGTGCAGTCATAATGGCTAGACATGGAACATAAAAATTTACGCCGCGAAAGAAAGAAATGAAGGTGTTGCTTCCGTTTCATTGTTGAAACGGAAGCATCAAAATGTTTGTACATTGTCATCAATTGTCGCAAAATCTATTAAATTCAGGTAGAACCATTATAGCTGATAATTATTACAGCAGCCTCGAACTGGCTAATCTGTTGCTTGATCAGCAAACACATTACATTGGAACCCTACGAGCTAATCGACGTGGAAATCCCAAAGAAGTTCTCGAGAAGAAATTGAAAAAAGGGCAAGTTTTTGGATTAGAAAATGAACGAGGAATTTGTATACTAAAGTGGAAAGACAAAAGAGATGTGCTGCTTCTGTCTACCAAACACACCACCGAAACTGTACCAGTGCAGCGCAGAAATGGTGCCGTGGAAAAGCCGCGGGCCGTAATTTTTGGGAACTTGTATGGTCAACGCCCATATCGTTTATAATCAACATGCCAACAAAAACATTCAAATTACCAAATTTCGAGAAGAGGTTGTAAGAGCTCTTCTCAGTGGAAAAGACACAAATTTAGAAGACGATGCAGACGAAAAACCTCGAGTGGAAACACCTACGAGAAGAAATATTCAAACTCATACATTTCTCAAAAAGGAAGGTCTCTCTGATAAAGTGAGAAAATATTGTAATGGCTGCTATGCCAAAAAAATTCGTGGAGAAATAAACAAAAACCAAGTAAAAAAGGTTGTCACATATTGTAGCATATGTGAGGGGCAACCTCATTTTTGTTTAGATTGTTTCAATCTAGCACATTCAAAGTAAATGAACATATTGTTTTATACCAAATGAATTGTTTATTTGTTTTATAGTATTAGGTACGTTATATTTGATATAAAAACCTTTATTTTTAATAAAATTTTATCAAAAAAGTTGATGTCATTTTTACCGTGTACCGTCAGATATCCAAAAATTCGTACAATTTCGATAGCCCTCCATTCCACAGCGGTCGGATATAATGATCAGAGCGTTCCTACATACAACCGCTCGCGTGTGAGAAATTCATATACAATACGATGTTTCAGCGGTCGTATACGACCGCCGTGGCAAAAGAGGAATATATATGGGCGGTCGAATACGACCGCCATGGCTGCCAACCTGTTAACTTTAATTTTTGTTTTTTGTCTAATAATAAGTTGCATTCTTTTAAAGAAATATTAATGTTCTCTATAAAAATACTCACCTGATCTTTCTTTATTTTAACGTACGGACCAGACTGTACAAATGTACCTATAGTTAAATAAATTATTGTTTTTTAAAAAAAAACATCTTCTTTACAAAAATTCTATTTAGCATTTGCACAAGTGCTTAAAATATAATGTCGAATAAAAAGGTACCTAAAAAAGAATGGTTAGTATGAGATCCAAAAGTTTATTGACATATGACGAAATAGAGATAAAATTATTTTGTTTATATTTTACAATATATTGATATGGTATACATTTTGTAAAATTTCACGTATAAGTAAAGTTATCTATCTATCTATCTCTCTATCATAGATTCTTCAACCAACTGATTCTTAGAACTACTAATATCGCTAACTATGCAAGATTGTCTCGAAAAAACATCCCTCTCAAGATATTTGTGTGGAAGCAAATAGGTATCTTATTACATTTACTACAGAAGGTATTTAGTTCTGCCATTGAAGCAACATGAGCTATAATTCTAGATTTTGAGACGTATGGTTAACCACTTTATACTTAACATCGTATTAGTTTTTATATTTTTCTGTATTAGCCGAAAGAGACGTATTTACTTTCAATTACTTCTTCTTCTATTAAGCTTAACCAAAATACAAGACTATTATAGTAATTTTTTACAGAATTTACAATAAAGTCCAAATTGCATGCTTGTTGAACGGTACGCAGCTCTTCATTTATTTAATCTGTATCCGCTAAACGGAGCGAATTTTAATTTTGTATTTTCCTTGTTTGAAAATTAAGGGCTAATTGTTAGACGGCAAGCTGAATAATAATTTCTCTGAAATTCAAATCGGATTTAAATTACAATGACAGCTAAACTGAAATGCTTACAATTTATGGTAGTTTAAGAATGCAGGAAGGTAAAGAAGTTAATTGTTAATCTAGAAGGTGACGCTTATTCAACGACTTCAATCAATTCCGTGAATAAAGGCCATAAAGAGGAAACGCTTTTAATAATGCCTTATTGTAATTTATCAAATTTTCCCGTGTAAAACTCGGGCTTTATCAAGTTAAGTTATAGACCAAGCAAGTCGTGATCAGAATATGATTTATTACAGCAACTTTTCGTTTGTTATCGATGATATATATTTGGTGGTTGTTAAAATATGTTATAATATAGGTCATGAGTTCTTTTACATTACTCTATGGAATCTGTTTTGAACTGTTGAGTTATATTTCTTGTATACGTTTTATTTGATAAAATAATCGAGGAATTCTTTCTTATATAAGGAAAGAAAGAACAGATTATGAATGGAGGTCAGATGTTATCTTCCGCTATGCAGTTAGGATTCAGGAATAATTCTTACTTGATGTTAAAAAATATTTTAAACGACGAAACTAACGGTATACAGAGTGACTTATTCGAGAGACGGAGTATAAAATCCTTTGTTTCGTTCAGTCTCCAAACATTGTCGACCAGGTCTTTTTAATTGTAATATGCACTTACTTGTATAGCTCGGTTAATATCTGATGGCACCTAGGATGCGCGAGGTGTGGCTAAAATATGTGTTATGTGCTTTAAAAACATCGATTTCGAAAGCAATACTTAATATACAGGGTCAACGTGAAATCAAACAGGTCTTTGTGAATGTATTTTATGTGATTGAAATATCCAATATACAGTAAAAGAAGTTTCTTATTTTGTAGATCTTGAAGGAAAGTTGAAAAAATTATATGTAGGACATATATATTAATATAAATTCACGGTATTATAGCTGAATTATTTCAAAATAGGAATTATGTTGAAAGAAATAGAAGTATTATATTTGTAATATAGAAAACGTAAGGAAACAATTACTGTTCATTAAAAGACGACCATAGAAAACTTAAGTAACACATGTATTACAATATATTTTAATATTCTACAAATATTTTATACGCTTAATTTTAACAACCATTTCTTTATAAACTGTTCCTACTCTATTGACAAATAATACTTATTCTAGAGTATTGGGAATATGATTATGTTTGTAATTGATAAAAGAAAGAAAAACTATTGTTCTCTACTAATTCGGAAATTTTTTGTAATTCTGTAAAATATTCTTTAAAGCTCAGGTATTGGAAAAGTAACATCGCATGTTAGATTTAACAAATACATACTTGCAAATGAAGAAATATGAATGACAATGAAACCTTCAACCACTTTAAACAAAATAAATAAATAAAAGTCTACTTTTTACGCATACATTTATTAACATTATAAATTATCTTCGTCTGATGAACAATTAAAAAAATCATCACTATCATCACTGTCGTTTCCTACTTCTATTATAACTTCTTCACAATAATTGTCCATGTTCTTTGTGAATATAATCTTCTAGTTTCTGTACGTGATGGCACATGTTTGACCATTCCTGCACCGTAACATTTTGAAACTCTTCCTCTGAAAAATTGTTCTGCCTCACGGCAACGGCATTTAGTAACCAAAATTAAAAGCTACGAAGTGGAAGAAGAGGCCATATAAGTAGTAATTAGAATAAAATGACTTGCACAAATAAGATCTCAAACTCACCAAGTCAAGGGCATTGTCGGTTATTGGAAGCAAAATTCTAATTTGCGAATTAATCCTACACAATTTAGCTTAAAAATAATACGATAATAATAATAATAATAATAATAATACGATAATACAGTGACTAACTACACTGCAGAAATAGAAGATAAAGACAACGGTTCGACTTGCTTGGTCGATGATCTATGATGAAATATCAATCAATCGACGTTCAACATGTCCATGTATGTACCCGTACGTCTAACAGGACGGAAGTTATTGCCACGATGTGAATTAAAAATGTTGCAATAAAAAGGAAAATGACAGAATTTGACTAACCAACCAAGCTAAACATAATGAGATAATTCGTGGAAGGATTAATAAAGACAGAAACAACGAGAATAAATAATATTTAATAAGTAAATCGAATAAACCAAAAATGGAGAGGTTCCATTGATTCAAATTAGGGAGTCGTTAAACGCGCAGAAAAGTTTGGTGAAAATAATTTTAAAATTTTATACTTTGACTCATATTTTTGTCTGGTAATATATACACTTTTAGTATTTTTAATGATTTTAATATATTTTTTTTCATATTTTAATGTTAAATCGACATAAAAATAATTTTAACTAATTTTTTGCTTTTTGCAATAACATTTTAATGTCACTACACTAGTCTTAAAAAAATACATGGTAACAGAGTTTATTAAATTTCCGAAAACCTAAAAAAAATATATAAAAATATATATTCAAATTCTTTGCCAATATATCAGTACGGTGTAGCCAAGGAATAAGGTGGAATAACCTTGGAGATGAAAGCATACACGGAAGACCATCAGGTGCCAGACCACCATTTGCAGCTTCAGTTAGACGATATTCGGTTTTGAAGACAACAACTAACATCGCCACGAGGAAGACATTGTCAATCTGCGTGCCATCCGAACCCAGGAGAGATAATCTATAAAGGAATTATCGCCGATACATAAAATAAAACAAGAAAAAGAGAATATTGGGTAAATTCCGCTGTAGTGCAACCGTAGACACGTGTTTCTGACTAAATGGTCGTCATCAGTACGGTGTAGCCAAGGAATAAGGTGGGATAACCTTGGAGATGAAAGCATACACGGAAGACCATCAGGTGACAGACCACCATTTGCAGCTTTAGTTCGAAGATCTTCGGTTTTGAAGACAACAACCAACATCGCCACAAGGAAGACTATCAACCTGCGTGCCATCCGAACCCAGGAGAGATAATCTATTAAGGAATTATCGCGGATACATAAAATAAAACAAGAAAAAGAGAATATTGGGTAAATTCCGCTGTAGTGCAACCGTAGACACGTGTTTCTGACTAACTGGTCGTCATCAGTACGGTGTAGCTAAGTTTCTAACTCTATTTAAATAACAGCATTCAAATCACTCTAATATCCATAAATTAAACAATTCAAATAACATGTTTCAACTTAAAAAGAATGAGATATATCAGAATTAATTGTTAATATTTACGTTTCTACTTTTTTAATCTAACAGAAATCTACCACTACAAGCAACGTATTGTACTGTAACTGTTGGTTCAAAACCGAGCTAAAATATTTTAATTGTAATAAAATCTTGTTCAAATCTCTCTAGTTATTTTTAATTAGACCCGACAAATGTCATTGGGCAAACTTATACGTGTTTGTTTATAAAACAAAGCCCTATAGTACTCAATATCTCTTACATAATAACTCTATGGTCATTATTATTATTGTTTTAATGTGTATTATATACTTCTACCCTTCCTATCAAGATGTCACCCTTAACGCGTCTGATACAAGCTCCCATACAACATCACCGCTTCTATAGTAGATGCTAGTATCTCCGATATCTAATCATTTGTTAAAGAAACCTACATTGATATAAACCTTTCCAGTATGCAAAGCCTTTCTACTATGAAGATACAGTTTGTTACCGATTGTACACGTGTTTCTGACTATTGGTCGTCATGAGTACGTTGTAGCCAGGGAATAAGGTGGGATAACCTTGGAGATGTAAGCTATATATATATAAATATTTATTTTGGTCCTGGCCTTAATAGTTATAATCAAAACATTCCTTTTTTCCTGGGAATAGCGGCCATAAGTGAATAGTAAATAAATTACATCATTTTTTATTCAACCAACGTTTCGGCAATTACCCATTGCCCATAACCTTGAAAAAGGCAATGGGTAATTGCTGAAACGTTGGTTGAATAAAAAAATGATGTAATTTATTTACTATTCACTTATGGCCGCTAATCCCAAGAAAAAATGAATGTTTTGATTATATACCGTATGTATCAATTTTCATTAGGTATAGGGATTCAATGTTTACGTGCGATTTATACGTATACAAATAATACATGGCAACGTGTGTCACCCCTACCGTCCGTCACCAATCCCGGCAACAATCGACATTACAACGGGTTTCTCCGATCTCCCCACCAGATTTTACATTCAATCTTTAGCTGTGAACACGTTGCGATCTAGTCTGCAATAAAAGCCGTCTTATTACTGGAACGGGAAACATCAAATGGCCGCCGCGATCTCCGGATCTAGTAGTTTATTTTTATTTTCAGAATCCTTTTTTATTTACTTTATTTTTAATTTTATTAGAATTACGCTTTTGTTTGTGTCATGCAGCGTGAAAGCAGCTTAATAATTCTCTGCATTTACTGAAAGCAAAAAGAAAAACAAATCCTTCCAACGCGTAAATATTATTTCTGAACGCATTACAAACACCCAAGTCAGTGGTCCAACAGTTACTGCTATAACTTGAGCTTGTATCGGTCGCGCTCGCATTGGAGAGGAAAGTAGGGGTGCCATGTTGTCACGTATTGCATGAATTAATCGTCTATGGCTAATGAAAATTGACACATGCTGTATATATATATATATCTTCGTGTCATACGAGGCTTAATTTGACAAAAATAACAAAGATGATAATATTCTGACGTCGTTATATTTCACAATGAAACTGCCCTGAAGCAAGAAAATTGTATATTAAATACTATGAGCCAATCAAGATGTAACAATTTTCTGCACATTTACATACTTAGTCGTGATTATAAGCAGTGCTATATTTTCAGATGGCTAAAAGTCGATAAATTATATAACTAGATGTATATTAAAATATATAATTACTACTCTGCTACTGTTTATAATGTTATGTATAAGGAATGTCAAGCTTATAAACACTCATTTCCATTGTCCTTTTTCTCATTTTCTTTTGTCTCTGCAAGCGTACGCGTATACAAGAAACAAGGAAATTATAATTAAAAATTCCTTTCTGGATGTTTCATTAAAAAAGAAAAGCAATTAAAAGCAACGATAAAATAGGCACTTTAAATAATTTTTAAGACGTGTTCAACAGGTCGTACCTGCAGAAACACGACCGAAATTAAAATACTAATCTTGAATTCGATAAGGAAAAGGTCTTTCCGCTGTATAAAATAACAATTTCTACACGACACATTGACAACTATAGTCTACATAAAGGATGAAAAGTGTAGATAGCAAAAGTCAAAGTTCGATCGAAGGATGCTAAGAGAAAGCGTAAAAAATCCCAACACTTCTGGGATTATCGTTGGTCGACGCGAGGGGTTGGGATGGCTCTCTGAGAACTCGTTTCTGTTACTAGATAAGCAGTTCAGCTTTATGTGCGTGGTCCGATTGGGTTCGAACAAATTGCATAAAACTGTTGACCCATTAAAGTTCGCTCAGTTTAATGGTCCGATTATCGATTGTACTCGTATAGTCTTTATAGTGGCTTCACGCACGCACAAGATATGAGTTCCCCTAATCGATTGCTGCGTCTGTTTTGAATATCAGTTCGCAGAATCAGAGAACTCTCGTCAGGCAAATCTATAATTAAAATGGTGAACAATATGATTCCGAGGGATAATGTTAGAAGAATTAGGATTTTTCACGAAACGCAATTGTCACGCGTAATCTAAACAAAACAATATTGTAGAAATATCCACTGCAATATAGAAGTTAATATTAATGTTTATGTTGTTGTCCATGCTTGCATATTATGAAACAATACATAAATACTATTATTATGTTCATAGAATGTAACAATAATATTCATGTATTGTTTAGCGTAGTTTCCCAGCAGGCTAAATGGTAAAGTTTACGTACGTATCTTTAGCGAATCACTACACCGACACACATAATAAGGACTTGTTTGATTGATTTACGTGAAGTGATGGTGAATCTCAATATAAGGATACATAGAGAATAGTTTCGCATTCTAGACAGGTGTTGTCAGGTTTCATCATTGATCAAGTGCGTCTTCAGTGAATTAAAGAAAAATACACAGAACAAGACGCTGATTAATCAATGCAAATAAAAAGTATTGTTTGTCGGCGTGAGTATGTAGTGTGAAACATCTAATAAAACCGAGCCTGTCATTTTTTATTTTATTTAGCAGTTAATAGTTAAATTAGTCTAGATACGTATTTATTACTTTTCATTTTGCTTACTATATTTATTTGTCCAATACTATAATTCAAGTATTTTAGAGTTCTTTATTTTCCAAGAGTTTCTCTTAGTCCATGAAGAACATGTATATATTTTTTCCTTCTGTTTTCTCTTTTATGAGTAATATTGGATTTTGTATCCTTCTATTATATCTTAGTTGCGTATGCTCCAATGTGGCTTTATATATACTTGGCATTTCTTATTACTTTCGATCTTAAATATCTGGTTTCAGTGACGGCTGCTGCAGGGAGGGCAACGGGGCACTGCCCCCCCCCCCGTGACAAATTTCTTTTAACAGATAAATTAAGTATAAATACCTAATTTGTATGTAATTTTTCTGATTTGTTTGATGACAAATAATATGTTTTCGGAAGTAACAGTCCGTCTTTTCAGCGCGTTTAAAAATCGCAATCTGACGTAGACTCCGGGGCATCTCGCGCGACTGCCCCGTCTGTATTAAAAATCGAGCGATGAAACTGGCGCGGGTAGCGCGCGTATATATGTAGGCGGCGGGGCACTACTCTATGGTGCCGGGTCCGGGTGGCGGTCCAGTATGTAATATACAGCAGTAAGTGTATGTTGTAATTTCTATCGGTGCAAATGCAACTGTGAATTGCGTTAGTAGCATTAAGACAGAATTCAAAAATCTAGGTCTCCCTAGACCAGATTTATTGATTAAACTAGAAGATCACAATTTGAAAACTAATAAAAGCGTGACGAGAAAATTCAACAGAAACTCTTACAGTTTATCAGACTGGTTGTATGGGTGTAATGTGCAAAATGCTTTTTTCTATTTCGGTGCTATAAAGTTCACTTTACGACATCCGTTTTGGTTGCAAAAGTGCTTCTTTATCGCACGCTAATTTTGTTGTTTTGACGTTGGTAACAAAAAAAAATGGAACCAAATTATATTTAAATGTCAAAATGTAAGCTTTTAATATAACAAACATGTGCAATAGAAGTTGTACAAAGAATAAAAAGCACACATGCTAACATTTTATTTACTAATTAACAATATAAATTGTTAAGCAGAGTTGGATGATAAGTTTTCTGATGCTACTATTGTAATTTACTGCCAAGGTTGAATAGTACAACTGTTATAAAAGTTTGTTATTAATAATATGTCGAGACTATGTTGGCGAAAGATTTTGTAAATTGTCTTCTGCTATTTTGCGAATCTCTGGGGGCGTGCAAAATAGAAAAAATCAAGTGAACGGTGTTTTTCTACTTTGAAGAGAATAAAAACATTTTCTAGAAATACCATGCGGGAAAGCAGACTATGTGCCTTAGCAATGTGTTCCATTGAAAAACAATTACTGACAGCAACACCAAACTTCAATGAATGAGTTATTAATCATTTTGTTGATCGTAAGGAACGGCGGATGGATTTTATTTTCAAACAAGTTAATTAAATAGCATATTGAGATTATTTTTTGTCTGTACTTAATTTTTGATATTAAACACTCAAACCCCCGGTGCCCTCTCGTCCCAAAAAATCACGGGCCGCCACTGATCAAATGTATTAGGAGTAAAACAAAATAAATGTGGCTCCATCTTCAAAGTAGTAGTCACACTATATCGTGAATATAGAATTCTATATTCACAGTAGTATCTACTCCTAATACATTTGATATACCTCCTCGCTTTTCTGCTACCCTGATACTACGGACGAAATTTCAAATGAAGACTAATTACGGAGATAAATTTCGTAAATTACAGTTTCGTAAAAGAATTTAAATTTGTAAAAATAATTATTCTCTGCATTTAAGGTAATTTTTAAATATGAACGGAATCGCGGCTGATAATGCCTTCCTGATGTATGTTTAGACAGATTTTATTTAGCAAGAAAAAGAGCGAGGAGATAATATATTTTATTTTACCCCTGATACATTTGATATACCACCTCGTTTTGCAGCTTACCTGATACTAGGGGCGTAATTTCAACTGTTAAATGCTGATATCATACCAGGTGGTTATAGTAACTTTAAAATATTTTTATTTTTATTACAATTATACATATATTCTTAAAGTATTAACTGAGAGTATTTTCGTAAATTACACTCTCTTAAAAGAATTAAATTAAAAAAAAATATTCTCTTCATTTAAGGTAATTTTAATTATAAACGGAATCTGGGCCGCAGATAATGTCTAAATTTTGTCTAGACAGACTTTCTTTTAGTCTGTCAAGAAAGAATATTTCAAGTAACTGAACCCGAAACACTGCACAGTAATTTGAAATTTCGTCAGTAGTATCAGGGTAGCAGAAAAGCGAGGAGGTATATCAAATGTATTAGGAGTAAAACAAAATAAATGTGGCGACATCTACAAAGTAGTAGCCACACTATATCGTGAATATAGAATTCTATATTCACATGTATTAGGAGTAAAACAATAAAGAATTCTATATTCACAATAGTAGCTATATTTAGGATATAGTCCAGCTACTATTGTGCAGATGACGCCAATATATTTAATTTTACTCCTGATATATTTGATATACCTCCTCGCTTTTCTGCTGCCCTGATGCTACGGACAAAATTTCAAATGTAGACTATACTCCATTCAGTCTAAGAATAAAGTAGATGGCGCTACAATTTGAGCACAGTTTACACACGATGAACTTTGTATTTTGAAAACAAGTAAAACATATGTTTACTGTCAGATGGATAGCAGGGATATACATATCTGATATCATTATATTTTGACATTTACGTACATTTTTGTACAAGTTGGTAAGTCATTCCTCAAGAAAAAGGAATGCACATGTCGTCTAATTGTACTTTTTTGTGCTTCATCCAATTTATTGTAAGTATGACGATAATTTCTTTTTCTTGGAGGAGAAATTGGAACTCCATATAATTCCATTTCTTTAATAATGCAGTACATTGTATTCCTATTAATACCCACTTCCTCTGCTGTTTGATTGACTGCAGCTGTTTTAGACATATTGTCTTTATGCTTAATGTACACATTATAAGCCATTTGCCTTTGTCCAGATCTTATGTGTTTCCCTTTACGATTTTTTGAAGGACCTGGTAAAATGCTTCCGCCGTACTATAGAATATTAGCGATTACGAAATAACGAAATTGATAAAATACCCTAACAAATGAATATTTCACTTGCGAGTTCTAAGAAGAACTATTTTTTAAGAATATTAACAACAAATAACTATGTAAAATACGGAAATCGACAAAATCTTTGAACAAAACTGTCAGTAAACAAATTTTTGACAGAACGAGCTAAATGCGATTATTTTGCCGGTGTAAATGCACACTCGATTTCAACCAATCACAAACGTTTATTTTAAGCCCTATCTTTCCCAATGCTTTATTCTTAGACTGAATGGAGAATTACCGAGATAAATTTCGTAATTTACAGTTTCGTAAAAGAATTTAAATTTGAGAAATAATTATTCTCTGCACTTAAGGTAATTTTTAATTATGAACGGAATCGCGGCTGATAATGCCTACCTTAATTAGGTTTAGACAGACTTTATTTAGCAAGAAAAAGAGCGAGGAGATAATATATTTTATTTCACCCCTCATACATTTGATATACCACCTCCTTTTCAGCTTACCTGATACTAGGGACGAAATTTCACCTGATAAATGCTGAGATGTCATACCAGGTGGTTATAGTAACTTTAAAATATTTTTATTTTTATTACAATTATACATAAAGTATTAACTGAGAGTATTTTCGTAAATTACACTCCCTTAAAAGAATTAAATTTAAAAAAAGTTATTTTCTGCATTTAAGGTAATTTTAATTATAAACGGAATCGGGGCGGCAGATAATGTCTTAAATTCTGTCTAGACAGACTTTTTTTAATCTTTCAAGGAAGAATATTTTAAGTAACTGAAGCCCAAACACTGCACATTCATTTGAAATTTCGTCCGTAGTATCAGGGTAGCAGAAAAGCGGGGAGGTATATCAAATGTATTAGAAGTAAAACAAAGTAAATGTGCGCCATCTTCAAAGTAGTAGCCACACTATATCGTGAATATAGAATTCTATATTCACATGTATTAGAAGTAAAACAGTATAGAATTCTATATTCACAATAGTAGCTATATTTAGAATATAGTCCAGCTACTATTGTGCAGATGACGCCAATATATTTAATTTTACTCCTGATATATTTGATATACCTCCTCGCTTTTCTGCTGCCCTGATACTATGGAGGAAATTTCAAATATGATGTTCGCTTGTATTTTTATCTTGACAGATTAAAAAATGTCTGTCTACACAGAATTAAGGCATATTATCACTGGCGATTCAGTTTATAATTTAAAATTACTTTAAATGTCGAACATAATTATTTTTCAAATTCACATTCTTTTAAGAAAGCGTAATTTATGAAAATAGTCATAGTAATTTATAATTGTATTAAATAAACGTATATATAATTAACTCTTTATTATTATAATAATGGTCATTAAGCACGACCAATTAGCAAAACTGCACATATGAAATTTCGTCCGTATTATCAAGGAAAGCAGAGGAGCCAATAGACAATATATTTTATTTTACTCCTGATACATTTGATATACCTCCTCGCTTTCTGCTTCCCTGATACTACGGAAGAAATTTCAAATGTAGACAGACTTACCCAGATAAATTTAAAAGAATTAAATTAAAACAAAATATTCTCTGCATTTAAGGTAATTTTAAATTATAAACGGAATCGGGGCGGCAGATAATGTCTTAAATTCTGTCTAGACAAACTTTTTTACTCGGTCAAGAAAGAATATTTCAAGTAACCGAAACCGAAACCGAAACACTCACTGCACATTCATTTGAAATTTCGTCCGTAGTATCAGGGTAGCAGAAAAGCGAGGAGGTATATCAAATGTATTAGGAGTAAAACACAATAAATGTGGATCCATCTTCAAAGTAGTAGCCACACTATATCGTGAATAATGAACCTATATTCACAGTAGTATCTACCAGTGGCGGCCCGTGATTTTTTGGGACGGGAGGGCACCGGGGGTCTGAGTGTTTATAATCAAAAATTAAGTACAGACAAAAAATAAACTCAATATGCTATTTAATTAACTTGTTTGAAAATAAAATCCATCGGTCGTTCCTTACGATCAGCAAAATGATTAATAAGTCATTCATTGAAGTTTGGTGTCGATGTCAGTAATTGTTTTTCAATGGAACACATTGCTAAGGAACAGTAGTCTGCTTTCCCGCATGGTATTTCTAGAAAATGTTTTTATTCTCTTCAAAGTAGAAAAACACCGTTCACCTGATTTTTTCTATTTTGCACGCCCCCAGAGATTCACAAAATAGCAGAAGACAATTTATAAAATCTTTCGGCAACATAGTCTCGACATATTATCAATAACAAACTTTTATAACAGTTGTACTATTCAACCTTGGAAGTAAAGTACAATAGTAGCATCAGAAAACTTATCACCGAACTCTGCTTAACAATTTATATTGTTAATTAGTAAATAAAATGTTAGCATGTGTGCTTTTTATTCTTTGTACAACTTCTATTGCACATATTTGTTACATTAAAGGCTTACATTTTGACATTTAAATATAATTTGGTTCCATTTTTTTTTTTTTTGTTACCAACGTCAAAACAACAAAATTAGCGTGCGATAAAGAAATACTTTTGCAACCAAAACGGATGTCGTAAAGTGAACTTTATAGCACCGAAATAGAAGAAAGCATTTTGCACATACATACACCCACACAACCAGCCTGATAAACTGTAAGAGCTTCTGTTGAATTTTCTCGTCACGGTTTTACTAGTTTTCAAATTGTGATCTTCTAGTTTAATCAATAAATCTGGTCTAGGGAGACCTAGATTTTTTAATTCTGTCTTCATGTTACTAACGCAATTCATAGTTGCATTTGCACCGATAGAAATTACAACATACACTCACCGCTGTATATTACATACTGGACCGCCACCCGGACCCGGCACCATGGAGTAGTGCCCCGCCGCCTACATATATACGCGCGCTTCCCGCGCCAGTTTCATCGCTCGATTTCTAATACAGACGGGGCAGTCGCGCGAGATGCCCCGGAGCCTACGTCAGACAAAAGACGGACTGTAACTTCCGAAAACATATTATTTGTCATCAAACAAATCAGAAAAATTACATACAAATTAGGTATTTATAATTAATTTATCTGTTAAAAGAAATTTGTCACGGGGGGCAGTGCTCCGTTGCCCTCCCTGCAGCAGCCGCCACTGGTATCTACCCCTAATACATTCGCTTTTCTGCTTTCCTGATACTGCGGACATGTGTAACAGTAATTGTTTTTCAATGTGTTCCATTGAAAAGCAATTACTGACATCAACACTAAACATCAAAGAATTAGTTATTAATCATTTTGCTGATCGTAAGAAACGGCGAATGGATTTTATTTTCAAACAAGTTAAATAAATAACATTGAGTTTATTTTTTTGTCTGTACTTAATTTTTGATATTAAATAGCTCCGCCCGTACCCACTACATGTTCCAAGTCATCTGTCAATTGGTCTATTGTTCTCTCAATCATGACATTTAGTATTTAATTCGTTATTATTCCGTATTTTTGTTTTGCTGATTGCTCTTTTATTTCTAGCACTCGATACTCTTTGGTATCAAATAGATTTGCAAAGTATTACATTCCAGAAACAATTGCAAATGCAAGTAATTATCATCAATTAATTAAAAATGCCGCTAATTCAAGAAATCTCTCACGACATTTAAAATATATACGGCAAAGAAACAAATTATATGTGTTTAATATATACATTAACCACATATAAAATATTAATTATATATATATATATATATATATATATATATATATTTTAATGCTCGTCAAACACGTTGTTGTATATTTAATTTAGATTCTTAATTTAATGCTCGTAAAAGAAATAATATTCGAAATTTTAAAGAAATCTACTTAAATTCTATTAATGGGTTCAATAATTATAACTCAATGCTTTGATCGTTTTATCTACTACTTCATATGAATCTATAGTCTTCATAGGCCAATCAGATACCAATTAATGTCACGCATATACTAACTAACACGTGATTTATAAAAGTGTTTCTATTGGTCCAATCATTTTAACATTTATTATAACATAACTGTTTATTTCTATAGTTGAAATAAATGGTATTTCAAGTTAATAAGCATGATTCTAAACTCTATTCTCACGTGGGTTTATATTCGAATAACTACAATATCCTAATATGCTGTTTTCGAGCTAATGCAAAATGAATTATATAAGTTTGGTTTGTTTAGTACAATAACCTAGAAAGTTCAGTGACAAGTCAACATTGTATACGAAAAAACATAATCATATATTTGTGAATCTCACAAGGATACATCTCAACAAATCAAAGGTAAGTAATTTCAAATCTATTATCAAATATAAATATGTATTCTAACAAATTGATTCTGTAAGTGTATTTAACGAAATCTAAACAGATAAATGAAATTCAGTAATAATAAATATAGGTTGAAATTGAACTTTAACACAATAGTATTTTGACATATAAGCAATACTAATGGAAGTAACTTTTAAACTGTGTTTGTTCCATGATGAATTTATAATCAAATGTCTTTATAAAAGCTAATTATAGCTATTTTCAATTAGAATAATAATAATTTTCTATAAATAGATCAATGATTATCTGATCCATTGCTTGCAAGACTTATTGTTAATTCAAATAAATTATACAAAATATAACCTTATACTTTTCTTTCTTCAGAGCTCATTTGCTTCGTAATTCTTAGTGTGATCCGGAAAACTGATTCCTATCTTCAATCCTCAGCAATTATTATAAATAAATCCTCCCAAAATTGATGTAGAACTGCTTTCTGCTACACATAAAATTGGATCATCTTATTCTGGTTCCATACACAATTTAATATCTTTCTGCTCCAAATTAATTATTTGGTAAGTCCATTCTCCATTTAAATTAGTACAATGTTTATTATTAATTGTATTCTCTTCTTTTACATGTATTATGTAGCTATAATCTTCATCCGAAGTCCTCTATTCTTGGCTGAATTTCCGGTAACAATATTCTTCAACTTTTAGTAAGTCACTTAATTTCCTTTTCTATTATAACTATTTTACAATTTTGTATACTTTTATATTGTATTTAAACAATAAAATAATGTTTTAGTAGAGAAAAATAAATTACTTTCCCTCTTTCAATGAAATTAAAAAATTCTCTCCTATTTGTTTTTTCAACAAAAATCTCCTAGGATTTTCTCCAAATTGGTAACTAAGTTTTTACATCAAGTTAGTTTATCATTATAATACATAGTTATTTAACAAGTCAAATATACTTTGATATATCTCTCTCTTTCTAAAACACATATTTTAAATATGACTATTCTCTACTTTCACAATTACATCAAATAAATAAGACACTTATTTATAAATTTTCTCATTTACAGCAAATACATATGTCAACTTTAATAATGAATGTCATGAATTTCATACGAATAGACACCTTTTATAAGTTCAAATAAGTTGTTAATAACAACATTAATAACAGCTTATTTTTGCTTCTTTCTTATATAAAAAAAAATTAATTTATAATTATATTTTTTTTTTTATTATACTAGTTTACCATCATATTTAAATACACTTATTCAAAATAATCATGCAACATTGATATGTGAAACCTTCCTCGGATCAACCCTGTATATGGTTCTGTCAACTCATATGTATTTCCAAATACCTTATTAATTACAAATGGACCGATGTGAGCTTTCACAAATTTAGCTACTTGATTCTTAGACTTATCAGTGACTCTTAGGTTTTTAATAATTACTCTATCTCCAATATTGTATTTTTTAATATGTCGTGGATTCTTTTGTTTTTTAACTTTGATTTGTTTCTTTATGTAATGTTGTTTAATTTTATCAAAAGTTTCTTCTAAATCTGCATATTCTGTATCATTCCATGGTCTTTCTGGATTTTGTAAAGTCATTAAATATATTGGTGACAATCCTATATCTGTATTTGGTGTATTATTAATTATGTGTTCAATCTTTTTAATCTTCTTTAGCCATATGTAATGATTTTCTTCAAGCATAATTCTGAGATATTTAATCACTTCTTTGATCATTCTCTCACAAGGGTTTGCTTGAGGATGTCTAATACTAGTATAGTATGCTTTGATATTTCTTATTTCCAAATATCTTTTATACTTTTCGTTAGTATAATAACTTGCATTATCACTTAATATGATTTTTGGAAATCCAAATTCCGTGAAAAATGATTCTAAAGCACATAACGTAGTTTCTGTATCACATTTAGCTGTTGGTATGATTTTAACATATTTAGTATACAGATCATACATAACTAATAGATTTCTATATCCCTGGGAACTTCTTGGAAGTTGCGTTAGATAATCGATTGCTAGAATATGTAATCTTTCTTGTGCTACGATTGTTCCTGATAAATTTTCATTAGTAAAATTCTTTTCTTTTGTCAATTGACAAACTTTACATTTCTGTATAAAACCTTTAATAAGTTGATAATCTCTTTTACAGTAAAATGCTTCTCTAAAAATTATCCACGTTTTCCTTATTCCAATATGTAAAAATTTTTCATGTAAATGTTTAACTATTTCCAAGGCTTGTTGTATACCTATAACATATAAGTTTTTCCTACCAACCAATTTCTTTAAATATTCATTTTCAATGTTAAATCCTTTATGACTGCCTTCTTCTTGTACAATTCTCATAATTTTAGCAATTCCTTCTTCTTTTTGTGCTTCTTTAATCCTACTTTTTGAACATATTCCAGAAACTTTAAGATTTATATTCGTGATTAGAATTTCATTTTTGTCCTTAATCTCATACTTTCTACTTAAGATATCCGCTACAATCATCTGTTTTCCCGGTTTATATCTGATCTCAAAGTCAAATTCTGATAATAACAGACTCCATCGATAAATTCTATGATTGTTGATCTTATTATTCATTAAAGATACTAATGCAATATGATCACTTTCAATAACGAAATGTCTTCCTAGTAAAAAATATCTTAACTTATCTACACTGTATATAATACTGTACATCTCTTTTTCTGATATTGAAAATTTAATTTGATTTTGTCTTAAAATTTTAGAAACGAAATATACTGGAACTTCAATACCATGTTGAAATTGAATTAATTCAGCAGCAATAGCATAATTTGAAGCGTCTGTGCGAAGAATAAACTCCTGTTCAAAATCCGGATGGTACAACTGAAGTGAACTTACGAAAACATCTTTAAGTTCTTGAAACGCCTTCTGCTGTTCATCTTTCCAGTTCCATTTAACATTTTTCTTCAATAGATTAACTAGTGGTAATGTTTTCCTAGCATAATTAGGAATAAATTTGTGATAATAATTAAGTATACCTAGAAAAGATCTTACATCTTTAACTCTTTTTGGTTGCGGAAAAGATTTAATATCTATTAATCTATCAGGATTCAGAGTAATTCCTGAGTCCTTTATTAAATAACCTAAATAGTTAACTTGTTTCTTCAAAAATTCACACTTCATAAGATTAATCTTCATTCCTTCTTGACATAATGTAGTTAATATTATTTTAAGATGTTGCATGTGTTCTTCTTTAGTTTTAGAAAAAATTAAAATATCGTCAAAATAATGACTACAGAATTGTTCATATTTATTTAATATTTTATGTAAAAATCTAATAAGAGCGCTAGGACTACTTATAAGACCAAATGGGGCGACAGTAAAATGGTAAATATTTCCATTTATATTGAATGCACAATATTTCTTGGATTCCTCTTCTAAACGAATTAACCAAAATGCATGTTTTAAATCGATTTTAGAAAAATATTGACTATGTCCACATCTTGAAATTAGAGCATTAATGTTCATAGGAGCTTCAAAACCAGGCTTAACCCTCTTATTGGCTTCTCTCATGTCGAGACAGATTCTAAGACTGTTATCACTTTTTTTTACAATTACTACAGGATTAATAAAATATGAAGTTGATCGTTCAATAATGTTTTGTTCTAACAATTTGTTAATCTCTTTATCTATTTGTTCACGATACTGAAATGGTATTGGGTATACTTTAACATTTAATGGTTCATCACTGGATACAATTATCTTATGTTCATAATTTCTTGCAAATGTAACTTCCTCATTGAATAATCTTCTATTTTCCATCAAAATAACTTTCATCAATTCCTTATTTCCATCATCCATATCCATTCCATTTATTATCTTATTAATATCTTCCATATAATTCTTTAATATAACATCATCTTCATTACATATAATAATCTCATCTTTAATCAACGTACTACCATTATCTTCAACTAAATTATTATCTTCGTATAAATTATTATCGGTATGAAAAAATATACCTTTTTCTTTATTATTAGCTATTAGTCCATCTTCCATATTTTCCACCTCAAAATCTTCCTTGTTTAAATTCCAATCATCTTCTCTTAAAATATTATAATTATTCACTTCTATTCCCTTAGATTTCTCATTTAATACAACATCATTACTTCCTATCCTTAATAAATTCTTCTCAAAATCAATAACTATTTCATATCTTTTAATATTGTCTATACCCATAATACATTCAAAATTCATATTTTCAAATACATAAAATTCAAGTATATAAGACCTTTTATTGATAACAACGTCTATACAAAATTTCTCTTGGATAATTCCTATCTTCTTCTTATTAGTAGCGATAACGTCCATTTTCTTAATTTTAATTAAATGCTCCTTATAATTTTCTATCTTTTCTAAAGTATTCTTCTTCAAGAGTGAGACCTCTGCAGCTGTATCAATAATTGTTTTAATTTTGATATTCCTAATCTCAATATCTATCATTGGTATGTCATTATCTATCACAATATCGCTTTCATCGTTTATTTTAATAAAATTGTGTGGGTTGTCGTAAAATCGGTTAGATGTCAAATTTAAGTAATAAGTACATATTAAAATTGGTGATTTTAATTCGTCGAAGTGCTCGGTTGAGAACGTTCGAACTCCAACGTCTTCAAATTCTCTTTGTTTGCATAAATCGGCGTTTTTTTTTTCTCTGATGAGACCTGTCCCAAATCTGTATTTTCATAATTATTTTGTATGTTTTCTGGTATGTTATTCCGTTCTTCATATAGTTGTTTTCTAATATTAAATTGGTTAATCTGTGGTCTTCCATTCTCTCTTATTTGAACATTACCACTTCCATTATTATTTTCGCGTCCAAATCCATTAACTTTCCCTCCATTATTTCTACCATTATTACCTCTATAATTGTTGTTTTGATAATACTCTGGTCTATTATTCGAATTACCATTACCAGTTCTAAAATTACCCCCTCTTCCGGTTCCATTATTATTATAATTATTAGAATTATCAAAATTTCCTCTATTTTGATAGGAGTTATAATCTCTTCTGAATCCACCATAATTATAATTGTTTTCTCTAAAATTTATAGGATAATTATTCCTTTTGTTAATTCGTTGTAATTCTGTCAAATCGTCTAGTTTTCTCAAAGTCTCCATTAACTCTTCAATATTGCTAACACTTTTACTGATAACCACCTCACCATCAGTTAAAATAAAATGATTTAGAATATGTCTAACAATTTCTTCTTCATTAATATCCGGTAAGTGTTTTGATTGGTTAAACATATCTCTGGCGTAGTTTTCTCTGTTTGTAATTCCTTCTTTATATCTCCCTGTCAGTAATTTAATTTTTGTTCTGTCTTGTATATTTTTATTCCAGTACTGTTGAGTAAATTCTTTGCTAAATTGATCGAAATTAGTGCATTTATCCTCAAACATTAAATACCATTCCAGACACCTTCCTTCTAATGTTAATCTAACCAGATTCATTTTCTGTGTTTCATCTTCAATCTCTTGTGTCAGCTTTGAAATATTCTTTAAGTAGGTCATCGCATGTACTTGGTCACAATTATCTCGGTATTTTGGCCACATTTCCGGTCTTAGATATGGGTTATATGTGTTATTCCTATCATTTAATATAATTCTGTTCCCTGATTTCTTAAGTAAGTCTAATTCCTTCGTAATAACTTCAAAGAATTCAGTCTCCTTCTGTTGAAATTTACCTAAATTTATTTTACAGTTTTCATCCATTTGATCTACTTTACCTTCTAATTTCTTAGTCTCTTCTTTTAAAATTATCAGATCTCCTTTGACCTGTTTTGTTTCTTCTTTAGTATCCTTAACTCTGGATGAAATAACGTCAAATTGGTTTTGAACATCCCTTTGTTCTTCTTGTATTTTATTTTCTATTTTCTTTCCCAATTCCTCTAGGTTGTTCTTAGCTTTGACCTCCAATTCTTCTATCTTCTCAGTATTTACATTAACTTTAAGGTACATTCTGTGTTCTAGATTGATCATATTTATTTTAATGTTTTCAACATTATCCTGTAATTCCTTCTTTATTTCGTCTTTAAGATTGTTTATCTCTCCATGTAAACCTTCAATACTTTCTTTATATTCTTGCTTCTGAATATCCAGCTGTCCTTGTAATTGTTTGCTATTTGAATCAAACTTAAGATCCAATTGACCCTGTATAGTTTGTAAGTTGTAAATATTTGTGTTTATGTCTTGTATGTTAGTTTTTTGTAATTCAAATTGTGATAAAATGTTTTCATTTTGTGACTGTATATTTGTCTGCATGTTTATCATTTGTGTTTGCATAACCTCTTGTAAATTCTTAATCATGGTCTGAATATCTATACTCTCTTCAGAACCTGCTAAAGATCCATCACCAGCTACTGTACCTTTTCTTGTATTAGGCATATTTAAAAAATCAAACAGCTAATATACAATTTGAAATAAATGATTATGTAATATTCCAATAAATCAGTAAACTAATATGACAAATGACTTTTATTGCTTTTCCACAATTTACTACCTTTAAAAAAAATTAGTATTGCATTAGATATTGTAATTATTCAAAATAATTAGTTGATTCAACAATTTTTTTTTTTATAACAAACGTGCTCCACTTGATTAAATATTACTATCTATAATTAGTAGCATAACAATTTATTTGAAAAAAAATTGCAACCACGTTGTGCGCCATAATTTAATGCTCGTCAAACACGTTGTTGTATATTTAATTTAGATTCTTAATTTAATGCTCGTAAAAGATATAATATTCGAAATTTTAAAGAAATCTACTTAAATTCTATTAATGGGTTCAATAATTATAACTCAATGCTTTGATCGTTTTATCTACTACTTCATATGAATCTATAGTCTTCATAGGCCAATCAGATACCAATTAATGTCACGCATATACTAACTAACACGTGATTTATAAAAGTGTTTCTATTGGTCCAATCATTTTAACATTTATTATAACATAACTGTTTATTTCTATAGTTGAAATAAATGGTATTTCAAGTTAATAAGCATGATTCTAAACTCTATTCTCACGTGGGTTTATATTCGAATAACTACAATATCCTAATATGCT
This sequence comes from Amphimallon solstitiale, assembly GCA_963170755.1. Classification (NCBI taxonomy): domain Eukaryota; kingdom Metazoa; phylum Arthropoda; class Insecta; order Coleoptera; family Scarabaeidae; genus Amphimallon; species Amphimallon solstitiale. The sequence goes on from OY720675.1 coordinate 36,490,409, forward strand.
GTTTTCGAGCTAATGCAAAATGAATTATATAAGTTTGGTTTGTTTAGTACAATAACCTAGAAAGTTCAGTGACAAGTCAACATTGTATACGAAAAAACATAATCATATATTTGTGAATCTCACAAGGATACATCTCAACAAATCAAAGGTAAGTAATTTCAAATCTATTATCAAATATAAATATGTATTCTAACAAATTGATTCTGTAAGTGTATTTAACGAAATCTAAACAGATAAATGAAATTCAGTAATAATAAATATAGGTTGAAATTGAACTTTAACACAATAGTATTTTGACATATAAGCAATACTAATGGAAGTAACTTTTAAACTGTGTTTGTTCCATGATGAATTTATAATCAAATGTCTTTATAAAAGCTAATTATAGCTATTTTCAATTAGAATAATAATAATTTTCTATAAATAGATCAATGATTATCTGATCCATTGCTTGCAAGACTTATTGTTAATTCAAATAAATTATACAAAATATAACCTTATACTTTTCTTTCTTCAGAGCTCATTTGCTTCGTAATTCTTAGTGTGATCCGGAAAACTGATTCCTATCTTCAATCCTCAGCAATTATTATAAATAAATCCTCCCAAAATTGATGTAGAACTGCTTTCTGCTACACATAAAATTGGATCATCTTATTCTGGTTCCATACACAATTTAATATCTTTCTGCTCCAAATTAATTATTTGGTAAGTCCATTCTCCATTTAAATTAGTACAATGTTTATTATTAATTGTATTCTCTTCTTTTACATGTATTATGTAGCTATAATCTTCATCCGAAGTCCTCTATTCTTGGCTGAATTTCCGGTAACAATATTCTTCAACTTTTAGTAAGTCACTTAATTTCCTTTTCTATTATAACTATTTTACAATTTTGTATACTTTTATATTGTATTTAAACAATAAAATAATGTTTTAGTAGAGAAAAATAAATTACTTTCCCTCTTTCAATGAAATTAAAAAATTCTCTCCTATTTGTTTTTTCAACAAAAATCTCCTAGGATTTTCTCCAAATTGGTAGCTAAGTTTTTACATCAAGTTAGTTTATCATTATAATACATAGTTATTTAACAAGTCAAATATACTTTGATATATCTCTCTCTTTCTAAAACACATATTTTAAATATGACTATTCTCTACTTTCACAATTACATCAAATAAATAAGACACTTATTTATAAATTTTCTCATTTACAGCAAATACATATGTCAACTTTAATAATGAATGTCATGAATTTCATACGAATAGACACCTTTTATAAGTTCAAATAAGTTGTTAATAACAACATTAATAACAGCTTAATATATATATATATATAAATGATAATTAGGGTATTGGGGAATCCAGCAATCAAAACAAGTTTTATAAAATCATGGAAATCTACTTCTTTTAATCAATATTTCGCACAGACGGTTCCTGTGCTTCCTCAGGATTAAAGATATGATTTCTCTCTATGGAGAAGATAATGCATCTACGAAATGTAGGTTACAGTTGTTGGGAAACAGCATAACAATGTATACAAAATGCGACGAGCATTACGTTTTAAAATGAGAAGATTGAACAAGCTGTATTGTGTCCAACAAGACAATGTCATTAAATATTTGCTTATGAATCATGAGCAAATATTTAATGACATTGTCTTGTTGGACACAATACAGCTTGTTCAATCTTCTCATTTTAAAACGTAATGCTCGTCGCATTTTGTATACATTGTTATGCTGTTTCCCAACAATATATATATATATATATATTATTAAATTCAGCTTTATTAACATCCTCCATTTTAAACTTAGTAATAAAAAAAAATATTTAAATAAAAGAAAACTAAATTAAAATTGAACTCAAAAACTTAATACATTTAATCTAATTGTGAGTTAGAAGTAGCGTATTTTAACCCTACCCTCACTTTTGCTATCACAAGAAATTATATTCTTTTTGGAAAATTAGCGTCTTTCTAACTCGAAGTACAGATTAAATCTCTAACAAGACGATTCTTGTTTTTCGTTTATATATCAAAAAAAAAACAATTGCTATCGGCAATTTTTAACGCCTTTTTAGTCAAACTGGATTTTAGGTTGGCATTGATTTTTTGAAACGTTTGTGGTGAAATCCTTCTTGTTTGTTTTCTTCAAGTTGTCGTATCTATACCAACACGCACACATTGTCTTTGACAGTTTATACACTAATGTCAGCACCTTGAATTGTTTGTTATTAAAAGTTTTTCACAAAGTTGCTATGTTTCCACGGTACGTATATATTCCTTTCTTCTTAATATAGACCCTCATCGTACTTGCATATGAACGTATTTCCTTTTTCCTCATTTGTTATTTATTTTCTTTCTCCATTTACTAAAGTTATCCTTATCTTTCTTTTAGAAATACCTCGAAAAGGTAATACTGAGAACACATTGTAAAGAACTGGAATCTTTCTTACGGATCCTGCACCATAAAGGCCAGTCGCCCCCGTCACAGCGTCTCCAAATTCAATCCAGGCTCTCTCTTCTGGTAGTACCTTGATTTGCTGAAAGCTGTAAACAATATTGACACTGCATTTTTCTTTTGCAGGTTTTGAAACCAAACATGACCACTTCGAAACGAAGGGCCACTTGACCTAGCCTAATAAATCTTTTAAGCATTTAGAAATACTTAAAGATAGTTCAACTGTGTTTTATGTATTTTAGTTTACTCATCCCTTTGCGGCAATAAATCAATATATGTTTTCTATAGTGTATATGACATTGGTTAGCAAAAAATTGTATTTTTGTTTTACTTCTTAGAAACCTCAGTCAGATATCATGCAAACTTTGCTTGCAAGAAAAATTCATATTTGAAATCAGTTCAACATGGGCTCCGAATTTTTTGTAATACCAAATCAACAATACAGTTTGTAATGCGTAATTTATTTCTATAATATTATTAGTGTGATACTTGTTTATTTTAATAATTAAAAACTTATGCATTTACCATTTTGATTTTCTGAGATATCTACGCAAAATACATGAGTTTGTGTCTTTTAGTCCAACTAACTCTCGCCGGTCAATTAACAAATACATATATCCTATACGGCCTTACAACCCGTGGGTGGCGAGCTCATGAAGATACCGCAGTTGACATAACAATTTATCAGCGTCAAATAGTGCTACTGTTCGCAACAACAGTATTCAACATTTCAAAATTAAATAACGTATGGAATTACAAACGACAGAAAGACAAAAATAATAACAGAAATGGGAACTGAGAAAGAGAGAAGAAAAGAAAAGTTGAGGAAAAGATAGCTGAAGTACATGGAGAGGAACTTTCCAGGTTTTTGTAATTACATAATTGAGAAGAGATATAAAAGAGACGATTTAATATAAAATAGTTGAATGGGCGGAAACTTTGGATTAAATGAAAAATGTAGTGTAATATTCACGTTTTATTTTAGTTTCGAGTGCTGTTTGGAATTATTTAATAAATAATTATTATAAATTCCAACGATTACCTATGTGTCTGAATAGGATGTATATATATATGAAATGTTTATTCATGCCCAATTGAACAAACCATTATTAAATCTGTGATATCTAATGTGTGTTGGCTAAATCTGAATTAGAGAATATTTAGTTCCATCGATTATAATCAGTCCTAGCTTTATGTTAGTTAACGTAGATTCGTTCATTCAAGAATTAGCATGGATTAAGTTCCTAATCTAACGTATTATTTCTGGTAAATATGTAAAACACATTGTGGGTGTTTCGGAGTGCATATAAATGAGCATATTGTTTTGCATAATCTCGATAGAAACAGCTGATCACACACCTACTTTTCTAAAATAATGCCTTATAAGCTTTAAGCCCTTAAACAGAACTTTTTCCTTCTTAAGGTATTTACATCTCCTTTATTTATTTATATGGAAAATTAAAAGAATATTAGTAATTGTGAATACTTTTCCACATGCTCATTGCAATACGAACTGTTGTGTTTGTGAAATTTTAATACATTTTATACTTACCTGGTCTTCCGTATATGCTTACATCTCCAAGGTTATCCCACCTTATTCCTTGGCTACACCGTACTGACGACAACCAATGAGTGAGACACACGTGTCTACGGTTGCTCTACAGCAGAATTTACGCGGTATTTTTCTTTTTCTTGTATTTTATGTTTCCTCGATAATTCCCTTTTCTTTGGTTTATCTTTCCTGGGTTTCGGATGGCACGCAGGTTGGCATTGTCCTCCTCGAGGCGATGTTTTTGAGGATTAACATCCAAGCTCGCCACGAGGAAGACAATGTCAACCTGCGTGCCATCCGAGACCCAGCGAAAATTACCCGATATTTTTCTCTTTCTTGTATTTTATGTATCCGCCATAATTCACCTCTTTTTATCTTTGCTGGGTCTCGGATTGCACGCAGGTTGACATTGTCTTCCTCGTGGCGAGGTTGGATGTTAATCCTCAAAACCGAGGTTCTTGTAACCGAAGCAACAAATGGCGGTCTGTCACCTGATCGTCTGCCGTGTAGCTTGCATCTCCAAGATTATCCCACCTTATTCTTTGGCTGCACTGTACTGATGACGGCCAATGAATCAGAAGGGAGTTCTCTTTCAAAATCACTCATCAACAAAAAATTTAATAGTATGTAAATGAGTGATTTTGAAAGAAAACCTCCTTCTTTTTATATTAAAAGAAATGACAAAACCCTACAAAAGAGTTTTCAAATACTTTGTACAACATAAAAAAATAATTGTAAGTAATTTATTGTTATCACTTTTTAATGTATCATTTTATTATGCATGTTCAACTATTTTACAGATTGTTAGTGTTTTGAAGAAGGCAATATAAATATGTGACGAAACGTAACTAAAAATTACATAATATGTGTTTTATAATTATTAAGGCCGCTACCCCAAGACATCATTATCATATATATATATATATATATATATATATATATATATATATTTTAATGCTCGTCAAACACGTTGTTGTATATTTAATTTAGATTCTTAATTTAATGCTCGTAAAAGAAATAATATTCGAAATTTTAAAGAAATCTACTTAAATTCTATTAATGGGTTCAATAATTATAACTCAATGCTTTGATCGTTTTATCTACTACTTCATATGAATTTATAGTCTTCATAGGCCAATCAGATACCAATTAATGTCACGCATATACTAACTAACACGTGATTTATAAAAGTGTTTCTATTGGTCCAATCATTTTAACATTTATTATAACATAACTGTTTATTTCTATAGTTGAAATAAATGGTATTTCAAGTTAATAAGCATGATTCTAAACTCTATTCTCACGTGGGTTTATATTCGAATAACTACAATATCCTAATATGCTGTTTTCGAGCTAATGCAAAATGAATTATATAAGTTTGGTTTGTTTAGTACAATAACCTAGAAAGTTCAGTGACAAGTCAACATTGTATACGAAAAAACATAATCATATATTTGTGAATCTCACAAGGATACATCTCAACAAATCAAAGGTAAGTAATTTCAAATCTATTATCAAATATAAATATGTATTCTAACAAATTGATTCTGTAAGTGTATTTAACGAAATCTAAACAGATAAATGAAATTCAGTAATAATAAATATAGGTTGAAATTGAACTTTAACACAATAGTATTTTGACATATAAGCAATACTAATGGAAGTAACTTTTAAACTGTGTTTGTTCCATGATGAATTTATAATCAAATGTCTTTATAAAAGCTAATTATAGCTATTTTCAATTAGAATAATAATAATTTTCTATAAATAGATCAATGATTATCTGATCCATTGCTTGCAAGACTTATTTTAATTCAAATAAATTATACAAAATATAACCTTATAATTTTCTTTCTTCAGAGCTCATTTGCTTCGTAATTCTTAGTGTGATCTGGAAAACTGATTCCTATCTTCAATCCTCAGCAATTATTATAAATAAATCCTCCCAAAATTGATGTAGAACTGCTTTCTGCTACACATAAAATTGGATCATCTTATTCTGGTTCCATACACAATTTAATATCTTTCTGCTCCAAATTAATTATTCGGTAAGTCCATTCTCCATTTAAATTAGTACAATGTTTATTATTAATTGTATTATCTTCTTTTACATGTATTATGTAGCTATAATCTTCATCCGAAGTCCTCTATTCTTGGCTGAATTTCCGGTAACAATATTCTTCAACTTTTAGTAAGTCACTTAATTTCCTTTTCTATTATAACTATTTTACAATTTTGTATACTTTTATATTGTATTTAAACAATAAAATAATGTTTTAGTAGAGAAAAATAAATTACTTTCCCTCTTTCAATGAAATTAAAAAATTCTCTCCTATTTGTTTTTTCAACAAAAATCTCCTAGGTTTTCTCCAAATTAGTAACTAAGTTTTTACATCAAGTTAGTTTATCATTATAATACATAATTATTTAACAAGTCAAATATACTTTGATATATCTTTCTCTTTCTAAAACACATATTTTAAATATGACTATTCTTTACTTTCACAATTACATATCAAATAAATAAGACACTTATTTATAAATTTTCTCATTTACAGCAAATACATATGTCAACTTTAATAATGAATGTCATGAATTTCATACGAATAGACACCTTTTATAAGTTCAAATAAGTTGTTAATAACAACATTAATAACAGCTTATTTTACATGTATATATACAAGAAAAAGAAAAATATTGGGTAAATTCTGCTGTAGAGAACATTAGAAAAATTTGGACATACAATAGTAATATCTTTTAAATTTAATTATTTTTGTTACATAAATAAATCAAAGAAAAAATGCTGTAACACCAGTGTGCTTCAAACAAAATATTGCCCAAGCATTTTCACGGCAAACAACAATATTTTCTTTACACCTCACGCAACCTAAGTAGCCCAATTAATCAAGTCCTTGTTATATAAGTTGGTGTTTTAACTCCTCAAAGACGTACATAATAAATACGTGCTAATGTCACTTTATTTCAAATATGGAATACTCAGTGTTATTAACAAGCTATTGATTGATTAACCATTACGTGCCAATAACACATATAAAGCCGTACAACATAAACAATTATTTTTCGCAAAGCCTATTATTTGGACACATACAGAAATATCTCTAAACATCATGGAAATGTTTAAATAAAAGTTTTGATTAGTGTATATACGAGTGTACATTTACCTGAATTGGTTGCATAATTCTTACAATTTTTGAATATATCATTGCTGTTGACCGTTACTTTGTGGTGATCCGACTAAAAAATGATATAATGAAAAACATGTTTTTTACAACTTTATTCTTACACTTCCATAAAATGATATACAAAAAACAAACAGTGTTAACTAATCACAATAAAATATGTAAATTTAACATATTTCGTTAATTTTTCCGAAAAAGTGTCTAATATACTCCGGAAGTGTAACCTCATGGCATTTTAAATTAACACACAGTCTATTTAATGCAAAAGACCTGAAAAATTAGAAGAAATTTCGATAGATATCTACAACGCCTAAGATCTTTGAAATATAAGAAAGCAAAATCATGAAGCCCCTGATTTGAATAATATGGAAATATTATATTTGTATAATACGACAAAGGACCAAAATTAAATATCTTGGAAGCAGTGGAATGCCCTTACAAAAGGATAATCTGCTTAACAACAAAACAGATTTAATGTATTTACACAGGTATGTTTTCATTTATCTGCCCTTATGCAGACACCACAAAAACAGAACAATTCCTAGTAATAAAATTATTGTAATTAATTTTGCATGATATAATAACGAAACACAATTTTATACTGCCTCTCCCGAGTTGAAGCTAGTCACCGAGAGTGCAAAAATAAATGTGGTTAAGAAATAGTGTTATATTTGCATTACATTAGTTTATGAAATGTTTTTTTGGAAATTTTATACCAAATTTTTGATTTGGCATTCACATTTTGGGCCTACTTTGCTGCTCTCCATTTAAACTATAGTATAAATGTCTAAAATATGAATTTTTACTCAAAAATTGCCTTATATGACGAAAATCACAATCTGTGTTTTTCAGTATTTCATTTGTGAATACCAATGTGATATTTCGTTTAATTTCGTTAATAATTATTTATTTCATTATGGTGCGACCCCTATATACATACCCTTTATTTTGCTGTTCGTTGATTCACGAAGTTCTTTTATTAACTATTTGAAGTTAGGTTATAGAGAGAACCAATTCTCGTTCGAGTACCTTATCTAAGACTTTCCATTATTAACGCCCTGTGTAAAAAATAGACTATAAATTTTCGTTTAACCTCGGGGAAATAAGGAACTTCCGAGATAAAAGACCGTCTTTGTTTTGATAATCCCCCAGTTTAGGTCAAGTGTATGTAGTTAGGGAGTTGGTTTAATGCACCGGCACTATTTTGATAGCGGCTTCAAGTAGACACTCGGGGTATGAACCGAGCATATGGAATGATCAAGTAACAAGATCCCGTAATAATTTGCAGACAGAAATTGGATGTCTGTATTCCATTAATATATTTAACTAGTTTGCACTTTCAGAAATTACTGTACTAAGCAATATGTTAAATTTTCCCGGAAATTGTGGGAATACTTTTGGGAATTTATTCACTCACGATGCTACATATGAATAATTATGATTTAATAAGGCATAATCATGATATTTGCAATACGATGATAATACTCTTTCTGCTATAAATGTGATGTTAAATACGTTAAATTTAATGAGTGTTAAACAGCATATTGTTTATTTATAGGGCTCTCATATTTATTCACAGAATTAAGATGAAATATCTCACACCTTATTTGAGTGTCAGGTTCGTAGGACACTAATAATTACAATACTAGAAATATAAGCAAATTATATAGTCGTTAAAAAAAGACAACCCCATAACTCCGTTATTTATAGGAGGATTTTAATAATCTATACATCAAATTAAATGGTTGGCAATAGGCTACCGAATGGGCACATAAAGGCTTTAAGACTATACTGTAAACAAAAAAATTTTCGAATTCGGATACATATATACTTTTTTTTGCAATTCTGATATAGATTTTTATTCTAAAAATAACAATGTATCACATGTATAAGCTTAGATAACAAATAACAAAATTCTAAAAAATATAATTAAAAGAAACGACTATTGTCTATGCTCAAACTAGGCTCCATTTTGCGCTAAACATTAGCGACATCTTTGCGCAACTCTATATTGTATTAGATAAAAATTCAGCAGTAATTATTAGACAAGCCTCGATAATTTTACCTCTTAATTGAGCCTTATTTTCTGAAGGCGTTACATAAACTTCATCTTGAAGATACGTTCAAAAGAAAAAATCTATTGGGGCAATATCTGGCGTATAGTATTGGTTCATATGTTCCAATCCACTTTCCAAACTTTCTTCTTAAAAACACCTTATTTAGAATGGCGCATGGCGTTATCAGGGCTAGCGCCATCCATCCGCTGATATATAACTCTTCGAAACTCAAATTTTCCGCGTCTTTACGAATTGCCTTATATTCGCCGATAAAGGATTTTATCGACGACTAAACAATAAAGTAGGTATTATATTAATCACTATTGGTTAATAATAACATTCATAATACCCGGAGGAAATACTGAAATGCGGCCGGGGAATAATGAGACATAACGTTACCATTATTCCCTGCATTCCGCCAATAAGAACACAACGTTCCCAACGTTGTCGTAGTAACGATAGACAAGTCCGTCCATTTTCTAACTGTCTAACCGTCAAACGTCATATTGATATAGTAATCTGACATTTTCGTTTAATTATTTTGATTTTTTTTAGTAATCTTCAGTTAGTAGTAGATAAAGTAGTGTATAGTAACTCGCAATGATGATTATTATTCTCTCGAGCCGAGTTACTCCCTCGCCGCTTCGCGACTCGGTTCGTAAATTTGGCTCTCCGGAATAATAACTGTCATTATTAACTCGTTGTATAAACTACTATTTATCGACGACTAAACAATAAAGTAGGTATTATATTAATCGCTATTGGTGATAGGACTTATAATACCGGAGGGAATAATTAAATGCGACCGGGGAATAATGAGATATATTCCACCAATAAGAACATAACGTTATCAACATTGTCATAGTAACGATAGACAAGTTCGAGCATGTTACTAGTTGTCAAACGTCATGATATGATAGACCTCTTCGGTGTTTCTTGAATTTGGCGTGTTATTATTCGTTTTATCATGGATAGTGACGCCGATGAAGTTATATACACCCCCAGAAATTAAACTTAAGACCTATGGAATTACGATTGGTTTATTGCCCGAAAAGTCCAAAGGCTTACGATAATTTTATGGGCTGGCGTCGTCGGCAGATTACGAATTTATTTTCAAAAAATGTTTTATTGTTATATTTTGCAGAATTAAGCGAAAAATATAAATCATCTTCTTTATGGTATTACTACTCAATGTTAAAATCTGTATTGAAAATAAAACACAATACAAATTTGAGTCATCATACGAAGCAAAAAAAATGTTTCACGCTGAAATGCGAGGATTTAGAAAATTTACCTATTTGTCAAGCGCCGATGAACTTAATCTTTACATAAGGTAAATATTTACTTCTATAACCTCAACTCGTTTTGAAAATATTCTTTTTAGGTTATATTAATCACTGGAATTATGGGTGCATGCCGCTCCAATGAACTATATAATATGAACATCGAGGACGTAAAAGATATCGGTAGAATGTTATTAGTAAGCATACCCAAAACAAGAAATAAAGTTGTGCATTCATTTACAATATTCGGTATGTTCTATGATATCGTAAAAAAACACATCTCTCTTCGTCCATCCCACATAAAAATAAGTTAATTTTTCATAAATTATCAAATGTCTAAATGCACAACTCAACGGGTAGGGAAAAATAAATTTTCCGTGTGCGGTAAACACATTGCAAAATATTTAAAATTCAAATCCGGAAAACTAGGGTCATCGGACCTGTTAACCGAACAGCACCACTTTTCGGACAATTCCCGACAAAAACTAGTAAAATAAGGAAATCTTAACACTTGCCATCTATCGGAACTTATGTTCGATTTCGTACATGATTTCTCTCTTGCTCACACATTTACAGCATCCTCTAATGACAGCAATAGAAAAAAAAGAGCTTGTAGAATGACTGAGGTCTGAACGACGTGTGTGTGCGACTGCATCTCAACAAAAAACGTAGTACAAGTACTCCATCCAGGAAAATAGTTAATAAATATGCCAGGACCCATCTACTATTGTCATCTTTACTTTTTTGGTAAGCGAGCATGTCAACTTCATTTTTAAGCATGAAAATCTTGGAGAAATTGATTGTTCATCCTTAAAGTTAGTTGTCCGAGTGACCGGTTGCACAAAATGTCCTTAAACCGATTTTCGGACACAGCGTCCGAGAACAGGTACTAGACGATAAAATTTGTTTGTCATTTTCTAGCAAATGAAATACATATTATCCTTTTCGCACTTGCTCTCATTGCTCACTTATAAATGAAGGATATAATGACCAGCTTTTCAAACAATATGAGGGAGAAACAAAATTGTCTTCAAACTGACCGAGAAACGGTTTAATTTCGGACTTGTGTGTTTCTTGCATCTATTTCCTATATCCGACAGCTGGTATTTTTCACCGAAATAGATTTTAAAACATACAAATCGATTTTCATATGGCGGAAATCAATCAAAAATTGAAAAAAACAAAGATACAAAAGAGAAAACAATGTTGAAAATATTTTTGAAGACCCTACTCGAATGTTAATGGGGACGAATTAGGACTTTCTCTTTGCCCTAAAACAGGGACAGTGCTTGGACCAAAAGAATGGAGGAACCTTTATACTATAAAATCGGGCAAGGAAAAAGAAAATATAACAGAGTGGATGAAAGGAAATGTACTTTTATGAATATATAACGAACAAATGCAATTCCTGGATCACAGAAAATCGAATAAAACGGACAATTATATTTTTTATTGATGGACGTAGGTCGCACATGACCTTGCCCTCAAGTCAGTTTTGCGAATAGAATGGGATTATTTTGTACGCCTTGCCCCCTAACACTACCCATATCTGCAACAAATGATAGTCAAAACGAAAATATTATTTTGACATTATCAGAAACTGATTATGAAAATGAGGGCAACCTTGTTGCTATAGAAGACAACAATAATAACACTACTTATAAAGATAAAATTGCCTCCAGAGAGAGTTTAGATCCATTTGAAAGACATCTTATATTTCCAGAAGAATCTTTGCAAAAAAAGACTGGGGGTCGCGCGAAGGAAAAATTACCGAGCGCAATATCTACGGAAGCGTGGCGAACATTTTATACTAAAAAAGATAACGAAAAGAAAGCAAAAATAGAGAAGACGAACCTTAGAAAGGAAAAAGAGAAGATATAAAGATCCAAAAGCAATCAAAAGCAGGAAAGAGGATGAAGCAACCCAGTGTTACTGCAAAGGAAAGTAATGAAATGAAGAAAGTTCTCTGTACGCTATGTGAAGAAGAGCTCATCAGTGATACCGAAGACGATGAAAATAAAAACATCGGCTGTGATAAATGCCCTAGATCAGTGGTTCCCAAACTTATTTTGCCTACTGCCCACTTTGAGAATAAATTATTTTTTAGCGCCCCCATTTTTTCACCTACTCAAAAACCACTATAACTTCAAATTAAATTAATTATTGTGAGCTATATTAGCGGAGATTAAACATTCATTCTAAACGAGACTTTTACTATGGGTTATAGTAAAAGTCTCGTTTAGAATGAATGAGTTAACTTGAGACCTGAGCGTAGTAGGTAGTACACAACGGCGCTCAGGTCTCAAGTTAACTTTTACGGGCTACACCTGCCAATGAGAATGATTATTGAAACGCAACTTTATAGTATTCAGACAAAGTATCTTTTATTCAAAATTCAAAATAAAACAAACATAATCGATTCTAATATAAAAACTAATGTGAAGGATGAATCTGATGCTGTTTAATAAGTTTGTTGATATCAGGTTCCAATTTACTCAAGAACAGCCGCAAGTCACCACGTTCGGTAACATGCAAACGATTTCTCTTTTTAGTAAGCAGCGTTGCTACAGCACTAAATCCACGTTCACACAAATATGACGATGGGAATGCTATCAAGAATCGTTGAATGATTGACCACAATCCAGGGTACAATTGCGGGATCGGTTTTTGTAGCCAAAATTCTTGGTAGCCATTTTTGAACTTGATTTTTATTTCCTCGTTCGTTGTCAATTCTATAAGTTCTTCTTCCAGATGTGGTGATATTGCTGTGTTGACATTTGAAAACGGATCCAACACCCAGTCTGGTATTTCCAAGTTCAAAATATCCTGGTATCGTTCGGTGAAGTCAATGTGGAGCTTTTCCAAATGTTGGCAGTAGGCAAACAAGTCGTCGTTACTGCAGGATACTGATAAATTCGGAAAATTATGAAACTCACGTCTGCCCATATTCTTTTTGTGTAGAAGCAGTTTGGCTGCGAAAGCAGCAACGACATTTTTTGTTTTATCTAATTAAATTTAGTTCATCGCCTTGCAGTTGGAGATTCATGTTGTTGAACAATTTATACAGGTCTGTCATGTAAGCTATATCATTTTTTGATGTAATGAGCTTGTTGCGCAATTCTGTATCTTTAGTTTCCAAAAACTCTATCACAGAGTCAAACAGGTTGTAAAATCGAGTCAGACAATTGAAGGCACGAGAATGATAAGTGGTCATGAACCAAACACATGATTTTGCAGGAGAAGCAAAAAACGTTTTTTTCCGAACTGTTAATAGTTGCACGTTAGACATTGTTATAGTCTGTTCTTATGCATATGACGATCTAGCCCAACAAGCAAAAACATTTTTTTGTAGTTATGAACTATATTTTTTTAATGTGTTTTTTTGGATATGTCCTGTTTTCACACGAATTGTTTTGTGTCAAATGGATATAAGGGTATTTATTAAAAACAACCATAAGTACCTTAGTATTTCAAACATCTTATTGAATAAGAAGTTATGATTTATAACTATTTATAATATGGGTATTCCTATTCAGATTCAGAAGAGCCCGATTCGCTCATGCTTTCGTTACTAGCAGCACCTGCTTCACTAGATGTCTGTTCCAAGTTATGGTACCATCTGATCAAAGCTAGTGGGATGTACTCTTCCAGTTCTTGTATATTCTTTAGTTTCAGTGGGTTGAGGGGAATGGGCTTCTCATATAGATTTTTAGGATTCCACAAAATGTCATTTGGCAAACTGCTCTTAAGCCATTGAAATGCTTCACTACAACTTTCCATAGTCTGCGCCTGGCTAACTAATATTTGATTGTCCACATATTTGAAGCACTTATATTTTGTAATAGTGAAAGGACCATATCTGTTTCTTACACTTTTTTTTAAAAACTGCTGAAGGTATGTACGGTAATCTTTGATCATATCTTGGGTCACACGTATTACCTCAAAGTTGGTTGAAACCTTTTGGGTCAAGGTGTACCACTCTTCAGGTAAATAGAGATAGGTCACGTTTCGCTTATGTTTTTCAATTTGCGCAAAATTGCGATCACACGGCAAAAATGAATGCCCCCTTTCAGGAAAACGGTGATAGATCGCAGAAAATCGATGTATACTTGCCAAAAGTGATAAGAACTGGGCCAAAGCTGCATTCTTATTTTGTCCAACGCAGTTATCAGTAAAGATATAAAGCGTCTTTACATTAGGATCAATAAAGTTGTCTATATAGTACTTTAGAAATGAAATAGTCTCATTCGCACCTTTTTTCCCTGCGATTTCATCGTACATAAACATTTTGGACTTTCCTGTTTTGCCGGAATAAAAGCACTGATTAAACACCCAAATCTGTCTTTTGTAAAATATTTCGCTTACTGGTAAGACAGGAATAGGAAGATTCTGTTGATAATCAAAGCATATTACCTCTACGGTGTCATCTGTTTTGGCGATTTCAGTCATGGCTTTTAAATCGGTATAAAATTTTTCTGCCTTGGCATGATGCAACCTCAGTTCATTTTCTAATGTGTTTTTCACTTGGGGATCTTCTTCTGAATCTATTTTTATCTTGGCCTTCTCACATTTTCCACAAGTATCACTGCGCGGCTTTCCAAAAGCAAGATTAAAGCATGTATTAAAAATATGTAAGTAGAACTCATATTTGACTTTAGGACGTATTCCCCCACCGGATATTACAGCTGCATATGCATCTGGTTCATACTTTTCAAGATACAAGAGGTGCATTTTTTTAACGGATAAATCCGATGATAAATATTTGCGACGTGACTCGTTCCTTGAGTAATGAGACACTCGAAGAGGAAAGCTGTTAATGTGCGATTTGATTAGTTCCACAAGTATATTGGGCTTTTTCTGGGATCGTGAACCAATAGATTGCCCCCTTCTATCTTTTGGTGGCACATCACATTGAGATTTACTGTCTGCAAGTCTGCGAAGTCTGCCTTTCTTTATACCATGCAGACCACAAATTGCCATTTTGCACACTGTGAATGTTCTTCCGTTAACTTGAATCTGAAACAAAACATTTACTTGCTTAACTATATGTACTTACTTAATCTAATAAAAGTGGAAAACGCACATTCTGTAATAAGTACATACTTTGTAATGGAATATTTTATTTCTTTTAGCTTCCGCAGCTAGTATAGCATCCTCTGGTACTGGCTCGCCCTTAGCCAAAAGTCTTTTTTTTTTTAGATCCGGCCGACGTCTGTAACCATTAATATTAAGTAACAGGACAAATATTTCGCATGCTTATATTATAGTTTACCTTTGAACTGGATGTACAGATATTAGACCATGTAAGTACGCATCCTGTATGTTCTTTTCCTGGAGGTTGTTAAAATCACTCAAAATTTTGTGCTTAGTCTCGGCATCAAACTTTTCGGTACATCGGTTTTTACATGAACAAGAGCTAGAACGTCTTGCGGGCACAGGTTTTCCAGATTTGGATGTGTAAGCTTCACCTAAATTTCGTGTGCGTTGCCTGACTATTTGTTTCCACAAACCAACAGACCTTTTTCTTTTTCTACTGCGAGGCGTTTCTTCATCATTAGTGTCCGAATCATCCAGTTCAGGAGTGTAATCTTCAGAACTACTCATTATTATTAAGTATTAATTTGTCGCTTTAACAATAGCACTTTCAACAACTTTACAGTAGCACGGCATCCACATGCATTACTGACAGTCAACTTTTGGGTTAGAAAAACTATGAGTATGACAACTGCACATATCCGGTTCACAGCCACTTTTCATCCTCAACAAAAATGTACAAATCAGATCGGATCCATCTAGTGGGTTGTAGAATAAGCGAATATGTGCTGTTTTCATTCTAAACGATGCCGTAGCCATTTATGAGTCGAATACTGTTCATAGCCCAATTTAGCCTAAAATGGTTCATAACCACTTATCATTCTCACGCCTTCAATTGCCTCTTGATAGCCAACGAACTTCGGTATGAAACAACAAACGGTTGAAATCTTCGTCATTAGTAACACAAAGCTGATGAAATAATCTATCATTCAAAGAGCAGTTACGGATTTTATTGACTGCTTTGATGACATATTGCAGTGATTGAAATAGTCGTTCACTTAAATTTCTAGCAACCAAATGTTGTCTATGAATAACGCAATGTACAGCAAGGACATCTGGAATTTTATTTTTTACGTACGCTATGAAGCCTTTATGGCACCCTGTCATAGCCGGAGCGCCATCCGTAGCAACTGATATAATATTTTTCAAGGGAATCTCTTTCTCATCACAAAACTTTTCCAATGTATTGAATATGGTTTCGCCTTTTGTATCGGTCTCTAAATTTCTAGCAAACAATAGTTCTTCACATATTTTCTCATCTTTAATAAACCTCACGTAAGACAGCAACAATGCTTCATTAGTTGGTAAAGTGGACTCATCGAGCTGAATTGAGAATTGACTAGTCCTCAGATGATTGCACAATGATTCTTCTATGTTTCCGGCCATTTCATCAATTCGTCTTTGCACAGAATTATTACTCAAAGGAATTTTTCCGATAATATCTGCGGCCGGTTTATGAAGCACAGTAGTTATTACTTCCTTTATTGCTGGCAAAATTAACACTTCTCCGATGTTGTGTGGTTTGCCTTTTTGAGCAATTAACAAAGAGATGTTGTACGAAGCTCGAAGTCCGTCGTCATCTTGCTTAGCAGCCGCCGAAAAGAGTTTTGCTACACTTGGCCGAGTATTATGCTTCTTCTCTAGGTCTTGAAAATATGCTACATTCTTGTCTTTCTTATCTGGATGCATTTTATTCAAATGATCTTGAAGTCTTGAAGGCTTCATTGCTTCATTCGAAAATGTTTTTAGGCATAGAAGGCACAAAGGCGACGATGGGTTTGTAGGATTTTCAATGAATCCGAATTTAATATATTCCGCACAGTATTGCCGTCTCTTCTTTTTTTACTTCCGACAATGTTTTGTTTTGAGAAATACGTAAGTATAAGTGTTGAACTTAAGTACTGCTTATCTATTACGCGCGAAACCGCAAATGAAAATAAAATAAATATTACGTTGTTTATATAGGATTGCATAAGCAGCACGCACCGACAGGAATAAGACAAACATGCATAAACTCGTTTATCTCATTCGACGCTCAATCGTACTCAACAAGTAAGAACAAGTATTCTATGAACCAGCCGATTGATACAGTTGCCTTTTTATTTGTTTGTTTGTGTCTCTTTTCGTTTCGAAACGGAGCGACCGATTGATATGTTTTTTATTTTATTTATTCAATAAAACAGGACAGATATATGAACTACTCGGAGAGAAATATCGAACCGAGTTGGTTTGAGCAATCTCTTAATTAATATTAGTTGATGTTCACAAGCTGTAGTCGAGAGTAGGGATGGGACATCGGTGGGTAAACATCGATATCAAACATCGATGTTAACATCGTTGATCAACATCGATGGTTGCAAAATATCGACTACCAAACATCGATGTTTTTAAACATCGATAATTATATTTATAGATTTATTTTTTGGCAGTTTAACAAAAACTTTATTATAACTTAATTAATTTACGTCCTTAACAAAATGATATAAAAGATATCACTATTCAAAAAAAATAATAAAAGAAATATATACATTTATAATATGTAGTTAACTTCAGAAACTACTCAAAAAAAACTATATAAAAAAACAATATTATGCAATTACGCATGAAACAACCACATGACTTATATCGTCTGATACTTAAAAAATATATACATTTACGTGTATCAAAGCTTTTTAAGAGAACGATTTTTATTTGGGATTTTATAGTCTTGCATTTTTTTTTGACTACGCTGGCAAATACCGAGATACATATGGATATGGTTTTATATTTCTGATGTGTCATCTTGCATTTAATACGTGTATCGTCGTGTATGATTGTACGCACTAGGGAATTTCCCGAAGAAGTATACATCGGTAATGTCTATCTCCCTTCTTTTTCTATGAAAATACGTTTACCTCCTTCACTTATTCTGCATGCATACATAATTTAACTTTTATTCTGCACATTAAAAGTACTATAAATTTATGTATTTAATTATATATTATTTAAATATTTATACTGAGTAATATTTAAAAGAGCCTAAAATGAAATATTCGAATTTATATGATATAGCACTGTGAAATTTAAATACCTCTTTTATTCGTAGACAATTTTACATCCTCGTAGCCTGTATGTGAGCTGTTAATTTGGAAACATTTTTGTATTTGTCAACAGAGGACGCTGTTTTATTTTGTGATTAGTGCAAATACATTTTGTCAAGCTTAAAAGCTCGATGTTCACTATATTTCTTCTAACATCGATAGTTTATCGATAAATCTAAATTGCAAACATCGATGCAAAAACATCGAACATCGATCCTAAAATATCGATGTTCAATGAACATCGATGTTTATCGCCCATCCCTAGTCGAGAGTCGAGAGCTCAGTCGGTGTCTAAGAGTCCTCCTAGATTCTAGATGAAATTACAAATCGCCCCCTAAGCCTTTACACAACGCCCCCATCTTTTTTCTGGGTCTCTTACCGCCCCCCTTTAGACCTGCAGCGCCCACAAGGGGGCGTTATCGCCCACTTTGGGAACCTATGCCCTAGATGGTACCATCTTAAATGTACCGACATGACGGATTTTACCTACAATGAAGCGGCCCAAAAAGGTTATATCTGTGATATGTGCAGATAGGTTTTTGTCATATCTAGGTATACGGTAATGCCTATACCTATCTAAGTTTTGTAGATTATAAAAATCAATATTTGTATGTAGATAATAAAAGTAAAAGTAAGTTTTTGTAGTTTGCATAACCAAATTCGCCTACATTTCCACATACTGGTTCTCATAAATAACTTCCTATATTATTTTACTAAACAGCCTATTTTGAAAATATTTTTTAAGATTCTTTTATGTTTGGGGTCGAAAAGACTGCTTTTCGGCCGGGTGTCCGAAAAGAGGATCAGTTGTGTCCGGTAATTTGTCCGGGGTGTCCAAAAACCAGTAAAATGCACCTTTCTCGACTATTTCTTAACTAAGTTGGGAAAAGGTAGAAATATTCAGCAATCAGTTGCGTCTGGCTGATCTAATACCCCCAGACCTCCGTTTGTCTTGATAAAATCGGATGACCGGTTCAGTCACCCTATACTGGGCACTGTTATCGTAGATCATCTGCTCGCTGTTTGTTGACGGAGGAGGTAACACGACAGGTTTGAAACGTCACGGCCGTTGGAAATCTAAGCAAGTTGCAGAAAGCTATATTGATCAATCTCTGAGAAATAAACAGGCAACAACCGACTCTATAATGATTGAAATTAATACCAATGTTTCGGCGTCAACCTCAGTAGCAGACGAAGAAGTGAACAATATAAATTACAACAATACTTGACATATTAGAGCTTCTAATTCTAACCCAATAAACATTACTAATTGCACCCATTTATTTTACTAACTGTCAAACCGTCAAACGCCATATCGATAGTACTCGCAATAATGATTATTATACCCTCGAGCCGATTTACTCCCTTGCACCCACCCAAATTATTTTATAAGAGTAGAATCTCAATTCAGGAGGGAAGAAGACGATCCACAAAATAATATTATAAAGCTTATTGTTGACGAAGCAACAGAAATTAATGTACTCGCCTTAGTTGAAGTTGATAAAACGGTTTCCCTCCGACAAATCGGTCGCGAGTTAAGTATTAGTTATGAATTTGCGAGTAAAATTCTAAAGAAACTTAACTACAAATCTTTCAAGTATCAGATCAACCAACACCTGTTCGAAACCGATTTTGTGAGAAGATTCGAGTTTTGCAACTGGGCTGTAGATAATATCCGAAGAGACGGTAATTTTGCTGGTAACATTATTTTTTCCGATGAATCAAGATTCACAAATCTTGGATTATTTAACCGACAAAACACGAGATACTGGGCGCAGGAAAATCAGAGATTGTACAGACAAGGTAACCATGAAGTGAGGTTTGGTTTTAATGTTTGTCTGGGAATGATTGGGGACGTTCTTTTGCCTGCTATAATTTTTGACGGACATCTAACTTCCGAAAGATATTTGGATTTTTTAAGTAATGAAATTAATGACTCTTTAAATTATTTACCAAGGGAGCAAAGATATGCTGTATTTTTTCAGCAGGACGGCGCACCACCTCATAACTCACGACTCGTTAGGGATTACTTAAATCAAACTTTGGGTGACCACTGGATTGGTACCAATGGGCCAGTCAGGTGGCCATCTAGATCACCGGATTTAACACCCTTAGATTTCCATATCTGGCCATACTTGAAAGAAAAAGTATACACTGTACAATCTGCTACTCGCGAAGAACTGGAAGCACGAGTGAGGCAAGCAATAAATAATATAACCAGGCACCAGTCACATAATTGTGTGAGGGAATTTATACGACGTATTAATTTATGTAGAGATCAGGAAGGGCGACATTTTGAACATTTATAATAAATACCTAAATAATAATAACTTACATCTAGCTCTTTTCAATAATACTCATAACATAGATTTTGTAAATTACTGTTTTCGCTATTGTTGTGTTACTAATAGTTTTAATGCAAACATTGAACATGTGTGTATCTTTGTTTAATATCTAGTAGTTGATTAAATTTATGGAAGTCGTTTATTTCCTATGATAACTGTGTTTTTTTGATTTGAAATGTGATTGTTCTGTTGCTTTGGAATTAGACTACTTTTAAAACATTTTATTTTTTGTACTACCTGTCTACCACTAAACCACAGCATATTTTATATCACTTGAAAGCTAAAAATTATGCCAGTATGGCACTGCAATAAAAAATAGCTGTTACTATTTAAAAAAACGAGCACCTGTCATTTGAAAATTAAAAAAAAATATTTTCTTTAGTAATTTCAACGTGAAATACATGTTTCCTTCGCCAATGCGTGTAAATGTGAAAAATACGTTTCTCTGTTTCGGTGTTAGAATAACGTTATTCTAGCAGCCATTTTGATGTTAGAATGGACTCCATTCTACCACCGCTTTTTGGTAACTTTTTATTTTAATAGAAATAGGTTGGTGGCATAAATTTTTCATACTTGCTTTTCGATTTACCTGGTAGTAAATTATTTATGGTGTTGGAGGCCCCGTGGCGCAATTCTAGTGCCGCAGATTGACGCTCTTCGTCTGACATTCCGCCCACAGATAATATGAGACTTTTTTCTAATTTAAGCAAACTTTTCAATTCAAATAATTCTTACAAAAGTCAACTGTCAAATATAAATGTAAATCATTGCTACCAATCGACTACGTCACGCTATCAAAATTTCCCTTAATGAATATTTTTAACAATTTTTCTATAAATAAATAATATAAATACAATCCGAAACAGAGAAAATAGTGTAAAATACTCGTAACAGAAGGCCATTCCAGCATTCTTTCCTTCCGTCCGAATTTGGAAATCATGCTGGAATGAAAGGCCTTCTGTTATTTGTATTTTAATATACTATTCTTAATTTTTCTCAAAGCTAACTTTGATGGTTTTTGCATTTCGACAATTGTTGCGAAGCAGTTTCACTTTAATGGATAATTTTAACAAATATCGCTATCTTTGACAGAAGTGTCAAAAGTTAACCTGCACTAGATGGCAAATTTTCAGAACAAATAGAATATGAACAGAAATAATAAATGTCATTTAAAAATTCAAAATTAACGTTACTTCCGGTTTGACCGGAAGTGCTATAGAAAAACTGAGTGTACCTGAAGAAGCCCACCAATCACTCATATATACGGTCCGAATTTCAAAGTTTTATTTTAACTAATAAATAAATGGCGGGCTGATGCATGATCTCGTTGACACCCGGTATATGTAAATAATGCTTTTATTAATGGTTTAATAATGAAAATACATTTAAGAGACTAATGGCAAGTTATATTTAAAAGCAATAATAACAATACTAACTTGTATGTAATTAGCTTATGCTAAAATAAAGTTTATTATTATCCTTTTTTTCATGTATGTATTTCAAATTATATCAGGCAATATATTGTGCGATTTTAGAATATTTATACTAAGCACTATGGAAATAAAGAAAAGTTATTTCACCAATAAGAGAAAAATAAAATCTAACTTAAATACAATCTGCAGAACACTTTCTCCATTTTTTATTGCACGCAATAACTGGAAACCTATCCGCATCAGGGAAAAACAATTTCGTCCGAAAATCAATGACACTATAATCTCTTTTATCTCGTTTCCCTTTTTTTGCCATTTTTCGCTCTTTCTCGTTCGCCGTCTGTACAGGCGTATCGCCTCGGAATTGCGATTTTATGCAGATTTTATCGCTGCCTCTTTTTATCGGGCGGAGGAAGTAAAGTTGCGCTTTTAATTTGGTGAGTGGGACGTGGGATTCCCCACCCGTCAGGACCCCAACCTGTTGACTGCACGCCGTCAGCCCCCATTCATATATATGTATAGATAAGTCCGAAAAAAGGAAAGATTATTTATTGCCCCATTTATTTCAAGGGATGTATTTTTCATTTGGAGCTTTGAAATGTTTCAGGGGAAATAAAGGTGAAAGAGAAACAGATGGACTAACGTTTATATATCGAAGGAACTGAGATTTTTCTGGGTAGAGTATGATGAAGAAAAGTTGCATACGTTAGTTGGCGTTTGTAATTTTGAACGTCAGGTGGGGATGTGTAATGTCAGATTCGGTGATTTATATTCACAAGTAGATGTATTCTCTGAGAACGTTGAGCCTATGAGATAATAAATTCTGAAAATTAATGTTAATAAATGCATGCCCATAATTCAAGTTGAATTTAAGTAATCAGTGAAGTAATATTGTTATTAACAATTTTTTTCAATTACATGTAGGAGAAGTGTGCGTACAGTGGCGCAAATGCCTTCCTTAAACTAAAATACTATATCTGATTTAATAAATACGTATACAGCAGTGTCATCTACGTATTATTTATAAATACACAATAATTGTAAAAATAGTAAATTACATACTAAGGTTGAGAAGATGACTATTATTGCCCTAGTGGCGAGATTAAATTCCGAAGCTCGTAGCCCGAGGAATTTAAGTCACAAGGGCAATAATAGTCTTCTCAACCGTAGTATGTACACTATTTTTTGTACCAGTAGTCTAATTGGTTCTTGAAACCTTAATAATTATGAATGCATTTACTCATATAATATGTAAGATTGCCCTTGTAATAAAACTTCATATAAACAAATAAGTAGGCTATATTTTGATGTTGACAAATAAGTTTTGACATAAATCCTGAAACTAAAAGCCAAGTATTTATTAGATTATTTTTCATTTCATTTATAATGTCTGAAGAGTTTAGATGTACACGACCTGAAATGCGCGAGATTGCAGAACAGGCAGTTGAGTATACTTGCTTCCGCATAAATCTACATAAATACTTATACATGAAAACATATACAGAATTTAAAAAATGATGTAAGTCCAAAAATACAGTAGTAATTTTTGAAAACGTACTTCTGGCTTGTTTTCAGGAATATTCAAAAAATAAAAAGCCTCGTCTTTATGGGCGCATTTTTCAATCTTGAAAGCTATACTTGGCCTAAAGGAGGATATTAACATATCAAAATATTTTAAATTAGTTGCTTTTTTAAAAGGAAAAAATTAAAATTATAAGTCCAAAAAATCATTAGTATTTACTCAAGATTCATTACTGAGGCACCAGACACATGTTACATTGCAACTAAGGTAGTAATGTTTATATATTAATACTTTGAAATTATTGACAATTAATAACCCTGAAGACTGCTTTTGTAATTGGTGTTGCTGGTGCATGCCGAAGAGATGAGCTGTGTAATTTATTAATTTCTGATGTCATCATGAAAGATGATTTAATTATTATTCACATCCGCAATAGCAAAAATGGTTCGTCTCGATAGTTTGTAATAATGGAGCCACTTTGGATCATAATAATTAAAAACTATTTAAAACTTAGACCCATTCCAGATATAGCAAAATTCTTTATTAGTGTACATACTGGTAAATGTACTAGACAAAACATTGGACTTAACGCAATAGAACAGATACCAAAAAAAATTGTCCTTCCGTAGAACCTCGGCTAGACTTTTAGCTGTCTATGGTGGTAATATCCTTCAGTAAAAACAATATGGTGGTTGGAAATCTTCTAGTGTAGCTGAAGGTTATATCGAAGATTCCCTAGTAAATAAAAAAAAATATAGCAAGTATGTTACAAGGTCTACCTACATCTACTTACGCAACCACACCTGCAATAAATACAGGAATTTTCGCTATGAATCAAATTCCATCAACATCAGCAGTACAATCAGGATCTATTTCGACTGAAGATATCGTAAATACTTATGGAATTAATTAATAATACTGTCATTAATATGCCTACAGATCTGCACAATCCTGGTTTTTCATATAAAATTGAACCATCAATAAATTTGACATACCATAATTACACTATCAATTTTTATAAATAAATTAAGTAATTCTCTACATCAGTATTACGTGTTATATTATTTCCATATTATACTATTATACATATTTTGCTATTGTTAACCTAAAATAAAATCGACAGTGATATGCCGATATACGAATATGAAACTGACCAAGAACTACAATGAATTTTGACGGTTGACAACTTGACATACTACTGCGATTGCATGGTTGCAGCATTCGCTTTATTTGTTGTGATTATTCACCTAGGTCAATAATATGCTCATTATTTACCTGATATTAGTTCAGGTGGAGAAATGGCATTTCATGCCATTTTATTATGTGTAAAAAAGCTCATTTTTTACTACTGGTACAAAAAATACATTTTGAAAAAGAAAAAAGATTTAGTCATGTTAAAAACCAAATTTATATAGATCTAATACGTTTTGCTAGAAAAGAATTATATTTAAGAATAAATAAGACTGTTGAATAACACATATTTACAATTTTTACAAGTATTGTAAAATAATGGGAAATGTTGTTAAATTTATTTGACAATATCTATGTCTTACCCAGATAGATTTGCTTTTACAAACTTCAAATAGATTTTTTCGAATTTTAAAATGGACGTAGTTGATGTACGCTTGTTTGAATTGATGATAATTATATTTCATTAAAAAAAGAAATGAACTATCAATGAAAGTTAACTTTTATGTAAGTATGTTTGAGGCCCGGTTTTTCAATCATGGAATAAGAACGTATAGAATAAGTTTCGGAATCAGGCAGGCAGTTATAAATTATCTAGCGTTGACGACCGATATAATCTTATACTCGGCTTATTATTCGTTGTAACTGGCCTTGCTATACTGTCATTTTTTAAACCAACATTTGCCTTTCTCGGTAAATTTTATGATTTTCTCGTTCTATTTGCTTTTAAACATTTCATGCAGCCAAATTTATTTTCTCCACCGATGTGAACATATGAAAAACTGATGAACAAGAGATCGATATAACGATAATTGCAATCAATAACAAAAATGGCCGATTTGGAAAAGACGCTTGACAATGAAAAAGGGCATTGCATACCCCAAACCTAAATAATAAACTTAATAATCCTCAATAATCGTAAAAACTAAGACTAATGACCAGAAAATTAAATAAATAGGACGATCTAGGAATCGTCAATAAATAGGACGATCTAGGAATCGTAAACCAAAAGAAAAAAAGCAATTTCAATTTAATTCAGCACCCTAATATGTATGACTTGGCCGATGAATTTTACAAGGTATAGAGGTTACGAAAACAAATATTGCAATTTAATGCAACAAAATAAAGCTGAGGGGATTGCTAAACAATTTTACAGAATGTTCAGGCGCTTCGAAAACGAAGTGTAACACTAAGTCAAATCAACTGATTCATATAAGTAAGTATTTTATGATGTATGCACAAAGATAAGAAGAATAAAAACCATTGAAGTTATACAACGCTAACTTTGGAGTGGATATAAAAATCAGAATACTGCAGAGAATACAGTAAATTTTCTCTTTATAAAAACAAATATAGTTATTTAAAATAGCATAAATAGTTAAATAAATACCTGATAATCTTAATCTACTACAAAAGGTCAAGCATACATGGGGTATTCAACTTAGATGGAGAAAATTATACAAGTTTCACCCATAAGCAATATTTGGTCATTTTCAACATATGAAAAGGCAACCACACTGGGCTGTAATACATACTGGACCATAGCAGCCTGAAAATTCAATAAAAGATAATTAAAACATGCATGTTTTCTTCGTATTAAAAAGAGAAATAGATTTTTTAATTGAGCTGAAAGACAGCGAGCATACATTGTTCAAATAAGAGGCATACTCATCCAAATAGGGATATAAATGGAAATAAACACTTCATTTGATTTGAAAATCCGATAAATACATACAGTTAGTTTATAGCGATGTTGAAAATGGTCATTATTAATTCGTATCATGTATCTAAATCTATAATAAACGACTACGTTAAAAATATGGTATTAGTTATTTATCGCCAACCGTCAGTAAAGTGATGCGTTACCATAGCGTTTTACGGAGGTAAAGAAACACTTTATCGTACTGTACAATAATAGTATATTAAAATACAAGTTTCATAAGACACGATTTTTGCGTACGCCTAGCGGCTCGTTTTCTAAAGAACAAGTGCGCAAAATGTCTTATGAAACATGTATTTTATACTATTTTTTCTATTTTGGTTATTGAAAGTTCGAAAAAACTTAAAATAAGAGACATATTTTCTTCGAATATTTTAGAAATGTTGTTTTTTGAAGTTGGTTACTCTGATTTTTATGTAGAACATTTTAAATATTCGAATATCGGCGGTGTTATATGTAATTATATTTAAAATTCAGACTGATTTATGCAATAAATTATTTAAAATTATCAACAAAAAGGACGAAATAAATAATTGTACTACGCCCCCAGAGATTCGCAAAATAGCTGAAGACAATGTACAAAATCTTTCGCCAACAGAGTCTCTACTTATTGATCAAAAAAGTACCTTTACCGAACTTGTCTGTTACTCGCCGCGCTCGCTTCACTCGCTTGGCTCGTAAATCAAGACTCGTTCGATAAAGTATCACTTTACTGACTTGGTACATAAATAACTATTGTAATACAATTGTAATTTTGATGTTGTAACATTTGCAGTCCAAGTATCAGACTTCACAAAATATAAATATAACCTCACATTTATTCGAACAATTAGTATTCTTTCTTTGTATTTGAGTTAACATCATATAAAAGGTTTTGGGTGAATGAAGGAATAAGTACTTATTTGATTAAAGATAAAACAAGAACATCCATGTTGGAGAGACAGAAAGGGTCCTATATGCTTAATATAGCCACTACACACACACACCTCTTTCTTTCTCTCTCTCTCCCTCTTTCTCTCTCTCTCTCTCTCTCGCTCTCTCTCTATGTTTCAAGATATAGTGCAAATGAAAGCTCCCACAGGTTACTATATGCTTACATCTCCAGGGTTATCCCACCTTATTCCTTGACTGCACCGTACTAATGACAACCAATGAGTCAGAAACACGTGGCTACGGTTGCTGTATAGCGGAATATGTGATAATGATGTCTTGGGGTAGCGGCCTTAATAATAATTATTAAATGAAACACATATTTTGTTTTTTTTTTTACGTTTCGGCATATATTTATATTGCCTTCTTCAAAACACTAACAATCTGTAAAACAGTCGAACATACATAATAAAATGACACATTAAAAAGTGATAACAATAAATTACTTACAATTATTTTTTTATGTTGTACAAAGTATTTGGAAACTCTTTTGTAGGGTTTCGTCATTTTTTTAAAATAAAAAGAAAGGTGTTCTGTTTCAAAATCACTCATTTACATAACGTTTTTTTATGTCGATTAATATCTTATATCTTCATTACATTTGCAATGATTCTGCTCGACTGTGTGTGTGAACATTTATGTGGTTTAAAATGTATTTTGCGATATATTTGTATACATATTCTCCTAACATGTGCACATCGAAAAACTTTCGAGTATATGACACATTTTATTTTAGTTGTTTATTTTAAATTCTTTATAACAGTTTTTGGTTTTTTTAAATTGTATTTCTTAGGCACCAAACAAACGAGGCGTTGAAAACTAATTAGTTGTTAACATAATGTTACGTAACTTTGGAGATGTTATTGATATCCATTCTATCGTTAATTGAATTCTCATCCTTTTTTATATATATGCTCTCCAAAAAATTTCTAGTTTTATAGTGTGTTTCTGTTGTTATGATTGATGTATTTTTGAAGTCGAAAGCGTGATTAGTTCTATTAATATGTTTTTTAACGCTGTGCTGTTATTTGCGAACTTGTGGCCATTCAGTCTTTTAGATGTTGTGCCGTTTGGCCAATGTATATGCCATTACAATCAATACAAGGAATTTTATAGATTACGTGGGTTCTTTTTTCGTTTGGTATTTTATCTTTTAGTTTAGTATATAACGAGTTTAGCGTGTTGTATTTTTTGTACGCAGTCTTTATGTTGTACGGTCTTAAAATATTGTCCTAATTTAACTATAAAATTCCCTGTAATGATTGTAATGGCGTATACATTGGCCAAACGACACAACATCTAAAAGACAGACTGAATGGCCACAAGTTCGCAAATAACAGCACAGCGTTAAAAAAAACATATTAACAGAACTAATCACGCTTTCGACTTCAAAAATACATCAATCATAACAACAGAAACACACTATAAAACTAGAAATTTTTTGGAGAGCATATATATATAAAAGGATGAGAATTCAATCAACGATAGAACAGACATCAATAACATCTCCAATATTTACGTAACAATATTTTAACAACTAATTAGTTTTTAACGCCTCGTTTGTTTGGTGCCTAAGAAATACAATTTAAAAAAAAAACAACTAAAATAAAATGTGTCATATACTCGAAAGTTTTTCGATGTGCACATGTTAGGAGAATATGTATACAAATATATCGCAAAATACATTTTAAACCACATAAATGTTCACACAGTGGAGCAGAATCACTGCAAATGTAATGAAGATATAAGATATTAATGGACATAAAAAAACGTAATAGTATGTAAATAAGTGATTTTGAAACAGAACACCTTTCTTTTTATTTTAAAAAAATGACGGAACCCTACAAAAGAGTTTCCAAATACTTTGTACAAAATAAAAGAATAATTGTAAGTAATTTATTGTTATCACTTTTTAATGTGTTATTTTATTATGTATGTTCAACTGTTTTACAGATTCTTAGTGTTTTGAGGAAGGCAATATAAATATATGCCGAAAGGTAAACAAAAAAAAAAACGAAACATGTGTTTCATTTAATAATTATTTTATGGCCGCTAGTCCAAGATATCATTATCACATACAATACACACGGCCAAGAAAACCAAGAAGGATGGATATACCAAGCTTCAAATTTTAAAATATATATATTTAAAAACTTTTGAGTGAATTTTAAATAAAACACTTCTTTTCTTTTATAAATACTCGTACAAATCAAAATAGTTATTTACGAACCAAGTGCGGGAAAGCATATTTCGCGAATGAGTGGCCATTTTTAAAGCGCGAGCCGAAAGGCGAGCGCTTTATGGACACGAATTCGCGAAATGTTTCACGCACGAAGTTTGTACAATATTTTTTGTACGAATAATTAAATAATACCTACTGTTAAATACGTTATCATTTATGACACACTACAAATTTGTTCATATTAATTAAAAAATTTTGAGTTGGCAGTACTTATTATTTGAATTGACATTTAATTTAAACTTAGTCAAATTCCAAACATTGAATACAAAATTAAAATCTCCTCTAAAACATGCATTCTGATGAAGAAATACAATGTACACCTCCTGAAATTCGTGAAGCTGTCAATACTGCAATCGATACTTTATTACCTACAAAATCAAAAGACAGATACAACACCATTTATGGTAAATTCATAACTTGGGCTAGATCTAAAAATATAAAAACCTACTCAGAAAATTGTTTATTAGTTTATTTTCAAAGTTTACAATCAAATAAATCATTATGGTCTACTTATTCTATGCTAAAATCATGCTTAATAATATATGATAATACGGATATATCTAAATATGCAAAACTCATAGCATACTTAAAACAGGCAACGAAACACCTTCAGCCTAAAAAATCGGCAGTATTAAGCGAAGAACAAATTACTAAATTTATAGTTGAAGCACCAGATTCCTTGTTCCTACTAGTGAAGGTAGTCATTTTTGTATATTTTAAATTCATACATTACTCTATGTATTTATAGGCTGTATTAATAATGGGTATTTCTGGAGCATGTCGACGTGTAGAACTTTGCAAAATGTCATTGCGAGACATAGAATTTAAGGGGATTATAACACCCAATCATATTTTTGAAAATTCATATTTTCGTTACTATTCATCGGAATCGTTTAAAATTTGTAGGAATGATATAGAATTATGTGATCTAGGGCTGTGTGCATGCGCATTTGAATACGTTCCATGAGACCGGAGAAACGAAAAAAAAAATCAGTAAATATTAAGGTTTTGCAAAACCCATGCACATGCATGTAGAAAATGTAATTCACCATACGGTGTTAAAATTTAAACCGTTTACCTGCTGTCGTTTGTGTATAATAAATTTTCAAAATTCATAGAATTTTGTATCCGTAAAATGCTGCGATCTATTGGTACCGCCATAAACTAAGGTTTATTACGACCAGGTGCAGTCCCTGCTGCAAGTATATTGAAATTCATTTTATAATAACATTCGCATAGTTAATATCGTGGTGAAAATAGCTTTAAGATTTTGTGGTATTATACTTGTGGTGTGTGACAGTTCACAGAGTGGTTATTATTACTATTGCAGTAGTGTTTCGTATTGAAATGGGTAACAAACGACTGCAAAAACAAAAAGTGTGTAGCTCTTCAATAAAAAACCTGAGACAAAGGTAAGTACTCATTATTATTAATATATGTATATTGTGAAATGCTTTTAATATGCACAACACTCATTTTATATATAGGGTGTCCCACTGTGAAAATGAAAATAGTTTTTACTTCAAAAATATCTATTACTGAAATAATTTCTTTATTTTCAAATCAGTCATAGGCATAGTCAAAGTGGGTTACAAAGTGGGTCACAAAAAATGATGGTACGTTGATTACCAGAAAAACTGTTCACCTTTTACTTTCTAACAAAGAAATTACCGTGCATTGTCCTGTATGAAGCATTCCTTACTTGGTATTGTTTACAACATCGTAATATTTGATTTGTGTCATATGGCTGCGTTTCACATAATTATTCAAATAAAAAAGGAGGATATCCTAAATCTATTTTGTTATGTAGTATTTATAATCAATCTACATATCTGACAAAACCAATTGTCCTACTTGCTAAAACAAAATTTCTAATTCCACCCAATATTCTGAAATTAATTCAGGTTTCTTTTTCTGAGAAATGGGTTATTCCAAGCTACTTGGAAGGCTAATAATTGTATTTGGGTATAACCCGATTGCGCCGATTTTACCTGCTCTAATCCGGGTCTCAAAAGGGTCGGAGAGTTTATGATAGCCCAGTTGCGCCGATGGTAAAAATAATCCTAATCTATAGAATCAGCAGGTTAGGTTAGGTTAGATAAAAGTTTTTATGCACCTCATCCAGATATTTTTTAATTTGTTCAGATATTGAAGGAATTTCGAACTAAAACTTACATTAAAATTTGGCGCATTGGCGCAACTGGGCTATGCCCATTTTAGGGGCTGGTCGGTTGCGGGCGCAATTGGGTTATAGGATTACTTCTACCTGCTTAAAATCGGCGCAACTGGGCTATGCCCTTGTATTTATCTACTCAATATTCATATAATTTTAATTTCCATATTTTATTACTATAATTTTAACTACAGTTATTGGAGTCTATAGTATATGCTGAATTATGTATGTTTCATCCTACAGAGCAGCGTTGTCAAGATGGGGACAAAGACGACCATTATCAGAAAGACAAAACATCGAAGATCCGGTTCGAAATATTGACAATGTAAATCAAAATATAAATGAACAAGAAGTAGTCGACGATGAGTATCAGGAGGATTCTCTCGAATTAGAAACAGAGGTAGTGAAGAAGGACGAACAAAAAACTTTGGCAATAGAAGGTAGAAGAATTGTCAATATTTTATATTTTTGGGAACAAATTAAAAATATTCAGCATATGCCATTTTACGACTGTAAAATGGATAACTGTAATATTCTCAAGGAAAAAAGGAATGGTTTTTTGTCAACATTTATTGTAAAATGTAATATGTGTGGAGTGACGTCCTCACTAGAATCGGACAGGTGTGAGAATCAAATGGATATAAATGTGACATCAGTATTAGGTAAATATTATTCTATAGAGATATAAAATAAAATATTTAGTTCCTTGAGAATATCAATTGGTGATATTATTGCCGAGGTTGGTTATCGTACGAATTATTTTTACATTTTTATATTTCTTTATAGGCACTATGTCAATCGGTTGCGGCTACTCACAGTTGGAACAGCTAACTTCTTTACTGAACATTCCTTCAATAAGTCAAAAATACTACCTTAAAAATCACAATGATTTAGAGAAGATAGTCCAAGACGTATTGATGCAAGAATTGAAATTGGCTGGAGAGGAAGAAGCGGAACTCGCAAAAGAAAATGGAAATGTTGATAAAGATGGTACTCCATGCATAACAGTGATAGCAGATGGCGCATGGTCTAAGAGGTCATACAAGACTAATTATAATGCCCTGTCTGGAGTTGCGGTGATCATTGGTGAAGCTACAAAGAAAGTGTTGTTTTTAGGCGTGAAAAATAAATTCTGCATGGTTTGTTCAAGACATGAACGGAGAAACGAAATTGTATCTGAACATTCTTGTGCTAAAAACTGGAGTGGCTCGTCTACAGCTATGGAATCTGCTATCATCGTTGAGGGTTTTAAGAAGAGCATGGAAATGCACGGATTGAAATACACAAAATTAGTTGGAGACGGTGACAGCAGTGTCACAAAGAAGCTTCTAACTGAAAAACCTTATGGTTCTACACTGATAGAAAAAGTGGAATGTGTCAATCATCTTTTGCGAAATTTGTGCCACAAACTGAAAGATATTTCTAAAACAGCAAGAAGTTCTTCTTCCTTGAAAGTAGTACCAATAAAATTGAGAAGAAAACTAGAAAATAGTATTCTTAAGTTCAGAGTTGCTATAAAAAGAGCAGCTGTATATCGTGCAAAATGTGATTTAACTTATTCAGAAAAATTATCATGTTTCCGAAAAGATGTCCAGAATAGTGTCGATCACATATTTGGCTTGCATGAAAAATGTGACGAATATTTTTGTACAGGAGTAAAACCATCTGAAGAAAATTTAATCCCACAAATTACTGAATGTGGACTTAAGCAGGATATAATGAACTGCCTTCAAAGAGTATTAACAAAGTCTTCTTCTTTCTTGCTAAATAAGAATAACAATCCTGCAGAACTTTTCAACAGTTTAGTAAACAGATTCGTAGGTGGCAAAAGAGTAAGTGCATTGTAATTTCTTGTACAGTTTTATTTATAACAAAATAAGTTTCAATTATTTACACGGACAACTCTAACTGTTTTATTTTTAGGTAAACTTCTCATTCAAAGCGTCCTACCAAACAAGATGCCAGTTAGCTGTTATAGCCTACAATAGCAAAGAAAGGTTCATTGAAAAAATTATGGAGCTTGTCGGACAGTCACCTGGATTATACACCAGGCGTTTTATTATTAAACGGCAATTGCGCCGAGAGAGGAGCTTGGAACAGAAAAAGAAAAGAGGTTTTAAACGAAAACTTGTAATTAGTAATCCAGACGATGATTACGGCGCAGTTGAAGAACAGATATCTGACGAAGAATTAAAATCTAGAAAAGACAAGTTAGAAAATATACTAAAAAAAACAGCAGAAGAAATTCTTCACATTGAGCAAAATACCAGAGGTCAAAGTTCCAATCCCTTGTGGCATCAGGAGAGAACCTTCAGAATAACTGCGTCCAATTTTGGGCGAATATGCAAACTGAAGGCAACTACTAAACCTGATGCTACAGTTAAAAACCTCTTATATAATAAATTTATCGGCAACACTGCCACTAAATATGGACAAGAACATGAAATGATCGCAATTCAAGACTTCCAGGAACTCACTGGATTAACTGTAACAGAGTGTGGATTATTCATAGGACGAGATGACGAATATTTTCTTGGAGCAAGTCCTGATGGGCTGGTTGTTGACGACGATTCGATCATAGAAGTAAAATGCCCCGAAACACTAAAAAATATATCTCTCGAACAAGGAATTGCCGAAAAAAAAATAAACTTTATGACGATCGATAAGGATGGAAAAATTCGGTTGAAGGTGAACCATAATTATTATTTTCAAATTCAAGGGCAACTACATATCTCTGAAAAGGAGTGTTGCTACTTTATCGTGTGGTCACCTGCAGGCCCTTTACATATAGAGATGATTTCTAAAGACGACAACTTTTGGAAAAATAAAATGAAGCCAAAATTAACATCATTTTTCTCAACTGCTCTCGTACCAGAAATAATTAAAAACAAATTATAATTTTTTAAATAATAATGTTTAATAATCTTATAACGAGTCGTTTCATTTTTAATACGCCATATATTTTTTTCCAAACATCCTCAAGTTTTTTATCTGCAAATTTCCAACTACTATACTAGATTTCTTGAAGATGAATATTCTAACTGTACTCTTTCGTTATTCTATACAGGGTGATTCAGAACTTATCTAAAAGATTTTAGGAATATATGCATTCTTAAAAATTCAGTCGAATGCACCGAAAAAACTATAATAAAAGTCTTATAGATTTTTCGTAATTAATGTTTACCTGTAAAATTATACCGTTACAACGTACCGCTTAGATGGACAACAGTTGTTTGACAACGTGTCATACATTTCTGTCCGAACATTCGATAAAAAAAATGTAAAAACAATGTAGTTTAACATGGTAGCATCGTCAGTCTGCCTGACGCAAAATTTAAAGTGGATCAGATATCAATGGCGTGCAAGTACTTATTAGTACAGTGCCTTCATAACTGATTACAAGCCACGTGATCAGGGTCGAAATTCTCGAATCAATCTCGGAGCAATTCATATGCGAATATCCTTTTCCTCACTACGGCAATTGAGAGAGACAAGAAGAAATCTATTCGCATACGAGTTTCTCTTCGAGAATCACAGTCCTGGTCACGTGGCTTGTAATCATTTATGAAGGCACTGTACTATTTATTAATTTAAAGAGTGCGTACATATTAATTTCTTTGCGGTATCATATTTGTAGACGTATGTAGTACATCCCCTAATTTTTTCCACATAAGTTCTGAATCACCCTGTATAAAAACAGAAAAAGCAAGCGTATGTTTAAAAATTTCAAAGATACAAAATATGTTTCATTGTCATTATTCCAGAAAAGAAAATTAATTTAAATATATCTAATTTGACTTGATTATCAAAATTTAAAACCACAGTCCTTATCGTATTCAATTTGGTTATTGCAAAATAGTGCTGCAAAGAGGAAACTAATGTTACAATTAAAAAAGGTTTACCTAGTATTTTTGCATTTAAACAAACTGCTGGTGAAATAAATTTATTATATAGGTCGCAATTAATTAATTAAGTAATTAATTTTACCATACATAGGTATTTATATAAAATTGTTCCCGAGCTTTTTCATTATACAGTTCACCTTCTCAGTCAATAACAAAAAGTGTTTGTAATGTTTTTCAAGTGAAACTTCTTTGGGCACGTTAGACAATTTTGGGATGTTGGGATGGGGTGTCGGTCGAGAAACCGCATCACGCTGGAATGTGACGCTACGTCACCGGCACGCTCAAAGTCCATATCCCTGTAGCGTTACATGGAACGTCGCGCGCAGTTGGGACGATCTAGGGAATCCTTTCTCGTCCGACTGTACCGCACCGCATTATTTGCACTCGCTGCGTCTCACTCAGAACTTTACTGACTTTTCCAACATGAGGCAGACAGTCGGGTGCTATCATCGCCTTAAAAATAATTTAATTATTGTAACAATTCCACAAACAAAAACAGATAAAAGCCGTACATTTGCAATCATTAAGCCAGAATGGATTGCATTAATTCGGCAATATTCAAATTTAAGACCAGACAACAACCAACGATTCTTCTTAACATATCGCAATGGCAAGTGTGTTTCTTCACCTGTTGGTCTTAATACAATTGGTAAAATTCCAATGCGAATAGCTGAGTACCTTCAGCTTGATAGCGTAAGTGGCTTCACAGGTCACTGTTTCCGAAGAAGTTCAGCAACATTGTTGGCAAACCAAGGAGCTGACTTGGTTTCAATTAAAAGACATGGTGGATGGAAATCATCTATGGTTGCAGAAGGATATGTCGAAAATTCTCTTCATAGCAGAATTCAATTGGCTAAAAAAATGACCCAGTCAGAGATGTTGATTCCTCCTGCAACTTGTTCGACGTCTGAAATACAACAAGGATTATCTAATAATACTATTAATGTTATCTTACCCTCACAATCGAGATCAATTGAAACGAATCAGCTAATCCCTGGAGTATCAATATCTGGTTGTGAAAATTGTGCTATCAAAATTTTTAATAATTGTTCTGTTTCAATTTCTGAAAAGAGTTAATAATGGTAATTTATACAATATTTGTTGCCGTTCTGACATTTAATTACATACCTTTGAAATATAACAATTTCTATTACATTGTGTTTTATTACTGTCATATCAAAACAACAAACTGGGCAGCGTATTAAGGTGGGTTTACATTATATGTTTTGTCATATGTGTGTTCGTAAGATATATCATAAGCTCAATATTTGACTGATCACACGATGTGAGTTCTCATAGCCGATTGCTCATAAGTGAACTCATAGCTGAACTCATAAGGAAACATACGTCTGCTGTCAGAATAGACCAGCACCTATTTGCGATGAGAAAACATAAGCGTGAACGCGGGCTTTTTCGTATAGTTTGGGGAATTTCTGTGTTAGGAACATTGTAACACACCTGGTAACACACGCCGACACGCGACGAAACACCTCTTGTTAAGGTTATATTTCTGATTGGTGCATGAACGTTTGGTGTTTGGTCACAGAACGGAATATTTGGTTTTAAGAACGACTATTATTTTAACATATAAACAGTAGCAATGGAAAAGGTAAGTCGATCAGAAAATTTACGCTACATAAGTATGTACCTATGTAGGTATAATGAAACTTTGATTGTTATTAGACTGAATGGCCCGTGAAGCTAACGAACAAACTGATTGAGGAATACGAAACGCACCCCTGTTTATTTGATACAACGCATAAATTTTATGCAAATAAACACGCGAGGAAGGACGCAATTTTCAACATATGTGAACAATTAAAGGTTGATAACCCCAATTTAACAGTGGAGGACATCAAGAGGAAAGTGACGAATTTACGTTCACAATTCACACATGAACGAACAAAAGTGAACGCTAGTCGCCACAGCGGAGGTGGCGCCGATGAGGTCTATGAACCAAAAGTTTGGTGGTACGAAAAATTAAAGTTTCTGACACCACATATCAGAGCCAGGAAGGGTAAAAGTTCCTTGGAGTTGAAGGTAATGTATGTAAAGTTCTCACTTATAGTTGTTCTATTAAATCCCATACATTTAGAGTCAAGATGATGTGCACAGCCAAGAGATGCAGAGCCAGGAACCAGATATGGACTCGGATGGAGAACTCCAAGCACAAACACAATCTGGGGTATCTGTTCGATATCACTTAAGTGACAGTGGAAGTGAGAGTGAAAACAGGGACCCTGTGCCAACGCCTTCAACCTCCTCCTCATCTGCCACTCTCAAGAGGAAGCGACAAGAACCAAAGTACGCCAAACTAGATGATCCCAATACAGATCAGTTGCACAGCAACTATGCAAACGTTGACGAAGTTAACCAGCCAGAAGCAACTGCCACGAAGAGGTCCGTTGGCAGAGGAACATCAAGTGTTTGGAGAATTTGTAGCTTCAGAACTCTCCAAAATTGATGATGTGGAAATCCTAAACGATGCAAAGTTTGAGATAAACACCATTTTATACAATGCAAATAAGAAGTTTATTGCAGCAACCAAAGCTGGCATACAAATAGATGTAGAATAAGAGATAATATAGCAACATCATGTTTCATTCATTAATAAACAACCTTAGAAAGTACCAGAATTTCCACTTCACTACAGCGTTAAAAATTGAATTTTTTGATAGCTTCCCATTGCCAAGGTACAAATCCATGAGTATTAAAATAGTGCATAAAGTGATTTCTGATTTCCAAGGGCTGATTTGAACTTCTATTAACTCTACATCTTTCTAAATTTGTCATGTAAACATTTTGTCTCCACTCCCCTTGCGTCAAAGATACATTTTCTGTATTTTCATTATCCACTCCAAATAAGTAGTTTCTTCCATCTTTCTTTTTTATATAATTATGCAATGCACAACAGGCCAATGTGAGTTTCTCTACTTTATCTACTTCTAAATTTATGTCTCGTTGTAAGACCTGAAACCTATTAGCTAGAATGCCGAATGCATTTTCGACTACTCGTCTGGCACGACTCAAGCGGTAGTTAAAAATCTTTTCTTCTTTAGTTGACCGTTGTCCAAAAGGTTTAATAATTCTCGTTGATAAACGGAAAGCCTCATCAGCAACGATCAGATATGGTACCTTAATTTGAGAATTTGGCAGATAACTATCTTCAGGGAAATCCAACAGATTCTGTTCAACTGCAGTGCTTAAGTTACAATTACTATATACTCCGCCATCACTGACTCTACCATTACATCCAACATCAACATAAATAAAGTTATAGTCAGCATCCACAAGTGCCATTAACACAATACTATGAAAGCCTTTGTAATTGTAATAGAAAGACCCATCTGATTTTTTAGCTCTAAATGCTATATGCTTTCCGTCTAACGCTCCTAAACAATTGGGAAAGTTCCAAGCTGTAAAAAATCCTTTAGCGATTTCTAACCATTGCTCTTTTGTAGTGGGAGTAGTCAAATAGTCGTCCTTTATTACTTGATGAATACTTTCCACTACTTCCGGAATCATATTTGATAGTGAAGGCACAGATATCCTGAAGCTGTAGGATAAGTTTTTAAAAGTTTCTCCTGTGGCTAGGTATCGCAAGGTGACTAGCAATCTAGAATAAATTTTATTTGCAATTATTGCAATCTAAAAGTGTTACCCAAATACCTGGTCCTTGCTGATATACATTCCCTAAAACATGTGTCTTTTCGTTCTATAAAAGGCGTAACTCTTGACAATAAATCTTCAAAAGTGTTTACAGACATCCTGGTAAAATTTTTAAAACTTTTAGGGTCTTCCACTGCTATTTCATTAAAAACTAGATTTGCCGTTCCTCGGCCACAATCTCTTCTACATAGCCATTGTCTTGTCCAGGTTGTTCGTCGTTTTCTTATTATTCCTGCCCTCTTATCCCTATTATTACTAAACTTCTTCTTTCGCAATAATAATAGTAATAACAAAGTAGTGCACGTTATTTGTAATACAGTGTTACGATCCATTTGCACTGATGAAGTAAACGGTAACAATAATCACAGTAAAAATGTAACGATGTATAAGTAAGGTTATGTTGTTTCACTTGTCATTTACAAAACTCTTAACATTCTCCTAGCCAAACTCTTGTAGATGTAAACGGCTGAACACAAATCTTTTGAAAGTCATGTGACTTAACAAATCTCATATGATTTGACTTTAGGAACACATATATGAGAAAACATATAATGTAAACCCACCTTTAGTAAGATTAGGGGTTTATGGTTTTAAAATGTTATCAAGTTACAGTTAGTACCAACTTTACTTCCCGCACGAGTGCGGGAAATAGAATTTCCCGCACCCATATGAATGCGTAAAACTGTATGTTATGTCATATGAGTACAAAAATATCATTACCGATTCATCATTTATCGTATGGTTCTGATTCATATAATGCATTAATAATACAGTAGTATTTAATATCAAAAAAATATTCCTCATGCTTTCATTAGAATTTCAAATCACCCATTCTCAAAATGTCCTGAAGTTAAAGTTAATTTCAGAGTCGTTTCGATCTCGTGAATATATAATAAATAAACATTACGACAGAAAAGAGTCTTCACATCCGCGTGTCTCCTCTTTCTTTTCCATTTTTACATAAATAAAGATTGTGAATGTGAATAAAAGTCGTGGATTCATATTTACAACATCTACCGTTGCTTATTCCACCTGACACTTTTATAACTTCGCGCAACCAACTCAGTTTTTACGGTGTATGAAGCATCTCGGGTTCTCAGCACTCGCTGAACAAAAAACCAAAGAGAAAAAGAAAAGAGAATATTTCTAAATCTCTTTTCCGTCGCGGCCGATAAAGGAATGCACGAATAGAAGGAGTGGAATTGTTTGAGCGAAAGAGAGTTGCCCTTATTTCGAGGGAAATAATTACAGAATTTCAGGACAGGGCTTTAGATTAGTGATAACGGATTTTCATGGAATTCAAAATTATATGAATGAGGTATTGATAAGGTCTGTAATTGATGTTATCTACAATTATGTACCTAATCGTTGTCTATTATTATTATTATTATAATGAGTGTTATCTTCATTTTTAATTGGTTTAGATGTTGAGACAAAATGAACACACCGAAATTTGTAGTTTCTATACAAATATAAGACTAAAATACCGAGGTTTTAAGTTTTTTATTATATTTTCATTTATTTCCTAGTTATGAGGTTTTAACAAATACCATATGTAACAACGTCAACAAAATAACTAGTATATAAAATACAAGTTTCATAAAACATAATCGTATGGCCACCTAATAAACAAGAACTTTAGTCGAGCCTTTAACATGGTATATCATGCTATCCTTCTTGAAAAACTCTCAGCGGTTGGATTCAGCCTGCAACTAGTCAAACTATTACAGTTATATTTAGCGAATAGGTTTAATTATATGTCCCATATTGAATTTAAATCATCCGAGTTTACTCCTTCTTCCGGAGTGCCACAGCGCTCTAACTTAGGGCCCCTATTATTTATTCTATATATCAATCATCAGCTTAAATCTTGATCGCTTGTAACGAACTCTCATATGCAGATGATTTTTAAAGATCTATTGCTCAACGCGAATTTTGGAATTGTGCATTGCACCCAGCGGCGGCTGGTGTGTACGTTTTGACAGTGCACGTACATAGACAAGACTTATTCGTTTATTATCGGTGATTTGCTAGGTATCTAGGAGTATATCACCGATAATAAACAAATAAGTCTTGTCTATGTACGCCAAAACGTACTCACCAGCGACCACAGAATTTGCATCAACATTAAATTAAATGATAATTAAATATTCACAATTCTCTTAGTATTTCCTATTTTTGTAGAATTGTCGTACGAAATGTGTTATTCTTTATAGCCCAATTTACTTCTTTATTAGTTATAGAATTTTAGACTGATAAAAATAAAAAAATAAAATACAAAATTACCACTAGCAATACTTATAATCAAACGATGGAAAACACACTTCTGACAAGATTTCAATCAGCTTTTTATTTCGTTTTCTTGGTTTATAGTGGTGATGAAAAATAACTGTGGGTGTTGGTGTACGTATTTTATGCTCGTTAGAATGTAAAAGCACGGCAGAGTAAGTATTCTTTCACTTACAAAAAACTGTTTACAACTTTTTCTATATCCGAGATCACAAAGCACCCGTAGTGCTTTCTTCTGGAGTATGAATATTCTCTCCAAAATCAGAATTCCACGCTATGAAAGTTAGAAAAGTAGGCTGTTCTGGCTGCTTGATATGTAGAAATGCTTTTCAATCTTCTCATACAGTATATTGCATAGGTTAATGAGCTCCAGGTTAGTTAGCAATTAATTGTTAGGTCCAGGTACCCCGCACTTTCCGAAGATAGCTTGTTTTTCGCAGAAACTATTTGCTTCTTGTAAGACATTATTAGTTCTGCATCTAATTCCTGATCTGTTTAGATGTTATATTATAACATTTACATAGATCACAAAGAGCAAGGGTCCCAATATAGAACCCTGTGGGACCCCTCTCAACACAGATGCACACTGGGTCTTCTACCATTAAACTCGACTACCTGATATCTATCTAATCAGGCCATGTGGAATACCTCTTATGCCACAGTAGTACAGCTTTTCCATCAACACACCATGATTTACCATGGAAAATGCCTGTCTTAAGTCAGAACATGTCAATTTGGCCTGTTCACATCTATCATACGACACTATGACTGTTCTAGTAATATCCAATATAGCCATAGTGGTCGACTTATTTTTTTTATAACGATGTTGATTATTGAATATAGACTTTTTTCTTTCAAGATATTTAATTAGTCTGTCCGCAATTACCTTTTTTTGATATTATTGGCAATATGGCAATAGGGTTACAGTTGCTACAGTCATTTACACCTTAGACCATTTATATATATATATATAGACACGCCGTTTTCCGTCCCGCCTTGAATACGAACTGAAGCAAACATAACGCTGGCATGTGACGTCACGGGTGGGCTGTTTCTGCTGTTGTTGTATGTCTAACGTCCGTTTTAACGTTTTAACAGTGTTGATATTGATTAAATCGTTCTAGTTTTAATTATGGTACAATCCTGTAGTGCATATAACTGCAACGTTATCCATATTTGTAAAATTGCTGAAAGTGAAATTCGAATTTTTTTTAGATACTGCCAACAAATTAAAAGAAAAAAATTGAATGGCTAAATTATGTATAAAAGTTCTGTGCACGATGTCGACAATAATCATATTGTAAGTTTAATTAAAATTATTAGTTTTAATTATTGTAAAATTAGGCTATATCATCTAGGTGAATGCATGAACAGATATACTAATAAATTAAGAAGTAAATTAAATAAAACAATTTTGTTTTCTGGACAATAATGAAAATACAAAATCATTTTAATAAGTATTAAATAAATCAATTTCTTTTAGTTTCTTATACGTACCTAGTAAAAGGAAGTATTATTATGACAAAAATTTTCGACCTCCAGATTTTTGCAGATGTCCACGTTTTGAGGTCCCTTGATCCCAAAAAAGTGGGTTTTAAAAAATTTTTGTCTCTCTCTCTCTCTCTCTCTCCGCGTGTGTCTCGACAGCGGTGAAACCGCTGTAGATATCAATTCCAAATTTTGTATTTATGTGTATAAAATCTCCCTCTTGAGATCTGATTAGTTTCTCAGTAAAATCGGTAGACCGGAAGTAGTTGTTTACTTCAGTGAAAAAATTGAATTTTGCCAATATTTCGTCAACTACTAAGTTTAAACAAATTTATAAAGAAGTCATACGTACTCATCGTACTTAAATTTGAGAAAAATTTTATTACAAAAGTTTTTTGAAATTTCTATCGGAAGTAATTGTATTAAAAAAAATTATCGAAATTCCTACCGGAAGTAGGTCTTTTACTCTTATCGAAGATCAGTTTTTTGCAAATATTTCGCAAACCATGCTTTTTAGACAGGTACGTTATGAGCATAAAAGTATTTAGAACTTAATCTCCCATACTTTTTGTATAAAAAAATTTTCAAAATTCGGACCGGAAGTAACACTTTTATCGCATAGCGATTTTTTGCAAATATGTCGTAAATTATGCATTCTATACTGTAGTCGACATATTTTAATTTCTGATAGAAAGAG
Organism: Amphimallon solstitiale; assembly: GCA_963170755.1. Classification (NCBI taxonomy): domain Eukaryota; kingdom Metazoa; phylum Arthropoda; class Insecta; order Coleoptera; family Scarabaeidae; genus Amphimallon; species Amphimallon solstitiale. The sequence continues at coordinate 36,534,729 of OY720675.1, forward strand.
GAAAAGAGCGCGACGAAATAAACTAAAGATAAACATAAGCGAGGCTGCCAAGACAGTACACTCGCGTGAGGCTCCCCCGACATCGACACTGCGTTGTTCTTTCACCACTGTTAGCAAGCAGGCATCGCTGCATATTATAAGGTCATCTTCTGCATGCGATAGAAGTGTAAACCGAAATTAAAATTTGACGACTACGGTATATATTTTTCAATAGTATAAAAGTATTTAGACCTGGATTTGGAATATCTTTTGTATAAACAAAATTTCAAAATTTGGACCGGAAGTAATACCTTTACTCTTAGCGAGTAGCATTTTTTTGCAAATATCTCACAAAGTATGCATTCTGCGAGATTAAAAGACTAGAAGTACTTAGAATAGGATTTTAAATAATTTTTGTATAAAAGAATTTTCAAAATTCGGACACATTTACTCACAGGCGTATTTTTTTTAATTTGAAATTCATATATATATAAGTCGTGTGGTGCCCACACCTCATATTTTCTTAATAATAAATGTATACCACGAATTGCTTTGAGTTTCATTTTTGAATAACCAAAAGTAAATAGAACTGACTGGTCTTTACTAAAAATTACGAGGAAAGTACGATAGGGTACGATAAACGAAATTTCTGGGTTATATATTCAGATTTTGTTTTACAAATATTCTTAAAATATCAAGATCATAATGTTTTTAAACAAATATTCTTCAAATAAGAAGATTGGGGTTTTTAATAAATTAAAATGACGGATTTTCTTTACTTTTGTAGTACAAGTCTAGGTAAGTAGTTTCATCGTGCCCACCCGTGACGTCACCCGCGTAGAGTTATGTTTGCTTCACTGCTTGATAGTTAAGGCGTGTCTATATGTTTAAATGGTCTAAGGTTTACACTGCCCTTTTCAATTACATTTAATCAAAACTCCACTTCTATTCTATTTACCTAGAATGTTTATAAACTCTGTTAACTAATACTGTATACAATCTTCAATATTTTCTTTCTCTATTAATTAATCTAAATTACTATCCTGTACTAATTTTTTTCTTGTCATCGTAAATATGTTATTAGCACTAAATAACTAAACCAATCTATGTACAACATTTTTAGTAATAAATAAAACTTACAATTGAAGTGCAAATATAACACTACACTAGATATGAACTTTCGATGAATTTTTGTGATTCCAGTAGTCGTTTCATATCGAATCGTATATCAGATTCAATACTAAATTGCTGTCGAGATTAGTGGTTTCACTGCTGACTACGTGTTTTGCTAATAAAACTATCTAAGCAAGTATTGCCGTTATTCGTTCCGTTTTCATATAATCACATACCTTTTTAGTTTCGGTTTGGACCCTTTTTAATACTTCAAAATTTATAAGAAAATATTAAATTTTTTAAATCGCAGTTTAATGTTTTATTTAAAGATAATTTATCAAAACTTTTCGAGGACACGGCTTATTGAGTTTGCATATATATTAATTTATTATTTACCGACATCACTTTATTTATAAGTGTGTAACGACGGTGTGATTAGGGTTCTAAAACATGAATAAATTTGCATAAAATGTCGCTTCACGTACACTGACGATATACGCCATCAAGGCACGGGGGAGTCGATTTCGTGGTCTTTCCATTCGACCCTCCTTCCTGGATTTCTCCATGCCTATCTATCGGTGGTGTTTTATTTTGCGCCGTGACCCTTTCGGAATTTTAATTGTGAGTTCCGAGATCAAAGGCGGCCGGTCGCTGCTGAAAATGAGACTTTCGGATTGTTATTGCAGGACCGGACTTGAAATTGCAAAAATCGATGGTTGCTTTATGTTCTTGAAAATATAAGTATAATATTTATGCAGAGTGAATTATTAGTTTGCTAATATGATCACAAATGAAAAGAATAAAGAATCCGTTGTTTACAGAAACATATATAGGGGAGGCCGGTCAAATGCCGCGCACCTAAGAAAATCTATTTTTCAAAAATACATCTTAGCTATGCTCAGAAGCAGCTTCCGTTTACATGTACCTACACGTCTTGAGTACATCCTCTGGCACTTGAAAGTTATTTAAAAGGTATATTTTTGACGATATACTAGATTTTGCAAAAGTGCGCGGATTTATCCAGGTTATTGGGTAATTCCGCGCATCAAGTGGACCAATAACACGCAGCAAGCTATATAAGTAATTTTGAGCTGAATTGATCACCTACAATCTTAAGCAGTCAAAGCAAATATTTTCAATGGTTATACATCAGTGTATTAAATAAATGGTTTTAAAAACAAAATACAAATTTTGAAGTTCCTCAAATATGTAGCACAAGAAAACATAAATCACGACTCTAAACAAACTTTGCTAAAAATAATTTGGAACACAAATAAAGAAAAGAAAGACTCATTTTTTACCAAGGCACATGTCACAAATATATGCCTTGGGTGAGTTCCACCCACTACATTCAGCGTGTGACCAGTTTGCGAAGAGAGTGCATCGGTACCACAATTCTCCATTTTGACCGAACTCCCCACAAACTAAGCATATGTCGGTGTTAGTAGGGTCGACGTCGTCAAGTTCGTCGTCATCGCATAGCGCACTTTCATCATAGCTGGAGTTAGAGTCCGAGTCAGAATCTGCAAGATGCAAGTTTCTCACATGACATGGTTTCTTAGTTGTTTGTTTCGATGTTTTTCTAGTGAGAGACAATTTCCTTTTCTTTTGTTCATTGTTCTTACATTCTTTAGCCCCTTTAATTTTTTTTTCTTTCTTCTCTTCCTTCTGGTTTTGTTTTTCTCGAGCGATCTCCAACTGTTCTTTTAAAGGGGTGGATGTGAGAATTTCTGAATGATTTTTTGGCCGTGAGTTATTGGTAACTATCTTTAAAACGATCCGTGGAATTGGGGCTAGCTCCTCTAGTTTTGTTTTTAAGGGAGGTGAGTCGCAATCCCTTGAGGAGCCTGGTTGAGGTTCACGGGTTTCATGCTTGCATTTATTTTGGTTTGCATTTGGCAGGTTTTCGTCTTTCTTTCCTGGGGTGACAATGTTCGTATCATTTTCGTTCTCTATTGGTGCAATACTATCATTTAATTTCATTGTGGCATTAAGATCAACTTGAGGATGTTGAAGTGTGGGAGTATTTTCGAGAGTGGGACAAAAGTCATCTTCAGAAAATTTGTCTGGATTTAATGGCCATATTCCGGCTGCTTGGAATCCAGAAATACCTTTGTCCATAGTTGCAACCTTTATATATGCCTTACAAAAAATGTCTGCCAAATCGTAGTGTGTAATTTTTTGATGCTGGTGAGTTTTCATGAACAATTCACATTCACGATTAAACGCATTTTTTAGAGGGCCATAAACGGTAAGATCCAACGGTTGCATCCTATGGCAAGTGTGAGGTGGTAAGGACAGCATAACAATTCCATGTTCTCTGCAATAGTTGTAAACTTCTAACGAAGTGTGGCTTGAATGATTGTCAAGCACTAAAAGTACTGGATCCTCGTGGGTGGGTTTAACATTCTTACAAAAATGACTTATCCATTCCAAGAACAATTCTTCATTTATCCACCCATTTTTAGAGCAGTGGTATATAGCTCCAGGTGGGCCATTTCTTGCTAAACTAGGATTCATTCTCTGGCGGAGGAATATAAACATGGGTGGGACATAGTGTCCGACTGCACTCATAGAGCAAACAACTGTTACTGTTTTCCCACGCTCCCAAGATATTGCCGATCCCACCTGTTTTTGTCCTTTGGGCGCATAAACTTTTACTGGTTTTTGAACCGTCGATATTCCTGTCTCATCGACATTATATATGCGACTTTCTGAAAATTTATTTTTATCCATAACTGTCATCAAATTTTGGAAAAAACGGCTAACTTCTGTTTTATTGAATGCAGTTATTCGATTAAGGCTAGTGCCTTCAGGTTTCCTAAGGCTAATGTTGGGATTGCGCCTCATAAAAAGGGTTAACCAGTCTTCCCCAGCTAATTTTTTTTCGTTATCAAGAGGATGCTTTAAATTGTTTGTTACAGCAAAGCTGTATGCTAGTCGTCGCAGTTCTAAGGGGGTAATTCCAAAAAAAACCTTTGCTAATTGTAGGACATGTTTAGTTAACGCTTGTTCCTGTTCATTGTTGAACACTGGATTTCTTCCCAAATGGGCAACATCGAATTTATTGGATTTTAGCCTGTCACGCAGTGTGGACTCAGGAATTTGAAAAGTTCTTCCTACCTCTCGGACAGCTCGCCCACTTTGTATAGCGTCAATTGCAGCCTGCAACTGTTCACGGGACCATTTTCCTTTTTCTGTAGTTCGCTTATATTTTCGGGTCATATTAACGGTTATTAACTGCAACAAAAAGAAACAAAAAGTATTTACCATATAATCTAGCATGGGGTAAGGCCGCGCCCGCGCGATGTTACCCCGTTACTGACGCGCGGTATTCCACCAAACAATGTGTTAAATTTTAACCTTAAATCAACGAAAAATAAAAAGGCTTTTGATAAACTGTGCAAAATAATTGTATTGGTATATACAAGCTTATATAGCACTATAATGCAAATAATTAATTTCCACGATTTTTCAAACACTTACCTGAATATTGCTAGAAATTAGATCAGAATGTCAACAATCACTATAACTCCCGCGGCGGCCATCAAACGACTGCTGGGGTTATGAAATAAATAGCGGTGGCTCAAAATGCCTCACACTGATGGCAGCACATACACACCGCTCTAAAGGTATGTTCACAGATTAGAAACGGATGTGCGCGGTATTACCCAGGGCGCGGTATTTGACCGGCCTCCCCTAGGTAAAAAAAAATAATAAGAAAGTATCATATATGAGAAACCATATCTGAACTTTTGGATATAGTTAAGTCACCCTTGCAACCGACATGCGCCACTAAATTAAAATGGCGTCAAATTTGAGATGTTGCAAAATTTTACCTGTCAAGTAATATAACCTACATAAGCCTGTTCTGAACTGTCATAAATAAAAATATTTATACATCTTTTGACATTTGTCATAATTATCTTTTGGCGTTTTGTTACACCCTGAACAACGTCGCAACTGAATTATAAAACTTAGGTATGTTACGGTATAGGGAGATCACTGTAGTGAGGTGGAAGTTTTTGAAAATCGCAGGGCCGAGCTAACTCAAGTCGCAGATGGCGTGACGGTTCAAGAAAATTAAACTTAATGAAATGAGCGTCGGTCGGCGGCGACGCTAGCGACGTTGTCTCTGGGCACCAGGACACTACGCTGCCTTAGGAGGTAACCTACCTGCGATCTCTTTGAATTGTCACTGGCTGTGTCCCTCCAGTAAGATACACCAACGGATCACCCTGTATGGGCCAGTTACACAAACATTATCCAAGTGCTAGTCTCGTAGTAAAATGTTAAGGAAAAAAAAAGAAAGAGAAAGATGGACAGTATGCTATACCGTGTGGCCGCCGTTCATAGCGCGATGCATGTATTAGTAACTACTGGTCGACTATAAATGGGCGTGCCAACTTGAATTGCCACACCGACAGCGGGCGTATAAGTTATACGTATAAATGTATTCGTAGGCAAATCAAGTGAAGAGCAGTGTAATAGGTATTGCGTTCCCGTTGTAAGTAATTATTTGTAGTTGTTTGAAGCATCAGATAATCACTGATAATATGTCAGTGAAGTAACTCATCACAGCTTCATAAACAACATAAAAGAGCAAAAATAAATAATAAATAACTCCTAGACTTTAAAATAAAAAAAACTTCTTAACTAAAATAATATTTTTCAACAAATATTATAATCTAAAAACTCAACTATAATAAAATACTGAAACATAAAATATTTACTTCTTAAAACAGAATTGTAATACAACATTGCAATTAACCTGTAATTAGCTAAAAAAATGTTATTGTTAAGCAATAATAAAACTCGAACTGACGCCCATATGTGGAAGCGACGGCGAATGAAACTGCCCGACTACACCGTGTAAATGTTGATTTTTTGGACAAATACGAGTGCATCATAGGCATATGCGAAATACTAGCTCTGTTGTAATCCAGTATAACACTGCGTCTACTTGTTTACCGTTCTAATACACAGACATCTCTATCTGTTTCGCTTACTCTACAGGTATCGCGATAATGCAGACGCACGCGGTCTTATGGTATATATTAATTATAAAAGATTATCAACATACAATGTTGGAAATAAATTCGCTAAAATATACCATATGATACAAAAAAAAACTGACATGAACAAACTAATGTATTGAGGAATTACGAAATTGTTTACTTAAAAGTTACCAAAAGTGGTATAATTATTTCAATCGAAACATAGTGAAATTTTAAATTATGGAAATATATTGTAAGTTAAAATGTGCGGCAAATTTATACTTAAAATACTTGTTTTCAAAGTCTTATCAAAATGAAGTAGTAACAGTCAGTAAATTTGACATAACCTCCGCCCTTATTACCAGAGCTAGGTCGGCAGCAGAAACGTTTCATAAGCCTTACAAGCTTAATTACATGCGATCTTAAATAAGTCGCCAACCAACGGCGATACTACTACAATAAAAGTTAATTAAACTGCTAAATTTTTAAAAGAAAATCAAAATTTTGAGAAGGTTTTTACGTGATTCGCAAAAGCTTATGTTTACAATTGGTACTTAATTAGCACATTTTAGACATAGGTAAAATAATATATAAATAAAAGGAAATTACTGAATTTACTATACAGAATTTATGTTTACAAATGATGTTTAATTAGCGCAATTTAGACAAAGGTAAAATAGTATAAAAAAAAAGAAATTATTGTATTTTACTGTAAGAATTAATTCCAGAAAATTAAACTGAGTCGTACCTCAGATTGTTACAAGAGTACGTAGGAAATCAGAGCATTAACAATTATTACTACTGATCACACCCGGTATACAGCAAAGTCCAATTAATAAAAAGCAAAATATAAATAGCGGTATTTGTGACCTAGCACAAAATAAGGAGGTAAAAATAAAATTAGCGGATCTCTCGTTGGTTTTAAAACATGTGAAATAACTAGTTCGACTGGCACTAGATCCTAACAGCTAGTCGTTATCTATAAATTCGTTGTCTAAAAATTGATGCTGTACTTATCTTGTAAAATCAGGTGAGAAGAAAGTCCACTTGCAGGTGAGGTGAGCACGGAGTTCTTCTGGTCCTTCAGGAGGTATTCCTCAAAGAAGACTCTGAGATATTAGCTTCACACCTCATAAAATGTACGGGCAATTACAGGTGGTATAACGGAAAATTCGGCAACACAGGAGACAGTGTTCCAACAAATATTACTGTTCGACAGTGATGTCGTAGCAGATATCGTAGGTTAGATACCGAACTACGGGCTCCTAGCCGCAGAAGCGGTATTGTCTACTTAGACATACAATATAATTTTAAAAGATAAGTAGCTTGCACTTGCGTACTTCCTATGAAGAATGACTTAAAAGTGAAAGTCAGATAGCATGCATCCGTTGAAAACGCCGCGTCGAACTTTCCACGCATTTCTCGAACCCGGAAACAAGAACTAAGACAGGCGGGAAGAATTCAAATCTACCCGAACACCAAACTATCCCGTAAGTAAATCAACAGTAACATGAACTTAACAATGAAACACAAACATCCCTTTGAACCCCAACGATGACAAAATTAACTAAAAATAAACTTGCAACGAACGCAAGATTATATTGTGATAAGAAAACGAAGGACGCAACTTTGGGTCTAAGAAGTTGGTACTATGCGATCTGACAGACCGATAAACACGCCTAGAGCGGTAAACAGACGCACACATTATAAATTGTTCACCACCCAGGTAAATAGATTAATTACAAAGGTACAACGCTCACCAGATAACGGCGGGTATTTTCCGACCGTAAATGAACTTACAGGCGACGGAACCAGACGTACATACGGATGATATGCCCAGGAGGTTATGTTCAACGAATGGCTCGGAAAGATGATATTCATTCGAAAGGCCCCCCCTATTACCATCAAGAGCATGTCCGTGAAAGAAGAAAATAAGCAGGCACAATGTCTAAGCTGTTCATCAGTTACATATAAACCTTTTTTTTAAGCAAACATAATAATCATAAAACCAAGGAAGTTTTCGATGGCCACAATACATGATTCATTTGGGACATATGTAAATAAGGCGCTGAAAGAGTATCCCAACACAATATTTTCCTCACAAACAAGGCTACATGAAAGTAATAAAAACTAAGATGAAAACAATCAAGAATACGCAGATATCGTAGCCTGTAAGTGCAATAAGTCGACTGTAAACATTAAGCGTTTACCAAAATCAGAACAACAGAGTAAATACAGGTAGGTTGGCCTAAGCAACTGTTTAACAGGCCCAGGAATTACCCACTAGTCTTAAGAAAACCCAGAAATATAGCAAGTTTTAACGTCTAAATGCATGTAAAAATCCTAAATTAAATTCTGGATAAAACTAGCCTTATATAAAAGAAAGTATTCATAAGAACGTACAGAAGCGTTTATTCTAACTCGTACTCCTAAGAAAAACGTAAATTTGCGGTCTAATTGATTAAATGCATAGCAATTTATAACCTTACTCGAGTTTTTTAAGTAAGAGAGTGTGTACATAACAAAAGACATGTGTCACGCCTAGTTAGATAACTCAAGCATACCAGGCACGGTCAAAAAGTAAAATCAAGCAACATAACTGCGAAATGTTAAGATCCTACGGGACATTGCAAAAACGAAAATAGAGCGTAACAGTTTGTTATAATTGGCATCTAAACATTTTAAAGTTGTCAACAATACTTGCCTCCTAAACAGTAAAACCAAATGTTATATAAAATATAGGTGTAGAAAAAACAATATTTAATAGCTTTACTTATAATATTTAATTTGAAACTGGCTTTGATGTAATGGTATTTTACTGTGGGAAGCTATATATGCTAAACTATTAATTAATTAGTTTATCTTATTGTTTCGAAATTGTTCCGGCCGATCAAACTTTGTAGTGGTATTGAATCGTCGTCTTTAGTTCCAACTTTGGCCATATCGGTTAAAAATTTCACCTTCGGTAAGATAGTTACTAACTTAAGAGTGCCTGAAATTCAAAAGTTAACGATAGGGAAAAAAGATAATAAACTGTGGAAAGAAATGAGGGTAAAAAGATTAGCGGCATCAAATTTTTCCAATCACCAAGAAACATAATTTTCATAGTATTATGTACGGATACGAATTTTCTGATCACTTGACTTTATAATTCAATTTATATTTGACAGAAATGTATATATGTACATATATAACGGAATCCGTTCCTATAAATCTGCTAGTGTTGTTCCAGATGTCTCAGTTCCCAGACCACTTCTTACGTTCACTAACTGATCAGTCATTTCTACGGAAGTGCCTATTTATGCATATGAATTAATAATGTTTAGATTGACTGTAAATATAAGGTTATTATAATTTACAGGTTATATTATTACTATTTCCCAACATCTTAGTGGAAAATACAGAGATTTATTGACATGAGTTATTATCATGGGCCTATGATACGACTAAATGATAGGTACCTGTTTGTATTCGCATGGAATGATTAAAGCCACTTTGTATCTTTTCTAACAAAAACAAACGTACATAAAGAATACATAAGTTACTTAGTTTTTTAAGCTAAGCGATGTTTTCAAACAAAATTGAAAAATATTGACTAACTAATCAGATCAATATGTTTCATCAATTATAACTTTCAGAATTCACAGACATTCATTTCAAATTTCGCTTACTACAATGTAATTTGTTTGGAAAATAGTTGTTGTACCGAGAATCATATACCGGCCCTAAGTGATAGTCCCTATTTCAACGGCTTTAAGCTCTAGAAGCGACTACTTCCAAATGTTAAAAGCATAGTGCATATAAAAAAAATAGGTAGTAATAAACAAGCTGTAAACTGAACGTGCTATAAACTCACCATTTCTTTTTACGTAAACCTTTATAAATTCTCACCATACACCTCTTGTACATGTTCGAAATGGAAAGGAATTCGTGCTTCTCAGAAGCTTTTGTTTTAGAGAAGTGAATAAAGAGCCATCAAGCAAATGGAATGAAAGACTGGTGCGCTCTTCCTTTCTTATTTTGGAAAGAAAATTTAATTTTCTCCAATGTTCGCTCTAAAACCATAATGAGACGAAATATTTTCCGAATGTGGAAACATAACGAAAATGGAAGCATAGAAGTCGGAAAATTCATCATAAACGGCATGTAATGAACGCCTCATGATATTGCTAAATACATATACGCTTACATTAAAGTTCCGCATGTCCCTTAATAACATAGATTAAAAGACTCCATTGAAATAGAAACAGTATTACTAGAAACTACAATAAATACAGAAATTATGTCAGAAGAGTCGTAACAAACAACAACTTTCAACAATAAAACAACTCCTCGTGCTCCATGTGTTAAAACCCTGACCTAAAGAGTGTCCTCGGAGTGGGATTACAAGACTACTAAAGGATAAACACGCCTTGAGAAATTGAGAAATGCAAGATATTGTTGCAATTAAAAAGCACGATGTAATATAACGTACTATCAGTATAATTTTTACAATCTGTAAAAAATAATAATATGTAGTTTTTATTAATATTTATATTAGAAATAAGAAAGAGGATAACAATGATATTTACTTGGCCGTATCATGTGTTGCAGCTCTAAACTCTATGAATGCCGTTATGCTATCATTCATAACAAAATCATTAGCCAACATGTAATGTACCAAATTTTAATATTATGAAATATCGTATGAGAGAAGCATTAAAAATATAAGTCAATCTCACTTGATTTCTAGTTGATGGTCTAGCCACTTAAACCTCTTGATCCTCAACTAGTGCCAATTCTTTTGTTTCCTCAGGAAGCCTGAAATACAAATCCTCGAAGTATCGATTTCTTCGTCGGGGATGAAAACCGTGTATTTACAACAAATAAGGCTTAGAGCAGCCCCAGGTGGTTCTTTCGTTATCACTCAAATAAGCCTATCATTTATTCTGAAACTTCCAATATCATTGTTCTGGAGAAAGTTCGTTCCTCATCCAAAATTAGAATTGGTTGAGCACAGGAAGAGTGTTCTTCTCCTTCTGTTGGTGGCAGTGTAGAAATATTTGATTGGGCACTGGAAACTGATTCTGTCAACGGATTGTAACGGTGCCAATTAAGGGAGGTTTGGGTGGAGGCTGCATTGTAAAATGTCAGAAACATTCTGCTTCTGTTACAGCCTAAAAAAGAAGAAATCGGTTTGCTGAAGACATTTAAAATACTTTGTAATATGGAACGCCTATAAAACAACTTTAAACAGGTAAGTTTTTATTTTCGATATGACTCTGAAGTGATGTTAGATTTTGTTAATAAAGCCAAACAGTATCTGTCGTTTGGGTGAGGTTAAATCCTTGAAAAACACGACCAGATTAACATCTTTAACAATTATTGCAACGGAGACACTATTCAACAAGTTTGTCAGTATCACAAAACGCTAGTTAAGATGAAACTCTGTAGATGCCAAGGGCGGTTGTTGGGAACAACATTAGCCGGAATTTATGTAATAAATTGTGACATTGTAAAAGAAAATCAACCTGCTTGATTGTGATCAACGTTTTCTCGTCAAAGTCTATGTCAACCGACCTTTTTGCCTTGCATCTTTGACTTTGTTCAAGTTCTTTCGGACAGAAATATATGTTAGAGCAATCATCAAATACCACTCACTGTGCAATTATTGTCAGCGTAATGTTTGGGAATGTAGCATTGACATTGACACTGTATGCAAACTCTTTCTATACAGCGCTCGAGTTGTTTTGGAAAAAAATACTAATTTTCAATACAGTATAAGTTTGTAAAATTTAGTAAGACAAAAACTACTCATATACTCAGTTTTGTAGCATATTTTTACTCCAGTATATAGTTTTCGAGATATTAGAGAGAAAAACCGAAAAAAAGACACGCTAGAGCTCACCCATGATTCCTCTGGACTTTTGGTTTATTCATCACTAGCTACTCATAAATAATTTGAAGTTTCGAGACTAGTGGAATTTATCGAAGGTAAATCCTTCGTTTTTGAGTTCCAGATTCCAGAACCATGTCCGTCATTACTTGTTGTAGCTCTATGTATTTTTATTACCTTATTTTATCACTTTATTACTTTCATATAAATCATCTTCTACATCAATATTATTCCTAAACTATTTGAATCGCTCTAATTATAATTTTTTGCATTGGCACTGATAATTATTTGATTTTAAAAATTACCCAGATTCGAACCCATCACCTCCCGATCTCTAGTCAGGTGCGCTTACCTCCGTGCTACCGCGGGTATCTTAGTTCGGTCTTTAAATAGTACCAAATCATATCAAGTAACAGATCAATCATGAATCATATCAAGAACAGATGGATATATGTTACATGATATGATTTAGTACGAATTAAAGAATCGAACTCAGACACCCGCGGTAGCGCGGAGGTAAGGGCACCTGACTAAAGATCGGGAGGTCGCGGGTTCGAATCTCAACCGTGGGTAATTTTTTAAAATTAAATTATCAGTGCCAAAGCAGAAAATTATAATTAGAATTTTCAACACTGAGAAAAAACTAATTTTAAAATATTTTAAAATCTTTGAATCGTTATTTATCAATAAACATTTGTCGAATCAATTGCTGTTTTGACATTGAATTCCTCCAACTTTAAAAAAAAATTTACAATTACTATTATACTGTTGCTGCCATCTCAATTTTCTCATTTCCTCAGTTAATCTTACCCTTAATTTTCATTCCTGTATGTCTCCCAGGAATACTCTGGCGCATCTACCGTAAATTTTTACAGAAATTATGAACACACCAACATGAATATTCATTTATAGAATGACCTAAACGTCGACTTTATTATATAAAAGTGGGTGAATTTTTGTATATGATAATTTTTTAGAACGGTCATCACTCCTACAAAATTGAAATATATGAATATTCATATTTGGCTGGTGCGGGTGAAAACAGAATGGACTGGTCGAATGTTGAGAGGTATAAAGAGTGCTACTTATAACACAGGATTATGTGTTCTCATATATTTCAGACTTGCTATAGTGAAAATATATACATAAGTCATCAAGATCGTTTGCGTTATTTACGTTAATTAATTCTTAAAATGACGTGTTATAAAATTCACTCGATTTTTTATTATATACAGGTTATATAATACTGTAATGTAATTTTATTTTATAATGTAAGTATGATAATTTTATATAGCTATAATATTCTGGTCTCCATACTATAAAAAGAAAACGGAAAATGCAATATTATCTGTGTCATTTGTATAGAGTTGTCCAGAATAAGTGACTTCTACTAAAAAATATGTCCGCCTGTAACCATGTCGATATAGGTACAAATTATCCATTTTATGGCGTTCACTACTATCTATCTGCAGTATTTTCGTATCTACCAGCTTGAATTGTCTATGTTTAAAAGTGAATTTTGGAGATAAAAAGAGGTGTCGAGTGTGAAAATAAATATATTGTAACAGGATATAAAAACAAAATTATTGGTATTGGTTATTGAATGTTATCTTACTCTTTCATTGTTTTCAAAAAGAATATAAATTGTTCTGTAAAACAATTTGTACTGAGAACAATCGACATGTAACATTGTAACTGGTAGTATCTCATAGTTTCTATTAAATGCTGGAAACTGTAGGCTCACAATAGTTTCACAAGATATAAATATGTTGTTAATATTTGTACGTGAAACAATAACAAATTGTGAACGTAATGAAAATGGAATGGTATGTTCATTGCGTACTGTTTATTATGGTTGTTGGTACTGTCAGTTGAGATATGGAATTATTGTTTGTGGTGGTAGTGCGGATTTGTCACGTCTGTTCGTTAACCAAAAAAAAAAAAATTCTGCGTACAATGTACCGACACTACATTATAATCAGTCCTGTCGTGGGCTATTTCGAGCAAATAATCATCTTACAGTTTACGCAATCTATATCTACGAAATTTTTATATTTCATTTTAAAAATCAGCGTTTGAAAATAATTTACAGTCACACAGTTACACAATGCGTAAGAGTTTCTATTAATATTTTTGCATGCTTAATGTATTTCCTATATTTGACTTTTGCATATATAAAATGTATATGTTATCCTAAATAGCCGAAATACATTTTTACGCGTACTTAAAAAGGTTCTAACTGAAAGCTACAGTAAATTTAAATTTTAATTTATGTGTCTTTCCTAGTAAGAATGCGAAATTACAAATGCTCGTAGTTACTTCGCATTCTTAGTAGAAAGTACGCGTAAAAACTGATTTCGGCTATTTACGGTAACATATTGCTATGACCCTTAAATTATGAAAATTGTAGTATTAAGTATTAATTTAGTTATTAGAGGTTATAGTAAATAAAAATAAACATGTAGTTATTAGTACATTTTAATTAAGTAAGCTTAAATATAAGATATATAAAGACGAGTGAGATGTGATACACATCCTAAATAAATTGGAAGGCTTTAATTTGTCGAAATGACACATTAAATGCTACAATACGAACAAAATAAAAACAGATGTGCTCGAGAAAATGACACAATCTTGAATAAAGAAATAAATGTGAATATGGGTAGTATTAATTCATATATGTGTTACAAGTAATAGAAGTAAAATATTGTAAATACGTACATTTCATTAAAAAAAAGGATATAACTACGATGTTTGTCTTATGACATGTTAAATCGTAAATAAAAACACTTCTGTAAATAATAATGTAAGATTAAAATGTATTCTTTGATTCTTGTATATGTGGCGTTTGTGTTTCGGAGGGATCAGAAATAATCATGTATGGGCTAAGCACCTGCAAGAGCAAAATACAACTTCAGTACCTTGTTTATACCATTCTACAAATAGCAATATCACCTGAGATGAAAACGTGGTTTGAAGACAGGGAGGAAAAAACGGAGGCAGCAATTCTTCTCAGTACGGGCTCGGTCAAGAAGATAGAGGTTATCTGCGAGGTTTTCCCTTTGTTTCCATATAGACGAACTAATAAAAAAAAAAGAATCAGAATACGATTAGCAAATGGCAAAAGAAAATATTTGACAAACACTGACAAGAGCAATGAATTTATATATAGGTACAACAGATGTCTACATTGAAGAAGAAGAAAAGGAACAACACACTTACCTAGGATAAGAAGCAACAAATTTGTAAACTTCAATAGAGAACAATTTGAAGCGTCGACATTGTTGTATAACTATCAGCGTAATGCATGTGTATTTGAATAAAAGTGGCAACTTAAAAAAGGACAAAGAAAAATTTAACCATGCGTATAAAAGTATAGCCAACTTAAAATTTGAAATAGAGGGCGCAAAAGCAGCGATAGTGTTTTGTGCCAATATAAAAATAAGAACAGGATAGAACAAGAAGGAGTTCTTGACTGCAATTTGAGTGGTAAATACGCAAAATTTTAAAAGCCAAGCTCGGAGATAAAATTATAAAGTTACAGTAGGGCAAATAAGCACTACTTGTTCATTTATGATTTAGAAATTTGTATTCAGAGATAGAGTTTAAGTGTTTAGTTAAAATTTTCGTTTCAAATAAATTTGTTTGATTAATTTTTATAGTTATAAATAAAATGAGTTTGATCAATTGTACGATCAAATGAAGTGAGTTATAATATGAAGTTATTTTAATTTGTCTTATATCAAATGAATGTTCACTTGATTTTAAATATTTCGTTTATTCATTACCAATTATAAATGTATTTAATAGTGTTGGACAGGCTACAAAGGTACTATGTGCAAATGTTTGCCTTAAGTGGATTATTGGGCATTATTAAATATTGCATAATGATTTAATAAAAATTTCAAACAACTTATACACGAATATGCGAGGATGTTTTGATGGGTAAATACTAAATGGCTAGAAGTACTATGTAAATGTGAACCAATTTCAGAACATTTAAGTAGTAAGACTCTAGATTACTAAAGTACTACGTGCGAATGTTTGCTTTAGTAAAATAGTGTTAATAATTTTCACAAAAATCATTCTTTCAAAAATAAAAGAACACATGGTGAACATCCATTTAATCATCACTATATCTATTTCACATATTTAACAATTCAAAAAGGAATATAGATCATTTCAATTAGGAACAAAATTTTATAAAATCTTAATGTTGATAGTAACAGTAATTTAAAATATATATAATATATATATAAACATAGATATTGTGTTTAATTTCATCACCTTATCCCAAAGTAGATCACATAAGAGAAAGACCATAAATCAAGAAGTAAATCGCTGTACGAATTCACGAATAAAATTTAATAATTTGTGCTGTTATGAACAAATCGAATGTGAAAGTATTACATCATTTGTATCAATTATAAAAGTAGATATCACAGCAATATATATAATGCAATAAAGAAGTTATTATTATTATTATGTATCTCTATATTGGTACAACTTTCATACATACATAAATATGTGATGAAGTCACTGTGTTGGCATACCAAGTGTTATATTATGTTGTATAGTGTGTTATATAGCAATAAATTGTGAAAATCTCTATATCAGTTGTCTTAAAATCAATTGCAAAAAATAAGTTTTAGTAAGTAATCAATTACTACTTGTATTTATTTCTTACCATTTTATTTTAGACGGTTCATTTAAACCTACTTTATATGGAAAATATAGTTCTCTACGTATTTTAAATAATTTAATAACATCAAGACAGTACTTCTAGTCATCTTTTACTAAGCAACAAAACAGATGAAAATATTTACAATATCCAAGTAAACCATAATCAGTTGAATAAATATTCACGTTATTTCAGAATAAAAAAACGACTTAAAAGTTAATAAAGAACTATATTGAATATAGGAACATTTATATCATGTCTACAGGTGGCCATGTTGATTTCAATTTGACAGCATCTTCGACAACTCTATTTAATGTTTACCATACGTAAACCCCACACATACGGACTGCTGACTAAAGATAGAATGACAACTATCGCAAATTTTTCTAGTTTTTGTAAGCTAATATCTTGAAAAATAACTTTAAAGTTATGTTACTATCACAAGTCACAAGTTCAATTTCTAGAAAATATTATTTGCATGAATGTATTAAACATATTTATAGATCTAAGTAATAACTTGTTACAAATAGAGTGAGAGAATGCCATCAGTATCAATCAGACAGCAGTAAGGAATGGCAAAGGACAGCTGATCATATATTTACGTTAAAGGAGACATTAGCGACTTGCTACAAGTACAACCAATCAGTAGTGCTATTATTTATCAACTTTAAAAGGCCATATGATTCAACAAAAAGAGATAAGATAATGAAAACTATGGAAAAGGCCAAAGTACCCCTGAACGTAGCAATACTACTGAATATCACACTGGCAAAGGAAACAAGGATTGTCAGAATAAAAGCCCAAACAACGGAAGACTTCAATCTCAGAAATGGGCTGAATATAGATAGTATTAATTCATAAATGTGTTACAAGTAACAGAAGTAAAATATTGTAAATAAGTAGATTTCATAAAAAAAAGGATACAACTACGATGTTTGTCTTATGACATGTTAAATCGTAAATAAAAACGTTTCTGTAAATAATAATGTAAGATTAAAATGTATTAATTGATTCTTTTATGTGTGGCCTTTGTGTTTCGGAGGGATCAGAATGGGCTGAGAAAATGAGACACTTTCTTCATTTTGCTGTTTAATATGGTCCCAGCAAAAATAAATTAGAGATACCAGCAAAACAGAGTAGAGAATATAATGTATAAAAGCAATCAAATCACAGCAAATATGGATGAGGTTAATAATTAGAAATACGAATGAGTTACAAGAAATAACAAAAAAAAATAGTTACAAGCACCACTATAGAAGTAACCACTAGCCAGAGCAAAATGAAATTCGAAAAGGACATCGAGGTTTGTATATTTGTGTGCCAAAACTACTTGCAAATATGAGGGGTTAGAGAAGTATATAGATGCAGGAATAATAAGAGCTAAAAAAGCGCTGGACTTATGAAACAGTGCTGCGAGAAACTGCAATACATCGTTGCGAAAGCTGAATACTGAACAAGAGAACACAAGCAAGCGTGATGAGATGTGACGGAAAATTTAAGGAGAATGTCAGGAAGAAAGAAAATAATTGATGGGTATGAGAAAAGAACAAATAGAGAAGTCTATGCAATATATGCTAAACCAACAAAATTCCTTTCTATCTACTATAATTTGTGACGAGTGCCGTATATTTGCTGCCAATATATTTGTTAAATATATTTTACAATTTTATTAATAGTTTATGAATATGTTAATGTTTTAAATAGTTAATGTTTATTAATAGTCAAAGATAATATCAATATTATCGAAATATTTTAATATTTTATTTAATTCTTTTATATCTTGGGCGTATTCTTCCTCGGTTGTAAATAAATCTATTATATTAACATCAAATATGCAAAGTATGCTGTGGACGTTAATTGCATGAAAATAAATATTGCATCAAGATTGAATTTAAACCGCACCGCAGCGGTTTATAAAAAATTTAATTTATAAGTTAATTAGTGCTGAAAGTGACTTTTGTCGATTTCAGTTTTCTTCAACTTCTTTCCCAGTGTCTAACTAGCAAAGTTCTACTATAATTAAAATCGCTAGAACGACTTTATAACGAGCAAAGAAGTTCAGCAAATTAGTTGCCATAAAAAGGCAGTCTTGGAAGATTTACGTAGGTTTCATTCGTATTAAACAGAGATGTTCTTTTTCTCTTTTAAGAATGCCCTGAATATGAAAGAGAGCGTGTGTATGTTGCTTTATTTTTCATAATCGATCATCATGTTACTTCGTTAGAAGTATAATTTCGTGTTATTTTCGAGAGGTTCTAAAACAGTTAAATGTAGTAGGTAGATAGACCGACATTATTGCAAAATGTTTTTAGTAGGGTACGAGATAGGAAATTACCACAATCTATGTCGATTAAGACGGGCGTTTACTAACAAATAGAAACTTATGCAACTTAAATTACTCGCGGGACGGGTAGACGCAAGGGGGTGTGAGTAAGTGAAGCCACACGATATTCGGTTTCCTTCACAGCGCTTTGGTTTTATTCATAGATTAAGGAATACTATAGATGGGAAACATATGTATAAAGAATGAGTACTTACGGAACTGTTGATGTTGTTGATGTTTTATAATAAGCCAATTTTCGCTTGCCCATATCTGTTATGTTATTATACACTCGAATATTATAGGTATATATGGCATTTAAATTCCAGTGACAGTTTGTAATTAAACTGTCACTCGCATTTAAGTTTGCAATAGCCGACCGATTCCGATAGATTTTCGTCTTCGCTGGGACCGCTAGAGATACCGTAAAGTGGGAATAGAGGACGCGTAAAACCTTGTGTGAAATGTGTGTGACAAGGTTTACTGTTTAATGTCTTTTATCTTTAAAAATAAGTACATAAATTTGATTTTTTCTTTATATCGTACATCAAATGTGCAGCTGGCGCGTAGAGGTCGTTTTTTTCCTTTTGTGTACCAACCTTAGTTAGTAGACACTAATCAAATTCATGCATTTTTGTGGTTATTTCTGAAACACATAACTTTCTTAAGAAAATAAATTAGTACAAAAACGGACGTTGACATTATAATTTGATGCCTTTTGCATCACTAACCCAAATTTGAGATTCTAAAATTACAAAATAAATTCAAAAAACGCGAAACGGCGATGCCTTAATTTTCGATAGGTAAACGCCCCTCTTAAAATGAAATAAGTTTGATCAACTTGCAAAGAAGATCGTGTAATTGATAGGTTTTCACATGTAAACAAAACAGTTATACAACGTATACTCTGCAATATTTAATTATAAATTTTAGGTCTTTTGACTAATAATAAATTGCTTTCTTGACATATTTTTGCGAACTAAACTTAATTGTAGAGAAGTAAATGATTGAGATTGGTGTGTGTGTCTGTCTGTCTGTGTGGTACCACGATAGCTGTCAAACCGCTGTAGATATCAATTCCAAATTTTGTATTTACGTGTATAATCTGCCTCTTGAGATCTGATTAGTTTTTCAGTAAAATCGGTAGACCGGAAGTAGTACTTTACTTCAGTGAAAAAATCGAATTTTGCAAATATTTCGTCAACGACTAAGTTCAAACAAATTTATAAAGAATTCATATGTACTTAAAATTAAAATTGAGAACCATTTTATTTAAAAAGTTTTTCGAAATTACTACCAGAAGTAGGTCTTTTACTCTTATCGAAAATCAGTTTTTTTGCCAATATTTTGCAAGTCATGCTTTTTAGACAGGTACGCTTCCAATATAAAAGTATTTATAACTTAATTTCCAATATCTTTTGTATAAAAAAAATTTCAAAATTCCGACCGGATGTATCACTTTTACTCTTACCGAATAACGATTTTTTGCAAATATGTCGTAAATTATGCATTCTATATATATTTATTAAGAGTACAAAAGTATTTAGAGTTGGATTTGCAATATTTTTTGTATACATGAAATTTCAAAATTCGAACCGGAAGTAGCACTTTTTTTTCGAATATCTTGTAAAGTATGCATTCTGTAGCGATTTATTAAGAGAATGAAAGTACTTAGAATAGGATTTTGAATAAGTTTTGTATAAAAAAATTCTTAAAATTGTATAGTTTGACACGCTCATACGTATAAGAAAGTCGTGTGGTGGCCACACCTCATTTTTTTTAAGTGCTACTACTTTCGCTGCTTCTACTAATTCCTGTGGAGTAAGAGAAAAGTGAATTAGAAGTGCCCATTTTTGAACTTTGAATATTCAAAATAACTAATAAATAACTTAAGTTCGCAAATGTTTAAATCCAAACACAAAATTAAATTGACAGCTATTTGATTACTTTAAAAATTTCCTTAGCAACGCAGGTCCAATGTCGCTATAAATACAACAGCCTACCAGTTTAAAACGTCAAATTCCATATCGACTGATTTTTTGTTTTTAATATATTGTAGTAATATGTTTTTCTTCAATAATAAATCGTCTTTTTTCCTGTCACAGCATAATAGTATATTACATATTAAGGTTGAGAAGATGACTATTATTGCCCGAGTGGCGAGATTAAATTCCGAGGCGCGCAGCGCAGAGGAATTTAAGCCACAAGGCGTTGATTGGTATACTATTCTTTCTCAAGTTAATTTCTTAGTGCCCGGGTATGCTGCTAGATCAACTGATACATTCTACGTTATACTTACAGCCCGTACAAATGTTCTATTAAAATCCCCTCTTTATCATATGTGTCCGAATGCCTACCGTTTGTGTTCTGAGGGGTCCGGAGAAAGTACTTTATTCTTTGCATTGAATACAATCTAGTTTTTTAGTCATTCTATTTAAGCATAGTAATTATGTTGTCTCATTATGTTTTTTATAATTGTACCATTTGTCAATTATTTGTTATTTTTTGTGTTTTGCCCTGTAAATAAATATGTCTGTTGGGGAATAAAGATTATTATTATTATTATTATTATTATTATTGTTATTATTATTATCGATAAACCATGATAATAACACCGTGCAGTTTTAATGGAAATATTGATTAGGAACGTCTTTAATGAATCGAAATACAGATTTGTGTAACAAGAGCCTGATTAATTAAATTAAATGAAGTGGGGCGGAAGTATTTTCTCTTGACGAGAGAATGCTGAGGCGATATCATATATGATACTGTACCACCGCGAATTGCTATTATTTAAAGTATAAATAATTATACGAAGTTTTAAATCCATATTGATATTACTGCTGTTTAAATTATGCTGTTCAAAATGTGTAAAAAAAACTCTATGTATCGCTTATTCCAATATATGAGTAAACATTTAATCTTTGGGGAATAATTCTATTTCAAAATAATTCGATTAATCCAAATAACTGGAAAAAATCAGTAAATCAATGTGCATGCTAGCACATCTTAAGTACTTACATTAAAAACAACATAAAATTATTTCACCTAGACGGGTTCTAATAATTATAATCAATATATAATCTTAAAACGTCGCTGAAGAAAATTACAAACAAACATAATTTGCACATCTAGTCCCTAGGTTTTTTAGGTTTACAGACAAGCTTCTTTCCCAGGTTGCCTGCATCTCCAAACATATTCGGTATTATTTGCGTTATCCATAACAGTGCTCTAAAATTTCGTTACCGTGACTACGACCAATGAAAGCTGTCGGTCCTGTGTTTCAACAGCATATTAAAATTTAATAGTCCCATTAAAAATGCCCTAATATGAACCATCATCAAATCTTGGATGATATTAAAAAAATACTGCTCATATAAACATAATGAAAACCATTTACAAAGGATATGCGTAGTTATAGATAACTGACATTACATGACTATTTTTCGAACATGCATTATTTCCACATGCAATGAACGTCAAATGCAAATCCAGGTACCTGTAGACGTAAACGTTTTCGGTACGAATCTCGCCTGTCGTAAACATTTTAAAGTTGGAACAGGATATTTTATATAACAACTAATCTCCTCATAACGACAAAGGCAGCTCGTAAAGTTTTTATAACGAACAGAGTTTTACGTGGTCGTTGACGTAAAAGTCAACATCTCATCATCCCCTTCGTATCTGTGATCTTCTCTTTCCCGTTACAGTGATTCGACATTCAAACTGTTAAATCTCCTTCCGTCCCCTATCTCTTTAAAAGGGATTGTAGAAGCGTTCTCGGTCTCAAGTTCCAACCATCACTGACACTCCTTGCGTCACCGAAAAGATCTATTCAACCTCATTAAAAGTTTATATATATTTTTTTACGCTCGTAACACTAGGAAGTCGTTTGTTATAATTATTTACCGAACTTGCGTGAGAGTTTAACATTTAAGATATATTAGGCAAAAGAGGACAATTTTTCAGGAAGGTACCTATATTAATTTATTATAATTTATCGCCGTGATACACGTTCCAACAATCGTTAATAGCATTGAATCGTCTTTTATTTTGTGTATATTATAATCTTAAGAGGAGCGTTTACTAACAAACAGAACCTTATGCAACTTATATTACCCGCGGGACGGGTAGACGCAAGGGGGTGTGAGTAGGTAGACGATATTCGGTTCTGTCACAGCGCTTCGGTTTTATTCACAGATTCTGTCATAGATAAAGGAATACAATAGATGGGAAACAAAAAGTATAAAGAATGAGTACTTACGGAACTGTTGATGTTGTTGATGTTTTATAATAAGCAAATTTTCGCTTGGCCATAACTTATATTATTAAACACTCGAATATTATAGGTATATATGACATTTCTTTTTAATTACAAACTGTCACTCTGACTTAAGTCTGGAATAGCCGACCGATTCCGATAGATTTTCGTCTTCGCTAGGACCGGTAGAGATACCGTAAAGTGGGGATAGGCGACGCAATAGCGTGTAAAAACCTCGTGTGAAATGTGTGTGACAATGTTTACTATTTAATGTTTTTTATCTTCAAAAATAATTACAGAAAGTTTTTTTTTATATCGTTCATCAAATGTGCAGCTGGCGCGTGGAGGTTGTTTTTTTCTTTTGTATATCAGCCTTAGTTAGTAGACATTAATTAAATTCATGCATTTTTGTCGTTATTTGTAAGACACATAACTTTTTTAAGAAAATAAATTTGTACAAAAACTGACCTTGACATTATAAATTGATGCCTTTTGCCTCACTAACCCAAATTTGAGATTCTAAAATTACAAAATAAATTCAGAAAACGCGAAACGGCGATGCCTTAGTTTTCGATAGGTAAACGCTCCTCTTAAGGTGCCATCTATTGTTTCTCTTGTTATCCTTTATTTGTTGCTATTCCGATAGGTTCCTTAATAATTTTCTCATACCTCTGTTATTTTTATCATTTAACTTCTTCTGTCTCTGTCAATTACTGAATCTGTTTATTACAGTTGTTATCGCCAACTTCTCTCGGTTATCTAGATATGTGGAGTGGGAGATCGACGTATCTTATTAGGCCTGTTTGAATATTGACCGTCTTAAGTTGAAGACGGGTGATTAAATTTCAGTTATCATCAAGATTGTGCAAATTTTTTTATGGCTTGGAATTTTCTTTTAATTAAGAATTCAACTTTTATTATTGGTGTTGTTTGGAACAATTAACTAATTTCCCCTGATCCATGCGCTAGAGGGCGAAGGTAGAATCTCCACACATAAGTCACTTGCGTTTGTGTCTGTTATGTCAATGGAATCCCCAGTTCCTTACTTTGAGAGTGTTTAAATTAGGGTACTTGCTATACAGTTTTTTAAAATTAGTTGGGAGAAATCAAACTCTTCAGGATGTTCAATTTGGCACGTAACTTCGATTTCTTCTTTTGCGAATCATTTTTACTTACTAGTCTAGCTTTTGTTAAACTTATTTTACTCTTTGGTAAAAGATAGTTTTACATTGTCCTGGGTAATTTTATTTTTGTTTTGCATTTATTTATAACTTTGGTTATCGAAATACACGGATTATGTTATGTAAACTTGTAATAGAGACACATGTTTAGCTGTAATATTTAGTTAACTTTGCACCTGTTTTCATTTAAGGCTAAGTTTACAATTTGACTCATTTGTCTATTTTAACCTATGCTACGATTAATGTACGGCTATTAAGCAGTGGTATGCTCTAATATATTTGATCAAAAGCCTTCGCGAAATATATATATACTATTGCGTTCACCTATCCTTCCACATCAAGAACCTCCGATCTAAATTGTATAATACTGAACAAAGTCGTCATCGTAGACCGTCCTTCCATAAACCCATATTGCATACTTGAGATATTAGCTTTTACGGCAGCATAAATAAATTTATAAAGTATGAACAGAAAAATCCTGTCAGTTTATAGTCTATAGTTTGTCAAATGCTCGCTTCCACTTATTTGGAAATATTGAGGTACGCAGAAAAATATTGAAGATAAATAATATTGGGTCAGAAAACTATTACTACAATCCAGCTGTAAGTTTTTAAGTCTTCTAATAGCAAATGTAACGTCTTCCTCAGACATTGATGACATACTCACAAAAGGTATGTTCTTACAGGTTACAGTTTCATCGAAAAATATAGCGGTGTAGCCTTGATACATACTAGAAAACTGATCACCAAAAGCTGCAACTAACTTTTGAAGGTACTATAAGCCTTACCCAAAATTCTACTATACCCCCCTCTTCGAAGCTATAAACGATTAAATGTATTTGCTATCGACCGCAATGGATTGCTCTAGAATGTGCAAGAACTGGTCGTGTGCCATTATTATCTGAGAATGGACAAGAGCTCACATACTCTTGAAAGAATTGAAATCTGTATTTTCTGTTTTGTTTATATTTTATTTTAATATTCCAAATTATTTCATTAGTATACTAACTTCACATGGTTCTCAATATGTTCACTAGCTTTATAACGAGGAACATATTGATCAAACAAATAGTAAATTCTGTCATAAAATTTATTACATGCATCATCAGCATCTACACGGAGTAACACCTCATAAAATGTAGGCAAACGTATATGTCTTAAATGTTATGGCACAAAATATAGAGGTCTAATAATAGGTCCTAATGATAAAATACTCAAATGCCTTTCTAAACAAAAAAAAAATGTTTATTGTCTTGATATTAGTCATCTTAGTTGTTTTTTATATCATTTGCATTAAAATGTCTTGTAAGTTAGAAATCCGAAAAAGCATTTATAATTTGGTTAAACGGATCCCTAAGCATAAACGAGTTCGCAGTTTTCAAAACCAAAACATTTCGCGCAGAAGCATTTACCTTGCTATAGCCGAACGTAAAGAAAGAATATAAAGGCTGGGGTTCGCCCGTGTTATATGTCCATAAGGTATATCGGTACCATTTTAACGAAAAGTTGTAAATCAAGAACAATGAAATTTTCACACAGTAAATGTTAAAACACACTCATCAGGTTGAGTTATTTTGAAAATCCTAGTGCCCTTAGTTTTTTCAAAATAAATCATAAAATTAGTGAATTTGGAAGAAACAGAACGAAATTAACTCAATTGATAAAAGGCACTATGCTGATGTCGAATCCGAAAAAAAAATTAATTTTGATTTTTGGTTTCGCCTTAAATGGTACCGAAAAAATCCATTAGATGGGTGTTTTAATTCGAATTTAGGAACACTTTCTGTATTAATTTTTGTTGTATTACTATCTTTATTATAAATATTTCTCTGTTTGTTTCTCTATTGATCAAGGGTTATAATAAAAACTGCAAAAAATCCATATGCAACCACAGCTCCATCTATGGACCCCATTAGGGTTAGGCATCGAAGACCGCACCGTTAAATGTCCCAAACATTGAAAAACCAAATTTTTACCAGAGGAAGAGTGGAGAGATCGATAAGAAGAGCAAAAGTCGGAGTTGGGGTTTCCGTAAGAAAATCAGCTCCTAAATTCCGTTCTTCAAAGAGTACAATATCGCAGGAATTAGCAAGAAATGGTCAAAAATATTGAAAAAGACGAAAGTGTTCAAAATTTACATTAAATCAATTAGCACGGATACCAAGACGCTGTTCTCAACTAGGGCGGATACATTTTGCGAATGAGAATATCATTGTTATGGACAATGAAAAATACTTCAAACTTGCCAACTCGGAAATGAAGGAAACGATGGTTTTTATACCGACAACATAGAAGTGTGCCCTAACCAAATTAGTTAATTTTGTACGACATCATGTTGAAGATGATTAATTAAACGAAGTAATGAATTTCTCTTGATGAAACATTTTAACAATAAATTGCAAAGAGCATAAACAAAATGCTATTATTTCAAAAATTCGTTATGTGTTGTCAAGTCGTTTGTCCCCATTATTTCTTTAATTGTACCATTAACATGTAACGGTTCATTTTTGAACATTGTAAGATAAAATGTTAATTTTTAGAACTTCACTTCGAGTTGAACTCCTAATGATGCCACAAGGCGAGATGTACATAGCGTTTTGATAAAACAATATCAAATATGTTATTTATTCTATTTGCAATTTATTGCTGGAGACAATATAGCGTTTTGACCCAACTCAGCGTCTTGCTTTTATACCAAAAGATGATAATCCCTGTAATTTACCTCAAACGCGCCTAATTGAAGAATTTTGGACACTCTTATCTGACAAAGAGTATGATGGAGGATAGCGTGCCGAAAACGAGAAACAACTACGGCGTAGAATTTTTAGAAAGATACGTGAAACATATGTTCCAGACCTCCGGAACCTGATAGATTTTCGCAGAAAATTGTGCCTAGGTGAGGAGCACGGGCCCCTTCATTTAGTTAATAATTTTGTTACTTACTAAGATGTAAATTATAGCAAAGAACAAAAGTGTAAATAAAGTTACTTATAACAAAAATGTAATATGGTTAAATATTTTGTGCCAAAACTATTGCGACATTATGCTGTGGTATTTTTCTGTAATTTAAAAATATAATTAAAAATAAAAAATAATGAGAAACTGGATGTAACCAGATTTCAATATCAAAAATTTTATATATGTAAAAACAGTGATAGAACTGGATATAAGTGGTTATTACTGAATATAAGTGAATATAACCAGATACCAGTGGATGTGGTTAACACATTTTTATATATAAAAAAATTAAACAAATAAAATGCCAACAAAAGTAAAAATTTCAGCACAATTTATTTTAGACAAATAAATATACGTATACATATTTGGTACATTAGGTATAATTTAACATTTCATCAGATATAAATGTATAGAATAATCCATTAACTTATATATATTTTGTTTAAATTATTGTATAACACAATAAAATATCTAACAGATGGATATGCAATACAATACACATCAATGCAATGTGGGTTGCACACCCGTAAAAAAGAAACATAAATAAAAGCATTAGTAATTCAAAAGTGTTGACCTCAATTTTGAATAAATTAGAGCACAAGAATTAGATATTGTACAAAGCATAATGTTCAAATACTGACCTCAGTCTAAAAAAGGATATGTAATGATTTAAAAAGTATTATTAGTAATTAATAGAAAAGTAGGTCATTCTGGTAATACATTCTTTTGCAGCGATCATAATCAACAAATAGGAAGCTTACGTTCAAAGAGATATTGCCATAATAATAAACACTACTGTAAAAACAAAGGTCTTTATACGTAAATAAATATATTCCACTTATTTCTCAATCACTATATAAAAATCAATTGTATTTTCTTCTGTATGAGGCATCACAGAAATGCATATAAAGGTGTATGATTTATTTGTTTTCTATACACCAACACACCCAGAATATAAATATTGTAGCCACTATCACTATTAAAAATAAAACGTTATGTGTCAGTATGCATTTTTCACTGGTATCTCCTGAATAAAACGATATTATTGAATGTACATTTAAATATGTGATTGGTATAATTTCCTTCATATAAATTGCTTCAAGAGATTCCATGCTATAAAAACAAATAAGATATTAGTCAGTATATAATGTAGTACAGCTTAAAAATACCTACCAATTGATAAAAATCAATCGATATTAATTAGATATGCAAATGCATAGTATGTAAACAACAACAGGTGTAAGATGGCGGACGCAATGTCATGTGATCACATGACATCGATAATTATCAAAACAAACACGGAGGGCGCAGTAGAAGAAAATTCAAATAGAATCAAAACTTTTAAAACAAAATAAGGCGTTTGTCAATTGTCGAAAGATATAAAAGGACGTGCATTGGCCACAATAGGGGAGTTCATCTGCAGCCACCAGTACTTTCAACTTCTAATCAGTGCTCCAAGTGTCCTTCAGCTAAACAAAATCTAAAAAGGCATAGACGCTTTTAAGGTTTAAACACGTGTAGTGAGACAAGACGCATAATACATTTCAAACGATAAGTGCGCGCTAAAATAGTAGAGCGCGGGAAATTATTACTACATTATTTAATAAAAACCGCCACAATAACTTTCAAGAGGATGGAATACGAAAATTATCAAGAGGAATTTGAAAGGAGATACAGTCAAGAAAAGTAAGTACAAGCACAGTTAATAAAGCTTCATCTTGCAATCTTATAGTCAACAAATAAAGGAATCTTCATGTGTGTTATATAAAGTTACTGAATAACAATAGTTTTAAAATATTATTTGAACATTTAATAAATTCTTCTTTGGGTAAGTCTTGACTTGACGTGAAAATCTCAAGTTAAGGCGATTCAACGGAGTGTTAACAATTTTGCCTGAATAACAACAATTTTAAAAATATTATTTAAACATTTAATAAATTCTTCTTAGGGTAAGTCTTGACTTGACGTGAAAATCTCAAGTTAAGGCGATTGAACGAAGTGTTGACAATTTTACCTGAACAACAATAATTTTAAAGATATTATTTAAACGTTTAATAAATTCTTCTTTGGGTAAGTCTTGACTTGACGTGAAAATCTCAGGTTAAGGCGATTCAACGAAGTATTAACAAATTTACCTGAATAACAATAATTTCCAAAGATTATTTGAAATATCTAATAGGTTCTTCATTGTTTAAATCTCGATTTTGACGTGAAAATCTCAGGTCGAGATGATCCAATGGGGATACGTCGGCAAAGAGTAAAGAAAATAATTTTTTTTGAATTATAAGCACACATGAAGAGGTAATTTAGTAGACTTATACAATTTGAAACAGTAAAAGACTTGCAAGGTGCTTGTACTATAACGGAGGAGATAATATACCTTAATGAAACAAAAGTATTGTATTATATAGTTGTCAATATTTTTTTATGTTTTGTAAAATCACCATACTATAAATAAATATAAGTTGTGCTGACATTCATTATTTACTTATTTATACCCATCCCAAAGGAGAACATTAGGAAAGTAAACATCACAATCACAGCTAGAACTCACAATAAGGAAAAGCTGTGACATATTTCTTTTTTAAAACAAAGAAATCTACCTTTAAGACCCTGAGATTATTAAAGAATATTAATTTATTAATTTGACTATTGGTTATCAACCATAGTACAGCATATCACAGCAATACGTTAATATATTTATTCCCATGGCTTGGTAAGTCTTAAAAACTATGTACAAAAAAATCATTTAATTTCAAAATGTTGTTACTTCACTCTCACTATACGTATTATATATGACACGACATGATAGGAACTCATTTAATTGCCATGTTGCTGTCGTTAATAATTTGCCACGCCTGTCAGATCGCGAAATCATCTTGGCCTCTTAACAGAATACGAGAACGCACTCATCGCCGCCGCTACTACTTCTTTTTTATGAGAAACGGCGAAAAAGGAAAACAACGCGAGGGTGTATTTTACTTGTCGTAAATGTTAAGGGCGCACTGAAAGTGGAAACGACAGTTGAGAAGCTGCGGGTAATGAGCCCTGGCAGGTGTATGTATATACCATTAGGGCCACGTAAATATAAGTCATTCTATTCGATGTGTTCTGTGTACTATCGTTCCGGTATTGCTAGCGAAAGGTGTAGCTTCCAATATCTTTAGTCGTTTCTGCTATATAGCGACGGATATGTCCTAAGATCTTGAGATTGCATAATTCAGATAGTAGACGCGTCAGTACCTCTAATAGATATATTGTCATTTCCTTAATATTCTCCCGCTGAGTTGCTAAGCTTATACTGAGATTTCGAAGAGAAACAATGTAGGTAATTCAAATAACAAAGCAGAAATATAAAGCTAGCACTTGTTATATTTCATGATGTACAATTCCCCTCTGCTACTAAAACTTTGAAATCTAAATAGGTAATCCTTAATTTATTTCATTTCATTGGAAAAAAAGACATTTTTCCTAAAAGGGATATCTATTTACAAATTCTACAAAAAAAAATCAGAACTATTTAAAGTAAAAACACAAAACTAAGCAGAACGATATCAGTTTATTGAAAAATGTATGAGAAAACAAAAAAAAGCGTTTTTCGTGTACTTGATAGAAATTGATAATGTTGTTTAACCCAAAATAATTAAGAAAAGTAGGACTTTTCTTGTTAGCAACACTTTTTTTTATTCACTCAATTTATTAGCGTAAATTTTAAATGTACAGGGTGTTTCATCGGTTGGGGTATCGCGAATTAAAGTGCCTAAATATAAAAATATCGACTTCAAATTTTAACCACTAATATTATTTTAATTAATGCGTAAATTAAAAAAAAACGTATTATCAAAAATTAAAAGTGCTCAAAAAATGTTCAAATTTGAATGGTGATACGTGGAAATATCACCCATATTAACTTCACAATCAGAATTTTTATAAACGAAACCGTTTGTCAAATAAAGTCAATATTAAATAATGTCGTTTTTCTTACGACAGATTTATGGTACTTAACTTTCTAATTGTGCTGTCCGCAAACAGGTAGTCCTTTTAAATTTATGACGGATAATAAATAAAAATTTATTATAAACTCAACACACAACACTGTAATAAAAAACCCATAAATTCTTCAACGTCCGCAAACAGGTAGTCCTTTTAAATTTATGACGGATAATAAATAAAAATTTATTATAAACTCAACACACAACACTGTAATAAAAAACCCATAAATTCTTCAACGTCTTGCCTTTAATTTTGAAATTATTGTAAAATATTCAATAATTGATTAAGTTTTAATTTTTTTTTCAATTGCATAGTTGATTTTATAGACATATCTTTTTAACACCTGAATTTCAATAAAATCTGAGTACTTTTGATTTTTTGAACGAAGGTTTTTTTTTATTTACGCATTAAATAAAATAATATTATCAAAAACAACCTAACCTACTGGTAGCGGTTTAAAAGTTCTATAAGTGGTTAAAATTTGAAGTCGACATTTTTATATTTAGGCACTTTAATTCGCGATACCCCAACCGATGAAACACCCTGTACAATTGGTTAAATTAGTAAATGAGATACCAGTAGATGTGGAAAGTGACCTGAATTCAGAAACTGCCAAAGTTGAGTTATTCATTTTTTCACTTAATGTGGCTGAAACTGATGTCGATGTTGACGGCGCAGAAGTCTCTTCAGTTAAATTACAGAAAATTCTTTTTGAAATTCTCACTTTGTTTTCGATGCTATCTTCCACATAAGCTTTCGCGACTCCGCTACTACGCCAACCACCGTCTCTCTTCAAAACTTGAATGTCGGCCCCACTGTCGGCTAGAAATGTCGCAGAAGTTCTTCGGAAACAATGTCCTGTGAAACTGTTCGAATCCGGAAGCCCTAAATACGCAGCAATTTTCCTTGGTATATTGTAGAAGGTGTTTATAATACCGATCGGTTGCACAGTGCACTTGCCCTGTTTATAACATATCGTCGGTGAGCTACTAATACCATCTATCTACAAATTTCGAACTTTACAGGAGACACAAAAAACTTATTTAAATGTTTATTTCTTACTTATAAGCAGATTTTTTTTTATTTAACGCTTTCAATTGAAATATGAAATAGCCGATTGATATTCAGTTAAGAAATACTTAAAAATACATAATTGCATGCACTTAGGAGATATTTCTCTTTTGATGAATGTCACATAGTTGGTATTGTTGCACAATAAACATTTTTCTTTTCAATAATATTGTGTTCTCTACATGACAAGGAAACAAAACAAAATTTGGTAGTTGATAGATTTTTTGAACTTTGTATAATTTCATAAAATATTTTTTAATACATTTTCAAATACAAAGCAACAGAACATGGAACATAACTTTATAAACATTATAAACAAATTTAAAAGCTAAAGTGGAAAACATGGGAAAAAGAAACTATTCACTCTGAAGGCATATTAATGCGGGATAGTATCGTAAAAAGCATGACAATCAGATGTTAATACGCTTTTTAAACTCTGCAAATGCTTGAACTTCTTGTCTGAAACCGGTAACTTGTTTGAATTGAGACTTGGGTAATTTGTTATAGGGGCAACTATTTTCGCTCGAATTGGCAACAATGACCATTCACCATCTTCAAACGAAGTTTTTACTTCAATTATACCGTTAGGAGTATATTTTATTTGTTTTAAATCAGTTACTGTCGGATCGTCCACTTTTTTACCCGGTCTGATTGATGAGTATCGCAGAAATTGACTTTTAGAAAAATCTTTGAAGAAAGTATGATCAACCATTAAAGCTTCATAGGGCTTTGGCTTTCTTCGTGCTTCTAGTGTTGCTTTCAGGTAATCACTGGGTAACTGAATAATTCGGTTTTTCAATTTTCTCTCGACACAACTATGAACGGAGTCACACTCCAAATGAGTGTGACCCCGTTCTAAGAACTTTTGTGTTATTGTTACGTCATGTAACATCGAAAAATTTAACAACGCATTTGACATAATGCAGTTCCGATTCTGGTACGTGCATCCGTCCGAAAATATTACAATTGGTAATTTTCTTTGTAAGCAGTGAAGTTCTAAGTAGTCTAACAAGCAAGAAACGAAGGTTGAGGCACACAATGAAGAATCAATTTCAGTGAACCAGTAGCACGTTGCGTCACTGGTGCCACAATCAAAGATGGTAAAATTATGGCAGCAAAGTTTCGTTTTAAAATAAAGATTGCTAGCATTAAGGTAAGGTGCAACCTTCACTGCCTGCAAGTCCATTGTGAGCAGAATAAGTTCGTTATTCTGGGCTTTTTGTTTGTCTCTAGCTTTTTCGTCTCTTGCTTGATCCTTGTTCAAAATGTGTTTTTTCCAAACCCTTTCTTCTACATTTTGGACTTTATGTTCGCAACATAGATCACACAAATCTTTTTTGGGGCGAAATACCGCCAAGTTCTCTTGATGAAACTTTCTTTCGAATATTTTTCTGCATGAAATAGGCAATCCTTTTTCCGTACAATAGTTCTTGTAAATTTCATAAAGATTTGATAATGATTTTATTTCCTCATCCAAAAAAAGCTTTGTGGAGTCCCTGCGTACATAGTGTGAAGGTACTTTTGCCAACTGATCAAAAAATTCTTTTAAAGGAATATCATAAGATAAAGATTTTCGGACACTATAGCTATTTTCTCTGCGTGACTGGTTCAATTTTTCTTTTCCGGTATGCATTGCTAGCACTGAATTCTTAACCCAACTCTGGACTGTAAAAGGTTTTAGAGCAAGTGTATTCAGAAACATTTCTCTGCATACAGTCCAGGTGTTCTCACCATCATTTAGAGTATATACGCAGGTTCCAAGTCTCCTAGAGTTTTCATCGCTACTTTTTGTACACCTTTTAGTGCCAATTCGAGAAACATGAGATGGAACAAATACTTTTCTTTGATCCCACGTAATGTTTTTCCAAAATTCTGAGAATATTTTGTTTCTTGTATCCTCTGAAAATTTGCTGCAGAATCTGACCTTTGATATTTCACATTTTTTTGACGCACAACGCTGTCCAAGTTTTCTGGCACTTCTCATTGTATCATGTTTCACTTTTCCTTCTCTTGAGCGAGTGTAACCTAAATATGCCTGTCCTGTCATTCTCATCTTCTTTGTTCTATTTTTTTTCCACTTTTCTGGATGACCATTCTTGCATCTTTTTCGGCCTTCGTTCATATTTCCATATTCGTTTTCGGTCTCAGTAACGTACTCACTTTCAGAAGAAGAATCAGTTTCAGGAATGTCAGTTTCGGAAATATAATCTGCATCATCTTCATCAGTTTCTTTAGATGTACCGGCTTCACATTTGTTTTGAACACCAAAATTATCGATGCTTGATAATAATAATATGTTGTGTTGTGTGACGTTTTCTTCTTTGTTAATCATATTATCGTATTCATTAGAAAGTGAAGTGAGGCAGTGACTCACATTATCACAGTCAGTGTTTGTAGCATTAACATTATGGCACTCATTTGAAAATGAAGTGAAGGAACGACTAATATCACAGTCTTTCGTAGTTTCATTTGATTCTTTATTACTATTGACATCAAGTCTATCACAGTTGGGAAATTCAAGTTCCTGTGTATGATTGAAGTCAAAAATGATGGGCACAGATTCTATATCCAGTGAGTCTAAATATATCAACTGATGTTGATGAACAAATACTCCAGCTTCTGGTTCATTCACCATTTCAGTTTCAGTAACGGTGTTGTCGACTTCGAGTTTTTTTTCATTGTTAAGTACTTTTGCAGCTAATTCTAATAGTTTCTGTGTTCTATTAGACATTATTTAAAATTCTGCAATCAAAAAAACTAAATTACACACTACGAAAAATCAAAAACGGAGATTTTAATTGTTACTTCTTAGTTATGTACTTTTTTTTTATCTAATAACATCTATCTTCAAGCAACAAAACAGAAGTTACCCGAACTGTTTGAAAGTAATATCACCTATCTGAACAACAATTAATTTAAGTGCTTTTCGCAGTGATTACATTAGATAGCATCTCAAAAACTTCCCCAAAAGCTGACTAAAATGTTACAGTAGCTAATGTGCATATTTTAACCTCCAGGCCAATAACCAATTAAATTCAAAAAGTCATTTTGTTGGTACTTACCTTAGCAGAAACAGTCACAGTCAAACTCTAACAGTAAACTGCCATTACGGTTTCAAATAGGAGATATTGCCATGTGCAGTATAAAAGCAGTTTGAAATAGGAGGTATTAGAATACATAGATTATGTACATTTCTGAATTTTTTAGCATTTCGGCGCTATTTCCTTTCGATCCGCAAGAAAATTTTACAGGTTATGGTATATTAGTCTCATTTTCGCTTAAAATACAAATAGGAGGTATTAGTAGCTCACCGACGATATAAAGAGTCTACGATGGTCCACATGCTTCGTCTCAAATTCCAATACTTCCTGTAAAACTCAATACCATTTATACCAGTTTCCGCGTTACTGTGAAGACACGCCTTTTTTGGTTTTTGTGTCGTGTAAAGTAATCACCAAAATACGCCCGATATCTTCTACATCATCAACTTTTAAGAGAGGTAATTCTTCCGCCCGACAAGCTCCTTGCAACGCAACGATTGTCACTACCTTCATAAGGAGAAAGCTGTTATCAGGAGCATTGTTTAAGAAACCCTTTACATTATCAATTGACAGACCTTTTGATTTTTTTGGTACATAACCGTCATTTTGACGTTTGAGATAGACCAACAATTTTTTATAGACAGAAATGTCTATGTGAGTGTTGAGCATTTAAGAGTTTTCACGTGGGAGAATATTTAAAATTAGTGCTTATAATAAATTTCATACATAAAACGAACCTTTTCACAAAAGTACGCAATTAGAGTTATCTTCATCATTTACTCCTTCCACATTCTTTTCATTTCTCCATTGACAAAACTGTTGGTAAATTTTCTCGTATTTTGCTCTAGACTTTGTAGGCAGTAAACCTGATTCCGCTTCTGATACCAATTGCAGAATTTTTTCATTATTTTTGCTTGATTGATTCATTTTACATGAAAGCTTTTTCACAAATTAGTTGTTTACTTGTTGTGATGTTTTGTCACTAAGTAAACAAATTCTTGACACGGATTACTTTGATATTAGGAAAATGACAATTTTTATTTTTAAAATTATAATCCTCGTGAAGTACACGAAAAAATTACGTGTTCAACGCGTAAAAAAAAGTGAGTTTTCTAGCTCGGTGAAAACTTGATTCACTCACTACGCTCGTTAATCAATCTGTTTTCACTCGCTAGAAAACTATCAATTTTCTTTACTTGTTGAACAATCTACTATTTTTTTTTGTTGGTACATCATTTTGCTTGTTTAAAACACGCCAGCGCGTGTATAAATCAATCATTAAAGCACGCGTGTGTTTTAAAGTTACCAGGGTAACGTCAACAAATTGAAATAAGTCAAGTATAAATGTCAACCTTTTATCAATTAATCTGACAGAACAACCTTTCATAATAATTTTATTGAAAAAAACTCTCATTTCAAATAAATATTAAATGCACAATTTGTATTGTTTGAAATATTAAACCCTTGGTTATTTAAATCAGGGGAGATGTTATCCAAATGACTAACACTATTTTCGGAAGGCACTGAGATCATGCTTCCACTTGTGGCATTCCCAATAAGGTTTGAAACTGTCTTCAACGTAACCACTCGCCACAGCTGTCGATTTCCAACCTACTTGTTGTACATGATCCAAATGTATTGTAACGAAATATGTATCATCCAGACCAGGCGACGTTAAAAAAGGGGTTATAAATCATCTCGGCACGACCGGTAAATATCGTAAATGCAGTGAGTCATCTCACAGATGTACGACGTAAGCAAGGAAGAGTCCAGATTTCCTCCAGTATATTGCCGAACTTACTGGTACATTTCGAGAACATTTCATGCATGTGTATATAAGGCGACTGGGTCACCGCTGGATTCATTAATTGCGGGATGAGTAATTCGGGATAAAGAAGTGGTCTCGTGGGAACAGTGGAAATAAATAAGTAACCAAACAAATAAATAGTTCTTTAAGTAGTGCCGTGTTATATAAACAGAACTGTTATATAAATATACAGGACGGACATATTAGTAATGGAAATAAATAAATACCTGTGATAATTAAATTGTAGTAGTTTAAGTGTGTTACGTTAGTTTTATATTTTTATATTGCTATATAATTTTAAGTATATAAATATACAGACTGTTTTTAAATAAATAATTGCACGAGTTGTTTATTGGAACCCGAAAACGTTACAGTATTAATACCCACTACTTGATTAGTGCACTTCCCCTTGTCATACCATAAGAAAACTCGGTCCGTACTTGCATTTTGGGGACGCAATGATAAATATTGCTTCACTAAACTGACATAATGAATTCCATCACTATCGGCAACACTAAAATATCGAGTTTTCATTGTCTTACATGGTCGGATAGTAATAAGTAATAAGCTTCCCTCTTCCTTGATATCGTACAATTTGGATCTTCAACAATATCCAAAGATACCGCAAATTGCTACCACTTTCAAAAATAAATATGTAATGTTCGGTGCATCTTTAAAAAATTTCCGTAAATCGTCTTCCTTGAATACATAAGCCTTCTTTGATACGTCATTCCTGCTAATTGCTTTCATAAATGCATGAACTTTCGCAAATAATTTTATATCAACCACTTTGTTTATACGCAACATACTTTGCAATTTTGAATGGAATGCCCACATTGTAGAGGCCTTGTACTGCTCCGACATTTCCTGAAGGTTAGCAAGCATATCACGTTCATCTATAACTGTAGCCTGTTGTTGTTTCATCCATTTGACGAATCTGTTCTACTCTATTTTATATGCACTTTCCAACTTTTGCGGTACTAATCGACATTCGGTTTTCTTACTTAAGTAATCAATCTTCGAACTCAAAAATACCATTTAAAATTATATTATTGTATATTGTATTTGGTAATTAGTGTTATTTGTAAACAAATAACACATTTTGTTTTTAAATGAAATGTAACATATAAGTCAATATTATCACATAAAGTTCCACATACATTTTTTTTGAAATACATATTTGGCAAGAGCCACAATGTTAAATTATAGATTTCCTTTGAAATAGTAAAAAAGGAAGTATGGCAATAAATGAGGCTGTAGTGCTCGTATTCTTTTAATTTGACATAAAATGTTCATTGCCTTCACTGGGTTCTCCAACAACATTACTCGTGCATGTTTTGCAGTTCGCAAAATACCCCAGTACCCTCTTGCCTATAAGCCTTCCCACGTAACCTAAAGCCATTTCATCTAATGCTGTCATATTTACATCTTCACATTTTATCTAATAAATACACAGTTGTGACATTTTGCTGACTCTTCTGCACTTCTTGTTTCAAATATTGTTTTATGTTTGTTAATAAAACAGTGCAGTTATCATTAGCACAATTTGCTCCTAAAGACGAAGAGGATACAAAATTTCTAATTAACAAACTTTTAAAATATTGTTCGAAAGAGTAGCAGTTAGAATTATTATTTCTTCCATCATGTTGCCGTACTATACAGATTTTTTTTTATTGGATCTTGATTACTCCTGCGAGGTAGAACCAGGTACCCCAGATTATTTACTTTTGTGGAAAGTAATTTAATGTTTTCTAAAGTGAACATCCAATTTTTTAATGAAAGTGGTACAGTTCATTTGCCATCCATAGTAAAAAATGCCATATCTCTTAATTGTTTTAGGCATTTGTTCCAAAATGATACATGACCAGAAGTTTGTGAAACTGCACATTTTGCCTGGTGGAGGCCGGAAATCTGTACTGCTGATACTATCAAAGAGTTCATCAAAGAATAACAATAGATTTGCAGTTTGTATACCCTCTGTCCTCATCTTTATTGCTCATCCAAACTCTTTGATGCTGTAACAAATTTTAATGGAAGATAATGAAAATGGTAATGATACAAAGTTACTTACTATTTCGAAATAATTTCCTTGCAACTCCTTCCCTTTTTTTGCATAATTTTTTCTGGTTCTTTTAATCAAAAAAATAATTGCAGCTACATTTGTAGTTCCTTGGTCACAAATTATTCCAAGTACTTTCAATCCTGTCTCATTAAGTAAATTTATTATGCTGTCGATTAAAAATACCAATGTTGTTGTTTTGGTAGTACTTTCATAAAAAGTATATGCAATTACTTGCTTCCAATTGCCCTTATCATGAATACCAGAGCATGGTCCGCAATTTGGTCCGTACGGGCAGACCTATATCTTCAACACCAATTATCACGTCCTTCTTCTCATCCCATATGCCAAATGAGTTTCTAATGCTATCTCATCGAAGACTAACATGTAGTATTTATCTTCTTTAGGTAATGTAGCGGCCGTTATTTTGATATTATTAAATATCGCTTCATTGTATGCTGGCCCATTTGGTATACGATTTAATAAATTGTCATGAATAAATCAATCATTTATCTCAAGAACATTGTAGTAAGTAAAACAAACTGAATATTAACCTTAAGATTGTACATTCACAAGAGTACTTCCTTT
The DNA here is from genome assembly GCA_963170755.1 of Amphimallon solstitiale. NCBI lineage: Eukaryota > Metazoa > Arthropoda > Insecta > Coleoptera > Scarabaeidae > Amphimallon > Amphimallon solstitiale. The sequence continues at coordinate 36,574,652 of OY720675.1, forward strand.
AATAAGCATACAGGTTATGTATTGGTTCATGTGAATGCATGGTTTGATTGGAGTCTTGTTGCTAGTCTTTCTATTTTTCAGTATTTTCAGTATTCATCTTTGTGTTAGGGCGCTGGAATTCTAAAAGAAAATAATAACAAGGGAAATATTCTTAATATGAACGTAAAAAAAAAATAGAAACTTATCTTTAAGTTATGCATGTGAATACCATCTATTGTGGAATTGTTTATAACAGAATTCATGCCTAATTAGGGTGAATATAGTGGATAGATATCATAGTATATATTACAATAACAACTTATTTTTCTTCAAAGAATGGGTTATTTTATACGTAAGACAAATAGGATCTTGTTAAAAATATTAAATCACTTCTGACTTCAATCCTTGACTATGATGTAAATATCTAAAACCTAAAAGATTAATAATTAATATTGGTAATTGTTATTAATCGACAAATTGACATCTACCTGTTGGAATGTAAATAACTGTTTTATCTTTAATACACGTATTATCATGAATAAGAAAGGCTCTCTCTGGTGATGAATGGCATAAGCACATACCTATGGGAATCATTTAAATACATTAGTGCCCAGCATCTATAGGTGGATAGGTGAAGGTCACGAAGGAGTATGGAACAATAAAAAGAGATCTGAAGTTCATCTTCAATACGTATAGATGTCATATTGATAGGAATAAGACTGTATTAGCATAGAACAGTTAATAAAAAGCAAATGAAGCAGGTCGGGTGGGTTGTTTATAGTAGAATCTAGTTCAAGTTCAGTGAGGGACATTAATCGGGACAAATTAAATATCCCTATGTTAATTTGAATAGGATTTTATTGTAAATAAAATAATATTTAGCTAAGATATAAACCTGCTACTCTAGGGTATTAAGGATATATATTAGATAGATTCCTATTTGAATATAGAAGAAGTTGAATTTATTATCTGAATATCTTGACAGGCAATTTGTTTAAATGAAAGCATAGTGGAATCTTTCAGCTTATGAATAGTTCAGTAATTTTATATGCAGTATTTGAATAAAAATAGAAACAAGGGAATATTAATCTTGAGACATGAAATTCTAGTATGTAAATTAATGTAAGTCCAACGTTATTAATGGTCTAATATTCAAATGTGATATTGTTTTTTTTGTTATATATATTTACTAACACAATGGAGAAATAATTAGAGTATGCTTAGAAGGACAAAGGAAAAAAAACAAGAGAGCATAGATGATGCCATCTATATAAAAATGGCTTGATTTATTTGGAAGTAATAAGAAAAATTATATTCTATATCCATTAAATTATCAGTACCTGTGATGAATAGTTAACCAAATTAAGTGTTTAACCATTAAGATTATATACATCAATTATAATCTGGAAAACTTCAACTCGAAGTCCCATTTTTGTGGATATTTTCTACGACAATTCTGGGAGAACAGAGCTGCTGCCAAACATCTTGAAGAGTTAACATCCTTCCAGGAACCTTAGTGGAGTATCATCGAATGTGAATTGATCCAAGTACTGAAAAAAGAACCAAGTTAAATTAAGATATCTACAAGTATTATCGAGATCTCAGATAAAGAAATATTATTGGTCTTCATATTGAATTAATTCTTTTAAAAAGTATACTTACTCTAAATTAATAATGCACGAGTTAGAAGATGCACTTTTCATTTCATTTATTTCATTTTTGTGTAACGATCATAAAAAATAGCGCGTGGTTTAATGACTTTACTACCCACTTATACTTTAATATACCATTATAAAAAAAATTCTTTGCTTTTTTTTGGTGTATAACGTAGAAATTTAATTTTAGTAACGAGCTTGTATTAATGTTACCATTCGTCTCGGCATACTCCTGATACTACTATCAATCAACTCTTGAGGCAAATTGTCTAATTGTCTCATTCTTCCAATAACATGGTTTGCAATCCTTCTGTAGTTTGGCTGCGGGCAAGAATACTGGCCTTAACCCTTCTGCCCAACATATTCCAGGCATGTTCGATGGAATTCATATCGGGAGACCGAGCAGGCCAATCCATTTTGATTATCCCTGGCTCGTTTAAAAAGTTTGTTATTCAGCGTGCGATATGCGGGCGAGCAGTGTCCTGCATTAAAATGAAATTGTTCCCAATATGTGGGACAAAAGGTACTACGTAATCCTGTAAAATGTTTGTTATGTACCGATAACCAGTCAAAGTGCCCTGTCAATGATCATTAATTCGGTGCACACTCTCAAACATATTAAAAGTATATCGTAGTCTCCACTGTATCAAATGCCTTGCTGAGGTCACGAAGATTCATTCTAACAATTTTTATATCATCCATTGCTGATGTAGTTGACCTATTCTTCCTGTAACCGTGCTGTGCTTTCGTAAAGCAGTGATTCCTTTCAAGATATTCTGTCAATCTGATGGCAATCACCTCTTCAAAGATGTTCGATACAATGGTAATAAGAAACACTTATCAGTCTGTAATTCCTGTGATGTCATTCTTGTAGATTGGTATCACCCTTTCCATCTTCAATTCTTCTGGAAAGTGTCCGTCTTCGATGTTGTGGTTTATGATTATAGATAGAAGCTGACACAGTTCGTCTTTGGCATATTTACTTGTTTCAGCAGTCATACCATATACAGGTTGTCCCAGAAATAAAAAGACGGAGTAGCAGGTATGTAAAGTCCGAACAGAAATAGGCCAAATATACCGCAATAACGAAGAAATTCAAATTTTAATTTTCTGTTGTTTTTTTAAATAAAAAAATTACATTACGGATCTGGCACAGAATGTATGTTTATAAATACACGTAAGAATGCTCATTTGTAAATAGAAACGAACACGCATTCATAGAAAAATACGCTTTTATTTGTATAAAACGGGAAAAAAATGTTAAATCTTATTCATTCATATAAAACATTATTTTGCCCGATGCCTCTAGATAACGCAGCTATGTAGTCGGTTGTTGACCCAGATGGGCGACCGACTTTATTGCAGACAATAAAGATTGTTTTTATTTTTAAAATAGGAAGGTTGTTGCTCTTTAATGTGTTTGTAGTCGGAAACAGCTGATTATTATTATTTTAGAATATTCTATAAATCGTAGTTTTTCTAGCCTTTATTACAGTAAATATCAAGAATGTAAATATTTTTTTCTAGCAGGTGTAAAATTAAAGTAATTAATGCTTTGATATTTATTATGAAGTATCTATTCCTCCTCCTTTTTTTTAACACTAGTAATATGGTGGTCCTGAAAAGGACCGATTGTGAAAGTGAAGCGGTGGATATTTAGTCCAGGGTCGGCGTAAGGCCAATTGAATTCTTTATTATTTTTTTTCTGCCGTCTGCGCACAAATAAAGACTTGATATTTTGAGGGTACGTTTTTACACAATATAGCTTCCGATTTCTGCTACTCCGTCTTTTTATTTCTGGGACAGCCTGTATATATGTTGTTACTAGATTCCTGGTTTTGTCCGCGTTTCCACTGTTTGGTCTTTGAAAACACCCGAGCTGGTTTCTAAATGACGTTTCGACAAAATCACACTTGTCATCTTTAGGTCTACGGTAACTGTCTGCTTCTGCTTCTTGTTATTCGTAAACTGACTTTTCTTTTTTTCCAGTTTTATGATTATTTGACAAACTTCTTCCTGTGTTATAGGTTTGAAAAGCATGAATCGTTACGGTGTATCAAACTAAAATTTTGTTTTTAAATTTTGATTGTATTTATTTAGTAAATATAAAATTCTACCTGAAATGTTGCTGGTATTAATTAACTTTAAAGTGTTTCAAGAATGAGGAGAAAGAAACCTCTGGAAAATCATTTCCAATTCCTGTAATAAATGTTAAAATTTCATTTCTCATTTCTCACTATTAAATTTGTAATTAGAACTTAATAAAAGCGCAATTCCCTTTTTCTGATTCAATATTAAGATAAGCTGCACACATCCCTACATACTCTATCGTTTTCAAAATAGTTTCTTTAAACGATTGCATAGTTTTAATTAAAGTTTTTCGAGCAATGAAAACTGTTTCATACAGAGAAGTTCTCGAGTCGATTTGTGAAATTCTAATTAACAGCAGATAGCGGAAGATGATGTCATATTAGTTTATATTACTTCCGTTTTATCGGTTAGATTATACGCTTTGAACTTTCGCAATTATGTAATTAAAATATATCAAAAACGTAATTCATCGTGCCTGGATACCGCACTTTTGCCATGGAATTAATACAAAGATTGATGTAATACCGTCCAAATTGCTTTTAGGTTGCTTATTTAATTTACTATTATGTCGGTCGTAATTAAAATGAAGTAAATTTTGTGATTTATATTACCTGTTATTTGGTCAATTTATCATACATTCTTAATTCATGAAGTTAGCTTCTTAGTAAATTGAATAGTCCAACATTTGCTGCTCTAATGATGAAATATGTTTAATTAGTATTTTTAATGTAATAGTAATTTATGAACGAAGTCTTTTGTAACCTACAAAAGCGTGAAATTATTTCTGTTATTATCTTATTGAAAAATAGTGTTTTTGAATATTCAGTATTATTACTATGTGTTATTACTTTATATATTAATGCAACTGTTTTTAGCTATTGTTGGGAATAAATATATCACAATAAATAAGCAAGAATTTGACAATTTGTATGCCGACTTAAAGTAAAAGCATATTGATATTAAAAAATTTAATACGTTTTTCTTTCTTATGTGTGGTATACATTAATGATTGAGTCCTCCAATGAGTAAGGATAGAAATGATAATCGTTTATAATTATATGATTTAAGTACTATTAACACGTGGTAATTTATTAGAAAGTACTTCTTTAGTGAATTACTACAAAGATACATAAAACGAGAACTTGTTTAATTGATTTATATGAAATGGTATTAGTAGCATTGTTTAGGTGTGAGGATGTTTAGAGCAAAGCCGTAATTTAACCACGTTAATAGTTACACCTATTTAAATAGGTAGTGGCATATACTTGCATTAATCAAGTGCGTCTTCAGTGAATTGTAATTCAGATTTACAGAACAAGAACTTGATTAATCAATTCATATAAATTGGACTGAAATTGTTGTTTGTAAAGATGACGTAAATAACATCGTATAAGAACCAAACCACTAGCATTATCATTTTTAGTACTGCAATTCGTGTGGGAGGATTACGATTAAAAGTTTACCCTGACTGCAATTCATGCGAGGGATTGATTGAGAAAGGTTGGCCGCGACTGCAATTCGTGATAGACCGAGAATTTGTGGGCTGCTGTTGTTCGTTGTTTCGAGTTATCACAATGATGTAATTAATTTACGAGATAGGAATATGGCAAAACCTACTGGAAAACTTTGACAAAATTTAGTTAATTCAATGTCGCGTCTATTAGAGGAAACGGTTATTAGACAAAATATTAATATCTGCAAAATTCAACACTATATTTAAAGGCTTTCTAACAAAATAAAATAACTTCATCGTTTCTTATACTTTTTCCTAAAGTAATCGATTAGAGCATAGTGAAAAGCTTTTCTAAATGATCAAATGTTCGATATTTTAGGGTGTGTTGCATTGTTTTATATTTATACATATAAATTTCTTCAATAAAAGCTATGAGCACAGTTCGGACGTTAAAAAACGACATATTGTTTTTTATAGTTTTTTATGTGATTTGGTGCCCAGACCATTTAGAGTTTGAAGAAAACACACAAAAAACATTTGACTTGTAAAAGGTATTTCGTATACCATTGAAGAGCTTTAAGGCATAATATACGTTTCTTATTTTTCGTTTCATAGCCGTTAAATCGCAAAACTTTTAAAACTTCCTAAAATTCTATTCAATTTTTTTTTGCTGCCATTGGTGTTATTGATTTTTTATTTACTAGTAAGTAGAGCATAAATAATTTAAAAAAAATCTGTTATTATCTTTGTTATAAATTACTTTTACTTGAATAAAAATACCGAATCCACGTATAAATTCCTAAACAAAGGACACTAATAAAACACCTTTACGATAATAAAGAACAAAAAAAAATAGATACGTATTTCGACAACTATGTTGTCAACATCAGTAGCACTGATTAATAAAAACACCGTTTCTTGTGTTGTTCTGTATATGCTACGGTATACAGGCAGTGTAGTTTTTTATTCGTTAATCGTGAAATTCGGCGATTCTTTTTCTTTAACAAACGAATGGCATTAAAAAAAACATAAATTTTGAATAGATCTTCCAAATACCTTTCAAATGAGAGGTCACACCGAAGAAACAATTTATTTGTCAATAAGTAGGCTACTTACTGGGAAATAAATTCTATATTTCGATACGGCCTAACAAATATTTATTTTATATTACTAAATGGTTTATTCAAATTTTTGAAAGATGTTGCGTGCTTTTGGCACTTCTGACTAATTTCATTTCAAAATATTAACTAATATCTGTTTACTTAACCTAGCAATTATTAAATTACTTAAGAATTCCAAATTAATTATAATATATCATTCTTTTGGCTCATACTGTATACTATTTATTATTTTCAATACGCAAAATATATTCAAAACTTAAATATGTATTGCAATTCTACAGCTAAGCTTGTTTAACCTTCTTGAATAAACAGTTCTTTATATTTTTCCAACTACGTATCAATTTCGGTTAAAATAACGTCTACATCTAACATTTCTTAAAAATAACATCTGAATGACAACCTTTATAATCCAAAGTAAAATTCTTCTTATAAAGCAAATATTAGAGTCACGTACAACAATTTTTCTTAAATACCCTTTTGTATGACGCGACGACAACTAAATTTTGGCGCCGCACGTGTACTCGGGTTATCAATAGCCCATTATTCAACAATACCCTGGGAACCAAGCTATTAAATCTATTACATCGTATGCGTCGTGTGCAAAAATTCCTTCTTGAAGAAGTCGAGAACCTTCTAGAATCCGGAAATAGGCGTGTTTCACCCCTCTCCAACAGTACGAATAAAAGGGCAAGATCGCTTAAAAATTGAATTATTAATTTTTGTTATCCGCCAAGTGACAGTCGACATCTCGAAGTAATTTTAAATATAGACCATTAACGGTCGGTGACTACCACCAGATGTTTGACGCATAATCCAGTAGTAACTTCAGAATTGCTATCACAGTGTACGTATTACAGCAGTGTTAAAGCTAGTCAAGTGACGATTTAACGTGCATAGTGAGTTTAAAATTATCAACGATCATTAGTCCCGTCTGAAAGAAGATTCGGCAGATCACGATAATTCACCTTAGGGGAATTTAAAGCAATCTGGATACTGACCCATTGGATTCTCTTTCCCGTCAAACTACCGAAGAAATCCATCACGTTCTCGGGGGAAAGTCATCGACCCGTCGCACATTTACCAACGATTATTAGCGTCTCCGCACACTTCAAGGTAATTAAGCATCAATTATGTCTCAGAGCGCTTAAAGATTATTTTACCGTCGGTAGAATAAAACCTAAGGCCATTCCTTCGGGTTTGGTAACCATAAAACTAATATTTAGTCCGTCGGATAACAGTTAAAATAGGATTAATCTGTATTTTTCTATTCACATTGTTGTTTGAATCATTACACTACTGTCAACAATAGTATTAATCTGAAATTTCGAGTTCATTGTTAGAATCTTTGTACTATTGCCTATGTTATCGTAACTTTAAGTTAATCTTTTAAAAGTTCCAGTACGAATTATCCATTTTGTCAAATTCATTCATACATTAGTTGTTGCATTTTGTTCAAGAGTTAATATCCGATTTTAATTTACCATTTGTATTTGCAATCAAGATATTGTCATATGTTATTTGTGTTCAATCTTTGTGTAACCACAATTTATTTTATCTGGCCAGAGTATTAAATTAGGGATTGTTTAATCTAATGTAAAATGTGGAAGTGAAACATCAATGTATTGGTGTTAAATGTTTATTGTACTTTGCTTTAAATTGTCTTAGGTAATAAATATTGTTAAGTTTACGACACTTGTGTTTTAAATCAATTACTCCTCGTTCCTTGTGGTAATTCATAAGCTCAGTGACTGTTTCCTATTTTAATTCACTAATATACATGGAGCCACGATGTGCTAATTCTAGTGATAATAAATGAAATAAAAAAAAAATAACGATTCAAGTCAAAATAGGTGGCGTCCAATAATAACTTCATACATAATCACAAGATCATTCATGTAAACAATTAGCCATCTAAAAGAATCAACCCCGGTTACCTGAGGAACTTCTGATTGAGGAATTGTAAGACTTAAGATTAAGGTAGGTGAGTTTTGTCATTAAATTAAATATACGCATTTATTCACTCTTTGTTAATTCAATTATTAGTGGTATAAATTCTATTACAATAATAAATATTGAACGACCCTGGGATCACTGGATGCAGACTGTGCTACCGGGCGAATTACTCTGTTCTTGCATCCAGTACAGTTGCTAATTGCTAAACGTTTAATTAATCAAATCCTTTACCTAGTTATCATATGAAACAATTCAGTATAGCAATTATTCAGCAACAAAGAAGCCATGTTTTACAATACTATACTCTTTCTTTTCTTGAACACTATTGTAGGATTCCAGGGAACATCTCTTTTATACAATGTAAACATATTTTTTATATACTAACAAAGAATTTGTTCACAACAAAGAAACATTTTATTCTAATCCACTATTATTTTGAGAACAGTTTTATCATAAAGTAATTATATTTTTGACTTTAAGAAACTGTTATAATCTCAAATGCCTGAATTAGGTAGTGTAAATAAAGTTACTGTAATATAACAAATATTCTTGTGGGTGGTATTCAAATTATATTTGTTACAAAAATACTTTTTGCTATAGGTATGTTAACTGGTAGTATATTAATTTATTTATTACTAATAAAATAAATATTTTTAAGGTCTCCAGGTTTGTCGAGTTTAGTAATATCCAGAAAAAGAAAATAATACAATATAATACACAAACATTTATTTAATAAAAATTAAAAATTAAATATAATTCAACAAAAATATATACGTACTACATTTATACTGAAGTAGGATAATATAGTCATCAAATGGAAACATAATTAATTATCTTAAGTTGCTTAAAGAAAGTAGCTATTAAAATAAAATAATGGCAATTTTATGAAATTCGAAAATTTTAAGAGTTTTAAAATGTTTTGTATCAAAATAAAAAGCAGTAGAATTATTTAAGTAATTAATATATAGCTGAAGTGATGACACATTTTACAAATATTTTTTTTTTACCAGAACATAAAACTGATCGAATTATGCCAAATGTAAGCTCATCAAAATTTTGATCTTATTCATTACGTACCCTTTTGTCACATATATATTTTTTATATTTGCAAACTGTACCTCGAACAGAAGTTTAATGTTCGGAAATAATGCTGAAAATTTCTCTGGGATTCGCATCTATTGTTTTTCCACTTTCATGTCTGTCAGATAAACCAATATTATGTTTTAATCTGTGACATAGTTTTAGTTGATATCGGATTGCTAGAGTGTGTATTAAGTTAATTCTAGAACAAAATATATACATACCTTAAAAAAAATCCAGTCTTTTGAAGTAAATTTTCCTAGATATTCCTCTATTTTCATTTCTAATATTACTCTTTTACCAATTTGTGGTATGAGAGAAGCCGAAAGTTCGGTTACAATATACGGTCTGAAATTTCTGGGGTTATATCTTCTTCTGAAATAATAATAAATAAAAGTGTTGATAGACTGAATTTTATTGATGTTATGTCTGAATGTGATGTTTACAATAAACAAACTTTTTAACAAGAAATATGTAATCTACTATTAGATCCAGTTTTATTTATTCTTTGATTGAAAGATATGTTAACCACCACCATAGTCTAATAAATAACAATAAGTACACCGACTAAATGCAAAACTATAAGTATAAGTATTATAAGAAAAGAATTTATTTGGATAAAAGAAATATGCATCGAGTTAAAGAAATATTTGTTTTAAATATGTTGTGGTAAAGAAATATTTATTTGGCTGAAAATTATTTGCTATATTGAAATATATACGTCTTTGGTTCCCTAAAATTTATATTGATGCAAAACATTCTTTCAGTCAAACAAATAGGTAATTCGAAAAAAATATACCAAAGAAAACTATTTCTCATATTAGATACTCTGTATCGTAAAATAATATTATACACATCAAACGAGTAAAATTGATCCCTATTCAATATCAAAATTATTTGTGGGAATCTAAGTGTATACAGGAAATAAAGAATAAATGTATACCTATAACCTATATACCTAACCTATATACTTAAGTGAAAATAAGGTGTTAGCCATTACCTACGTCTGTTCCTACGTATAAATAAATATAGTGCAGATACTTACCTACAAATTGTTCAATTAGTTCAAGTAATCCCCAGTGGTTTAACAACTCTGTTAGAATAGGTACTCTGTTGTTTCTAACATCAAAAACATTTTATATTTAAGGTTGGCAACATGTAATGTTAATAAGTAGTAAAGATGTAGCACTGCCATCTTTACTCTTGCAAGCCATGAAGAGAGATATTTGGCAACGTTGCACGTAGGCTTATCATATCGTCAACAAGCGGTAACGCGGTAACGATACAGCGTGTAAGACCTCCGAATTTTATTTAAAATAAAGTGAAACTTATTATAAAGGTTGAAGAAATATTTGCCGGTATTTTCTAGTGTTAAACGCGTGGTAAATGTTTCAAATAAATAATCGTTTAACGAATAGTAGTTTGTGTATCAGACTGTCGGTGCATCATAACCTCAAATTGTTGGATACTTCCAAGCTTTAAAAAATCGGACAAAAACCTCAATAATTGTAAGTGGAACAAATAAATAATAAAACATTATTTTACTGTTAATAAACTTCAGATGCCTCGAAAATGCTATGTACCTGCTTGTAAATCAAATTACGAATCTGCATTGAAAGCAGGTGAATCTCTGCAGTCAACATTTGGCTTTCCCCCTGATGAAGGACTTAGAGCAGAATGGCTTAAGGCAATACCAAGGAAGAACTGGGTCCCTACCAAGAACTCTTCAGTGTGTGCCAAACATTTTAATGAGACTGATATTGTCAAATATGATAAATATCTTCGGCAGGATGGAAGTTATACTCAGCTTTTGTTAAATCCCAAATTGGTCAAAGGGGCTGTGCCATGCATTTTCCCGAATTTACCAAATTATTTGTCAGTGCAAACCAAACCAACGAGAGCAGGTCCAGATGAACGTAGGGAAAGAATTATTAACAGACATTTAGAGTCCGTTGAAAAGTATTTGAATGAAGACATCATTAGAAATTTTAATACTCTAATAACAAACCTTAGAGAAAAAGTTAAACTTAGTGAGTGGCAAGTGAAAATAAGTGAAAATTGTTTATATATGTATACTTTGTGTTTCGATAATCGTGGATTGTCAGTTGTCAATAGTGTTATTATTAATGAAGACTTGAGTGTGAAAATATTTTTAAAAAACAACGAACTCTCTGTATCTGATCTAAGTTGTATTCTTTCACCAGATATGAAGATGACGAAATGGTCTCAGCTAGAAAATCTTTTGGCTAGATACAAATCTGATGAAATTATTTGCCCTGCATCTGTCAAATCTTTATTACAGAAAGGATTGGAATTTCTTACAGAAGCCAATGAAATGTGTGTCGAAGAAACATTTTTATACAGTAAGCAACTTAATATATTAGTAGATCAGCTGAAGCAAATGGTATCTGATAAAAATAGGTATTCTACATCCACAATTGTTATGGCGTTTTTGTTTTATACTCAATCACCTATTTGTTATAATTTAATACGTAATTTTTTTATTTTACCTCACAAGAGATATTTGCAGCATCTTTCATCTACAATGCATATTTCGCCAAATGATGACCAAAATAATACAAATTATTTATTAAATATGAGTAAGAATTTAACAAATTTAGAAAAAATTGTTCTAGTTTTGATCGATGAAATATATGTCAGCAGTCGTTTAGATTATCGAGACAAAAGTATTGTAGGTTCAGCTTACAATAATAATGATTTAGCTAAAACTGTGCTGAGCTACATGATCACTTCAGCATTTGGAAGTTTTTGTGAAATAGTTAAACTTTTACCAGTTAACAAAATAAAAGGTGAAGAAATGGCTCCGATAACTAAAAACATAATTGATTATGTCCAAAATTGTGGTTTCACTGTTTTGTGCGTCATTACAGATAATCATGCAATTAATCGTGCAATGTTCAAAAAATTATCACCTAACTCTAAAAGTTTACCAAACCCAAAGTGTGAAGACGACACAATATATTTAAATTATGATTTGGTACATATTTTTAAAAACATAAAAAATAATTGGATAAATCTCAAGAATTTTGATCAAACCTTTGTTTACCCAGATTTTAATACTGATGAATTAAGATATGCCAAATATAAAGATATTGTGAATGTTTACAACATGGAAAAAAATCATCCAATCAAAAAGGCATACAAGTTAAATTATAAAACTGTATTTCCTTCAGTACTTGAAAAACAAAATGTGCAATTATCTGACAATCTGTTCCACCATTCTACTATTGCTGCACTAAAAGAATATGGTTATTCAGATACTGCAAATTTTGTTGAATTAATAAGGAAATGGTGGGACATTTGTAATAACAGAAATGTTTTAAAGGGACGTGTCAAAAGGAACGATTGGTGCAAACCTTTCACAAGCAACGATGACCCAATGATTGAATTTCTTTCTAAATTTGTCCAATGGTTAGAAAATTGGAAAGCCATTGAAAATAATAATGGGTTTTTAACGGCTCATACTTCCAGTGCCATACACCAAAGTACGTCAAATATTATTGAAATATTAAATTATTCATTTAAACGCTTCCCGTGTTTAAAATATATTTTGATTGGCAAGTTTACCACCGAAAATTTAGAGAAAAGATTTGGCATGTATAGGAGATTGGCAGGCTGTAATTATAATGTATCATTTGACGATATAACTGGTGCTGAAAAGAGAATACGTGTAAAACATATTTTCAAGACAGCAGGTGTTCATTTTTCATTAACCGATATAGAATCCCAGTTTAAAGCTATTGAGTTTAATGACAATATTAGCTCGTTAGATCTAAAAAGCTTTAAAAAAGTTGATTTGACGGATTTCTTATGCGTATTAGAATCTGATTATTTGGAAAAATGTGATGTTGACGAATCAGCTAAAATTTATGTTTGCGGATATGCTGCACATTCCGTATCAAAAAAATTAGATTGCAATTTATGTGTTTCTATCTTAACTGAAAGCAAAGGAGATCTTACTGAAAATGATTATTTTAATTTTTTGCAACGAGGAGGTCTTTCTGTTGCTACAGATTGTGTAAATATTTTATTTTTTCACATGTGTTCCATTTTTGAATTTTTAATTAATGATGTTGAATTGGAAACAAAATTTTTACATTGTACTAAGCAAAAGGAATTGTTAGTTGCATTGACTGTTATGAGTATAAAAGCAGGTGATTGTTGGACAGATTATGTAAGTAGTTGCGTTTGCGGCCAAAAATATGAAACAATTTTTCAAATGGTCTCCTCGATTTTTAGCAATATTTTGCTCAATAATTTTGTCAAAAACAGAAATAATGCAAAAGTAGAAAAAAAGGCAGAAAAATCAACCAATTGTCGAAATAAAGTCGTAGATAATGACATGCAAGAAAAATCTCATAAAAAAAGGAAATTAAATACTTTTAAAAAATAGGTGGATTCCTTTTTTCTAGCAGTGACGTCAATAATAATCCAGTAATTTAAATGTATTTTTTGTCTATGTATATTTTATATGTATTTAAAAGCTATGTTTATGTGAAATTTTGTTTTATTAAACCTTCCACCCCGTAATTTAAGTTTCTCAGTCTCGTTGCGTACAGCCTGGTATCGGACCAGCCGGCAAAAGTCGGCCTACGCTTGCTTCTCAACTCGCTGTTGCCAAATTTCTCAGCACGGCTTGTACAGTAAAGATGGCAGTGGATGTAGATAGCAATGACGCTATACATCTAGTTATAGTTGTTTGTAATATTGTTTCTAACAGTTAATAATATAGAGATTGAGTAGTTAAACAATCTTTAATTTACCCAAAATACCACGTATGAACAATATACTCATTATTAGATAAACTCAGTAGCCCACTTGTGAACATGAATTTACTGGCGTTAATGAGTCACAACTGAGAAATGAAAACGTCATTACCACTATTCCCCAATATTATTTATATCACACCAAATAAGGGCTTCGTTTCATGCTTTACGTCACAAAAAATATGTATGTGCTGGAATTAAGTATAGCATACTGAAACATGTGTGAATTTATTGTGAAATGTAAACATTAAATGATAAACGAAAATATATTCCCTTATTGGGAGGAAATAAGTAATTTCAAGAAAAATTAAATAGTAATATATTTCTTTATTTGAAAGAAATTGTCCACAAATAAACTAAACATTTCCTACCAAAAAATATCATTATGGGATGTGCAACGAATTCAGTAGTACGTAGTTTTTCATGTTAAATACAAAGAAACTGAGCTCAAGTAAATGCATTTTTTCTATGAAAATAAACTGTTCTCTCGGTGCACACAACCCCTTTGTCTTTAACTTGATATATCAAACATTTATCAACGCTTAAAATTAGCGTCAAAGAAAAACGCAAAATGTAATAATACGAAAACGAATAAATTTACGAAATAATTTTGGTTATATATTACGCAAATCGTTACCTCTAATTTTAATATAAAAACACGAAAATTATATATTGGGAACGGGAAATTTAAAAGAGACAAAATTATCAATTTCAGTTGATTTCTAAACGCCTTTCATTACCATCATTAACCAATTATCTTAAATAGTTTGTTTTAAAAAAGACATGTTTACGTCAAATTAGAAGTAAATAAAGATAAGAGTCATTAATATAAGGAATAGGTAATAGAAAATTTGAGTATCATGTTCTAATAATAAAAAATACAGAATTCTATAATCTGGCAATCAGTAACATATCAATTAATACATGTATACACTGTGCAATTTTAAGTTGTAATTTTCTTTTATAATAAATTCAACTCATTAATATTAGTTTATCCCGTAATCCCGTAACAACATTTTATTATTACGAATTAACAGCAGTCAACAATATGTAGTGTCTTCATTATAATTTCTGTGAAATTTAAACATCTTGTTGAATTAGCTGGGTATATGTATAATTGAGTTTCAATATGTCCTTCATTAATGATGATGATTAAATTATACTGGTAAGTATAGTGCTATCTGCACATGTAGAAGTGGATAGAAAGAAAGAAGATGTAACCGAATAATACAATAGTAAAACTGGATTATCGACTTCCTTCAATTGAATTGTGCTGATTCCGTGACATATTAGTTACGGCCACAAGTTTTCAAACAATGGAATACTAATTTGAGTAAATATACGCTTACAATCACTATCATTAATTTTCCATAATTGCGGAAGATATAACAAGTATAGTTCCGTCCTTGGGAGTTTCATTGTAACAAAACGACTCTGTATGAGGAAGTAAATATTCGAATTAATTGAATCCGCATCCAGAATTATTCCAATCGATGTGCGCCGGAAAAATTTCAGTCGAGCGTTTTGTTTGATTAAATGTCGGATCGGATTTCGACCTAAGTTTAATATTAAACGTCATAAAACTTGGAACATACGAAACGAGAAACTTCGATCAGAGTTTCTTTAACGATATATTCTTTTCTTATTTCCGGTACATTTGATTCGCACGCGTGTAAATATAGATTTGGCCAACTTCTGCTCAGAAGCTGGTATCATTTCACACACATACATAAGTATGTACTACTGCCGTGATCTTTATAGTTTAAGAATTATGAAAATTGTTAAATAGTTTAGAATAAGAACATTAATTTTTAGTTTAATCACAAAGTCACAGATTTAGTAGGTGAATAATGAGTTGCATAACCTTTAAGGGGCAATGTCATTATGAAAATATAGATATAATAATTTAAGTTTAAATATATTAAGAATTAAGAAATGAAAATAGATTTAAATTTGTACAATGATTTTAAATTTATTAGAGGATTTCATGATCATATTTATAAGAATAATATATACCTGATACTTATATCTAAAAGATAAGGATATATGTCCGAGATAGAGAAAGGTATTTCTCTATCTCGGACATTACATTAATACATTTTATGTATACACCAGATGTACAAATAGGAAACATTTTGAAATTTTGTATGCATAAATACAAAAGGCTTCAAAGACAGCAGTATACTGTGGTTATTTTAAAACCTACAAAGAAGAGATAACATTAATATTGTTCGCAGTTATTTACAAATCGACATACTAGAAACAGAAAAAACTGGATAGAACTTGCAAGCCGTGCTATGGAAGTGAGTACTCCTTGCAATACGGTTTTGATAAAAAGGATTCCAGTAGTACCTATATGATGTATTTCCAATTGCATCCAAGGAAAGCACCTATAAGAAAAAGTTGAGAATAACCTTAGTTAGTGGAAAGAGATAATATGTAAACAGGGATAAGAGAGGCGATATGTTCATATACAGATACAATGAAGGATGGCATTAAGAAAACAAGAACATACCCACCGAAGATGAAGGATGGAAAATGTGTGTAAATCTCAGTAAGCAATTTTTGAGTGACGCCATTTCATAAACATTTAACTGTCAAAGTGCGAAATATATGTTTACGCGACTGGAAACACTTGAAGGAGATAAAATGAAGCAAACGATACCAACGTAAATGTTAGTTCAATAGACATAGCGCTGCGAAAGCGTAGCTATCGTTTGTTTTAAGGTATATAAAGGGGTGAAACTAGATGCAGAGGGGGATGAAGCCGATCTTTTGAATTAATAAGACGTAAAAATTTTGAGATCGTTTGCGAATAATAGTAGGGGTTTTTGAATGTTTTAGTTCATTTTGAATTCGAGTATTATTTTAATTTTGTTATTGTTAATTATTTGCTGCATTTAATAATTTATTCTTTTTACTGTTTCACAATATTAAATCTATCAAAATGTAAGACGTGAATAAAAAAGAATTTGATAATTTATATGAGGAACATAAGTAAGTTTTTGAAATAAATGTACAGTTTTGAATAGTTGATGATGTAAGACGTACTCCAGGAGTACTATGTGAAAATATTTACTTTTGGCAAGGCGTTGAACATCATTAATTTTAAAATAAATATTGTTTTGCTAAACTGCATTGATTTTATTGTAATTGTGGGAAGATCGTTAACGATGTTGAGGGCACTTGAGGTACTATGTGCAAATATTTGCTTCCTGTGTATCACTGGGCATTAGTAACGATTGTTGTGGTCAAATTTAATTAAAATTTTCAAGTAGAAAATACGAGTACACAGGAATATTCTTGATGAACAAGCGCCAATCTGTTGGGTGTACTATGTGCGAATATTTACATTCGGGGATTGGTATAAGTCATTTTCAAGATATTTTCTTCTTTGCAAAGTTTTAAATCATCAAAGGCATTATGTGCGAATGTATGTCTTTGTTGAAATAAAAATTAGCTTCGTATGGGAAAATTAATTTTTTTTTGAATCTATAAATAGTATTATATTAAAGGATAAAAATAGCAAAATAATACTTTTCTTGAATGGTAATAGAAAAAAAAAGGAATTATGTTTTTCTATGTATTATAATTGTCAAGAAACATTCTTGATACATCAACATGTTGTTAATAAATTTTTTCTTTGATGTTGTTTACTACAATAAAGATGAATATAAATGTTTTATGAATTTAAAAAAAAAATGATTTTATTATTAACCTTATCCAAATAAAAGACTAAATAAGAAACACACCAGAGAAAAAGAAGAAAGATCACTGCTAGAACTCACAAGAATAAATTGAATGCTGATAGAGATTAGATTTATAAATTTATAGGTGAAGATTTTTAATGATATTTAATGCAATCTCGGCATTCATTGAATATTGCTGTAACCACAGCAATACGTAAATACGTATAGACCAATTTTATGTTCTGGTACTTCTAAGAAGAGAGATGAACTTAATGTCTATATAAGTATGAATTAAATGTACATCCTAATTTTTACGTTCCTCTTTTTATTCCTACAATTTGCGTCGATATTATTTGTGTAGTAGTATTAAATGAAAAGACATTCATTTAATACTACTACACAAATAATATCAATAGATCAAGACCATTGATAAAATTGCATAGATAGTGACGATTTTTCACTTGTACACATTTCTCGTTTACATTATATTTTGTTAGTCAATGATCATCACGTTACCGCTAAACCAAGATAGCTAATTACTTTATACATATAAAAACCTGCAGATCACTAATAATAATAATAGATATGAAAATAATAATTATTTAAATGATCAATAAATGATTGGTTAATGAATTGAAAGGGTTAAAATTCCAATCCTATTTAAACTTCTCACGTCTAACTTTTCCGAATGTAAGGTACAAAAAAAAAAGGTAATTAGAAGCAACTGGTAATTACAAATTACTAATTACTTTGCAATTGCCACACTAAGATATAAAGCACAAAATTTTTGGTAGCTCAAACATTAAAAAGATTGGATAAATATGTGATACCTAGCGGCTAATTTATATTTTAAAATAATTGTAACTGGGATGACACATATTAATTGATTGAAGTTAAATTGTTCAGTTTGATTGAAAGGCCAGTATTGTGAACGTATTTAGCAGCTGCTTGAGTTCAAATATTACCAAGTCTGTAACATACCAAGTGGTCATTAAATCGCCTTTCTATATTGCGATTAGTTTGTCCAATATACATAAAACTTGCTACATCACTACGCTACAATAGATTTCACAGATTTCGTACTTTTGTTTCGTTTCTATTTTGTCTTTTAGGTTTCCTTATAAATTCATAAATGTGTTACATGTTGAACAGCATATTTTCATATACAGGGTTATGATAAAGTAACGCACAAAATTCATAAAACGTACAATGTTCATTTTTGAAAAAAATGCAAAATCACGTCAAACAGTTTATTTTATTCCGCGTCTTTTAACATAAGTCAAAATAATAAAACGTCAAATTTGTCAAAGTTATGACGCCATTAATATTTTTTTTTAAATATGAAGCTTGTTTTTTTTTGACTTTATTTGATAAAGCTTGTTTTTCTGCATTATAAAGAAATAATTGAAGTAGGGGTCACATAAGAAAAAACTGAGAGAATTAATAAAAAACAAAATAAACTAGTTTTTGAATTTATGAAAAGAAACTAAATATTAAAAGAATTAAAACTTAAAGTTACCTAGTAATAAAACAACTGTTTGTCAGTGTCAGTCTTACAATTAGTGCCATACCAATTTTATTATGATGGCTCCTTTAACGGAAAGAGAAAGGATAGAAATTCTAATGATGGTAGGTTACGGCGATAGACTTCGAAGTCATGAAGAAGCATGTGTTTTATTTAACGAAACACATTTTGAAAGACCTCCAATTGCTAGAAGCACAGTAAGCAGAATTGTTGCAAAATTTAATGAAACAGGAAGCGTAAGTGATGCTCCAAAATCTGGAAGACCGGGGATAAGCGACGATGCAAAGTTAGATATTTTGCTGTCATTAGAAGACAACCCTCACGCAACTACAGCAGAAATTGCCTTACAACAAGATGTTAGTCACTCGTTTGTAGTAGTTTTTAAAAAAAGAAAAATTGCACCCATTCAAAGTTCAACTTGTTCACGAACTCTCAGAAGATGATCCGGACAGACGTTTGGAATTTTGTGAAATCTTCATGAGGCATTGTGACTAAAATCCAAATTTGCTTAATAGTGTAGTATTTTCAGACGAGGCAACGTTTTATTTAAGTGGTACAGTAAATCGACACAATTGTCGCTACTGGGCTCGGGAAAATCTCAACTGGATTCAGACAAAACACACCCAGCGCTCCCAAAAAATTAATGTATGGGTAGGAATCGTCAGGGGAAAATTTATTGGTCCTTATTTCTTTCGTGGGAATTTAACAGCTGAGCGATATTTGGAACATCTTCGTATGGCAGTGCTTCCGGATCTAATTGCGGCATTTCCGGATCCAAATAATAGGGAAAACTTGGATCCCAGTATTTGGTTCCAACAAGATGGTGCACCACCACATTATGGTCTTAATGTTCGAAGGTTTCTGGATAACCAGTTTTGAAGGAAGGTGGATTGGAAGACGTGGACCAATGGAGTGGCCACCTAGGTCACCTGATCTCACCCCCCTTGATTTCTTTCTGTAGGGACATTTAAAAAGTCGGGTCTACGTTAACCGACCAGACAATTTAGAAGACTTAATGGAACGAATTAGACATGAAATGACTCGTATAACTCCGCAGATGATCGAAGGCTCTGTAAATCAGGTCTACCATCGTCTTGGCCAATGTTAGATAGTGAACGGGACACAGTTTGAACAATTCCTGTAAGAAATCGTTTTGGTTTAATGGACTGTTTAGTTAATTTAAATGTTATTACTATAATAAAGTTTATTTTGTTTTTTATTAATTCTCTCAGTTTTTTCTTATGTGACCCCTACTTCAATTATTTCTTTATAATGCAAAAAACAAGCTTTATCAAATAAAGTAAAAAAACTAAGCTTCATATTAAAAAAAAATATTGATGACGTCATAACTTTGACAAATTTGACGTTTTATTTTTTTGACTTATGTTAAAAGACGCGGAATAAAATAAACTGTTTGACGTGTTTTTGCATTTTTTTCAAAAATGAACATTGTACGTTTTATGAATTTTGTGCGTTACTTTATCATAACCCTGTATATCCTACTTCTTAAAAATGTTGTCTAGACCGAAACAAAGTAGAAATGAGGCAAAAGTCTGGAATCTACAGAATTATACGATAGAGTGGTGGTAACCAAGTGTGGTCATTTAAAAATTGTACAAAACTTGAAAGTCAGCATGAGACCATTTCTGTTAACTATGGACAGGGCATTGGATGCCACCCACCAGTGCTTCCCCAGGTGCTTGGGGGAGAACCACAGGAAGAAGGTAGGAAAAGGCTATATTAACAGAATAGTCTTAGAACATAGAAGCGGCAGATGTACATACATCGACCAGGTACATAGTGAAAGTACTAATATAGATGGAGCCAGCAGACTCTAATGCAAAACCAAAGCCAAGAAGGAGAAAGTAGTACTCGCGATAGTACCATGGGCGCGAAAGATATAGTGACTAAGGAACAGACATGCATTGATTTCCAGGGCAGATAACAAGTAGTACAAGCAAACATTAAGGAATCGAGCTGATATGTGCAAAAGCCAAGCAACGAGAAACTACGTGACGGGTCGCAGCCTGTTGAGGTGTGTCACGGGCTATAGGGAACTTCAATACAAATGATATTTTGCCCAATAGTGCCCAAAGAGGTATCATAAGTGCAAGGTACCAGGTTATAGTTATAAGAGTGCTGGCGAGCCTTTGAGAATCAGCAATAATGTGCCAATTGACCTGACAAAGCTGCCAAATAAGTTTGGGGAAGTTCTGGAAGTAGAGAATTGAGCATTAAAGAGACAAGATAAAAATAATGAACAACGAAAAGACGCAGGGTAGACCACGAAACGACAAGAACGAGTATGTGGGCGCTCTATTCCAGGATCAAGGATAAATCAAAAGCTTTACTAAATCGCACTATTAAAAAATAAACATGACTGCCTCAAAAGTTACTATAAATGTTTTAATCTAAGAGAAGGCATATTGCAGTGATCTTGAGTTGGGTTGTAAATTATAAATAGATATAATCAAGATCACTTCAAGGTTTTATTTAAATTAATTTTTATTTTATTTATTTTTATCATGATGTGTATATAAATATTCACTATATCAATAATTTGCCAAAATTTTATTTTTATTTAAGTAAAATAATAAAAGAATCTTAGTATAATTTTTATAAAAGTCATAATACTAAAATACGCATAAAATGTTACGTGAAGTATAACGAGAAAGTGTTTTCCCGCACGAAGGATACTGTTACCGGGAGAGATCGACCGTGTGGCCGGCGAAAACAATATTATTCGCCAGATGCATTGGATGAGTCATGAATATGTAAACAAGTTTATATTTACATATTTGTTTACCTTTTTCAAAGACTGTTAATACGCTGCTTTCTCGAGTGACCGATAAGAGCAGCACCATCGATATGCAGTTTTGGAGGTGGTATCGGTATCTGCCGAGAATGACCGTACGTTTTTATAAAGAAAATTATGTATAAAAGGGCTGGCGGACAGAATGCCGGGACAGCTGGTGAAAACCGCTGCCTTAGAAGCTTTGGAAGTAGGTGATAAGCCACTCCCTCCTCTTTTTAAAAGACTATTCTTGATTCCGAACTTAGAATATTTTTGAGATTTTTCGATACTTATAAAAATTTTTAACAAGATTCAAACTTGTAATATTTTTCGTAATAGTTATGCAGCACGTTTATACATTGAGATTTGTAAATATTTTAAAATAATTATTTATGTACGGGATAATTTTATTTTCAAATTCAGACTTTGAATTTATTTAATTTCATTTTATTTTCTTTTTCTAGAGTGTTTTGTTTTGCATGTAGGGGTACTACGCCATACATTATGATAAAACATTCTAGTGATTGTAATGACTAGGTCGGATAGCATAATAATTTTATTTTAGTATAATTTTTTTTTCTTTACAACTTTATTTATCATACAAAAGGATTTGTAATTAATAATTTTGTTTTATGTATATATAGAATACATAAGTGAACAAGCTTTTGGATTTTATCATGGATGAGTTTGAAGTTATGTACGAAGAGTTAAGGTGATTAGATAATATTTGTTATAAATGTGTGTATAGTGGTGTACCAAAATTTTTGCTTGTAGTGGTGTTTTGTATTGGAATTTCACAAGAAGGTAAAGTTTATTTTTAATGTATATATTTTTTTTTGTATGTATATCAAGTATATTTTGTAGTACTTGTGTGTTCAATGTTAACGTGTTGGGTAATACATCAGGGATGTGTGAAATGAATTAAGTCGTTATTTAATTCATAGCATGGAGTCCTGGTGAATCCCAAAGACACGAATTGATCTTGGTGGTACTGTGTTGGGAGCGAGAAAAGGCACCGGGCAGAACTAATCAGGGCTGAGTTAATTAATTGAATACGCAAAGACTTTATTTTATTTCATTTTATTTATTTAATTTAAAATATATATATACCTTAAGGGATGAGCACATTGTGGTGTATGTTCGGGTTGTGTCCGACGAGTTAAAAAGACATACTCGTAGGGTGGAACTTTGGGGTACCCATCTGTGTGAATTTGCTTTCTGATGGTACTGTGTTGGGAGCGAGAAAAGGCGCCGGACAGGACTAATTAGGGCAAAGCCATTTCCTTAATGTTTATATTTTGTTCGCGAATGGTAAATCGTGTAAATTTTTGGTTATTTACATTCCAGTACAATTCATCATGTGTAATAAAATTTTATTTTTTATTTAAAGATGTTGATTGTTTACATGTATCTATGGCAAATATAAATCATAATAATCACGTTCATTTTTTTAAAACATAAGTTTTTCACGACGTTATGCTTTCATTTACTTTATTTCTTATAATGTTTATTGTTGATTATGATGTATAGATTTGGATGATGTTTGAGATATTGATTCTTTGTTTGTAAATATATATATATATATATTGTTATAGTATAAAGGCATACGTTAACAATATAATATGGAAAGTTATTAAAGTTACCAAATTTAATTAAATAAACGTAGAAAAATTTATTATGATGTGTTTAAAATAAGATTTATTGAGTTAATCATAAAAGAGGTTTATAGCATTTAACAAGTATTCGAATTTTATAAATAACCACCTGTATATGGAAAGGTTGACCATGTTCATTGTTCTTAGAAGTTCAAAATATTCTGGAAAGAAGAGAGTTGAATATTAGTTGTTATTTTGTAAAATGTATTATAAATTTGTAAAAACTTGGGTAATTGACGTTTATGAGGTGATACAAATATTTAGAATCTTATTTTGAAAGGTGTATAGATTGTATTGTAGAATAGTTCCCGGGAATAATTTGAAATACAGGAACTGTCATTATTTGACATGTGTTCAGAAATATAAATGTAGAGAGGTATTGGGATATGAATATGAAAAGAAGGGTTAATAAAATTATGAAAAGAATTTAGATATTCAGATAATACAATTTTAAGAAGTATTCTAGGTATATTAGAGAATTTAAAAGCTATGTTGTTGATGGTTATTGCTGTTGTAAAACTTTGATTGGAGAATACAAAATGAGAAAGGATTACTAGGGAAATGAATAAATAAAGGAGAGAATTTTTCGAATTCTTAAAAGCGGTAGACGTGTTTTTGGAAAAGAGAATATCTTTTCTGATATTAACGCGATAATAGATATTTATAAATGAGAAAAGTGTGTCTTGAGTGAACTTCGTTAACTACAAATAAATTAATATAAAAAAAGTAATTGTACTTACAAATTTGTACAAGATCCAGGTATATCCGAAATAGGGTTGATATCTCCGGGATCATATAAGTTTTCAGAAGGCTATTTAGTACCAGAGTTTTGAAATTCCATAAAGGGTGAAGAAATCTTCAAGATCCGGTTATTGTAATAAGTAGCAGATTCCAGAAGGACTGGTGTTTTAAAGAGGCAGGTTATCACAAGAGATCCATAAAGGGTGAAGAAATCTTCAAGATCCGGTTATTATAAAAGGTAGCAGATTCCAGAAGTACTGGTGTTCAAAAGAGGCAGGTTATCACAAGAGATCCATAAAGGTTGGTGAATTTCACAAGTTTCCGGGTGAATAGGAGAATTTGCTGTGCACGAAGAGATTTGGCTTAATATCGTAAGGACAATTTATTCCCACATCGAGCAAGTTCCTGTACAGGATAGTTGGTATTTTTCCTTCAAGAATTTGAACTAGATTGTAGTTTATCAACATCAGAGAAGTGGAATCCGTCCAAAAACGTCATCAAGAAGTGGATAGTACTCATCTAAAAGAAGAAAGCAATTAAGTATTACCATTTTAGTAATTTTTTTTGTGTCAGTATTAAAGAAAGATAACATTTTGTGAATGTTGGAGAAGATTTAATTATATGCAACATAATTCAGTATCGAAATAGATTGAACTAATTGTTAGTACAACAAGTACATTTGTTATAAACAACATAAGTTATTTTAATTCTCTACTATCCAGTAATATGTCAAGATATGAATAATTTTCATTTGAATACAAATTTATGGAGTTATCAAGCCAGTAAATAGTTTTGAACACATTATAATAATAGTATAAATTAACTTGAGAAGAAAGTAATAGAAAGAATTACTTAATTTTGTATATCAATAATTAATAATATCAGAGTACGTACCTGCATTATTTAGTTGGGTTTGGAACTAAACACTTTGAGTAAATATTTTATAAACGTCAAATATCAAGTTTCCATATTATAGTTATTGTTAGCAAATGTCCCATATTTTTTTAAAAACACACGAATTTTGAATATAAACATATTATTTATTAGTAGAATATCGTTTTATTTAATCATAGTCAAATTTTCATCTAAAGGAAATATTTTGGTTTATTTATAACCTCAATGAAATAAATGTCATTTGATATATTGAAATGGAATGAGTAGTGGTGACATCTAGGTGTTTTATTGAACACTTGTTAGTAAACTGGATTACTTAAAGTATAGAAGGTATAAAAATAATACAGAAATCGGTAATTTATAAAATGTTAGTTTAGAGAAAAAAATAAGTAATTCAAAAAGGATTATTGAGATTTATTAAAGCATATAATTAAAGGCAAAGTTAAATACTGTAAATTAAATTAAGATTTAGGAGAGAGTAAAATAATTTAAGTAAAGATAAAATATAAAGCTAGTCGGGCATATAAATAAAATAACTTCGTATTATAAGTGAAATAGTAGATGATATATAAAGAGATTATAAAACTAGCACATACGAGGGTTGTTCATTAAATGATAACAATTTTTCAAAATATGTCTAGAGTGTTATTTCATTGCATATTCAGTTCAATTTATGACATTTAAACTGGAATAGGATTTAATAATTATTTGGAGGATTGAATTGATATGTATGAGATATTACCTAGTACATTATATGACGCATCAACGTGGGGCTATGTAAAATAAGACTCGCAATATAGTTTTTTCAATATTTTATTTACATTATTATATGTGTGAACATAAATAAACATTTTACGAAGGGGATTATCTTAGTAAAACTTATATTGATAATTTTAGAAATTATATGTGTATTGTTGTCACATAATAGTTATAAAAAATGAATACAAGGTCTAAAAGTAGTTCAAGAATGAATAGATCAGAATCATCTAGTGATGATGAGGTGGAGGTTAGGCAAGAAGGAAATTTACAAGAGGGAGAAGAACTTACATTACAGGTTCAAGAAGGTATTCAAAAGGCAGGAGAGGTACAAGATAGAGGAGACAAGTTGCAAGTGCAAGGAGAGACATCTAAAATAGAAATGTCTGCTACAGTAGTAGATATGGCATCAGTTTTACAAATGTTAAAGCAAATTAGTGTAGATATGAACGATAAATTGGACAAGGCGAGTGAAGATAGTAATAAGAATATGGAAAAAATTAGTAAGGAAAATAATAAAAATTTAATGGAAGAATTAAGTAATAAATTTGACAAGGCTAGTGAAGAGAATAAGAAAAATAGGGATGAGGATAAAATGGAAGCTAAGAAAAATAGAGAGGAGGATAAAAAAGAATTAAGAGAAAAATTGGATAAGTTGGAAAAGGCGAGTATTGATACTAGAGAAGAAACTAGAAGGAATCTGGAAGAATTAAAGAAAACTTTACTGAGAGATACAGATGATAAGGTTAAAAAACTTTCCACTGAAATGGATAGCAGGGAAGTGAAAATGAGGAAAGAAATGGATAATAAGATACAAATTAAAGATACAGAAGTTAAAACTCTTATTACTAATAAAGTACAAGAGGTTGATAGTAAAATAAAGAGTATACAAGTAAATGTGAAACAAATAGAGAAAGATAGTAATGAAAAATATAAGGAATTGGCTAAACGGATACGAGAGGAAGTAGATATAGTGAATAAAGATGTTTCAGAGAAAACAGGAAAACTGGAAGAGAACTTAAATAAGAAAATAGAAATTACAGAGGAAAAATGTTTAAAAGATATTAGAGTTTTATCTGTGTCCACAAATGTACAGAAATTAGGAATGGAAGAGATTTTAAAAGAATGTGAGGAACAGAAGTTGAAGTTGGAAGAACTGTTGTTGAAGTCCCAAAATATGAAGATACAGCCAGTTACTTACACTCCGTCTTACAATATTTTAAATAATGGGATTAGAATAGAAAATATTACACATTTTAGTGGAGAGAAAATGTCAACACATCCTATGGCATATTTAACCAATATTTTAAGATATATCGAAGAGATACCTGAGTTTAGAAGTCAAATGAATATTATAAGAGCTACTTTGAATAATGGAGCAGCGGAGTGGTTTCAACGTATTGAAGATGATTGTAAGAATTTAAGACAGTTTGTTGAACTATTCAAAAATAACTTCTGGAGTGAGACGCAGCAATCTAGAGCTCATCAAAGGTTATTGACAGGGAGATATCAACCAGGTAAATCTTCAAGGGAGGCTTACGCACAAAGGATGTTCAATTATTGCCGATATATTTCACATTTAGATGAACAAACTATTTCGCAGCATCTTTTACAACATTTTATACCAGTCGACACACATGCAATCAGAATGTCAGAATGGCAGTCAGAATGTCACTGATATGAATGGCTTGATTAATATACTTCGTCGGTTGGATGATTATTCAGATGGGTTGAAATATCGTGAATATAGGCAATTAAATGGTCGACAAGAAGGAGTGAATAGTCATCAACGTGTTAATGAACATATTGGTATCACTCAGAATAATAATCGTAACGATAGTGCTTTGAATCAGTTGAACAATTCTAGGAATAATTATCCTATTAATCAGTATGATAATGGATTTGGTACAAGACAGAATTTTTCAAAATGTTAATCAGCAACAGAATCAAAATTACAGAAATTATAATTCACAAGGGAATAGAAACGGAAACTGGAATAACAATAGAGGTGCTCAAAATGGTATGAATACAAGACCTAATGCGAATAGATATAATTCCTTTAATAATAATAATCAAAATTCAAAGCATCTTCCTCAAGAAAGGTCTTATCAAGGACAAAATGATAAATATTATGGGTATAACAATTCTCGAACAGTAAATAATATTCGAACACAGGAATGGAGAAGTGTCGATTGTAATAATCACAACAAAGAGGAGTTAACAAGAGATAACATGGAAGAAAAAAAAACGCCAATTTTGGAGAATTCGAGGGTTTTCCAGGATCAGATACCAGGAACCTCACACTAGAGAATAGAGTAGATATAGGTGGAGTTATTAGTAATAGTAGTAAAAAACAAGAAATAATGGGAATGAGAGATAAAAATAGTTTATTAGATATAGGAAAGATTATAAATAATTATGAAAGTTTACCTTTCTTTACAATTTATATTAAAAATATTCGATTTAAGACGTTGTTAGATTCTGGAGCGGAAATTTCTCTTATAAAAGAAGAATTGGTTATGAATATACCTGAATATTCAAATTATATTATAAAAGTTAAAAGTACAAATGTTATATCGGCAAATAGGGGAAAAATGGGTAGTATTAACAAAAGGATATGTATAGATGTTGTTTTAAATGGACAAAAATTTATCATGCAATTTTATTTACTAGAAAATCTGTTTTATGATTGTATAATAGGGATTGATAATATGAGAGCTTTTGGAATGAATTTAGATTTTGAAGAGAATAAAATTAAGATAAGAGGGAAGGAAATGTTATTAGACAAATTAGTAGATTTAAAGGAGATAAATGCATATATTGAATATAAAGAAAACATACAAAATGAAGTGAATAATGTGATTATCGCGGATAGAGAAGAGGATGATGACGCACAAGAACATTTGGAAGGAGCAATGTTCGAATTGCCAAGAATTGATACTAATGTAGAATATGGAAATGCGGTAGTTTTAGAAGAAAAACAGGAGGTGAAGGTAATAAGAAATAAAAACGACATTCAAACTTTTATATTACAACAGAATTTACCTGAACCGTGGATTGAAGATAGTTTAATAGAAATTTTGGCAAAGAATATAAAGTTAGTAAATGACGAAGTTGTGTTTGCCAAAAACTATGAACATCGGTTAATGATTAAGGATGATTCACCTTTATCATGTAAAAATTATCCTATTCCATATTTTTTTCAAGAACGTGTAAACGAGGAATTACAAAAATTAGAAGAAGCGGATATAATAGAGCGGTCGAATACATATTTTATAAGTCCTGTAGTATTAGTAAAAAAGAAGGATAATACCATACGCCTTTGCATTGACGCTCGATTAATTAACTTAAGGATCATGCCGGAGCACGAAACACCACAAAATATTGATGTCTTACTTACCAAATGTGGAAATAAAAAATGGTATAGTAAGTTAGATCTTAAAAATGCTTTTTGGTTGATTAGGTTGGATGAGAATTCGAGAAAGTATTGTGGATTCAATGTAAATGGGATTACGTATAATTTTAAGGTCTGCCCTTTCGGAATCCGAAGTAGTCCTGCTGGGTTAATCAGATTTCTTCATATAATACTAGATAAGTACGAGAAATTTGCTCTTCATTATTTGGATGATATTATAATATTTTCTGATGATATTGAATCTCATATTAATCATATTGAGATAATTGTAAATACGTTACAAGAAAATGGTATGAAATTAAATTTATCTAAGTGTCAATTTTGTCAAAAAGAGGTTAATTATTTAGGGTACGTAGTAAATCAACGGAACATTTTATTAGATCCTCAAAGATTGGAAGAAATTCAGAATTATCCAAGACCTACAAAACTCAAGATGTTAAGAGGATTTTTGGGATTGTTAAATTATTATAGGAAATTTGTTTCGAATTACAGCCAAAAGACAAGTATATTGTTAAATTTATTGAAGAAAGGTACAAAATGGAAATGGACTAGTGAGTGTGAAGAATGTTTCGTTCAATTAAAATCAAATTTTGTTGAAAATCTTAAATTATATCATCCTGATTTTAACCTAGATTTTATCGTGAGAACAGATGCATCGAATGTAGCCGTTGCTGCAGAACTAGTACAAATCAAAGATGGTATTGAAGTTCCAATATATTTTGCGTCAAGAACATTAAAGCCGTGCGAAAGAAAATTTGGCATATCAGAACTTGAGATGCTTGCCGTCATTTTTGCATTAACTAAGTTACGCTATTATTTAATAGGGAAGCGTTTCAAATTGGAAACTGATCACAAGGCACTTATAAATATCATGACTACCAAGTTGAATAATAACCGAATTTATCGATGGACTTTGTTGATACAACAGTATGATATAGAGATAGTATATCGACCGGGTAAGGAAATGATAGCTGCTGATATTTTAAGTAGGAAGCATGGTGAAGCAAAGGCAGTAAATGTACATATAAATTTGGTAAAATTGGAAAGAGAAGGTATTTTTTCAATGCAACGTATCAGAGAAGCACAAGAGTCATATGATTTGGAAATAATTAAAAATAAATTACAGACATATAAGGGAATGAGTTTACGAAGAGGGATAATTGTGAAGAAGATAGGTGATGTAGAGGTGTATGTTACAAATGAAAAACATACTATTGAAATTATACGACATCTTCATGAAATTTATACTCATATAGGAGCTAGGAAATGTTGGCTAATATACAGAGAAGCTTTTTATTGTAGAAATGATGAAAAAATAATTAAAAGATTACTTAAACAATGTGAAACATGTATTTTAGCCAAAGAAAAGAATTTTACTAATCAAAATATTAGTTTAAGTATTTTAGCTGTAGACAGATTACAAATAGTGGCAATTGATTTTATTTCAAATTTGATACCAAGTACCAGGAGATATCGCAACATATTAGTATTCTGCGACTTATTTTCTAAACATGTACGTTTAATTCCTACACAAAAATGTAATACTGACACTGTTTTACAAGCTTTACAAGAGTACATTACCGATTTTGGAACGCCAAGAATTATTCTTTCAGATCATGCCACGTATTTCATGAACCAAAGATATCACGATTTCTTAGATAGTAGGAACATTAAGTCTCATCACATATCAATACGACATCCACAAGCTAATCCTTCTGAGAGGTACATCAAAGAAGTAATAAAGTATTTACGTATATTGCTAGTAGATAATCACCACAAATGGGCGAGGTGTTTGAAACAAATAGAATTAGTCATGAACAATACTCCGAGTACTGTACATGAATCGTGTCCCATTACAATTTTTACAGGACAATTACCACAAAGACCATGGCAAGATGAGGAAATTGCCAATATAGAAAAGAAATTCGATCAAATTAGGTTAAAGTTAATTAATCGAAAGAATAAATGGGAAGAAAAGAAGAAGGAAAAACAGAGTAAATATAAAATTTACAATATTAATGAGAAAGTTATAGTTCGAGCATTAAGAGTAACTGATAGAAAGAATAAAATTATTGCGAAGTTAATGAGACCATATTCCGGGCCATATATAGTATACAGGAAAATTGGGTTAAATAATTATGAATTAATAGATGGAGATACTGGATTTTTGAAAGGTATTTATCATGTGTCGATGTTACATGATTATCCAAGTGATACCTAAAAAGAACAGCAAGTTATAGTCAGGACAGAAGAAAAAAAAGAGGTCGTCTTCTGAAGGTATTTACGACACCTGCTTTCCGAGTATAAATTAGATCTCAAGTTATAGGCAGGACATTACATTAGAATTGATTGTGTTTTATAAGTGGGTAACGTCACTTCTGTATCCAAATATTGTTAATTCATTCACATGTTGTTTTTGAAGAATCATCAAACCATACAAGTAATGTTTGTATATTCAAGAGTTCAAACTTTTATATGGTATAGAAGTTAGGGGCATAGTAGGAGTATTTTTTATAACAAGAACATAATCGGATATAAAAAAAAATGTTGACTTATTTGATTTGTTGAGAAAGGGGCATGTTAAAGTTCATAAGTAGAGTGAATAAAGCCTAGTATAAAAATGGATATATAGAAAGAGGTTCAGAATCGAAATATAGAATATAAAGTTTAGAATATTTGAAATATTTGAAGAATGTTGTTTAAAGAATTGTATCATATGTTACTCTCATTCCTACATATTTTATATATAAAAAGAAAAATAAAACCAAAGTACTATAAGAAAATTTATTTGGAATTAAATGTCTAATTATATGCCCAAATATAAAACTTAGAAGGAATATATTTAGTAGTTGAGGAAAAGAAAGAATTATCTAAAGCCTTAAAAGTGTAAAATAATTGAAGCAGTAAAAGTGATTTGCAGATTAATAAAGGAGGTGATGTTATAAAGCTAATTATAAAAAGATAGTAAAAGCCTTTATGATATAATATTTTAATTGAAGGAAATATGCTTGCAATAATAAATAAATATAAAATGTACCATTAAAATATGGAATTATAATATAAATGATAGAGAATGGGTTAAAGGTAACCTAATATGATGATTTATATAGGACTAAAATGTCTAATAAGAGATTAAGGTAACGTACGCCAATAAAACGTAAATATAAGTATAATCTTTCATAAATAGAAAGTATGGGGAAGACGAATATGTCTATAGGAATATTATGGGATACATGCGCAAAGGGAATAGAAATAATAAATATAATATAAATGTATAAGTGAGCATAAGTAAAATATTTTATAGAGGCAATAATCTTTACAAGAAAGAGTTGAATGAAAAAAAATTGAAACTATCACCTAAAAGAAATGTTAAGAGTAATACTGTTACTATGATATTATAAAAATTGTATAGAGGCTAAATATTTATATGTAGAGAACACTTGCTAAATAGTAATAGAATGTACAGGGCATAGATATTATGTATGTAAAATTTTCTTATGATGAATTAAAATAATTGGTACTTATATTACTTTGGATAAACTATATATAAAAAAAAAAAATTTGCTTAAACATATTTGGTAATTGTTGAGAATTGTGAAATGTTTGTACATTGGATTTGAAAATGAATAGTTTATAGTAATAACATTGTTTACAAGATAGGAATTACTGAAAGTGTAATTATTGAAGTTATATTAGTTTAATAAATGAAAATTTGTTTATTTGAGGTTTAAATTTACATTTATTAAAAGGGGCATATGTTATAGTATAAAGGCATACGTTAACAATATAATATGGAAAGTTATTAAAGTTACCAAATTTAATTAAATAAACGTAGAAAAATTTATTATGATGTGTTTAAAATAAGATTTATTGAGTTAATCATAAAAGAGGTTTATAGCATTTAACAAGTATTCGAATTTTATAAATAACCACCTGTATATGGAAAGGTTGACCATGTTCATTGTTCTTAGAAGTTCAAAATATTCTGGAAAGAAGAGAGTTGAATATTAGTTGTTATTTTGTAAAATGTATTATAAATTTGTAAAAACTTGGGTAATTGACGTTTATGAGGTGATACAAATATTTAGAATCTTATTTTGAAAGGTGTATAGATTGTATTGTAGAATAGTTCCCGGGAATAATTTGAAATACAGGAACTGTCATTATTTGACATGTGTTCAGAAATATAAATGTAGAGAGGTATTGGGATATGAATATGAAAAGAAGGGTTAATAAAATTATGAAAAGAATTTAGATATTCAGATAATACAATTTTAAGAAGTATTCTAGGTATATTAGAGAATTTAAAAGCTATGTTGTTGATGGTTATTGCTGTTGTAAAACTTTGATTGGAGAATACAAAATGAGAAAGGATTACTAGGGAAATGAATAAATAAAGGAGAGAATTTTTCGAATTCTTAAAAGCGGTAGACGTGTTTTTGGAAAAGAGAATATCTTTTCTGATATTAACGCGATAATAGATATTTATAAATGAGAAAAGTGTGTCTTGAGTGAACTTCGTTAACTACAAATAAATTAATATAAAAAAAGTAATTGTACTTACAAATTTGTACAAGATCCAGGTATATCCGAAATAGGGTTGATATCTCCGGGATCATATAAGTTTTCAGAAGGCTATTTAGTACCAGAGTTTTGAAATTCCATAAAGGGTGAAGAAATCTTCAAGATCCGGTTATTGTAATAAGTAGCAGATTCCAGAAGGACTGGTGTTTTAAAGAGGCAGGTTATCACAAGAGATCCATAAAGGGTGAAGAAATCTTCAAGATCCGGTTATTATAAAAGGTAGCAGATTCCAGAAGTACTGGTGTTCAAAAGAGGCAGGTTATCACAAGAGATCCATAAAGGTTGGTGAATTTCACAAGTTTCCGGGTGAATAGGAGAATTTGCTGTGCACGAAGAGATTTGGCTTAATATCGTAAGGACAATTTATTCCCACATCGAGCAAGTTCCTGTACAGGATAGTTGGTATTTTTCCTTCAAGAATTTGAACTAGATTGTAGTTTATCAACATCAGAGAAGTGGAATCCGTCCAAAAACGTCATCAAGAAGTGGATAGTACTCATCTAAAAGAAGAAAGCAATTAAGTATTACCATTTTAGTAATTTTTTTTGTGTCAGTATTAAAGAAAGATAACATTTTGTGAATGTTGGAGAAGATTTAATTATATGCAACATAATTCAGTATCGAAATAGATTGAACTAATTGTTAGTACAACAAGTACATTTGTTATAAACAACATAAGTTATTTTAATTCTCTACTATCCAGTAATATGTCAAGATATGAATAATTTTCATTTGAATACAAATTTATGGAGTTATCAAGCCAGTAAATAGTTTTGAACACATTATAATAATAGTATAAATTAACTTGAGAAGAAAGTAATAGAAAGAATTACTTAATTTTGTATATCAATAATTAATAATATCAGAGTACGTACCTGCATTATTTAGTTGGGTTTGGAACTAAACACTTTGAGTAAATATTTTATAAACGTCAAATATCAAGTTTCCATATTATAGTTATTGTTAGCAAATGTCCCATATTTTTTTAAAAACACACGAATTTTGAATATAAACATATTATTTATTAGTAGAATATCGTTTTATTTAATCATAGTCAAATTTTCATCTAAAGGAAATATTTTGGTTTATTTATAACCTCAATGAAATAAATGTCATTTGATATATTGAAATGGAATGAGTAGTGGTGACATCTAGGTGTTTTATTGAACACTTGTTAGTAAACTGGATTACTTAAAGTATAGAAGGTATAAAAATAATACAGAAATCGGTAATTTATAAAATGTTAGTTTAGAGAAAAAAATAAGTAATTCAAAAAGGATTATTGAGATTTATTAAAGCATATAATTAAAGGCAAAGTTAAATACTGTAAATTAAATTAAGATTTAGGAGAGAGTAAAATAATTTAAGTAAAGATAAAATATAAAGCTAGTCGGGCATATAAATAAAATAACTTCGTATTATAAGTGAAATAGTAGATGATATATAAAGAGATTATAAAACTAGCACATACGAGGGTTGTTCATTAAATGATAACAATTTTTCAAAATATGTCTAGAGTGTTATTTCATTGCATATTCAGTTCAATTTATGACATTTAAACTGGAATAGGATTTAATAATTATTTGGAGGATTGAATTGATATGTATGAGATATTACCTAGTACAATATATATAGGTCAATACTAATTACAAATTAATTTAAAATTAGTTTAATTGCTAATTAGGTAATTTTTAATCTTTAAAAATTACCCAGCGGTCCAGGAATCGAACCCGAAATCTCCTGATTACTAGTCAGGTGTGTTATCCACTACACTACCACGGGCTTTCGGTCTTGACTCCTTTAATTGTACTGATATACATATACATATACATATAGCAAGTAACAGATGGAAAGTATTGCTGGTATACCAGCGTATATAAGCACCGAAACGTCCATGTGCTGTATATGATAAATAATTCTAAATTTTTCTTGACCTTATTCACATATTCATGTGCATATATATAATTAAATTTCTTGGACGATTTAGAGGTCAATACTAATTTCAAATTAATTTAAAATTAGTTTAATTGCTAATTAGCAATTAAACTAATTTTAAATTAATTTGAAATTAGTATTGACCTCTAAATCGTCCAAGAAATTTAATTATATATATGCACATGAATATGTGAATAAGGTCAAGAAAAATTTAGAATTATTTATTATATATATATATATATATCTGTATAATTTGAAATTTTGAATTCGTTTATATTTATTTTAATAAATTAGATGATAAGATTTATTTTGCATTTTATTTTCTTTACCTGACCTGGAGATAATTAAAGAGCATTCAAAATCGATTGGAGAATCTATTCATATTTTCTGCCCCTGAGAGAATTATTTATTTTTAAACTGAGCTAGTTGTATGTAAAAAATTTGCTTAACCTACTATTCAGCAGAAAATTTGTTGTATCTTAGTCTAGCATGAGGCCTAGCACTAGGATGCGTGCTTGATTCTTACTTACATATTAATTGAATAATTTAAATTTATTTTATATAAACCTCAATTTGTAAGAGTCACAGCAATATGTGAGAGCGGAACACAAACCGAGACGAGCTACTATGCCATGTAGAACTGCACAGGAATAAACAGAGCAAAACCAGAGAAGAATTCTTGGCTAATGTTGAGGAGACCCAAAAAGAATGGAGGAGAGCGAAGAAAATAGGTATGCTGATCAAATCAAAAAATTAACAATATAGCAGTAACGAATGACGAATATGGAAATGAAGACCAGAACAATAAAATGAAAAAATGAAAGAATGGTATATATTAAATTGAAATGTAAAATAATGTGTCAATAAATCGCAAAGGTATGCCCTTATCTTGGCTGCTCCTACTTGGAGTGCAACAAATCATTATCTGTACAGTCAACCCAAATACACAGAAATAGAAGGGTCATGGGCGCAATTTGTGAGACTGCAGGTAGTGTGTTTCCTTCATAATTTACAGTTCTAAAGCCAAATTAAGTGTTTTTCGTTTCTAGTTACTCTAGGTGTTAAATCCATTACACATAATTCTAAGGTTTTTTCGTTTTGTACCGGCCATTAAGAAGAGTCTCCATACAGAAGGCTTCGAATTCTGTAGGCATATTACTTAATTTTAAATATTTTTTAACCTTAGAACAATGTTCTACTCTTGAAGAAGGCAACTTGTCTATTAAAATGTGCATATGATTTTTAACCATTTGCTGCTGTGTGGTTACGCGGTCCTAATAGTTATTTACGAACCAAGTGCGTGAAATCATATTTCGCGAATGGGTGACCAGCTTAAAGCGCGAGTCGAAAGGCGAGCGCTTTATGGACACGAATTCGCGAAATGTTTCACGCACGAAGTTTGTACAATATTTTTTGTTTGAAGTAACATTTAATTAAAAATTATCAAATTCAAAAAATTCCATACAAAATAAAAACCTCACCAACAACATGAATTCTGATAATGAAATGCAATGTACACCGCCTGAAATTCGCGAAGCTGCCAATATTGCAGTGGATAATGTAATACCCATAAAATCAAGAAACGTATACAAAAACACTTATACTAAATTCGTAACTTGACCTAGATCTAAAAATATACAAAAATACTCCCAAAATTTGTTATTAGTTTATTTTCAAAATTTACAATCAAATAAATCATTATGGTCCCCTTATTCTATGTTAAAATCATGCTTAATAATATATGATAATACGGATATATCTAAATATGCAAAACTCATAGCGTATTTAAAACAGATAACGAAGCAACTTCAG
Source organism: Amphimallon solstitiale (assembly GCA_963170755.1). NCBI lineage: Eukaryota > Metazoa > Arthropoda > Insecta > Coleoptera > Scarabaeidae > Amphimallon > Amphimallon solstitiale. Next base: position 36,612,571 of record OY720675.1, read on the forward strand.
CCTAAATATCAGCAGTATTAACCGAAGAACAAATTACTAAATTTATTGTTGAAGCACCAAATTCTTTGTTCCTACTAATGAAGGTAAAGTCATTTCCGTATATTTAAATTCCATACAACACTATATGTATTTATAGGCTGTATTAATATTGGGTATTTCTGGAGCGTGTCGACGTGAAGAACTTTGCAAAATGTCATTGCGAGACATAGAATTTAAATCGAATTTAATTATCGTAACAATTCCAGAAACTAAAACAGGTAACAGCCGTACATTTGCAATCATTAAGCCCGAATGGATTGCATTAATTCGGCAATATGCAAATTTTTCAAAAAAAAACAACGCACTGGGTACCATATTATAAAGATTAGGGATTTATGATTTTAAAATGTCACTAAATTAATCAAGTTCTAGGAAGTACCAACTTTACTTTTACGCACTCGTGTTTAAAGTGACTTTTTACGCACGCAAATCGAATCGTGAAATGACAGGTTTTGATAAGCGAGTACAAAAAAGAAATTGTGCGTATATACACTCATAGACATTTTCAAATATTTGCATTCGAAAGCCTGGAAACAATTAAAAATAATTAATATAATCTATCTGAAACTATTCTGTCTAGCAATTACATATGTTAAATAATTCTCAATACATATGATTCCTAAAATTTAAATATGATTGAAAAATCAGTATTAAATTATGAAAAAGTATAGCGTGTGTTTTGAGAAAAGTGTTATTTTTCAATTAAGTCATTGCAGAGAAACAACGGCATATGTTACGTACGTACATTAAATACGCTAGCTCCCGAAGACTGACGGTGACAGATTAAAGAAAACAAAACAGCGAAACTGCGCCGCAAAACTTCTGGCGTCGGCAGCGCCGCATAAACGTATTAGTCGTTATTTAGATAGTTGTGTCGGAAATGGATGTTGTGTTGAAAAGTTTTGTCGTAAATACGTAAAATAAAAATGTGGGTCTTGTCTCGGAGTCGTAAAGAGACTTTGTATCTCTTTTCGTTTAACTTTTATGTTACCGAGCTGATGGTTTCCTTGTTACTGTGTGTAACGAAACGGAAAACCGGTGGATAACGTGAAAACTACATGGATTGATTACAATCACCGTTTCCTATAAATTTCCTCCATTTCTTAACTGAAAAAAAAATGACTCTTATTTATTTTCACTTCTGTGCAATTTAACTAAATCCGTTAAAGCTTTTGTGCTAAATGATCCTGTGATAAATGTAACAATTGATTATTCCAATCGATTAAGTCTAAATATTGTAGAAACAGTGTTGCCGAGTCGAATCAAAGAACAAATTATCTTACAGCTTACACTAGTTATCAACCGTTTTGCGAAGCTATTAAATGAATTGTGTTTTTCTTAAGTCTTATGCACTGAATACAAAAACGAATTTCAAGTTTTAATTTACTATCGGCAAATTTATCTTACAAACATATACTGCATTAAATACTTAATATTAATAATAGGTTGAGCTTTGATAAACAAGAATTGGGTAGGTCACACTGTAAATTAAATCTTGCCACACTAACTACCACTTATTTAATTTGTTAACTAACGTTAAAAAATCCCTAAGCGCCGGTTCTATAACTCGTAGATAAAGCTAGTATAATACTATACGGAGTATAAACTTGAAAGTGTCGTTCTACAAACGCTAGATAAGTCTAGTATAGAATAACTTACGGTATAAACTCCGGATACGCTATACCTACATTGTGTAGACGATAAATATTGGAATATCTCTATTCTGTTTCGTGATTGGTTGGTTAAAATTAGTTTTGAAAGGCGGGATAACTTCGTTTCTTGAGTTTAGTTAGGTTATTTTATTTGTTATATTGTGTTTTACTGTATATCTAATCGAAGTTATGATGAAATTATTTAACGTACCTATATTTGAATCGGATGAAAAAGAATTTATGGAAATTCAGGAGAGGATCAGACGACTTAAAAGATTTAAAACAAGGTATGCATAATAGCAATGTATCTTGGTAGTTAAGTATGTTTTTGAAATTTGCAGAATAAATTTCTTTGAAGATATGGACGATATAGAATTTTTTAATCGGTTTCGCCTCAGGAAAAATACTTGTTTGACTCTGCTACAAGAAATAGAAAACGAAATAAAATCGCCAACAAACAGGAATAAGTGCATTGTCTCCAGCAACAAAATTGTTCGTCACGTTAAGGTTTTACGCGACTGGACCTATGCAGTTAGTCGCTGGTGATTTTGGTGGAGTCAGTAAAACTACATCATGTAAATGTATAAAGAATGTAACGTTTGCTATTGCCTGTAAGCGAAATAGATTCATTCACTTCCCCGAAACTAGAGAGGAAAAGGATGATCAAAAACTTAGATTTTATAGAAAGGCAAGATTTCCAAATGTATTAGGAGCAATTGACTGCACACATGTCAGAATACAATCACCTGGTGGTCCAAACGCAGAGGAATATAAAAACCGTAAAGGATTCTTTTCTTGGAATGTGCAAGTTGTATGCGATGACAAGTTGAGAATACAGGATATTGTAGCAAGGTGGCCTGGAAGAGCAAACGACCAAACTATATTCAATAATAGTAGAATAAAGGCTCGCTCTGATGCAGGAGAAATGGGTAATGCTTTGTTACTAGGTGATAGTAGTTATGGAATTAGAAAATACTTAATAACCCCTCTACTACATCCAACTACACCAGCTGAGAATCTCTTTAATTCGAACAAGGAATGTAGTGGAAAGAACGTTAGTGTTTGGAAAAGGCGATTTCCTATTTTGTCCTTAGGAATGAGGGTTTCATTAGAGAGATCGATGGTAATTATAATAGCAACTGCTGTTTTACATAATATATGTGTAAACGCAGGTGATGGTGAACCCAATAATGATTTTATGGTGGAAGTGGAAAACTGCGATATTATTAATAATAACAATAAAGACAATAATTATATAGTAAACAATGCTACAAGAGTATCACTTATAAACAATCATTTTTCTAATTTATTATGAAAGTACGTTTATGGAACAAATAGATATATTAATCAACTCACTTTGTTTTATTTATTTTTCAAAATTACATTTCTATATCAATTGTGGTTATTTTAATCTCTTACAAGTGAATTATAATTAAGCATTGATACTCAGAATATATGTCAGGAATTTATTTTTGGTCACAGTGTTTTAATATGTTAAATAAATATCAGGTAATGTACGAGTATGTAAGTTGAAAGGGTATTTCAATATATTATGCAAGTATGTTCTTTTAAGCAAATCCCTTTTTAAATCTGAAATTTAGTTTATAACAATATATTAATTGCATGTATTTTTTTTAAAATTGTAATATGCATACCTATCACATTTTTATATTGTTTCACCAACCCAACTATAAAAAATGAGGTGTGGCCACCACACGACTTTCTTATACGTATGAACGTTTCAAACTATACAATTTTAAGAATTTTTTTATACAAAACTTATTCAAAATCCTATTCTATGTACTTTCATTCTCTTAATAAATCGCTATAGAATGCATACTTTGCCAGATATTCGAAAAAAAGTGCTACTCGCTAAGAGTAAAACTGCCACTTACGGTCCGAATTTTGAAATTTCATGTACACAAAAAATATTGCAAATTCAACTCTAAATACTTTTATACTCTTAATAAATATATATAGAATGCATAATTTACGACATATCTGCAAAAATCGATATTCGGTAAGAGTAATAGTGGTACTTCCGGTCCGAATTTTGAAATTTTTTTTATACAAAAGGTATTTAAAATTATAATATAAATACTTTTATACTCGTAATGTACCTACCTAGAAAGCATGACTTGCGAGATATTCGCAAAAAACTGATTTTCGATAAGAGTAAAAGACCTACTTCCGGTTGGAATTTCGAAAAACTTTTTTAAGATAATTTGTCTCAAATTTAATTTTGAGTACATTTTAATTCTTTATAAATTTGTTTAAACTTAGTAATTGACGAAATATTGGCAAAATTCGATTTTTTCACTGAAGTAAACTGCTACTTCCGGTCTACCGATTTTACTGAAAAACTAATCAGATCTCAAGAGGGAGATTGTACACGTAAATACAAAATTTGGAATTGATATCTACAGCGGTTTGACCGCTATCGTGGTCACACACAGACACACAGACAGACAGACAGACACACAGACATTTTTTAAAAACCACTTTTTCGGTATCAGGGGACCTCAAAACGTGGACATCTGCAAAAATCTCGAGGTCGAAAATTTTCATCATCACAATACTTCCTTATACTACGTATAAGAAAATAAAGAATTGCATTTCTGTTTCAGACACTGTCAAATTAGAACATCTAACTCGCTTTGCCATTTCTTTTACTTTCTTATACGTAGTATAAGGAAGTATTGTGATGATGAAAATTTTCGACCTCGAGATTTTTGCAGATGTCCACGTTTTGAGGTCCCCTGATACCAAAAAAGTGGTTTTTAAAAAATGTCTGTGTGTCTGTGTGTGTGTGTGTCTGTCTGTGTGTGTGTGACCACGATAGCGGTCAAACCGCTGTAGATATCAATTCCAAATTTTGTATTTACGAATATAATCTCCCTCTTGAGAACTGATTAGATTTTGAGCAAAATCGACAGACCGGAAGTAGTAGTCTACTTCAGTGAAAAAATCGAATTTTGCAAATATTTCGTCAATTACTAAGTTTAAACAAATTTATAAAGAATTCAAATGTACTCAAAATTAAATTTGAGAAAAATTGTTTTAATAAAGTTTTTCGAAATTCCTACCGGAAGTAGGTCTTTTACTCTTATCGAAAATCAGTTTTTTGCGAATATCTCGCAAGTCATGCTTTCTAGGCAGGTACATTACGAGTATAAAAGTATTTAGAACATACTTTTAAATATCTTTTGTATAAAAAAAATTTCAAAATTCAGACCGGAAGTACCACTTTTACTCTTATCGAATAGCGATTTTTTGCAAATATGTCGTAAATTATGCATTCTATATATATTTATAAAGAGTACAAAAGTATTTAGAGTTGGATTTGGAATATTTTTTGTATAAATGAAATTTCAAAATTCGGACCGGAAGTAGTACTTTTATTCTTAGCAAGTACCACTTTTCTTCGAATATCTTGCAAAGTATGCATTCTATAGCGATTTATTAAGAGAATGAAATAACTTAGAATAGGAGTTTGGATAAGTTTTGTATAAAAAATTCTTGAAATTGTATAGTTTGAAACGCTCATACGTATAAGAAAGTCGTGTGGTGGCCACACCTCATTTTTTACGTTCTTATACGTAGTATAAGGAAGTATTGTGATGATGAAAATTTTCGACCTCGTTTAAAATAAGATATCACTACTTTACTGGTTATTTATCACGGTCAAACTGAAGAACCAAAAAAATATTTGTCATCAGTCCCGAGCATCTCGTTGTTTTATTGCAGTTATTTTCTTTTACTTTCTTATACGTAGTATAAGGAAGTATTGTGATGATGAAAATTTTCGACCTCGAGATTTTTGCAGATGTCCACGTTTTGAAGTCCCCTGATACCGAAAAAGTGGTTTTTAAAAAGTGTCTGTGTGTCTGTGTGTCTGTGTGTCTGTGTGTCTGTGTGTCTGTGTGTCTGTGTGTCTGTCTGTGTGTGTGTGTGTGTGTGACCACGATAGCGGTCAAACCGCTGTAGATATCAATTCCAAATTTTGTATTTACGTGTATAATCTCCCTCTTGAGATCTGATTAGTTTTTCAGTAAAATCGGTAGACCGGAAGTAGCAGTTTACTTCAGCGAAAAAATCGAATTTTGCGAATATTTCGTCAACTACTAAGTTTAAACAAATTTATAAAGAATTCATATATACTTAAAATTAAAATTGAGAATAATTTTATTTAAAAAGTTTTTCGAAATTCCTACCGGAAGTAGGTCTTTTACTCTTATCGAAAATCAGTTTTTTGCGAATATTTCGCAAGTCATGCTTTTTAGACAAGTACGTTTCGGGTATAAAAGTATTTAAAACATAATTTTCAATATCTTTTGTATAAAAAAAATTTCAAAATTCAGACCGGAAGTACCACTTTTACTCTTATCGAATAGCGATTTTTTGCAAATATGTCGTAAGTTATGCATTCTATATATATTTATCAACAGTACAAAAGTATTTAGAACTGGATTTGCAATATTTTTTGTATATATGAAATTTCAAAATTCGGACCGGAAGTACCACTTTTACTCTTAGCGAGGAGCACTTTTTTGATAATATCTTGCAAAGTATGCATTCTATAGCGATTTATTAAGCGAATGAAAGTACCTAGAATAGGAATTTGAATAAGTTTTGTATAAAAAAATTCTTAAAATTGTATAGTTTGAAACGCTCATACGTATAAGAAAGTCGTGTGGTGGCCACACCTCATTTTTTTACTTTCTTATACGTAGTATAAGGAAGTATTGTGATGATGAAAATTTTCGACCTCGAGATTTTTGCAGATGTCCACGTTTTGAGGTCCCCTGATACCAAAAAAGTGGTTTTTAAAAAATGTCTCTGTGTGTGTGTGTGTGTCTGTCTGTCTGTCTGTCTCTCTCTGTGTGTGTGACCACGATAGCGGTCAAACCGCTGGAGATATCAATTCCAAATTTTGTATTTACGTGTATAATCTCCCTCTTGAGATCTGATTAGTTTTTCAGTAAAATCGGTAGACCGGAAGTAGCAGTTTACTTCAGTGAAAAAATCGAATTTTGCCAATATTTCGTCAAATACTAAGTTTATACAAATTTATAAAGAATTCATATGTACTTAAAATTAAAATTGAGAACAATTTTATTTAAAAAGTTTTTCTAAATTCCTACCGGAAGTAGGTCTTTTACTCTTATCGAAAATCGGTTTTTTGCGAATATTTCGCAAGTCAAGCTTTTTAGACAGGTACGTTACGTGTATAAAAGTATTTAAAACATAGTTTTTGAATATCTTTTGTATAAAAAAGATTTCAAAATTCGGACCGGAAGTAACAGTTTTACTCTTACCGAATAGCGATTTTTGGCAAATATGTCGTAATTTATGCATTCTATATATATTTATTAAGAGTACAAAAGTATTTAGAGTTATATTTGCAATATTTTTTGTATACATGAAATTTCAAAATTCGGACCGGAAGTAGCACTTTTACTATATCTTGCAAAGTATGCATTCTATAGCGATTTATTAAGAGAATAAAAGTACTTAGAATAGGATTTTAAATAAGTTTTGTATAAAAAAATTCTTAAGATTGTATAGGGTGAAACGCTCATACGTATAAGAAAGTCGTGTGGTGGCCACACCTCATTTTTATGTAAGGTTTTGAAACATGTGTTGAACAGATAATTTTAAAATTTTAACATCAGTCTGAGCAGGTAGAATCATAAAACACAAATTTACATCTCTCTTTACTTTAAAAGTACGCATACCTATTTATACACGTAAATTGAAAATACTAGAAAAATACCATATATTTTTCATAAAAATGTACTAGGTAGGTACATAAAAACAAAAATATACATTTCAAAAAGAAGAGTTAATATTACGAAACACTAAAAATCAAGCATGTGCATTGCTCATTTTCATTACCAACTTAATGTGTTCTGTGTATTATCCAAGAATTATTATGCGGCTGTTCCAAACGATTTGTAGAACGCATACGCCGTTATGCGGAGTATATCTATGGAATAAATTAATTCTACGGATACTTATTCGATTCTCTATTCCTGTATTGTAGAACCGGCTCTAATAATAGTTTAAAACTCGATGAAAACAATATGGCATGTTAACTGACAATTAAATATTGTATTTTCTTTATTTACAGAACTGCTCTCGGATAGCTGTCCACCACCACAGTTGGCGTTGAATGGAACAGAAACAGAAGAAGGGGATTCACGTATTCACAAAGAGTATAAAGAAGTGAGGGAAGTAAAATTTTTCGGAGCGATAGGACCGCTAGGCGAAAGGCGTTTCTGTAAAATAAAGTGCATAGGAGGACAATGGGTCGGACCACTTTGTGTCAACCAACAAGGTACTTTTATCAGATTTATTTTCCAATACACAATTTTTAACTACTGCAGCGCAATAAAATAATTACTTTGAAAATCAATTATTGGTTGCTAATAAGCTGTACTGAAATCAAAGATTCCCCGGTAAGTTTATTTGTAGGTTTAGTTTATTCCTCTATATACTCTGCCTTAATGCAGGATATTACAGCAGTAAAAGCCACAGGATTATTTAAAAATTATACAGGGTGTAACATTGGTCTGGTATTTTTCGATATCGTCATTGTTTTGCAAAATACAAAATATTTTTAAGACAACATTTTGCATTTGTTGGTACTACGCCTTAAAATTATTCTAAATTATACAGAGCGTTTTGTGTTCGCGCAAATTTGTAAAATATAATATTATCCTATGTGTAGTCGTTTTTAAGATATTTGCATTTATTCGGAAATTTAGAGCGCTGACGACGGTTTTCTGTTAAACGCCAATAATTCAATAACGTAATACTGCAAATCCATGAAGGGGCAGACGTTGTTCTGCCTCTTCCGACAGGTAGAGCTATGAAATATATATTGTTGCGTTTTCGGGTTTGCAATAAACAACTCGTGCAATTGTTTTGAAACTGTCTGTATATTTACACACTTAAAATTAATCACGATATAAAAATATAAAATAATTGTATCGCACTTAAAACTACTACGAATAAACACTGGTATTTATTTCTATCACTTCTATTTACATAACACTGCACCACTATATTTATTTTGTATTGTCCGATTACTACTGAATGAATGAATGCATTCCTTATATTTATGTTTACTGCGCGACTACCATTCAAGGAATTATTTATTTATGTTTATTTATTTATCTGCACTGTTCCGCACGAGACTATTGAATCAATTCTTATTCCGGAATGAATTCTTTCTCGGCACCGGCCGCTTTTTATATCGGCACACAAGACTCTGGAAACATTCGCGAAAACTCCATCTTTCTCTCGATGTTTGTAGAACATACGACAGACCGTCCGTCGCCCACACATTATACACATGTGGATGATTTATGACCTTGTTTACTGGTACGTTTTTATCGTCGCCCGGATGTCTGCTTCTTTTTTTTTGTGGGCTTGTTTCATTACAAATAATAAAATATATTTCTTTGCCAAATATACAAGGAATGTATTAAAAGTGAATATTTATCTTGTTGTCTCAAAATTCAATCATGTGTTGATTTTTGTATTTCACCTTTTAGTTCTTATGCTTTAGTACTTAAAATCGTTTTATCCGATAGATCTGGAATTCGTTGTCATCTTCTTCCAGCTTTGTGTTCTACCAAGACACTGATTTTTTTGGATACTCATTATTAATGGCTTTCTGTGTAATTTCTCTGGTATTGTCTCAGACGGAAGTTTGTAAAATATTTGTAAATTTTTCAACTCGTATTTTAAGATTAAACCCTCAACAGTACACAACAACTATATCGGGCAACTGCAGATATGTGTGCATTCAGTAACTCGCCAATAGGTGGCGTACCTTTTTACAAAATGTAGCAAGAGGTCGCTGGGATTTTCTCATAGGCATTTGATAAGCAATATGCGGGTGGTCTAAGTTTGTCCATCAATGTTAACGACACCATCGTACACTGATGAGATCTATGTAAGATCGAAACCCCTATCTATCCGTTGTCATTCGTAATGCCAGCTTGATGCAGATACCCATTCATTCATCCATAAACGAATTAATTCGTGTATGTATGTCCTTGAGTGATTTAATGGTTTTGGAGCTTATTCTCCACGTATTACTGGTAACATCTCACTTTAGTTTTGTCTAGTAGTTTTTATGCTCATCAGATCAGATGATTTTTTTGATAAGCAATATGTGGGTGGTCTAAGTTTGTCCAGCAATGTTAACGACACCATCGTACACTGATGAGATCTATGTAAGATCGAAACCCCTATCTATCCGTTGTCATTCGTAATGCCAGCTTGATGCAGATGCCCATTCATTCATCCATATACGAATTAATTCGTGTATGTATGTCCTTGAGTGATTTAATGGTTTTGCAGCTTATTCTCCACGTATTACTGGTTACATTTCACTTTAGTTTTGTCTAATAGTTTTTATGCTCATCAGATCAGATGATTTTTTTTTACATTGCAGATGATGTTCTTTTATAATGACTAATATTCTCTTTAATTATAACTGCACTACCTCCTTTTATCTGGTTTTCTAGATGAATCGGTTGTATCCTCTGATTCTTAAATAATATTTGTCTGTAAAATGGTTCTCCGACACTAGGCAAATGTTTTCTATTGTAAGTCTATTGGCCTTTCACAGTTCTATTGGTTGATCGTTATTAGCCATTATTTAGTTCTGTGAGGGACTGCTCCAGTGTTTCTTGTTATTAGTTTATTCAATATATCTTGCAAATTTGCATCATTGGTTCCATTTGATGTTTTGCTATAGTTTTTCCTTGTTTTGGGTTGCTTGTGGATAAGTATATTAACTTGTCCTTAGTCTAGTTGAAAATGGTATAATGGTTATCGAGCATTTTGTACAGTTTTATATACAGGGTGTCCAGAAACTCTCCTGACAAACGAAGACCGGAGATTCCTCAGATAATTTTAAGATAATTTAACCCGATTCACCCTAGTCCGAAAATGCTTCCTAAGGGAGCTAGAGCTCTTTGAAGATGGCGCCTTGTAATTAGTTTTTCTTTAATATCTCCCGAACGCTTCTATTTAGAAAAACAAAAACTGGTATGCTTATTTATCCTCCAGAGATGAATCGATTCCATCAATTGCGAATTTCTAACCGGTCATAGGCGTCCGTTTTGGGTAGGTAAACGGTTATTTTAACGCATAACTTTTTTGTCTTTAACTTTTAAGCATTTGTGACACTAGATTATTAAATTTTCAGGTATTCTAGTACTAAAAGGTACTCTTACTTTAAGTCGGTAGGATACACCGTTTTCTAGAAAAATCGATTTGAAAATTTTTCGTCATTTCATGTTTCGTCATTTCAACTTCGCGAACTGACAACAATTTGACAATTAAAAACGTAGGTTTTATTTCTGTTGGCAGTTCAGAGCGAACTAGTGCAAAAAATAATAAATCGAATTTTAATGACGAAAAAACGAAAAATTTTCAAATCGATTTTTCTAGAAAACGGTGTATCCTACCGACTTAAAGTAAGAGTATCTTTTAGTACTAGAATACCTGAAAAGTTAATAATCTAGTGTCACAAATGCTTAAAAGTTAAAGACAAAAAAGTTATGCGTTAAAATAACCGTTTACCTACCCAAAACGGACGCCTATGACCTTAGGAAGCATTTTCGGACTAGGGTGAATTGGGTTAAATTGTCTTAAAATTATCTGAGGAATCTCCGGTCTTCGTTTGTCATGAGAGTTTCTGGACACCCTGTACTTATATTGTTTTTCCTTTTTGTCTCTTTAGCAAATAAGCAATCCCGATAGTTGGCAAGATCCGCTTTTCCACAGGTTAAACATTTCGCAGGCGTATTTTTGTTTTTTCGCATTCTTTTTTTAAGTGACTCTTAGTACATTTGACACACTGAGGTAAATATGTGTTGGCAAAATTTAGGTATACCTCACTGCCCAATTTTTTGCATTGAGGAATTAATTCATTTCTCCTCCATGCTTCTAACTTCTAATATAACCTTCATACAACATATATATACCGTTACTTGAAACAAATATATTCGCTGAATTGTTGAAAATTATCATAAATAATAGTATTACTTAAATTTATTTAAAAATTTAATTGGTGAATTTGTATTCAAAGTATTTTGTATCCATAAATTCATATTATTTCATAGTTTTGATTTACGTACATGACTTTTTGAAAGTATTAGTTGTAAATGCTGTAAAAATAAACTCAAACATATAAAATTAAAATTATTCCCGTTTTTGTATATAATCCATTAGCACTTTTGAACTATTAATAATGCATATTGATAAAACAAATTGAATAAATAAACAATCTCTTCGTGGTTTTATTCTATATATTTCACTGTGTTTATTGGCTTATGACTTGAACATAACTAAATAGGAACTTTTATGCGGCACAGCAAGGCAGTAATGAAAAAATACAATATATAGATATTATACATGGGTGGTTTAATCTGCCGTTTATTTTTATTAGTTGTTTTTCAACTCGCATTCTATTTTATTGTCCGCTCTTCACCAACTTTTATAGCGTGTGTTTGTGTATTTGATAGCCCACATGTTCGTGTCAGTTTTATGTTAGTATTTAAACGTGTTCGCAAACTTTTTTCAAGTAAAACTTTTGCACACGCGTTACCGTTTAACTCAAACACGTACACATTATATGCGACTAATTTAAAAGTATTTGTGTTGGCACTGTTGTTTTTTTGCTTGGGAGTAATTAGCTCTAAATAAATAGTCGGGGGACATAGAAATTAATGCCCGAGAAATACCTACCTAGGTATTGAACTAAAAGTGTTCGGACATTACAGTAAATTCATACGAATTTTTGAAGTACCTATATTAGAGACAAGCAGGTATATGATATGCATTTAGAAGAAGATAGCATAGTAAGATCTTGCAAAATGCGTTTGCGTATCAAAGAAACTTGCTTTTTCTTTTCAGAATTCTTCTTTAAGGCTGTTTTACAATTACCAATTCTTGATTCAGTTTCAGTCTTTATTTGATATAATAATACACATCATATGACACGCCATTACTCGTTCATGAAAGTACAGACATAAGCAATACAAACAAACACATATACAGTACACAGAACGATACGTGGCCGGTGGAAGAAATCGTCGCTGCGCGAGGTATACCCATACCTCGCGCGCAGTGTTAGACAGGCAAAAAGAAATGATAACATTTGTTCATCATCGCAAACAATAGCCGGACAAAGGAGTAGATGCAGATAAGAAATTGTCATATACAGAAAGATGTACATATATAAGATACATACTGCACTTCGATGTGTAACGCTTGACATTTTTTTCGAGATTGCTCGTGCTTATCGTAATATTATAAGAATCAAGTGAGCACCTTGTGAGCAGGGCATCTCGCCGGCCGTGTCTCGCTCTATGAGCTTGTACATTAATAAGATGTTAACATAAAATACGCGTAACAAGATGACATAAAACCTAATCAAGTTACTAACACAAAATCTTCTTCTTCTTTCTTTTAGGATTTCTCGTGTTTCTTAACCAATTTTCAAGTCTATATACTTTCTCTCCATCTCTTTCTCGGTCTTCCTGTCGCTCTTCTTCCTCTTGAACAGCTGTCCCTCACAATTCTAGGCAATCTCTTCTGATCCATCCTCGATGTGGTTATTCCATCCCTGTCGTCTCTCTCTTGTCCATATAGCGATGTCATCAATCTGGCAAAATCTGGCGCCTTACGTTTTCATCTCTGTCGTTTGCATCTTTCTTTTTTTTCTTTTTGCGTCGTCGTTCATGCTTCCTATTAATCTTCGCGATCTGTTCGTTAATTTCTGGCAATGGCTTGTTATTAGCGCGTTTAGGTATTTTACTGCCATAAGCTGCTCTGTTATTTCGTTATCCACCACTATCTTGCACCTAATTGACTCCTTTGCGATTGTTATTGTTTTCGTTCTTTGTGTGGAAATCTCTATATTATATGCTTTACATGTGTTATTTAATCTAAACACTAATCTTTGTAGGTCATCCTCTTCTTCTGCTATCAATATGGCATCGCCTGCATAGCATACAATGTTGATGTTATCCTTACCCATCCTGTATCCCCTCACGTTTCTTACCGATTTTATGATTTCATCCATCAAGGAATTGAATAGCGTGGGAGTCAGCGATTATCTCTGTCGTATTCCTGTTCCAACTGGTATCTCCCGTGATGTTTCTCTTTTACATTTTACTCTCACGCTGTTGTTTGTGTAAATGTCTCTTATAAGTTGTATTAACCCATTTTATCCCAAAAAGATTTTTATTTTTCACTTGGAAATAGGTTTAAATGCGTACAGATACTGTTATTTAATAAAAAAAATATGCAATTTTTTTCAAAAAACGTCTGTACTCATATGAGTACAATGGGTAGAATAGGTTTCAAAAATCAAAAATTAAGGTGAACATAAAAATGATTTATTTCTACTGGCAAAGAATACGTAACAGCGTAAAATAACTACAAGTTATGAAATTGAATAAAACTAACGTTCCAGACACAATGTAACATCACATTTTATGCAGGCCCAACGCACTCTGTTATAACATATGCGGCATCGTAGTTGATTTACTAGCTTCTTCGGAAAATGTCCGCCTTCATTCCTAAGAAGACTAACTGGAACCGATGTACTAGGACGTTTTCTAGAGAAAGTAGATTTTTGGAATTTCTTCAAGTAAAAGCGTGCCACCTCCCTCTGGAAGGCTAATAGATCCATTTCTCTGTTACCAGCTGACATTTGCAACCTCCAAGAGCTGACGAGAGCAGCATTTAACCATATGGGTGAAAAGAGGCCACCACCATTTCCTTCCTTGTATGCTTATGCTTGATCAAAAAGATCGACACCTCCCATTGAAGAATTGTAGGTGGAAAAAAGATTTGGTTGTGAAACGTCAATTTTTGTTTGTATACCCTTTTCCATAAAATTGTATCGGAGGTACCTCTGGAAATTCATCAGGATTCATTTTTGAAACTGAAATAGAAAAAAAAATTAATGTTTGACTCTATTTATGCCCACCGTACTCGAATGAGTACAGGCCAATTTTATAAGATTTCTCAATGTCTTGCTATTATATAAAAAAAATTAACTAGTACTTACTGTTATAACGTACGAAGGCACTACAGGCTATAAATAAACGAAAATACTATGAGAAAACGCGCAGCCAATTCCGCAAACAAGAATTGACAGGTCAGTTTCAAACTTTATACTGGAACATTATGACATCAGCGCCTCCTAGCTTCTAATTTATGAAAATATATCAGGATACACATTGCTTGAACTAAAACTGGCAATGACGTTCAACTACTCTGCAAGAGATGGCGCCACCAAGCCATTTTTATTGATGTGCTCAAGCAAGTACAGCGGGTCAAAATGGGTTAATGGGGCTGGGATCTCTCTTTGATTGAGTATCTTCATTATGTCTGATAGGCGAACTCGGTGAAAAGTTTTTTGAAGATCTATCAAGCACATAAACGCCGGTCTGTTAAACTCCAATGCTTTCTCTGCAATTTCTCGAGTTGCAAATATCGCGTCTAAAATCCCTGCTGTTCCTCTTGGTGCTGGGTTAGGTTGTTCACTTTTTCTGTAATTATTTTTGTAGTGAGTTTCAACATTGTCAGCGCTTCTAGATATCCAACACCACACACTAACCGAAAAACGTTCACTCTTGTATTGTTTATTTACATATTTTTCCACATATCGAGTAGTTCTGGACCTATAAACTCTAATCCTGCCACTGTGAGTAGATTGAAATACTTTTTCGTCCGTAAAAACAACGTTACTCCATAAATGTTGACCTTTGGTAATAAATCCAAGAGCAAATCCTACACGTTCTTCTTTATGTCGATCATTTAATAAATTGTTTTGGGCAGCCGCCAAATTTCTGAAACCACTTTCTTTCAATCTACGCCTTCCGGTGTGAATCGCACCGGGAAAATTGCTACCTCAACTACTATAATAGCCGACATAAAACGATGTTCGATTACTTCCTGAACTAATATTGCATCTTGTTCAGCAGTAGATATTCTTTTAGAACTTTTTTTTCTTTCAATTGTACTTTCCCGATTCCATTTTATTACTATTCTTGAAACAGTACTTTTACCAATTCCAAACTCTTCTGCAACTTGCCTTCTCGACCATCCCTTTGCAATTCTTTCCAAAATTTTAATTCTGTCCGACAAAGCGACATGTGGCATTTTGAATATGTGACAGTATTATAACAGTACACACAATAATGACATCTCAACGGTGACTGCATACAGCTGAAATTCTGTACATTATGTATTTTTTAATATGTTTATTTGTACTTGTTTCACATACATATTCTGATATTTTATAAACGAGAAAAATAAAATAAAAGAATTAGATCAGGTAGTAATGTTTCTCTTTATGAGATTTGACTTAAAGCGAACCCCGCTTAAACCAAACTGTTCGGTCCGTTCAAGTTCCTTATAACCAGACATTACTGTATATGCAAATAAATTTTCTTGATATTATACTGTTTCTTCAAATACTTCATGTAGGAATAATTTATAATCACTAATAATATCTTCTCTATTGTAAATTGAATATGTTCCTCTTAGACTTTGTAGTCTTAAAAAAATAATAACCGTTTGCTTTTTAGACACAATGTGTCTGTAATTCATTTACACCGCCACCATTTGCATTTTAGCGATTTTTACGTTTTACAGTTTCCAACACTGTTTGAAATCATATTAAATGACAAATTTGGCACTAAAATCCCATAAGCGCACTTTAAAGATTTTTTTAGCAGTGATTTTGAAAATGACCGACATAAATTAATCAACTTTAACATATAACGTGAATTCGAAATTACGTTATAATAAAAAATAATTACATTTTAAATTATAACAATATGTATAAAAATATAGAAATTTAAAATATAAACAAACTTACATTCCTGCAAATAACGAAACATATTTCTGTGGCATATAAATATTTATTTTAAATAACAATATTGCCATATAATTTATATGCTGTGACAACATATTTTTGTGTGTATTACCACACGTAGGGTATAGTCTTTTGTACACATTATACTCTTTAAATTATTCTTTACACACCAAGAACTTATAATTGGTTTTGTATTTTTATCTTATATTGTTGGGTCATGTACCTTATAACTATTGTGGGTCCTGGCAATGTTTGTGGTTCCTTCTTCTTTGCTGATGATTTTTCTCTTGCTCATTATAGGGAAAAGGTAATAGTTTTGTTCAAAGAAAAACTGTATGTCTATTCAACATAATCATGTATTTTTTTATTTTGTAATTTATGGATTCAAAAATATAGTTTCCTTTATATACACACCTTTATGCTCTAAACAAGATACATAATTGAAAAATGCTCATATCATTTATACCTAATGCCGGTTGTAATGTATGTAAATCTTTTGTTTATTTATTTATTCTACCAAACAAAATAAATATTTATCCTGCAAATAAACAAATGTAAACTTTTATTGTACGTTTATGAATATACTTATCGACGTTATATTTATGTATAGGCTTCAATTAATTGCTTTAGACAACCATTTGCACGTGTTGTATCTAGCTCTTAATCTATGCCTTGTGAAATTCTAATTAATTATTCGCTTAATTTGAAAGAAATTAATGATGTCTAGACAATACGATGAAGAAAATGCTCATTTTCACGTAACATCTCTCCAACTGACCAACACCATTAATCCTATTTGGTTGTAATTCCAACTATATAAATTTAAAATAAACCTTACAGGATAAATTATTTACTTATCTATTTTGTCCAACAATACATTGATTAATCATTCGCACGTAAAAATCAATGTCTGTCCAACAACTCGTATAACTTCATTTTCAAAAGAAATAATAAACTTACTTGTTATCAAAAAATCTATTTTGAATGTCCATTATGAACGCTTCAAATGAATTCAAATGTATTAAATAAAATAAATTACTGTGACTATATGTGTTGAAGAAATAATGAAAAACTACAATATAACAATTAAAAAAAATCTTATTCTTTAAGAGACCTTCCTTTTGTAAGTGTTTTGAGAAGTTCACCTCTCGGAGGTGTTATCAGAAAGTCCTCCTGTCGAATCTTGTCTTCGTATTTATAGCGGCAAAAATAAACTATGTTGACCATTGCGCCCTCTAGTCCATGTTTAGGTTGGTACTGGAATACACTTTCCCGTGAAATCGCTGCCCATATGTTGCCGCCTTGATACACGCACACATACACATTTTGTTCTGACAGTTCACAATTTTTCTTAAACGTCAACATAACCTTCCAATTCAAAGATCCCCTCTGCTTTGCACATCATTCCCAACGGTAGGTTTATTCTTGTCACTAATACCATCCTTCTTTGTACTCGTCAATGAACCTATTACCTTGTTCATTGTTCGATACATATTTTTTCTTTCCATTTATTAATGTTAGTTTTACTTTTCTTTTAGCCGGATTGTGCCTTGGCAAAATGGGAAACATGTCGAAAATGACCATTATTTTTCTTCCCGCACTGCCTGTACTTGTAGAACACGTCCGCCTCCAGTCCCTGAAGCATTGTGTTACGAACAAATCATGAACACAGATACCTTTTATTTATTTATAATGTCAGCTTTTAAATACAAAAATATGTCACTGCTGATTGCTTCTATGTTTTACATATTTTTATATCCTTTTTCTTAGTCTAGTAGTAAGCTAAGGTAAATTTTATTCTTTAATACTATTTAATTCTTAAACTCTCATAAGATTTTTACTGCTTTATGCATATCGTATTTCATTTCTTTTCATGATTTATAAACCATACATCATGTGTATTCTCTTACAAAAGAAATATATTACTTATATTTATTTTGTCTTTATTTCATACTTTTCTTTATTTAATAAATTTTTATTCTACATCTTTTGTTTTATATTTATTTAATAAACTTTATTTTGCATATTTTCATTATTTACTGGAATAATAATAAATTGACTATGAGTATGCAACTTTGTATACCTTCATGTAGTTCTTGTTGCATAGTTTTACTCAATAATATTTAAATAGGACTTTTTGTTATTTTTATTTTTATTTCTAAGCTTAAACTAAATCTTAAATCAATCTCTACAACTATTCTTATTTTACAAATTTTGCGAGTTCACGGCATATCCCTTGGTTATTATATTTTGTCGTGAATCGTCAACAATGATTATTAAATCATGAACGACACATATAATAACCATTGTGAAAACTCGCACAAATGATTATTAATTTTCTACGTCTATATAATCATAGAGCATAGATATGTGATTAACGATACTTAATGCTAAATTTCTTATAGCTATTGCATTATTTGATGCGTCGCATCTTAAAATAAATTCTTCATTAATATCGGGTAAATTTACTATTAATGCTTTGCAAAAATTCTCTTTCACTTCTTCAAATACTTTGAGAGTTTCAGGAGTCCATTTAAATTTTACTCCCTTCTTTATCATTGCAATTAATGTAAGCATGAAGGCAAAATATTTCCTTTCATCCTTTTGTACTTTGCTTCTTTCATGAGTCTTTTTAAACTTGACTCCTTTCTTTCTAATTACAAATAACATTACTAAGAATGAACAATCATTTATTGAATCATTACGTATTGTTGCCAGCCAAAAAGTACGCCTCCGATCGGTCCTTTTGAACTGTTCGATATTTACACACATTGTTAATGAAAATGTAACGCTCTGTTGAGCTTCAAAATAAGGTGAGTTTCTTGAATTTAAATATTTTGGTAGTATAGTGTCCCTTTGATCACTTATACCCCTTTTGTTTATTTCGACTACAGGATTGGTAAATGTTGATTCCGTTTTTTCTATAATTTTGTTCTTTAACATTTCTTTAATTTCTAATTTGACTTGTTCTCTGTATTTATTGGGGACAGGATAATTTTTAACTTTAAAAGGTTGTGTTTCATCTACTTTTAGCCTGTGTTCATAGCCTTTTGCTAAACCAGGTTTATTATCAAATAACTCTTTATACTTGCTGACAAGATTGCTCACATGGCTTATGTATTGTTTATCGCAATTTAAATTCGTACCATCCCTATATTGCGTGAAGTCCTCACTTTGACGATGCTTCACAGGATGTGCACACTTATTGTCTAATAAACTACTATCCATTTTATTTGTGAGATTTTGTTCAGCATTATTTATATATAAATTATTAATTAATATCTCATCTTCCTGTGTTTCCTTACACCAGGAGATTATTGAATTTTTAATATGAAATGTTTTGTTTTCCATATTTATTTTTGTACCATATTGACTTAAAAAGTCTATCCCCAAAATACAATTGCTGTTCAAATTAGGCACTATTATGAATTCTGTTAATAAATTTAAACTACCTATTCTAACATTTATCCAAAAAACTTTATCTATAGTAATGATGTGTTTCTTATTTGCATTTATTAAATTTACTTTTCTTATAGGCATATAATATCCTAATTTTTCTATGTCTTTATCTATAATACTACTATCTAATAAAGATAATTGCGCTCCTGTGTCTAATAATGCTTCTATCTCTTCGTTCCCTATTTTTACTGTTATGTGTGGTAATTCCGTCGTGATTTTCTTTAGATCGTCGAAGTTATATACGTTTTGTACCTTCCTTTTCTTCTTGACTGGCCTTTCTAAAAATCCAACGAAGTCGCATTTGAGTAGGTAGAATTTACCCATTCTTTATTTGTCGGTAGTTGTCTTGAATCCTTGGGTATTGCACCTTTTGATTCTGTTTTTTTCTTCGTACTTATTTCTTCTTTCTCTTCACTTATTTGAACATTGTTCACTCTTCTTTCCCTCTCAGGGTTTCTTTCTTCCTTCCCATAATTCTGTTCTTTCTTCCTCTCATTTTCATAGTTTCTTGTTTTATTGTATGAATATGGATTGTTCCCATAGCTTGGCTTATTATATACATAAGGGTTGTTTCCATAATTCTTTTTACCCTGATTTTGATTGTACCCATTATTATTGTACTGTTTATCTTGATTGTAACGAGGTGTCTTGTTTATATGTGGATTATTTCCATTGTTGTAGTTATTATTATCATTTCTGGGTGGATCGTTTGTATATTTGATATTTCCATAACTCTTGTTATTTCCCTTTTCATCCACATCGTCTAATCTCTTGACCAGTTCCAGGAGTGCTTCAATGTTATCAATTCCTTGAAGTGCCACCGCCTGTGTAACGTTGTGGTCAAAGTGTGCTGCTAGCTGTGAGACAATATCGCTTTCTTCAATGGTTGGTTGGATGTATTTAAGAAAAGAATATTTTCTTATGATGTAGTTTTCTCTAGAAGATCCAGCTCTGTATTTGCCAAACACTAAATCGTGTCTAATCTTCCTCTGCTGAGTGTGTCCCCAGTACTGTCTCACAAAACGAATCTCAAATTCTTTGAAATCCACTACTTCATCTATTATCATATCGTACCACTGAAGTGCATAATCCTTCAAACAACCTCTTATGAAATGTAGCTTTGACATCTCATCAGATATTCCCCTCATGTATGTTTTTATCGTTCTCATAAACGCCATTGGATTATCTTTGTAAAATCCTGAGAATTTTGGTATATTCTCTGCGCTACCAGGTATTTGTGTCAAAGATACACTAGGTGTACTAACCCCGTGTACTTTGTTCTCTAACCCTTTTATAGTGTTTTCAAAGTTTAAAGTTTTGTTTTGTAGGGTCAACATTGTGTCCGTACAAACACCATATTTTATTTTACAATCTTCCACTTGGTGTGAAAGTTCTTGTATTTGCTCTTGATATTGCACATTATTCCCTTTAACTTTATTTTCAAGAGAATTTATTTTCTCATCTACCTTATCAAAACTAGCTTGTGTTTTGGCAGATCTTTCGTTGATTTCTTTTATTAAGAATGTGCCTTTACCTTCACATTTCTTTTCATTAATATTGATTTGTTTATTTAAAGTTGAAACTGACTTTTCTAACTTTAATTCTATTTTTGCATTTAATTCTAAAGTTTCTCTTCTTAACTCTGCGAAACCTTCGTCTATTTTTGAGTTTATTTCTACTTTATTTTGTTCTAGTTTTCTATTATTCTCCTCAAATTTCTTGTTCATACTCAAATTATTTTGTTCTAATTTTTGATTTATACTTAAATTATTTTCTACTAATCTTTGATTTAAATTCTTATCATTTTTTTCTATTCTACTGAATAGTTTATTGAAAAGATTCTCAATTTTTTGTTCACCAGTTATGCTGCTGATGCTTTCTGTCTGTACGCTACCTTCAAGTGTTCGATCCTCTGATTCAGGTTTATCTGACTCTGAATCAGAAAATACCGGACGATTGTCCCTGTATTTAGTGAACTGTGAACCTTCACCATTATTTTTATCCTTCTCTGCCATTTTTATCCTATTTCTAACTTATAAATTAATAACTAAACTTATCTAATCAAATACTATTCCTCCTTTTTTTTTCATGTCGAAAATGACCATTATTTTTCTTCCCGCACTGCCTGTACTTGTAGAACACGTCCGCCTCCAGTCCCTGAAGCATTGTGTTACGAACAAATCATGAACACAGATACCTTTTATTTATTTATAATGTCAGCTTTTAAATACAAAAATATGTCACTGCTGATTGCTTCTATGTTTTACATATTTTTATATCCTTTTTCTTAGTCTAGTAGTAAGCTAAGGTAAATTTTATTCTTTAATACTATTTAATTCTTAAACTCTCATAAGATTTTTACTGCTTTATGCATATCGTATTTCATTTCTTTTCATGATTTATAAACCATACATCATGTGTATTCTCTTACAAAAGACATATATTACTTATATTTATTTTGTCTTTATTTCATACTTTTCTTTATTTAATAAATTTTTATTCTACATCTTTTGTTTTATATTTATTTAATAAACTTTATTTTGCATATTTTCATTATTTACTGGAATAATAATAAATTGACTATGAGTATGCAACTTTGTATACCTTCATGTAGTTCTTGTTGCATAGTTTTACTCAATAATATTTAAATAGGACTTTTTGTTATTTTTATTTTTATTTCTAAGCTTAAACTAAATCTTAAATCAATCTCTACAACTATTCTTATTTTACAAATTTTGCGAGTTCACGGCAATATGTCTCTCTTCTTTGTAGAGAAGTTAATAAGTGACTAGACACACAGGACGGCCACATACAGCAATTACGCCGAAATTGTAAAAACCCCACAAACATACAATTCCTCAGGACTGGATGACTCTATTACGGTGACCTGTGTACATGCATTGTCTTTCTTTTTCAGTGCTTTTGTTTCAAACACTTACAATGTGTTTTCCTTTCAGCATCGTCTATTTGGCTTTCAGTAGCTCTTTATAATTAGGTTAGCTAACTTGTACATCACTATTTCCATGCTGTTATATTACCCATTGTAATATGTAGACTCGAACCTTTCTTCTTTGGAATTGCGGATTACTCTTTACATTGTTCTGGTAACAACATATATATTTAAACAAGTCTATTTCACCTACAAATAGAAACACATGTAATAATTTCGATCAGCAACTTTTTTTTAACTACTCTCATTTTAATGGATAGCTGATTTTGAGGCTACTTCATTTTCCACGCACATGATGTATTTAATCTTTTTTAAGAAACTAACTTGGAGTCTATGGCTTGATACTAAACGAAAACACTAAAACACCTTTACCACAAGTACGAAAAACTAAATACGTATTTCGACAACTATGTTGGCATCTTCAGTTGCACTGATTAAAAACCGCGTTGTCTATACGCCGTAGCGTATACAGTATAATACTGTTGTGTTGTTGATTTAAAAGTAATTGAAATTGACAGTTGGAAAGCAACCTGTCATCTAAAAAAATTTCAATCACTAGCATAGACAGAATGTAAAGGCGAATGTGTAAAATATGTAAAAATGTGATCAATTAAGCATAAGACAGTCACTACTACCCATGCAGTGTTATAAAATAGCCTAAATGACGTTCATTTAACTCTACTACATAAATAATGTCGACACAAATTTTTGTAATTAGAAGAATAAAGGTAAAAATTCGGAGTAGAGCTGTCGATACCTCACTCATGTGGGTCACTTAGAAGGCTTAGATCTATCTTAAGCGAACATCCAATTTCAACACACAAATAATACTATATATATGTTGTTACTGGATTCCGGGTTTTTTTCCGCGTTTCCACTGTTTGGTCTTTGAAAAGACCGAAGCTGGATTCTAGTTGACGTTTCGGCAAAATTACACTTGCCATCTTTAGGTCTGCGGTAACTGTCTGCCTCTGCTTCTTGTTATTCGTAAACATACGTTCTCGAGGTTCGGATGGTGGTTATATACTCCGTTAGCGTTCCGGTTGGTTACCCTTGGACGAGTGTGTGCATGGTTCTGTGTCGTTTTTCAATTTCTATGTACCACTGGAAGGTCTGTCAGTGCATCGGTGTTCTTGCAACCTGTTACACACTTGGATGTCGTTCGTTATGTTCATGGACTAAACAGAAGCGCTTCCTGTGGGGTTGATGGAATATCGTCTAAAATGATTAGATATGTAGCAGATGAGATTGCAACTCCGATTAGTTATTTGTTTAACTTATCAATCGAGCAGGGATCTTTCCCCTCATCACTGAAGGTGGCCAGGGTGGTACCGGTGCCGAAGAAGGGTGACAGGACTGATCTCCGGAGCTATCGGCCGATATCGATTCTGAGTGTTTTCAGTAAGTTATTTGAAAAAATGGTATTTGATAGTATAATGGTTTTTCTGAAGAGATTCAATGTTCTGATGGATGAACAGCACGGATACAGAGCAGAGAGGTCTACTCTGTCGGCTACAGTTCTATTAGTGCAGAAAGTTTATGAACATCTTGATAAGGGACATGAAGTGGTTGGACTCTTCTTCGATCTGAGTTGTGCCTTTGACACACTGAATGTTGAATTTATCCTCCTCAAGCTTGAAACTTATGGCATGAGGGGACCCGTTTTGGACTGGCTACGTTCATACTTGACTGGACGCCGGCTTAGGGTTTCTATCGATGCTGATCAATCTGACGACTACGATATACATGCTGGAGTGCCGCAGGGCTCCGTGTTGGGACCTTTGCTTTTTATCCTGTATGTTAACGACCTGCCGGGATATGTACCTGGAGCGTCCATAACTATGTATGCTGATGATACCAGTATGGTTATAACAGCACTGGATTCTGCGGGTCTTGCTGAGTCGGTGGATACCGTCCTGGCGAGCTTTGCTCGATGGTGTTCCCAGAATATGCTAATATTAAATTTGAATAAAACCGAATGTGTTTACTTTTCGAAATGGAAGGATACCCCATTCAATCTGCGGGTGTTGCTGCGGGAGCATGGACTGGAAGCGGCGGGAAGAGTGAAGTTTCTCGGCACTACCATAGATAAAACACTCAGATGGACAGACCAAATTGATATGGTTTGCAAAAAAGTAAATAGTGGATACTTTGCATTACTTAGTCTTAGACATCAATTGGATACTGGACACCTAATCAATATATATTATTCCTTGATCTACACCCATTTAACATATAGTATCTTGGTATGGGGACAAGCAATGGATACTAGTAGAGTGTTTTGTCTGCAAAAAAGAGCAATTAGGCTAATGTTCGGACTTGGACCGAGAGATTCCTGTAGACTGTATTTTAGACAACACAAATTGATGACTTTACCCAGCATATATATATACGAGAACATAAGATACATTAGGAGCAACTTGGACAAGTTTAGTACCAATCACAATTCGTACAACACGAGATATCAACATCACTTGAAACTTGCGAGACCGTTGCACACATATCTTAAAAATTCACCTCATTATATACAGCAGTACGATTATATAATGCGATCCCAGATGAACTGAAAGTGATTGTGTCGAATGAGATATTTCTCAGACGAATTAAAGCACTGCTGGTGGAACAATGTTTCTATGATATAAGGGAATACTATAGCTATTGTCAGCAATTGTAATGTACAACTATTTTTGTTTACTATAAGTCTAGCTTTAGGACTGTATTCACATATACGCGTGTATTGCTTGTTTTTCTCTTGTGTAAACCGAGAAACGTGTTTTCTATTCTCCATTGTATTTTGAGATTTTATTCATATGTTGTTCATGTCTATGTATTTATATGATGACTTATCCCATACTACTAGCGTAGTCAACGGGACTAATAAAGTATCTATCTATCTATACATTAGCTAACAATGGGCTGAGTGGATTTCCCATAGGTAAACCATCTATCTGAGTGTAAATTTTATTATTAAATTTAAAATAATTCTGTTGCAAACATAACTTTAATGATTCTAATATTTCGGATTTCTCAGTATCCTCTAAATCGGTTTTGTTAATCTGGTCGCTAATTAAGTTACTTATTTCATGGATTGAAATAATTTTCAAGTCACAATATTCAATAAAAAACACGATCACCTTAACAAATAAATTAAATGACATTAAGTTACCAGATAATGCTAAATTAGTATCGTTCGATATTAAAAACCTCTTTACTTCTATCCCAATCCATGAAATAAGTAACTTAATTAGCGACAAGATTAACAAAACCGATTTAGAGGATACTGAGACATCCGAAATATTAGAATCATTAAAGTTATGTTTGCAACAGAATTATTAAAAATTTAATAATAAAATTTACACTCAGATAGATGGTTTACCTATGGGAAATCCACTCAGCCCATTGTTAGCTAATGTATACATAGACCACCTAGAACGAGAACTATTTAAGATGAATAATACCGTTACAAAACAAATACACTATTGGGCTAGATATGTCGATGACATTTTCTGTATTTGGAAGGGTACAGATAGACAATTAACAGAATTCCTAAAACTACTTAATACTCTAAACCCCAAAATACAGTTTACTATAGAAAAGGAACACAATAATACATTAAATTTTCTGGATATTACAATACACAAAAAAGACAACAAGTTATTATTTACAATATATAGAAAACCAACATTTTAAGACAACATATTACACGCTAACGCAAATCAATCACAAAAAATTAAAATGTCAACTTTCCATAGCTACATACACAGAGCAATGAACATACCACTGAATAAGGAAGCCTTTAACAATGAAATCAACACAATTAAAGTAATAGCAAAAAATAATGGTTACAGCCCAAATATCATTGATAATTTACTAAAACATAAAGAAAGAAAATCACTCCAAAAATTGTTATACCCGGAAATAAAAGATGTAGATAAACCTACGTGGCATGTAATCACTTATATCCCTCCCATAACACAGAAAATAAACAAATTACTAAAGAAACTAAATATTAACATAGTGTGGATAAATAAAGTAAAATCTAGGTTCATTGTTGAATAATGCTAAAGATAAAATGAATAACTTAGATAAATCAGGAGTATATTCCATAAAATGCCAGGATTGTGAAGCTATTTACATTGGACAAAGTGGCAGATGTATTAATACACGTGTAACAGAACATATTAGAGATATAAAATATAGTGTTAAACACACTGGATATGCAGAACATTGTATAGAGAACAACCACGTACCAGATGTAAATAGCTGTAACCTCATTCATAATGTAGTAAAAAGTAAAAAGTTAAATATATTAGAGATTTTTGAAATTAAAAAAGCCCAAAAACGAAATCGAGTTATCACAAACACACAATTAGAATTTGTAAATACCCCCTATATATCGATGTAATTTTAAATATCAATTATCCATATCCTCCCACCCATAATGAACACAGGTATATAAGTTAACCCTTAAGTAGAATAAGTTTAGTTCTAGATAACTCTTTGATAATGGTCTCATAGCCGAAACAATTGTTAGTGTATCTAATAAAGAAGTTGTGAAACTGAGCCAAGCGTTTATTTTCGAATAATTAATTAAGTTATTACAAAATGTTTCACCAAGAAATATCTGCAAAGTCAACCAATGAAATACATCATAAGTCGTTAGGAATTTGGTTTACAGTCGCTACAGATTTTCTCAGATTCGCACCATTAGTTTTAGATATTTGTTTTGAATTAGGGGTTTATAAAACTTTGCAATGATGATATAATATTGTCATATAGTGTTATTTACTTAACATACCAGTGTCGCTTATGGTACTCCACTTTTAACATCTTTGACCCAAGAGCATTTCTTTTATTGAGTTACTTATACTGAACGAAAATGTTTGTTAAAAGTTTGGTATGCATGAAGAAAGTAGTTTAAGATATTTCTTATGAAATATTCATGAAAATTATGTAAAATAGCAATGCCCAACTTATATATTTCAATAATAAAAAGTGAAAATTATACCTGCATCAGTATCTCAAAGCAAACGAAACTTATTTCAATTTTCTGAAAGCCGTAAACATGAATGTCGAATGGGGCAAAAAGAATATATAAATATAAATAAGAACTCGAGGAGGTCAAACACGATAAATATCGCCGAAAAAAGGCGAGTCGTTTCCCAGCATCGAATAAATTCAAATCTATCCAGAACGGTGGACCATCCCCTCTACGGCCGTTTGTATCAAAAGGCCGTAAGAGTAATAACGGTACGGGGTTGTCAGAACAACCTGACTGCGGACCGGATGTCAAGTGGCGAAAACGAAAGGGAATAGAGCGGACGCCGAAACTCCGAACCTATTTCCGGAATACGGTGGTTACATTCTCTATACCCGGAATAGCTACGTACCTCATCTTTAACAATATCATTTACACAACCATAAAGGGCGCCTTCTCCGAAATTCTCATTATTTTAATTTATCGTCGGTACGGGAACAAAGTAGCAGATGTGAAAGGTCTTCCCCGACAACATAATTCATAGATGATAAAAGTTTGCAAAGTTAAATCTTCAGAATTTTTTTTTACGTGCGCAATGACCAGAAACAAAATCAGTGTAAATCATCTAATTTATGTAATGTGCGTTATACGTTGATTTGTGTTTTTCGAGTTCTGTTCGTTTAGTTTACTTGAATATGTATTTTAATTATAATGAAATTGTACAGATGACGTCATTTTAATTGAATTGGCGGATGTCGGTTGCTAATGCGATTCTGCTATAGAGGATGCATTTGGAATCAGTAAAAGTTGTTGTTTAAGAATTCTCTACAGGATTTGTTTTCAAATGATTGCGATTCCATCTAGAAAAACAGCTCTGGAAATACAGTGTACTTTGACAAAGTGACATTAAAGTTCTATTTAAAATTTTAAAGAAAACGTATGTAATTCCTTACTACATCCATTTCAATTTTCTCTAAAATTCTTTATCTACTGAGCCTAGAGTATTAAAATCCATTAAGGCAAACCGAAGTTAAACTTACTTCTGTACGCAGACATACCCTCCAGTCCCCTCTCTAAATTATTCCCTTCGTATGCAAATTAGAACAAACAGTTTCAAATGAAAATTATATAGAGACGTCTGAAAATGTTACCAGTGAAATTTTTAACTTATTTTAAAATTGAATTTAATGAAAAATTATCGAAATTTCAATTCAGCTTGAGAACAGCGCCCCCGTGTGATCATTTCGGAAACTTAAAAATATTTTTGTTGAACTTCGCGTGGTCCATTTTACTCTAAAGATTTTTTCCGCCAAGTTGTGTAATAAACGGTTGCCGAGATATAACCGATGGTCATGCTTAAACGGACACCCCCGGGTGTATTCACGTTTTTCAAGTTTCATTTTTCTTCTTCCTCCGTCGCATATTATAACATGAATAATCCAATAAAATTCTTTTACATCAGAGAATGATTTGAAATTTCTTTTGAACAGATTAATTCTCCATAATAATTTCTTTGTGACATTACACACTGAATTTAATAGATGTATTAAATAGCAAACAAATCCAATTATACAATCATTTATTGCTTCTTAAAAGGACACTACGTTATGGTCCTCAAATATATCTTTTATTCATACGTTTTAATAAAAGATATGCCATAAGGTAATAATGATGCATCGTAATATAATTCTTTATATGACAATAATTAAAGTATAGTACTGAAGTTTCTCTGCTCCTAGAAGGATATAAAATTCCATTTTTGCCGACATCTTAACTTAAGCCACTAACCATTACCATTTTAAACAGAATAATCGCATAAAAAGCAATAGCATTTCTAATGTCATCCTTTCTGCTATATAAACCATATTCCTGTGGGTACTTCACTCCTGAAGTGTCGTAAAAGATGAAATAAACAGACGGTCTTGTACATATCAAAGTGCGCGAAGAAAATTTTAGACCCTCGCCGTGTGACGAACAATGTATGAATAATGAAGTGGGTGATTTTGAGGTCTGAAAATAAAAATATAAATAAATCTTCCAGTCCGTGAGGATTTGGGTAACTCCGAGGTCATTATTGCGGCTTAATTTAAAAAGAACGGATCATTAAGGAAGAGGGAAGGAGACGCTATGACTTTAAAGCCAGTGCGACATAAAATAAATTCTTGTTATCCGCTCGTTGCTCCTTCCCTTAATCAATAATCTAGATTTTCTTTTCTAGAAATATTATACATAAATATACGACATTGCTGCATCAATTATTAATATCATTTCTTTGTTGTTAATCTGCTGTATACAGGGTCCCTTTAGAAGAAATTATGTACTTTAGTTGTACTAACTTATATTTTAATTCTGATAAAAAAAAATTAGGTGTGGCCACCACACGAGTTTCTTATAAGTATGGGCGCTTCAAATTATAGAATTTTAAGATTTTTTTATACAAAAATTATTCAAAATCCCATTCTAGTACTTCTATACTCTTAATAAATCTTTATAAAATGCATACCTTGCAAGATATTCCAAAAAAAAAATGGTACTCGCTAAGAGTAAAGGTGTTACTTGGGGTCCGAATTTTGAAATTTCATGTATAAAAAAAACATTGCCAATCAAGCTCTAAATACTTTTGTACTCTTGATAAATACAGGCTGTCCCAGATAGTGTGCTCACCATTGGGATCTCGTGAACGGTAAGAGATAGAGAGTTGGTTAAATGAGACAAAATGTACGTGACACCTGGGTTTATTTTTTTAAGCAAAAAAACTTTTAAAAAAATGATCGATACGTGCGCTATAGGGAAAAAACTAAAAATCGGCAATTTTAATTTCGTCGTTTAACTTATTTCATGTAAAAGATACCGAAATACTATTTTGACATTATGAAGGTACTTTTTTACGCAGAATTCAAATTTGGTATTGCAACCTCTGAAGCTTTTATACGTTTCGAGATTTTTATACAAACTTTCTTATTTTAAATACAAATCGTAGGCGGCTTTGACTGTATCAAAAAGAGCATAATTTGCTGATTTCAATGATGTATAACACTTTGGGTTTATTTGTAGAAATAACAAAGTTATAATGATATTTGTGCAATTTTTGGTATCCTTATGAATCAATGATCTAATAATATAGAACTACTAGATGGACTGTAGAGAGAGAGGAATTGACCTCTACATACAAAGGAGACAGATATACAAAACCGTTAGTTGTGGGCAAAACATGGCGATATCGCATTGTTTTGTATATAAACTTTCTCAATTTTGTTGATTTATACATATTTATTTGTCTTTTTGGTAATTTGGATTATGTATTTTATTAATAGATTTCTTCTAGTAGGTATTGATTTTATTTCATACACCACTGACTTTATTTTTATTTAAAGAAATACGAGTATAAAGACAACTGTGGATTCATGATGATTCAATCAACTATTTTTATTTATAAAATTGTGATTGTAATTAGACACATTTTAAGAATTTCATTTTTATTTGATATAGGTAATGTAATGTATATAAATTGAGAATCATCAAGAATATTGGCAAATGTTAACTTCAGCTTATAATTTAAGTGTTGTTCTCATGGATTTAATGTAATATATATTTGGTTAAAAGTGCTATTATCAGTAACAAAATTAGAAATAAATATTTTAAATTGTTGAATATTATATATACCAGCTTCGCAGTGCTTGGAGTCACATATTTAAGACACAATGGTAATGTCATGTGCAGCGTATGGTTGTACTAATAGGGCAGAAAAGGGAATGAACGTATCATTTCACAGGTTAACTATTCTTAATAAAATACATGATTTGTAGATTTGATATAAAAAATGTTAGTTTTCAATCTAATCAAGTACTATGCAAGCAGTGGATAATTTGTACTAAACGAAAGGATTTTAAGCCATCAAAATATTCAAGATTGTGTTCAGAGCATTTTGTTCCTGAAGATTTTGTTATAAGTTATGGAAGAAAATATTTGCCCCAAAATGCAATTCAAAGTATTTTCAATTTTCCTGCTCACTTGAGAAAAATTCCCTGTAATAGCAGATCTCAACGATTAAAAATTACTGATGAACCAAGCAAAGAACTGTTAAAGTAAGATTTCTATTTGTAGTTATTATTCTACCTAGATATTTTTAATGTTCTATTTACCTTATAGCTCAGAATCCCCAAATGTAACTAATGTTGAAGTATTTGAATTAGTCACAGAAAAAACATCTCACGAAATAATACAAGTTGTTATTCTAGCTTTATGTATTTTTAATATTTCTTTCTCCATTTTTCTTCGATCACATATTTACCATTTACGTATTTGTTAATCCATATTAATTATATGTACATATATTTTAATAAAAAATTAAGCATTAATTGTCTTTTATTTTGAATATATCAGGAGTTATAAGGAACACCTAAGAAAAGCTGTCAGTTTCTATATTTATTTTTTCAGAACGTAATATCACAGGTAATATTTTGAAAAATTCTAGTGGTCAATTCAAAATTTCCAACTGATATCTGTAGTGATTTTTAAAATATTTTTCTAATACTACTGTTTTAAATAAAAACTGAATGATCATCAAACATGCTAAAATAGGTATTATTAGAAGAACAAAATCATATAGTTATCTCA
This sequence comes from Amphimallon solstitiale, assembly GCA_963170755.1. NCBI lineage: Eukaryota > Metazoa > Arthropoda > Insecta > Coleoptera > Scarabaeidae > Amphimallon > Amphimallon solstitiale. The sequence goes on from OY720675.1 coordinate 36,645,186, forward strand.
TAGTCATTAAAAGTCATATTTATTTAATTTTCTTTCCTTAATGAAGAATGGCAACTAGGATAGATACCTTTAAAATGTTATTAAACAGAATATATTTAATACCATATTAATAATATATATTTAATTATTTATCTTTTTGATTATTAAAGTTGCAATACCTTTAATTTCCTCTTAATATAGCATATTTTTAACAAAATAATACTTTTAAACATTATAAGCCATTACAAGCTATAGCAACATATTTGAATTTTGCCCACATAAAACGGTCAATTTTGTTCATCCTTGTCAAACTTTCGACGCTCATATATTTTCCTTCTTTCTCCTATGGTGTGGGTCACTTCCTAATCAGCAAGACATAGCGTACACTGCATCTAGTAGTATAATAGTATTAGATCATTGTTATGAATGCATAGGCTATACATCAGAGGCAGCATTGAATTATTAAGACAATAAGTAGTACCTGTCAAATTTATTTACAAGCAAGTTACGTATCCGTTTATTTTTGTGTTATTTAGTCTGCTATTTTGTTCGTTTATTTAAAAATCACCGCATTTGTTGTTTTGGTTCGTTTTATTACTTGTTTATTGTTGTTCACGTTATGGAGAAATTTAATAATGAAGAGAAATATGATATGCTTCAAAGTTACATATTGGCTCACAAAAATTCAAGGAATGCAGCTAATCATTATTTGGAGTTGTACCCAGATCGACGGCAACCACACGAAACTTTATTTCGAAGATTAGAAGTAAATCTAAAAACATACGGTGCCTTTAGTAAACCGAAAAGAAATAGAAAAAGATTAGATGAGGAAACCCAAGTTATTGTATTAAATCAGGTGCGTGAAAATCCAAAAGTTTCCACAAGAGAAATAGAAAACAACACCGGATTCCCTAGAACATCAGCCCATAGAATATTAAAAAAGCATCGATATCATCCTTACAAAGTCCACATTACCCAAGGACTCCAACCAGGAGACGCAGAGAGGCGGACTCGTTTCTGTCATTGGTACATTAATCAGAATAACAACAATGTTACATTTCTGTTTAATGTGTTGTGGTCAGATGAATCTCGATTTACGAACAATGGGTTATTTAACAGAAATAATATTCACTATTGGGTGACAGAAAATCCCCATGCTCTACATGAAGCTCGACATCAAGAACGTTTTGGGTTCAATGTGTGGTGCGGTATTATCGGCAGAAGAATTGTTGGACCTATTATCTTTAATAACAATTTAACGAGGGAACGCTATTTGAACTTACTTCAAGGTGAAATAGAAGATTTTCTAGACGATATTCCGCTTAATCTAACTGCGAATATGTATTTCCAACAGGATGGGGCACCAGCACATAATGCTCACATTATTACGAATTACCAAAATAATAGATTTGGTAATCGGTGGATTGGTAATCGAGGACCCATTTCATGGCCTGCACGTTCCCCAGACTTAACCGCAATGGATTTTTTCCTTTGGGGTTACATAAAAAATAAGGTGTATAAAACACAATTTAATAATGTGGAGGAACTGCAAGCTTGTGTTTTAAGAGAGTTTCATCGGATAAATGGACGTATTTTAATGTTGCAATACCAAATTTGAATTCTGCGTAAAAAAGTACCTTCATAATCCAATAATGGGTGGAGACTGTGGCTAAAAATGTGAAATAAAATGCAAAAGGAAAATCCCTTACCACAAAAAATATATATCAAAAAATCTAAATACGTATTTCGGCAACTAAGTTGCCATCTTCAGTAGATATCTGTATAAAACAAAAAAGAGTGTTAAACGTGGTATTTTTGGCTAAGGTGTAACCTTAGAGGATATGCTCTTCACCAAATCACCAGTGGGATAACACTGACTTAGACTTTAGACTTTAGATTTTTTGATATATATTTTTTGTGGTAAGGGATTTTCCTTTTGCATTTTATTTCATACCTTCATAATGTCAAAATAGTATTTCGGTATCTTTTACATGAAATAAGTTAAACGACGAAATTAAAATTGCCGATTTTTAGTTTTTCCCCTATAGCGCACGTATCGTTCATTTTTTTAAAAGTTTTTTTATTTAAAAAAGTAAACCCAGGTGTCACGTACATTTTGTCTCATTTAACCAACTCTCTATCTCTTACCGTTCACGAGATCCCAATGGTGAGCACACTATCTGGGACACCCTGTATACAGGGTGAGTCAACTACGCGGGTAAGGCCGATTGTGCCTTTACGAGTAAAGATATTTCGAAGCGGTTTTTTTCTTGTGGTAGCTGTTCATTAGGCGCACATTTTAAAAATATTTTGTATTATACAGAGTGTTCCATAACTTGGTGGCTAACCATAGTTATAGTTTTTTAAATGGAACACCCTATATATTATTGCATTTTTGAATTCTCCGTATAATTTTTAGTCAAAAAGTTATAAGATAGTATAGGCGTAAAGTGTAAAGTTTTTGACTTATTCCCATTTTTCTGAAAAATTCAATGTTTGTATAAAATTATATTTCTCGAAAACGACGGATTAGATGGACAAAATTGTTTGCAATATTGTTTACAATAGGGGATCCTAATAGAAGCATGTTTTATTTTTTTACAGATACTAACTGCATGTGCAGGAAACTGGATTAAAATTAGATGACACGTTTTTGTATAAAAGTCAATTTTTTTAAATGGAACATCCTGTATATCAGTACATTCCTGAATTGTTTATTAAATTTCGTGTCAGAAACATGTAACAAGTTAATACAGTAAAAGTGACTATTACAGAGTTATTGTCGTTTTTTGATATGCTTTTGTTAGTTTTTGCAAAAAAGTCAATTTTTTCAAATGGAACACCCTGTATATTATTTCATTTTTGAATTTCTTATTAAATTTCACATCAAAAACATCTAAGAAGTTAATACTTTAAAAGTGACTATTACTGAGCTATTGTCTCTTTTTAATATAATTTTGTCTGTTTTGTGGTTTAAATTAATATAGTATAGTACTGACAAAATTATATCAAAAAGAGACAATAGCTCAGTAATAGTCATTTTTATAGTATTAACGTCTGACATGTTTTTGATGTGAAATTTAATAAGAAATTCAAAAATGAAATAATATACAGAGTGTTCTATTTGGAAAAATTGACTTTTTTGCAAAAACTAAAAAAAGCATATCAAAGAACGACAATAACTCTGTAATAGTCACTTTTAAAGTATTAACGTTTTACATGTTTCTGACGTGAAATTTAAAAGACAATTCAAAAATGAACTGATATACATGGTGTTCCATTTAAAAAAATTGACTTTTATACAAAAACGTGTCATCTAATTTTAATCCAGTTTCCTGCACATGCAGTTACTAACTGTAAAAAAATAAAACATGCTTCTATTAGGACCTGTTATTGTAAACAATACTGCAAAAAATTTTGCCCATCTAATACGTCGTTTTCGGGAAATATAATTTTATACAAACATTGAATTTTTCAGAAAAATTGGAATAAATCAAAAACTTTACACTTTAGGCCTATACTATCCTATAACTTTTTGACAAAAATTATACGGGGAATTCAAAAATACAATAATATATAGGGTGTTCCGTTTAAAAAACTATAACTATGGTTAGCCACCAAGTTATGGAACACTCTGTATAATACAAAATATTTTTAAAATGTACCCCTAATGAACAGCTACCAAATTAAAAAAACCGCTTCGAAATATCTTTACTCGTAAAGGCACAATGGGCCTTACCCGCGTAGTTGACTCAGCCTGTATATAGATTGCATAATTTGCGACATACATATTTGCAAAAAAATCGTTATTCAATAAGAGTAAAAGTGTTACTTCCGGTCCGAATTTTGAATTTTTTTTTATAGAAAAGGTGTTGAAAATTAAGTTCTAACTACTTTTATACCCGTAACGTGTGAAAAAAGCATGATTTGCGAAATATTCGCAAAAAACTGATTTTTAATAAGAGTAAAAGACCTACTTCCGGTAGGAATTTCGAAAAAGCTTTTTAATACAATTTTTCTCAAATTTGATTTTGATTACATTAATTGAATTATTTATAAATTTCTTAAACTTAGTAATTGACGAAATATTGGCAAAATTCGAGTTTTTCACTGAAGTAAACTACTACTTCCAGTCTACCGATTTTACTGAAAAACTAATCAGATCTCAAGAGGGAGATTATACACGTAAATACTATATTTGACACACACAGAGGCTTTTTTAAAAAACCACTTTTTCGGTACCAGGGGACTTCAAAACGCGGACTTCTGCAAAAATCTCGAGGTCGAAAATTTTCATCATCACAAAACTTCCTTATACTACGTATAAGAAAATGAAAACAGTGTAGTAATAGCAACTTAAAATGACTATTTGATAAGCAATTTTAGTTATATACGGGCCATAAATCGGACTACACATTTACATTTACTATATATCCAACAGATCTTTGTGAGTAACAGCGACAAGAATTTAAATTAAAATGATCCTTAAAATAGTAAAAGAGCGAGCAAGAATGGCGCAATAGAAGTCAAAGTCTGTCCATTTTTCCCCTGCCCTCTATTTTAATTCATACTTGGAAACACTCAACGTCTTACCTCAAACTTCTTTTCGCTCCTGGTCTTAAATACAGGTAGCTCTGTCGCCGCTTAACTCTAGAGGAGACGGTCGTGGATCCAACAAAATCTGTCTAAATGGTGGAATAATAAATGTGTAAAAGCGAAAACTTTTACACATTTCATGTTTACATTATATCTTGTTAGTCATTGAAACTTTAAAATTAAAATAAAAATTATCATTAAATTAGACACACAGTATAGATTTCTTCTTTTTTACATGTAAGATTACTGTACTCAAATACAAGTAAAAAATAATTAAGTAATTATCTTAGATATAGAGATAAATTCTAAATTATTTATGTCGACTAAGAGCATAACCTTCATCGTGGTAAATATAGGTTATCTTGATCGTATATTGGTATAATATCTTGGTTAGCATTAAAATGTTCCTGGCATAAATTTTCCGATCATTAAAAATACTTAATCTAAAACAAAAGACGCATTAGACATTTGTAAATGACACTGTAGATAAAATACTTAGCTGTGAAGCTAAACTGTCAACAACACATAACACCTAAGTATGAAATGAGACCGTTCGTAGTTGAAATAAATCACAAGTCTAGGTATCTGTAACGAGTAATTAAATTAGTATTTGTGTAGGTGTCTGTGACTGGGAAGTTTGACATGGGCTTGTTGTTTGCTCGACACTAGACATTTGCCTGTGTGAAGATATATTTTAGATCTCGGGTAACTAAAGACCATAGAGTCTATTTTTAAAAGAAACTTAGTACTCTAGGCCTTTATTTATAAAGAAACACGTATTTACACACGTGTTTACAGCCTTCAAAGGACTGTCATCCAATACATTATGTACAATATGTCTCATTAAGTTGGAACCATATGGAAAACTTTTTATTATTATAATTTTAGAAAACAAGCTTATTCTTCATAAAAAATCTGCATGTTCTAAAATCTAAAATAAAATCATCAGATATTAAATTTTTCAGTTGTATACGAGGTATGTCAAAAAATATTAATTTTACTCAAGAGTAAAGTACCTTTATATTTGAAAATATCGAATAATGTTATTAAAAAAGTTGATTAGAACTAAAAATTACGTTCAAATATGCAATTACATTCATTTATATGGAAAAATTCGTTTTTTCTATTTTTGTCGGCAATAACAATGCAAATTTAACTATAGTTACATGTTATCTAGGATGCACTGACATACAAATGATTTGTTGTTTGCTAGAAATGTTTGACAGTGAATGTCAAAACGCGTTAGAATTTATATGTCACATAAACATGGTATCATTATTAACTTGTGAAGAGAAAATAGAAATTTTGTTTTGATTGTTGGAGAAACTATAAAACAATTTCGCTATTTAAACACGTAATGAATGCATATGCATTTATTTTGCAAATAAAAAAATACAAACAAATACTAAGTTGTGTAACTAATATAATATTAATAGGTAATAGAAATAAATAGAAATTTCATTTTTACTCATTCCACCAATGCCTCGACATATCCACGCTCTCGTTCAATACATTTAATCGTTCTTTTGGCAAATTCACGTAATACATTCTGTTGAGTCTTCCTGTTTTGAAAGACTTGAATCGTTTTTCTTTCAATTGGATCTTCTTGTTTTAGAAGTAGTAACGAATAACTCCTCACTGAATTTACGTTATACGTGGTTATTCACAAATGAAATAGGTAACTGTTATATACAACTTTATTTACAATTAAATAAAATAACAATGCGAATAAATGTAGGCTTCTTGCATTGGGCAAGTAGAACCGTACATGATAGCCAACTGCTAACAAGTTGAGTTTCGTTGATAAACTGATTTCAATTTTCTGTTACAAACAAATTCAGTATTTAGAGAGGGGTGGTAGGTTTACAAAACCGTACCTCCTCTATTGTTGTCTGGAAAAACCGAACATTAATGGGTTGTAAGTTTCAATAAAGGTTCTCGGACGGAGCAAATAGCAATACAATTATCTAATATAAATGTATGAGCCCTGCTGTGCGTTTACGGGTTTCTTCAATTACAGAATATCTATAATTCTAAAATCCAGTAAGTGTTTACGAATTTTTAAGTACTACAACGGCATGATGTTAAAAAAAGCAAGAAAATAAATGGTAATTTAGACAAAGCATTTTACCGATTTTCTAGAACGGACAATAGAGCGGTTTCTAAGAAAGAGATTACATTAGGAGACTGATGTCCCTCTCGGTCTTTCCAGATTTAATTTTAAATATACATTATTTTACGATTATGAAGTAATAAAATGACTCTAAGCACATATATACAGAGAAATATACATATTCTAATTAATTGTACCATTGTAAAATAAAGCAAATTGAGATAAAATCTAAACATATATACGTTTTACATAGAACAGAGAATATTACTTTATAAAAAAGGAATAAAAGAAAAATAATAATAATAAATGTCCTTAACATATTCCTTATCATTTCTGGAGAAATTTCCTGGCATATTTCTATAATTATTCTCTCCAAATGGTTAACATGTTGAAACTGCCCTTTCTAGTTAACCTTTTGTTTCAAGTAACCCCATAAGAAGTAATCAAGGGGGGTAAGTCAGGGGATCCTGCAGGCCAAAAAAAGACTAGAATATATGTGAATAACTTCTCCATGGAACATATGTTCAAGATATTCCCTAACATTTAATGTACTGTGGCATGTGGCATCGTCTTGCTGGAACCAAATACATTCAGGATGTAAGTTTGTAAAAACTGTAAATAACGTTCGGCATTCATTGGTTGAAGAAAAAAGAAAGGTCCTATTAACCTGTTCTTATAAATGCCACACCATACGGTCGTCTTAAATGATAATTGGTCATGAGACTTTATTATAAAATAAAATTGGGATTTTAGACCACCAGCGACAATGTTGTGACGTGACAGTTCCATTTGACGAAAATGTTGCTTCATCGGAAAAAATTAAACGCCTCGTAAAAAAAAGGTCCGCTTCTAAGTCTTCTTGGATGAGTGAGCAAAAATCAAAGCAAACTTTCTTTTGCGCAATGACATTTTTGGATTTTCTACAACAGACAGCATTACTTGAAACTACGTATTCTCATCGGCAACCAGTGATTGGCGTTTTCTATTATAATTATTGTTAATACTTCCAGTACTCTTATGTTTATTTATTATTTTCGTAACAATTGAATGATTAAAATTTTTATTGGAATATCTTGATATGTTTTCTAAAACTTCTGCTAGCGCACTAGGTCTTAAAACTACACTATATTACTGGTTGTCGCGGTTTGATCATCACCTAACGGTCTGTCTTCCTCGGATGAATCAATCGATCCGTTCTCTTTCAATTCGTCTTCGGAACTTAACATATGTTCGCGTAAACTTATATTAAAGATATGTATAATTTAAATAGGATGGTTTTCAAGGAAATTTTTGCGCAAATGAGAATAATATAATAAAATTATTTACATTAAAATCACTGCGTAATACATTTGTTTCTCTCGTTTGTTCGTTTCCTTGGTTTATCTTGTTTCTCTTGTTTCTCTTAATCTACTTAGATTCCAATGTTTAGGTACCCTAATCCCTCGATTTTAGAAAGTTGATTCCGTAATACACTGCGGTTTACTGCACAATTAGTTCGAAAAAGTTAATTCGATCCGCACGTACAGGTAAACACATTTGTTCGTAAGTTCACTGTGCGAGTTCCGTCACAGCAATCCTACTGACTGCGCCAGTTAGAATTTTTGATAGTAAAACTTATTTTTTAAAAACAAAACTAATTTTGAAATTCTATTTTATTTTATAAGTATACATCTATTCTCTTTGAGAGTATATTACAGAATGATTGTACAACGTGAAAAGTAAAATAACATAATTACAGCGTATGTGTTTTATCTTAACAAATTCTTAGAACTATGCGATAAGCGGCTTCCGCCTACGGCTCCTGCAGGTGTCCTGGTCACGTAACTGACATACTGCATATGTATATTAAAACTATTTTTTTACTCACTGTTTTTACTTCTTTTTTTTATTATGTATACACCTGTAATATAGTTTGTAACCCTGTTTTGAGCTTTACCTGTTGGGAAATAAAGATGATTATTATTATTATTATTATTATTATTATTAAAACTAGAATCATGCCTATGTTATGTATGTACGGCCAGTGATTATTACTTATTTTCCTATTGAATGAAGGATCGTAGGAACAGTCGTTCGCGTGATGATATTGACTTCCAAGTAGCTTTAACGCAAAGTTTTAAAGAAAAAAATTTCAGAATAAGTGTATAGAATTATGTAATAATCGTTGTAGTAAATTTGAAATTGAAATTAGTGGGAATTATAAAAATAAAAATTATTATCACTTTTTTATGGCGTTTATCCCTTATGTACCTTATATACATTATATCAATAATAATATGGTAGTACCGATAACAATAATTATATTAAAAAGTTAATACACATAAAGTCCGACTAAAGTCATCTTAAACCATAATTTTCATGATACATCAATTTGACAAAGAAAAATATTGAATAGACTGATTTTCTTACATATATCTTTCTTTTACTAAATAAGTAATACTTTGATCTTTATATGAAAAAAGAAATACATTGCTAGCCATTTACAGTAATTCATACATATATGTGGTAGAACGCCTCTTTCAATCTTGCTATCCTTATCGCATTCATACAAAACCAATGTCTCTGTCGTTTCAGGTAACGGCCGCTTTCATCCGCTATTCAGAAGTTGCAAACTCGAATACATCAACCCACATCTGCTCGTTACCTTCAGGAACGTCTCGATACACGTAAGTAGCAGTCTGTGTTTGATCCGATGCGGATAATTTAACGCCCATTTGTCGATCCATTTTCAACGTCGAAAGAGATTAATGATAACGGTTTCTTGAATTGGTTTCTTTTACATTCTCGCGCACTTATGATATTATACGAGGAGTGGTCAATTAATACATAGTTGTAATCGCTCAAATTATAAAATATATACATATTTTCAAAATGCAGCAGCAGCAAGTTTTTCTCCCAAAACTGAAATGCGATTACTAATACGAGCATAATAATTGTAATTAAACAAAGTGAGCAGAATTGATCGTTGTACGCGCCCTATAGCGATACATTTTTAAGACTACAGCGCCATGATGCCGAAAAAGTAAACTACAGCTAATGACATAAGTATTAATTCCTGCATGGCTATAGGGATGTTTCATTTATATACATCCACAAAAGTATAGTATAAAGATATAGTAAGTGATAAGCCTTGACATTTGAAAACTTCATTTGTTTTATAGATTTGTTGTGTTTGTTGTTTTTAATTTTATGTATTATTTTGACAGTATCACGTTCATCTTATTAATATTTAATACCGGGTCGGGTAAAGTCCGTTACTGATATCTAATAATGTAGATAGCGAATAATTTTCTTCATCCTCAAGGACCACATCTACAAGTGTAATAATAGAGTTTTTATGGGTTTGTCAAAAACCATTCAACATGAATTGCTGGACAGTATCTACGAAGTTTCTCGTGCTTTGATTCTAGGCGAAAGTAACAAAGCCCAATATCTTTGTTAATATCGTCTAGAATCAAAGTACGAGAAACTTGGTAGATACTATCCAGCAATTCATTTTGAATGGTTTTTGACAAACCCATAAAAGTTCTATTATTAGACTTGTAGATGTGGTACTTGAGGGTGCTGTCAATTCCTGCCAATAAATTAACCAGTTGTGTTTCGTCATGGCCTCTTAAAGCGATTTCAAACATGCCACAAAACTCAATGCAGTCTATTAATTTTCCAAGAATATGTCTGTTTTACTGACGTTTTCATTGTGCTGAATTATATTTAATCTATATGCAGTATTCAGCTGGCACATTATATTTACCTTCCCCAAAACTGAATATTCTATCATGTTACTAAGATGTTTTTCACTTACTTTATGTCTTTTTACTTTTTCACCAAAGTGTTTTAAATCCCTAATACCCTCAGAAGTCCAGGCAGGGTCGCTTTGTGGAGAATTCCTAATTAAGAAGACATAACAAAAAAAAGCATTTTGCAATTTACACCCACACAACCAATCTGATAAACTGTAAAGGCTTCTGTTGAATTTTCTCGTCACGGTTTTATTATTTTTCGAATTGTGATCTTCTAGTTTAATGAATAAATCTGATCTATGGGGACCTAGATTTAATTCTATCTTAGTGTTGTAGCTCAATGTGTTATTTCCTATCATTTCGATTATGCTACTAACGCAATTCATACTTGTATTTGCACCGATATAAATTACAACATACACTTACGGCTGTATATTACATACTGGACTTGCGTTACCGGCACCGCAGAGAAGTGCCCTCTCGCTGACATATACCCGCTCTCTACCCACGCCACTTTCATCGCTCGATTCCTAATACAGACGGTGCAGTCGAGCGAGATGCCTGGAGCCTAGGTCAAACGATTGCGATTTTTAAACTCAGCGCTGACTGTTGCTTCCAAAAACGTATTATTTTTTATCAAACAAATCAGAAAAATTACATACAAATTTGGTATTTATAATTAATTTATGTGTTAAAAGAAATTTGTCACGAGGGGGAGGGCAGTGCCCCGTTATTTAAATAAGAAAACGCAAGTAGAGAAAAATGGTAATTGTATATTATTCTTAATTTTCAACCAAACTTTTCGAAACGATGCAAACGTCAGTTATTATGTTTAACCAAAACTATAAAAAATAAAACCTACTACAATTATAGGTATATTATATTGCGAAACTTACTTTCTAAATTTGTGTTATTTATACTGTATAGAAGTAATATCCAAATGCAAGAAAATACAAACAGAAGTAATTTCACTAGCAGATAATTAAGTTTTATATTTATTAGAATATGCATCCCTTCCTAATTTAATTAAACATTTTACGATCTTAATTCAGAGAGGCTGGATAACGCCCTCACTGCTTTACTACTGAAAGTTATAGTTATTTAGGCTAAACATTTGCCATCACTAAAACAATAATATTCCCGGGTTTCTAGTCAGCAACAAAAACAGTACAATTTCGGCGCCCTCACCAAAGTTGAAATATTATTATTTATTGCAGCATAATTAAGTCTTATAGCGTAATATACTACTTCCTGATATTGCGTACTGCAAGAAGTATGAAATAATGTGAGGGTAATGGACTCTCGCTGAATTTTTGATATATATGTGTAATTTGTTTGTTTATTTATTTAGAATTATCCTAAATAAGATTATTAATAGTTTGATGTTTTTGTTCGCATTAAACATGGATAATAGATGCAATTTATGTATACAGCATGTGTCAATTTTCATTAGCCATAGGCGATTAATCCATACAGTACGTGGTAACATAGTACCCCTTCTTTCCTTTCCAATGCCAGCACGACCGATGCATGCTCGTAAATTCAAGTTAGCGTGGTTACCACCTTAGCAGTAACTATGCGACCACCGGTTTGGGTGTTTGTAATGCGTTCAGAAATAATATTTACGAGTTGCAAGGATTTGTTTTTCTCTTTCCTTTCAGTAAATGCAGAGAATTATTAAGCTGCGTTCACGCTGCATGACACAAACAAAAGCGTAATTCTAATAAAATTAAAAATAAGGTAAATAAAAAAGGATTCTGAAAATAATAATAAACTACTAGATCAGGAGATCCCAGCGGCCATTTGATGTTTCCCGTTCCAGTAATAAGACGGCTTTTATTGCAGACTAGATCGCAACGTGTTCGCAGCTAAACATTGAATGTAAAATCTGGTCGGGAGAAGTGGGAAGATCGGAGAAAATCGTTGTGATGTCGATTGGTGACAGACAGTAGGGGTGCCATGTTACCACGTATTACTTGTATACGTATAAATCGCACGTAAACATTGAATCCCTATACCTAATGAAAATTGACACATACGGTATAGGTGTTACTCATGAGCGGGAAAGCTTTACTTACCTATGATACATATTTTTTTAAAGTATAAAGAATAATTATAGTCGTTTAATGTGCGAAAAAATCCCAAACGTACCCATTATCTATAGATAGCATCTACGCTGGCACAATCCTTATGAGACCATTTCTGGCATGATGTGCACTTGATTCAACCTTCGCCAGCCTTTGAATAATTTATTACAATATGTGCTGGAAGTGCTAACATCTTCAGATGTTGAGTCATCTTTATTATCTTTTACAATTGATGATTTTGTGGAGAACTTCTTTTTTGATGATTTGCTTATACTAGTCTTGTCTATTGTTGAAGTCAAAAACTTTCTCTTCACTAAAGAACGCTTTGGAGTTTTGCTGTTATCAGAAGTTGTGAGTAACTCATCCTTGTATGATGAGTGTGTTCATATAGTTGTTTTGCCTCGTCTTCTATCACTATCGTTCTATTTTCTTGTTGTCTTTGAAATTTTAAATAATCCCTTCGAAGACACTGTAAAGCTACAGCTGAGGTGTGGTAAACGTGATGACGACGATGTTGAATAATTCAGAGCATAGGGCAACTTATTTAGAACAGTAGAATTAGATGTGGATGAGTCAGGTGTTGTCGATCGTTCCACTGTGGTTGAAGCATTATGGGCGGGGGTGACCTTATTTGGAACAGGAAAGTACCCTGCCTGACAAGAGCTCTCTCAGCAGTACCCGAAAGAACAAGCGTCCAGTCTTTGAAAACATCTGGGTTCAGTGGATATATACCTGTCTGCCTGAAACCATTTATCCCAGCCTGAACACTGGCTGCCCTTACGAATGTCACTTCAAAGGGTTTTCCAATTGGTTTGCCTGTTATACATCTTTAAGAAAAGCCAGAGAGCCGTTTTTTTCTTCTCCATAATATATGCTCAACAGGCTCATGAAAGAAACCTCCAACGGCTGCATTCGATGGGTGCAAGGTGGAGGAAGAAGCCTTTGTATGAGTAGCTTGATCGTCTAGCAATAATAAGACTGGTTTCTCAGCAGAAAATTTTTCTGTAGTGACAAATCTTTTAAACCATTTGATAAAATTTCTGTCTGAATCCACCTACTTAGATAAAACTCTGCGATAGTTCCTGAGAAGCATTTTCTAATAACTGAGCTGTCTCTCGTTTGCGTGGAAAAATAAGCATGGTCGGCATACATCACGGGCTATATTAAATGCAAATTACTATTCTATTTGGAACCGTCATAATGCCTGTCTCATGAACATTCCAGATACATTCTGTAAAAATTTATATTTTTCAAAGACTCCAGATAATACGATGAAGAATCCTTACACGGCCGTTCGATTCAATCCGTTTGCACGTCCAATTGACGTAGCTTCTGGTGTTTTCAAACGAAGACGTAGACGTTTTCTTAGAAATTCATACATCCATGCTTTACCAGCAGTTTTATTTTCTGTGTGACAACCTATTTTGTTCTGGTCTACTTCTAACGTTAGACCACAAAGATATTTCCAAGTAAAACCAAAGAGTCTACTTTCTATTGTTAAAATTTGGGAAGTAAGCTCATGTTCGTGGGCGGCGGTAAACGGAGGATTGTACCTTCGTAATCCTGCAAAATAACTTGTTTTTCATTTTGTAGATTGCTTTAATTAAATACGTATAGTTAGTACCTGACTTTCTGGTTGTCTTCTTCGATTGATTTTCCACCTCTGTTTTTCTTACACGGCCCTCTAAGGTCGACTCTGGGACTCCAAAAGCTTTCTTATACCCCATCTTCCCTTGAAGGAGCGCAGTAATTGCCCCCGCCATACGTTCTACATTCTACGATTGACATGTAATTTTTCTCATGTACTTCCCCTTTGTGCAGAGATATCAACATCTATAAAAGTATAAACATTCTTTAGAAGAGATTAGTTTTGTTTAGGTTACTTTACTGACAGATTCGAAATTGTAGTCAATAATAATAATAATAATAATAATAATAATAGAAATAGTCTTTATTTATCCAACAGCAAAAATGACAAGAATTTACACATGATAGCATTTCCTATAACTATAAAACAAAATACAAAGCAACAATCTAACAGGAAAAAGAAAACTGAATAATAATAATAATGTCTTTATTTAGCAATTTGCTATTATGTATACATGATAAATATATGTTCAAATATAACATCTTAATTTCATATATGTGTTACAAACCAACTTCTAAAGTCAATAATTCAAGTGTATATGCTTATAAGCCAACGTCTTAAATAAACTTAGTCTATTACATTCTTTTATACTATTGGGTAATGTATTATAAAGTTTCAAACCATCAACGTATACACTTGTTGTTGTTTGACTTCGTTGATATCTACTTATATGAAAGTCTTTAACATTACGTGTGCTATAACTATGCGTATCTCCTACTTGTACTAGCTTATCCGTTAAATATGAAGGTGCCTGACCTAACTTAATTCTATGTATAAAAACGAGTACTCTATATGCTAGTCTCTGTCTAATGTTCATTAATTGTAGTGCATCCAACATTATCTGGATGGGTGTGTATATTTACTACATTTCAGTATTACTCTCATACATTTATTCTGTAGTTTTTGTAATTGTTGTATCTCATTTTGCTTTGCATTGAACACAATTGTTGAACAATATTCAAAGTGTGGTGCTATAAGCGATTTATATAACATAAGTTTAACATAGTTTGACAAGTTTTTACCTATTCCATTTAAAAACCCTACTTTTTTAGATATCTTACTTATTACAAAGCTTAAATGTTTTTTGAAATTTAAATTTTCATCAATTATTATGCCAAGGTATTTTATTTGTGTTACTGACTCTAATTCGTATACGTATATATATACGTATTAATGCGATGCATGGAGATGTAAAGTTATAGAACACATCCAACTGATCTACCAAGGAAAACACACGAACAACTTGAATAGAAAAACTAATATTCAAAATCTGATACATACGAATAGTAGTGGTTGATATCGTAGTAATAATAATAACAATAGTAAAAATGAACAAAAAGCTTAACACATTAGGCCGAGAACAGTAAATATTTAATAATTACAGTATTACAAACATTTGCCGAGTAATTGAAATACAAGGCAAGAAGCCCAAAAAGAAACAGAATAATTGAGTTGAATCGAAAGATATATCTATTTGTTGCTAGAGTGAGATTTTTGATTAAGAGTTAACTGAAAAGCATCAGGTCATAGTTGGTTGGTGTTCCTATCCATATGAGTGAGAGGTGCCTTAGCAAAAACATTTGACCTAGCTCCAGCCACCACAAAAGTATCACTCGAACACGTACCGTATCTAAGAACCAAAAAATCCATATTCAAAAAATCATAAATCAATAAAATTTATTCAACAAATCAGTAGAGTTGAGGTGTTTTCTAAAGTCGAGTACCCGGTTTTAGCATACCTGTTCCCGTCCGGTTTTATCCATCTGTGCGTTGAAGATAATAACATAACTCAAAAGTCACCACCGTGTACAACACACGCCACATTTTTGTTTCTTTTAAAGTAGCGATAAGTGCGTACGGATGTGCACGCAAACACCAGAAAATAACAAAGAATTATTATAAAACAAAATTAAACCTTTTTACTTAGGTTTTATTTCCACCCTGTATACAAGTAAAAAATTGAAATAAATTCAAATTGAGTTCAAAACAGTTTATTTATTCACTACAATTGTTTCGCTCTACTAGAGCTTCATCAGGTGATGAATATTATAATACAAAATATATGTAAGTGTTCATACTTATGTCTTTTCCTAAATGAAGAGGGGGCAGTTTGTGACATTACGTTAAGAGCGGGAGTTACTTATACATTTAATGTAATATTTAATATATAACAATATGTGTAAGAATATTAAAAAAATTGAAAATTGATTGTTTACTGATATTATAAAATTAAACAATTTATAAATATAAATATAAATATAAGAATTATGAAGTTGATTCCAAATATTTAAATATAATAACGGTAAATTATTCACTTCTAGTGGGTCGTTTAAAATAAGGTTTAATTTGTTTATTTCTAGGCTTTCTAATAAATTTAATTTTTTACTCTTGTCTTGTATATGTAGTATGTCAAACTTATTATCGAATTTATGTTTTTGTTCAATGCAGTAGTTTGCATATGTGGAATCTGTTTTTTTGTAAGTTATAGCTTCTTTCATGTTCTTTTATGCGTATGGAAAAGGATCTACCAGTTTGTCCGAGATAAGCTTTTCCACACTCGCAATTTAACTTATAGACCTCAGATTTTAAATTTTTGTTAGTTTTATCTTTATTATTTTTAATGTGATTCTGTAGTGTGTGGTTTGTTATAAATTAATGTGTTTGTTGTTTTCTGCAAATATGTTTTTTTTTAAGTCACAGAGACAAATTTTGATGAGTAAGTTGTGAATTTAATTCACTTCATAATCATATTAACACTTTGCATCCTAATATTAAATTCACCATAGAATTAGAAGAAAATAAAACCATTAATTTCCTAGACCTTCAAATATCGCATATTACTGATACACACGAATTCGCTATTTACCATAAACCTACCCACACAGATATTACGATACATTCTAACTCTTTCCACCCGGTTAATCATAAACTTGCTGCTTTCCACTCAATGTTATATAAATTAATTCATGTTCCTATGCATAAGATTAATTTTGATAAAGAATTAGATTGAATTTACTCCAGAGCTCAGAATAACGGTTATTCAAAAGAATTAATAAATAATCTCCTTCATAAAAAACAAAACATTAATTTCATTTCGTACAAACAATACACTACAGAATCACATTAAAAATAATAAAGATAAAACTAACAAAAATTTAAAATCTGGGGTCTATAAGTTAAATTGCGAATGTGGAAAAGCTTATATTGGACAAACTGGTAGATCATTTTCCACACGCATAAAAGAACATGAAAGAAGCTATAAATTACAAAAAAACAGATTCCACATAGGCAAACCACTTCATTGAACAAAAACATTAATTCAATAATAAGTTTCACATACTGCATATAAAAGACAAGAGTAAAAAATTAAATTTATTAGAAAGCCCAGAAATAAATAAATTAAACCTTATTTTAAACGACCAACTAGAAGTGAATAATTCACCGTTATTAAATTTAAATATTTAGAATCTACTTCATAATTCTTATATTTATATATGTATTTATAAATTGTTTAATTTTATAATATCAGTAAACAATCAATTTTCAATTTTTTTAATATTCTTACTCGTATTGTTATATATTAAATATTACATAAAATATATAAGTTACACCCGCTCTTAACCTAATGTCACAACCCCCCCCCCTCTTCATTTAGGAAAATACATAAATATAAACACTTACATATATTTGTATTATAATATTAATCACCTGATGAAGCTCTAAAAGAGCGAAACAATTGTAGTGAATAAATAAACTTCAATTGCTTACTTGTAAATTATGGAGTTTCAACACGTATATATCTCGGTCGTCAATCAATTAATTTTGATATACCAAATAAATTAAAATAACGAATGCACACACGTTCTTGAATTTTTTCTTACTTCATTTCGACCTAATAGTTTTTCTGAATAGATCATCCACATTTAACGGGCATATCCGTATACACTTATCGTTATTTCAAAGGAAACCTTCATCAATTCACAGCGGTAAGAAGGATCATTATAAAATCATCGATCTTGGTTTCTATTATCATTTTTCTTCGCGTTTCCATTTCTCGGGTGACGATAATTCAATCCATATCACAGATATTTTTCCACTTCTCACATCGCTTCGATGTGCCGCTCTCCACGATAATGACTTAAAAACAACCCTTTCATGAGCTGAAAACTGTTGCAGATAGCACGAAGCATTTATCACATTGCCGAGGAAGGGAAAAAAATGAATGAACGCGTTTATTATTATCTCACAGTCATCGCTATCGTCTTATCAATGTTGTCGTCGTCTTTGTCGCAATCGTTCATTCTTACGACGTTCGATTTTTGCATACGTAAGGGAAAATTGTCAAGATTGCGGGAGATACCTTGTCGATCGTATAATGACGAATCTCTTCTGAATTATTTTCGAACGATTGCAGTATCTCAAATATTCGTATAACTCATCTGTCATCAGTGATATTACATGGCATATAAAACGGGTAATAGTAAATATGCATATTGCTATGGTCCGCAATATATCAAAATTATATTTTAATGTAATTTAGTATACTGCTAGACAGTGGCGGCTCGGGGTGGTTCACATACGGAGTGCATAATTTCAAAATTAAAAAGTATAATACAAGAACGCTTACCCAATCTTTATAAGTTTCACCGACATACTGTTCCAGACAGGCATTGTTCATTGTACAGTTTGTTTTGAGGGAATAGTAAATATAACACTACAGTTTGATTACATCTGACGATAAACGAAGTCCATTTTGCGTGTCTTTGACTTGCAGAACAGTTCTATCACTTTTTCATTAAAATTTGGGAAATCATTTAAAAATTCTTTTTCACAAGATTACATAGTAAGGGCATTTAATCTGTCTTCTTTCATTGTATTTCTCAGGAAAGTTTTTATTCTCTTCAGCCGTGAAAACTGGCGTTCCGCTTCAGACGTTGTCATTGGGATTGTAATGACAATTTTTAAAAGCTTAACAACCTCATTAAAGGTGTCACTTAATCCATCCAGCAGAAGGCCTAGCAGACCTACAGCACTGACTTCTATATTTTGCCTAAATTCTTCTCTACAATATAGAACACTTAATTCAGTTCGTAGTCTGCTTACATTGAGGCATGGATAAAATTTTACTGCTTCTTTAAGGCAATCTTCCGGAAATTTTTTTTGAAAAGAGGAGAACTGTTAAAAAAAATTAAGTTTGCTAATATTAAGTGCACTGTATACCGAAATCTAGTTTTTATTTCAAGCAAAATAATATCGCACACTTCAATAGTTTCCCTCCGTCTTTGGCTACCATCAGTTACTCTTCGTCGCGTTGATGGTCGAGGAGTCAGTTCTGAGTCATTTTGTTTAACCAACTGATTATCTGTGTCAGCGATTTCGGTTCGAATTTTTCCAATAGCGCGTTCAAAATTATCTAAATTATTCTTGATTTTTAATGCATCTGTATTGACATTTTGTAATTGATTAAACAATATGTCCACATGTGGCATAATTTTATGAAAGAAAGTTAACCAATAGATAAAATTTTCCTCCTCTAAAATTCGCAAATTGGCACCAGCTTGATGAATGGTAGTTTGTAAACTAGCTTCTCCCTCGATTTGTTTTAGAGCTTCAATTATTTCTTCTCGGTGCTCATATATTGTATTCACTGTCCTAGAATTGAAGTTCCATCTTATTTTTGAAGAACGAAGTAAGCTTTTTCTCTGAAGGAATTCTTCCAATCTTGCAGCTCGTTGTAGTGAAGTGGAGAAAAAAGTACATAATCCCGTCAGATTGGCAAAAAAAATCGGCAAAGTTGCTCGATGTAGCATGTGACATCATAAGATTTATCGGATGTGCGTAACAATGTACAAAATTGGCCCTTGGATACTGGTCTTGGACATGTCTTTGCACGCCGTTAATAGCACCACTCATGACTGCTGCCCCATCATAGCTCTGTGCAATCAGTTTTTCTGGGTCATCAACAAGCAAACTAATTTCGTTAACGATGGAGGCAGATAAAGAATTAGCATCATGTCCACTAGGCAGAGGAAATTTCCAAAATCTTTCGACCGATCTCGCGTTCACAATATATCTTAAAACAACCACCAATTGAAACTGATTGGACACATCTGTGGTTTCATCAGCTATCACAGATATGAAGTCGGTTGCTTTAATTTCACTGGAAACTTGTTCATGATACACGTTCAACATTGCATCAAGCAGCTCATTCTGTATCGTTTTTGATAATCCCTTAAAAACCGGTGCTGCTTCGATGTGATCTCTGAGCGATTTATCCAATTCTGCCGTAAAATTTATCAATTCCCGAAAAATGCCCTTGGTATTCGACGTTTGCCGTTCATCATGACCCCGAAGTGCCAGTTCAAAAGCGCCACAAAATCTAATGCAATTTATTATTAAATTTAACACATGCCTATTTTTTGTTACCTGTTCATTGTGTTGTTGAAGTGCTTTTCTATATGATGAATCTAAAACATTCTGAATGTTATTATTTCCTAACATTCTTAGACTAAATATATTTTCCATATGCCCTTCGGAATTTTCATGTTTCGTAATTTTAGCACTAAGATGAATTAAGTCTTTTATTCCGTTCTTTGACCAAGACGGTTCACCACCAAACAAAAGACACACAAAACAAAACAAAGTATTTTTAATTTCACACCCACAAATCCAGTCATTTTTCTGATAAATATTCATTTTGAATTTTCTTATAACGTCTTTACCTTTAACAGATTATTTATTTTCTAAACATAATTGAGACATCGGCCGTTTAAGATTTTTTATTGCGATTTTTTCATCATACGTTAACCGCGAAAACGTGTTATTCTGTAACGCAGAGACGAAATTCATCTTACAACAGCGGTGAGCAGACTGGGGATCTTGCTCACACGCTATGTATTATACGATATGGAAGTAGAACAAAATACAGTTCTCCCCACCTTCAATGTAATGTTAATGGCTTAACGGAGCAACGGTTGGGCTTTGCTCATGGATATGTTTCTCTCGGTGGAAGGGGTAAACATTCGAATAGTTTTTCGTGCGCTGTTAGTCGTCATTATATCTGTGACGAGGATCGGTGCATGTAGGTTGTTACGCGCGCCGCACACGCCACGTTCCTGTTCAATAACTATGAATACGTAATAAATAAATACTTTCACAGTTAGTCGCCGCTTGGTTTGTTTTGTTTCAAAATTCCAGGGGGTGCAATTGCTCACTTGCTCTCATTAAAGAGCCGCCACTGCTGCTAGATATGTTTTCAGTGCAAAATACGGACTTTTTTAAAAGAAAATTCTTGAAAATATGTCAATTTTGTGCATTTATAATTTATAGGATTGCAATTAAACATGGAACCGGCTTCGTTATGCTAAGACGGTTTGAGCTAAATAGACATAGGACTCAATTAAAACTGCTTATTCAATTTTTTTATTTTTGTTTGATCCATAAGTTTTTGAAATACAAAGTCTACTTGTTTTGTTTTAATGGGAACATGGATTAAACGGAACATCGTTAAAAAGGTTACTTTTTCCCGAATTAAATGTTATAATAGGTTTGGTGATTCGTTTGACAGAATTTTAGAAAATTATTTAAAACATTATTAAAATAAAATAAAACGCGCAAATTATGTTGCGTTTGCAAATCCGTCAAACATAAAATTCTTGACAGTTAATTGTCAATTGATATATTATCAAAAAACTAATAATTATGGATAATTTAACTGATGAGAGAGAATTGAAATTCTCATGATAATTGGGTATGGTGATAGAAAACGAAGTCACTAAGAAGCCTGTGCTTGTTTAGCAACACCCATCCAAATAGGATTCCAATAAGCAAGTCAACAGTGACAAAAACATTAAAAAGATTTAATCAAACCGTTAGTGTGAAAAACCAACCTAAATTAGGACTGTAAAATGAATTCAAGGACATTTTCATTCATATATTCATTCTATTTTTCTAAATTTTGTAAATTCATCGGAAAAAATAAATCCTATTGACGAATGGCTATTTTAGCGTAATTCTTTTGTGCGTTCAAATACGCAATAGTGTTATCAATACCAACGCACGAAAATAGTTACTGTATTTATTCCTAATTCTAGCAAGGAATAGTGTGAATTGGATATGTGGTCGCGGGTTTCGCAATAGATTCCAGAGAATGGATGTCCGCACGATCTTCGGTAATTGTAAGAACCAAAAAAGATGCAGCAAACAATGAAATACTGTCTACTGTTGAGGATTGTGGTTCGTGGTTTGACAGAAACAGGCTCAAGCTGAATATTGAAAAAACCAATGTGTTGAACTTTGACTATTTCAAGAGGGACCCAGTAAAAGTTATTTATGGAGATCAACAGCTAAATATGGAACACATGGCAGTTAAGTTCCTGGGATTGTGGATGGATCCTCAATTGAACTGGAAGAAGCATATTGACCACTTGGCAACAAAGATATCATCATTCAGTTATGCATTGCGTATCATAGCGGGATCTGTAAATCAGTCAGCAAGTCTATCGGCATATTATGCTTATGTGCAGTCGAGACTTAGTTATGGCATCATGTTGTGGGGAACATCGGTTCATGCATCCAGAGTGTTTATCCTACAGAAGTCGTGCCTGCGTAGTGTCTTTGGTGTGAGAAAGACTCATTCATGCAGGGAAATTTTTAAGGGACAAAAAATACATACATTGACGGACTTATATGTTCTTGAGTGTGTGAAGTTTGTAAGGGAGAATTATGGGTTTTTCAAAGAGCAAGAATTACAACATAATTACGAGACCATAGGTATTGTCTGTTCACATTTGGTGCCTCTACAAACAACAAAAAGTATTGTGGAAAAGCGTTGTATCACCCAAATAATAAGAGTATATAATCATTTACCTTCACACATAAAATATTTACCTCAAAAAAGGCAAAAAACTGCAACTCATCAAAGAAGCTTTCTATATCATAGATGAGTATTTTAATTTTAAATTTTGACGCGTATAAATGTGAATTTGTGAATCTGTTTTATATGTATATTTTGACATGTTCAACACTGTATGTATTACTGAATAAATAGCTTTATTATTATTATTATTATTATCTATGAACTTGACCCAGGAATAAGCCACTTATTCGTGACTGTGAAGGCATCATGGTTAAGTGTAGTAAAACCTGGACTAGGGCTTATTATTTAATTAAACTCTGTATAAAATTTTATATCGTAATTAAAATCATGCCAACTGGACTATTCATGCAAAAATATCTTTTCCTAATTTTTATACCATCTTTTAATAAAACGTAAAGATATTTTGGTTTAGTTAAGACATGATATTAGATTCATTTGTATTATAGATCACAGGTGATTATTGTTTAAACAAACATTTTTTGTAAAAAATGTATTTGTAAATAGTGAACTACACTAATATTTAATATTATAAATAAAATCAACAGCAGTCATTATTTTAAGAAATTATCTGTTTATTTTATTCTTAACTTCATCCATCAAAAATTAATTCCTGAATAGGATATTCAGATATCTGCATCTGAGAGCAAGATAAATAATTTATACTTAAGAAGAAATACTAAAAAAATTATGTATTTTTTCTTTATTTAGTTCAGCTACCAAAGCAATATGTATATTTTGAAGCAGTTAAATCCATAACATTTCAAGTACTTGAACATCCGGACTAATAGGTAAACCGCGATTACTATTGCTTTCTTCAAGTTCATCTCGTATAAGATTAATAATAAATCTTGCTAATTCTTTCCGCAGTCGATTACTTGTCGTCGTGTACTTCTAAAGGGCTCTTTCTTTCCAAGTATACTTTTGGATTTTGATGTATGACAATTTCTTCCTCTTCCATCTCATATAATTCATCTTGAATAGAGATCTGGCATTAAATAAAACATATAAGACACAAACAATACACCTTTACCACTTTCACTTCGCTCGTAGTTTTGATCTGCTTTTGACAGAAACTGATCTTGCCAACGCAGACATATGCTATTAAAATATATTTGGCTGGTAGCTAATAAATATAGGAGTACCAGTGGCGGCTAGTTAGTTCAATAATAGATAAAGCAATGCCATCAAAATCCATCTCTCATCCCAAAACACTCCTAGAGATAAAGATACATAACAGACACAGACAGAACGAGTGTCAGACGCAGACTGAACGAGTGAAGCAACACAGTACGTTGCTTCACTGGGATGAATGCTACCCCTTTCGCTTACGGCCTACGTGTCGTTGTCATGGCAAAGGGAATCAATTTGCGGAGAATTGTGAATTGATTCACTTGATTCATCAAGAAAGCCGCCACAGATTAATACGTAAAGTAACTATCCACATAATAGAATGTTAGTGACTACTAATAGCATACTAACACGCTATTAAGACATTATCTATTAATATGCAGATAATGGTTTTCTAGTCCTATAGATCCTCTTTGAACAACTAAATCCGTTTGCAGTCAAAAATTTCAAATATATTTAAATGCAAGCAGCTTGATAAGCAAGTGTGACTCTAATTCATTTACCCGGTACTCTACATTTATATATCACTATTTATAGCTTTGTGTACTCAGAAATAATTATTAATAGCACGGCAGTAAATTCCCATTTCCGCCATTCCCGTTTCTTTTTGGAGATGCGAGTATTTCCGGAACGGCGGCAATTTTATCATTTGTTTTTCAGGCACAAGCAAAAAACAAACCTCACCGCATAGGTGGAAGTAACAAAGCCCTTATCGCAACCATACATGAGGTCGAACAGATGTAGCTTGTCCGATGTTATTTTAATCTTTTACTGTTGTTTTTCATGTGTTTTTTGCACTTCCGCTTCTTCTGGCTGTAGTACGCGTAACTGTGGTTGTGAAAGAGTACGAAGCCATATGTTCACCGCCAGGATATATGTCATAACATCAAATTATTTAAAGAGGATAAATTTTAATTTTCATCGGCAAGATTCACGCGCGGTTCTGCTCTGTTTTGTTCTTCCGTTCGTCACTTGTTATTTTTCATTTTGGCATTCAGACTGCACGCACCTCGCTAATGCACATTGAAACGTCGGTACATTAAATATAAGGTAAATGTCTCTACAGATGACCGAGTATGATTGATAGCGATTCCCGCTTGCTTGAAAAGAAAACTAAATTTTGCGTGTCAGCGTGAGTTACGGTCTGTGAGATTCCTGACTGCCTACTTATTGTCTCTTTTTCGTCCTTTGATATGGCACATTCTATTTATTCTTTGACATGTAATAATGAAATACATGAAATCATTTTTCATTAGTGTCATTTTATTAGGCTTTTTCGCGCCAGTTACGAAGCTAAAAAGAAGTGTCGTAAGTGGCGCCCATGCGAGAAAATATGAAGAAAATAAAGAAAAGAATCTGCTTGATCTTGAGAATAAATGATTAATATACGAATATAAAAATATACTTAACCTTCAAAGAACGCGTTGGAAATTTACGCTTTACAAACTATAGTTAAGCCTTGTTTAAATATGTGAAACTAATAATTATATACAGGGTGTCTCTAAAAGGTCTTTAAACAACTCTACCACGTATTTTTCGGACCAAAATAAACCGATTTAGCAAAACTTGGCTTAGTGAAAGTTGCTTAGTTTGTGCGCAATACGGTCCTGAAGTTGCAGTTGGAAAATTGTTTTTTGTTATAAATTTGAAACGGCTGGAGCGATTGCGCTAAATTTTGTCACGTTTACATAGTTTTATGAGTCAAGAAATTCTGTATCAAAATTGTGATAGTAATCAATCCATAGGCGGAGAACCTGCGTTTCTAAATATTAAAACATTTCCATTTTCTACGCCAATGGATAAAAAAGAGTTTGTCTATAAAATTTTAGATTAAGTGTCTTAAGTACAAGAAAAAAGGTACTCTTGGTAAGACTCGAAAAATTGCATCGTTTTCTCAAAAATCGCATTTTAAGAATTGTTAACAATTTTTTTATATGTTTTCTTTTTTAATAAATACGGAACGACCAATACCAAATAGGTCAAAACAAATAGGCACTAGTTAATAAAAAAGATATTCTGTTTATTTCGTCAATTAATACAAAGATGCTATTTTTTTAATAATGTTTTTTCATATAAATTCCAATTGTGTTCTGGTTGGTGGACAACAGAGAATTATTAACAATTAAACAATGAAATAATGAAAATGAAACAATGATTTTTAAAAAAAAAAAAAAAAGATATTATAAAAGGTGTTCAAAATGTCTACCATTTTCGTGAATACAAGGGTCTATTCGCCGGAGGAAATTAAATTGAACTCTTTGCAAAACTTCTACATCACCTCTGAGATTATTGGTTGCTTCTTGAATACGTTGCCACAATTCTTCTTCATTATTTACAGGTGTATTGTAAACAATGGATTTTTGGTGTCCCCAAAAAAAATAATCCAGAGGATTCAGATCTGGACTTCGAGGTGCCCATTGTACAGGAGCGTCATTACCTCTACCGATCCATCTATTTGGAAAGTGATGGTTTAAGTAGTGTCGTACGTTCATCGAAAAATGTGGTGGTGCACCATCGTGCATAAACCACATATTCCGTCGAATATCTAGCGGTATATCATCTAACAAGTCCGGAAGAGTATGTTGTAAAAAAATCAAATAAGCTTCTCCAGTTAATCTTTGCGGTAGTCTGACAGGTCCAATAATAAAATTTCCGATTATTCCAGCCCATACATTCATTTTAAATTCATGTTGAAAATGGTTAATTTAAATGGCATGTGGATTTTAGTCTGCATAAACATGTTCATTATGAAAGTTCGTTATCCCTCTTCTTGTAAAACAAGCTTCGTCGGTAAATAAGATTTTTTTGCAAAAGTTTAAATTTCTTGCTCTTTTATGTTCAATAAACCGGCAAAAATTTAGGCGCCTTTCAGGATCTTGAAGTAAGAGGTCTTGAACTCGAATCTTATGGTATGGATGTAATAATTGTTCTCTAATTACTCTATTGACCACATCTTTAGATACTGCAATTTCTCTAGCTATTCGTCTAACGCTCAGTTCCGGATCTTCTTGAACACGGTCTAAAATTTCTTCTTCTACTTCAGGTTGCCTCACAAAGCGCTGCCTGCCATAGTTTGCTGTTACAGGAGCTAAGCGACCGGTTTCTCGAAGGCGTCTCTCTACTGCGGCAAACGTTGGATGACTTGGAACACGACGATTTGGAAACCGTTCCGAATATACTCTAACACTCTCGGCACAATTGCCTTGACAATATCCATATACTAATAACATATCGGTATATTCTTCGTTGGTGTATTGAACAGCCATGATAAAACGAAAATAAAAGTAATGATGGAAAACACTTTTGAAAATCCAGAAAAGTCGTTGTCAAATATTCAAATAGTCATAACTATGAAAACCAACAATAACAACTAAATACAAACATATGTATTTTACAAAACGCAGGGCACAAGTGGAATTCTTAAAACAAAAAAAAACATCAAAAAAATAGCATTTTTTGCATCAATTGTCGAGATAAATAGAATATCTTTTTTGTAAACCATATAATACAAACACATGTATTTTACAAAACGCAGGGCACAAGTGGAATTCTTAAAACAAAAAAAAAACATCAAAAAATAGCAAAAAGAAAACATTTTACAAAAAAAAATTATCAATTCAAAAACGACGTCAAAAGACGTGTACATAGTTTAAAGAGACGTCTAAACGGCCTAAGACACGTGTACACGGCTTAAAGATACATGTACATGGAGCACACAGTATGCGCTGCCGTCCTCTAGTTAATGTTCTCAAATCTTAAAATGCGATTTTTGAGAAAACGATGCAATTTTTCGAGTGTTACCAAGAGTACCTTTTTTCTTGTACTTAAGACACTTAATCTAAATTTTATAGACAAACTCTTTTTTATCCATTGGCGTAGAAAACGGAAATGTTTTAATATTTATAAACGCAGGTTCTCCGCCTATGGATTGATTACTATCACAATGTTGATACAGAATTTCTTGACTCATAAGACTATGTAAAAGTGACAAAATTTAGCGCAATCGCTCCAGCCGTTTCAAATTTATAACAAAAAAACAATTTTCCAACTGCAACTTCAGGACCGTATTGCGCACAAACTAAGCAACTTTGACTAAGCCAAGTTTTGCTAAATCGGTTTATTTTGGTCCGAAAAATACGTGGTAGAGTTGTTTAAAGATCTTTTAGAGACACCTTGTATATAAGAGATTTATTTATGCTTTTCTTGACTGATGCATTTTGTCGGTGACGCCAATCAATGTAAATTACAAGAAACGTTAATGCAAATTTTAGGTAATACAAGTAAAGAATATCATGGAGTAACTCCGCTGAAAATGCAACGGCAGACACGTGTTTCGAACTCATTGTTTCTCGTCAGTGCAGCGTAGCCAAGGTAGGAATAAGATGGGATAACCTTGGAGGTGAA
Organism: Amphimallon solstitiale; assembly: GCA_963170755.1. Taxonomy (NCBI): domain Eukaryota; kingdom Metazoa; phylum Arthropoda; class Insecta; order Coleoptera; family Scarabaeidae; genus Amphimallon; species Amphimallon solstitiale. The sequence continues at coordinate 36,673,759 of OY720675.1, forward strand.
ATACATGAATAAGTTGCATGTACAGGAGACAAACTACCAATTGAGGCTTCAGTCAGAATGTCCCCGATATTGAGGATTTATCTAAACGTCGCCGCAGTGGTTCAGAACGCGAAAAACGCGATCGAAATTGTGAACTCCTTAGTTTTAACAAATTTTATATTAAAAGTTGAGTAAGTTTATGTTTTTGGGTATGCTGAATCTGAAATTATGCATAAAAACCCGAATTTGTAAAGCCTACCCTAAATACAACCCTTAAATGTGAAAAATTGATATTACATAATACAAGTACGAAGAATATTTTTTAAACAAATTATACAGTTTAGTTTGCAAATTCGAAGTATTCGTTTGTCAAAAGCACCCCTTAATGTAGTCTGTACTTGGTTGAAAAAAAACACTTAAAACATTCTCAAATTATATTGTAGACATTTTTGTCCAAAATACAATATTCAGCCTTTTAGCTTCAGTAAAATGTTTTTATACATTAACAGCGACACCCTTAGTCAAATCAAAAATTGAAAAGAAACAATAACATTTTATATTTTGTGAATAATTAATCAGAATCGGAAAAATATTCAGATGATATATCCAGTGCAGTATCATCTTCCCCAATAACATTTACTAACTCTAAAATTTCCGAATCAAATTGCCATTTTCTAGAATCAGTAAAATATTGTAAACTTAAATATGGATCAGAACTCAATATTAATCGACAAAACAAGTCCTCATTTGTATACTCCCTTGATGATTTTCTCGTAGAATGGGTACGAAATTTTTTCACATCTTTGTTGTTTGCTTCCTGTGCTTCTTCTGACAATTCACCAATTGGTAAAATAGCATTATTAATGACCGAAGCCCCATGAAACAAAATTTTATGTACGGAATTTGGCATATAATACCAATTGTACAATTCAACGTATTTTTGTGCTGTACTTAAACAATGTTTTCGAAAATTATTTACATTAATGTCAAGACCACTATTTATTGTTTTTTAAATTACTCCAAATTTATTAATTAAATCTTTATTGATTCCAGTTATTTCAGATGACAATTTAGGGTTTGCAAAAAATCGTCTAGCTGTATTGCCGTCATTTGTTGTGCCAAATCCTGGTTTAGGAATATCAACAATAAGTCCAATTTTTTGCGCGAAAAGAGTTTTGAATACTTAGTTTCCTTGTTTCTAGTTTGGGTTTGTCCGCTTGTTTAACTTTCCACGTTTTTATATCTAATCTATAGGCTATGTGTAACAAGCACTCAATAAATCTTAAGTACGCATGTAAGACAGATAAGCCAAACTGAAAAGTTTCTGGTTGTTCAGAAATATTTTGTATGTATTCCAAATTGTTCATTTTTGATATTGTTGCACGGCATATATAACTTCTTATCCCAGAGAAATCAGCAAGAGCATTACATATTTTTCCATCAACCATAGTTAATTCTAGCAAGAATGTTATTGTGCATTTATCAGACACAAAAGGTTCTAATAAATCGATTTGGTTAGATATATATAATTTTTCATTTTTAGCGATTTCTTCAGTTTCACGTACCAATTGCATTCTTAAAGGTCTGCAAAATTTAACAGACGATGGTCGAGGATTTTTCCATAATACATGATTTTCATTGTCAATTAACCTCAATGGCACCATAGAAGTCATAAATATGCTGTCATCTTTTACACCTTCTCTTTCAAATGTTTGTTTATATGTGGAAAACCCAGAACTCCCATCAAAACCCCTCTTGCAAATCAAAGTTAAGTTTGCATTTTCAAGTTCCACCACTTTTAAAAGACTTTCACAAGTTTTTTTTAGTAAATTTTGCAAACGCACTTCACACGTTTGCGGATCTTAGGTAATAAAGAAAAAGAATATCATAGTGTAACTCCGCTGAAAATGCAACGACAGACACGTGTTTCGAACTCATTGGTTCTCGTCAGTGCAGTGTAGCCAAGGTAGGATGAGATAACTTTAGAGGTGAAATACATCAATAAGATACATGTACAGGAGACAAACTACCAATTGAGGCTTCAGCCAGAATGTCCTCGGTATTGAGGGTTCATATAAACGTCGCCGCGAGGCATACATTGTCTGCCTGCGTGCCATCTAAACCCATAGCATATAAAATAAGAAAACATTAATGCGGATCTTAGGTAATAAAAGTAAAGAATATCATTGTGTAACTCCGCTGAAAATGCAACTGCAGACACGTGTTTCGAACTCATTGGTTCTCGTCAGTGCAGATAAAATTTATTAACTATTTTTGTAAATATAATACCCAATACAAATATATACCTAAATAAATGTAGATAATTCTGGACCGAATTGCTAGTGATAAATATGTTGGAACAATCCAATTGCTTTCCAAAAAAGTATTCATTTTCCAAGTAGCGTATACAGATCCAAGCCTAAGAGAGAAAAATATTAAATATCTTTTAAGTGGAATCTCATCTCAATGTAGGTAGAATATCTAGGAATAACACTAGACCCGAGATTTGCCAGGAACTGGCACTTGGAAAACATTAAACAAGCGATAATATCTGTAATGATAACTATAAGCTTGCACGTGAAACAATGGGGTTTAAGACCGGACATGATGTACTGGATATAAAACATGCTGGTAAAACCGACCCTAACATAAGCCGCTCCAGTGTGGTGGCCAAAGACACGCCTAATAGAAGCTATGCTACAACTACGCAAGATACAAAGATTTACCTGACGGTCGTGAAAGATTCCATTTTGAACGAATTTTTATTTATTTTCGTGGACAAATTTCACACTCGAAACCCACATAGTGTTTGTATTGCCTTCTTCTGCAGGACTAAGACCTCCTTCGCTCTTGTAGAAATGCTCCACATAAGTACACCATATGAAGCAATGCTATGGAAATTTGCATAGTATTCTTGCTGCTTGGTAGGTAGATACATTTTCAATCGTCCTTATTGTAAATATAGCTGTGTTTAATCGTCTTTCTAGTGTCTCTATATGATTGTTCCAATTATCCATACTTAGACCCAAATACATCACTACACCTTCATTTCTAGAAAGTAGATCCATTGTCTGAGTCTTCTCCTGATTTAATTTCAATTTATTTGCACTAAACCAAGTATCGGCACTTTCGATGGCTTTGTCTTCAATCGATTGTTTTCCATTTTTCCCGCGAACCATGATCAAGGTGTCATCTGCATATAAATGGTTTTGCAATTCAAGATATTAGCCTATAGGTTATTTATGTATATAATAAAAAGCAAAGGCCCAAGAATAGATTCCTGTGGCACATCAGCTACCGTACCATTTATGTTCTATCTTGTAGATATGAGATTAATAAATAATTTATGGGTCAAACACTCATGCCATAATGTCATAGTTTTCTAACCAAGGTCTCATATGACACACAGTCGGCGGCTTTACTTCAATCACATGTAACTATTGCAGTACGTTTTTTGTCATCCCTTGCTTCATGAATAGCTTCAATCGTATACATTTGAATAAAATTAAAAAAACATTATTATTATACAATGAAATAGGTAATAAAAGAGATTTTAAAAATTTTAAATTATACAAATGTCTCTCAATATATTTAGTTAAACCTCACATTAGTAGTTTATCCATAACCGTATATGAAACTACATAAATCATAAACCCTTTTGTCATCGCCAAACACAATGGATTCCATCTTTTTCTCCCAGTTGAAAAGGTTATAATGAAATATGGTAGATACATCAAGAACGTTCCCGTTCGATTTCCGCTAGAATTATTTTATTTGGACAGGTTAAAAGAGTCCTTATTCAAAGCCCTAGTCCTCCGTGATGGTGCCAGAATACGAACTGAGGCGTTCGAAGACCGCTACACTTTCCCGCAACGCTCTCAATACATCAAAATGATTTGTGTCAATAATGATTCCTTCAAACTTCCACACAATATGTTTGTTATGTAAAATTCTTCAACTACAAGGATGACGACGATGAAAAAAATATTATATAGAAGGGAGCCTAAAAAGAAATGGACGACCGCGGTCTTTAAGTTTGAGACGTAATAAACTTGAATACAGTACTGGAAAATTATACAATGGGTCTGTTGTGCCACTTTGCGGACTGTTGAAATTTTCGCAATCGATGGGCGGTAGTTGAAAGCGCGAAACTCTCGTAAAATGTCAATTGTCGCGCGGTTTTATCATTTTCTAATAAAACGTTTATGCGTTTCGATTGAATGCCGGAACTTGTAGATTGTGAATTTACGAGGTAATTTTATTAATACGTATTCTATTGCTCGTAAAAAGTAGGCCAATAGTTTTCAAAAGCGATTGCATTAAAATTTATCACGAATGTCAGCAATAAACATGAGACTGGAAAACTTATGGATTTTATCCGGAAGTTGCATAATAATAGTCAACAAGGTGACACTATTTCCAGGTGATTTACTGAATCATCATAATATAGAATATGTTATAACGGGTCATCCATGTTAATTGTTATGGCCACATCCGTGATAGCAGTAAACGTGAGTGTTTGTGTATATACGAGGGTCGATCCCTTTGCTCTGCCCATGACCCATTTATAAACCAAAACAATTATTTATCTTCACGTCGCATTGTTACCTGCTATGTATAGACTAACGCTACAAACTTACAAATCTGAAACTGTTAAAGCGTGTCTACAGTAGATGCCCGCGGTCGAGAAAGTCACATATCAGTATCAAAATGGATCGTGTCGGGCAACGATTAAATACTTGCATTTAAAAAAAGATGACCCCAACTCAAATTCATCAAGATTTGGTGGATACATTTGGGGAATATCCAGTATCATATGACATAGTTCAAAGGTAGTGTCGTAACTTTAAATGTAGTAAACAGTCGTGTATAACTCGGTTAATATCTGAGGATGCGCGAGGCGTGGCTAAAATATGTATCATGTGCGTTAAAAACATCGGTATCGAAAGCAATACAGTAGGATAGACAAAATGCAATTAATTTAAATAGCGATTAATGTTTTCAAGTCGGTCTTTAACTTTTCATATGTAGCGAAATCTATGTCTATCTCTTACGTTCCATGCTGCGTTTTCCTTTTTTTGTCTTAAAATTGTCATCAACGCAAGTATCATCAGGTCTTCACCGAGCCATACAGAAGAACATGCAGGTGGAGCGCCCACAGCTGTCATTTGTACTGCAAGATTGACGTGTGACTTTAATAGTTGAAGATACTGGTCGCTCATACCGTGTCGTATACAATATAATTACTGCCGAATTCGACATGAAAAAATTGTCTGCGAGAAGCAAACTTGAAAAGACACTTTCAGTTCTCTCTTAGCGCGATATAGACGCGAAATAGAGAATGACTTTGCAAGGTTAGTGACAATGGATGAGTCCTGGATCGAGTGACAGTGCCTCAATAAGTGCACATTAAGTGCACATGTGCACGTGCACTACCAAATTTAATGTGTATTCTTATTAAATAAACATATTTAAATTTGATAATTCTAATTTTATAATAACAGTATAACATGCCTATTAATTGCAAAAACAATTCGTCAAAGAACGCAAAGATCAGAAATTAAAACACGAGATGTAAATTTTTCCAACTAATATCCAAGCGTCCACTGCGTGGCTTAATCGCTTCGTTCGCTGCACATGTGAATATTAAATCTAATTGGTGGAACCTTTGCCGCCCGTACTCTTTGTTCCCCGCCACAGTCGCGCGACGTTCGATGTTTTAAGCTGATCCGTGTGCACATGTAACCAGTGCACTTCGGTCGGCTCAAACTCTTATAGTTTTAGTGTTAGCGTGCAATACTTAAAGACAAATAAATTTTCTTCGTTCTCACTAGAAGATAATATAAAAATCAATAGTATCGGTCGTCGAGAACCAACTACTCTATTAATTACGAAAGTTACCAAATGCAAAAGTCATGATTATAAACGAACTTTTAAAATAGAAGCTTACAAAAAAATTGACTGATTGTGAGGGTGTGGTGTTAGTAATAGTCTTTACTGTTTTCCTTGTTTATTACATATTTGAAAGTGATGAGGCATCAGAATGGACAAAATCTGACGTTAAAGATTTAGTACATTTAACCGAAAAAATTAAAAAGCATCAACTTTCAAAGCGACATCTATCCGCTAAATTAGGATTTAATTTATTAGGAAAACAAGATATTCGGCACAAATAAATAGTGCATACCGATTAAGCATTGAAAAACATAATGCCCAAGTAAAGAATAACAGGTATGTCTTATCTAAAATTATAATCTGTATTAAATTGTGTGTTGCTTTTGAGCTTGCGTTCCGTGAAAACGATGAACAAGAAGATTCATTAAACCCTGGCATATTTCAGGCTCTCATAAATTTTTCTGCCAAATGTGACTTACCACTGAGGGATCATTTGCAGCAAGCTACCGTGTTTAAAGCGACGTCAAAAGACATTCAAAATGATTTCTTAGAATATATGCTTTCCGTGTGTCAGGCACATATCAAAAAGGAAATTGCCGCTCCAAATTTTGTGTCCCTTATAAGTGACGAAACAAGTGATTTTTCAAATATTTTCCAAATGGTTATAGTTTACCGTTATACTTCAGCAAATGGCACCCCCGTTGAACGATTTTGGACACATTTGCAGTGCTACAAGCAATTGTTAGGATGCCCATGACAACGGCAGAAGCGGAACGTTGTTTCTTCACATTAAATTGAATAAAAACTCTCCTTAGAAGTACAATGGACGAGAATAGTGTTATCTACTGAAAAAATAGTGTTATCTACTGAAAAACAAATGATTTAAGAAAGATTTGTTAACGTTAATGGAGACTATGTTGAAAAATATAAGTAAGATAATTGCCAATTTTTTATTGTGAATGGGTCAGGGGTGGAGCAAAGGAATCCATCCTCGTATCAATTTAGTTTAAATTACCTATATCCTTAAGAGAACTCGAAAACATTTGTATTTTAATACATATATAATAATAAATATTTCATTTCTTAAATTCAGGAAATGATAGTGCTTTTAAATCATTTAAATTAGAAATTAAAATAATATTTAATAATTTTATTAAAATATAAGATGGCCTCCGGTAGTTGTACTTTTCTGGTAGGTGGCGCGATGAGTTCAACTCGATCATAGCTCCACCTATCAGGTCCAGATTTTGTGATTTTCTTTTCTAGCACTAAACCAACATATATTGTGAATATGACTCATTTTGGTCCGTAAATATAGAAACAAATATATTGTGTGAATATAACCTCCATGGGTCAAGTCATTCAGAAGTTACACGATCACTAAGAAACTCATCAACGATTATATATATAGCGTACTCTTGGTTCTAATAACTAGCAGTTTCAAAAACTAAAACTAAAAGCAAACGTATCCTTTTACCTCTTTAAAAAATTAATAAACTGTCTGACTCTAATGTTGTTAGACTACTGAACTCCGTCCATTAGTATTATTATGGCAAGTAAATAAATGTATTCGTGGGAAACGAACTTATCTCTAAAACTGTTAATTTTTTTTAATTGAAGGCAACTGCATATTCGATTAAATATTGTGTTTCTTAAACTAACTGAAGGATTCACTCATTAAAATTGCCTTTAAAATTGGCTTTCCGTCATTTATCGATGATCACATTCTCTTCGACTCTACACACTGGCCAAGCGATATTCAAGTAAAGTTTCTTCGGATCTACAAACAAAAACATAACAAATCATATCCAAAACAATCAATCGCAGACGAGCATTAAATAATAGGACAGCAGTAACACTTTTACTCTTATCGAAAAATCATTACAGATTTATTAAGTGTATAAAAATATTTAAAACCTAGTTTGAAACAATTTCCGCTTAAACAATCTTTCAAAGTGAGGACTATAATACATGAAACGTCAAGAATTAGCAACAGAGTAACACTCATTCATCCTATATCACCACACCCAAGAGTAATACAAAATACGTGCCCCAGCTCACGCGTTGTTGATAAATCCATCACGTTTTGCAAATGGCTGGAGCAATGTGCAGTTCATATGTGTATTTTAGTTTTACATTTATCATAAGAGAATATTGAAAGGACACCATTACGTGCCTTTACAATAAACAACTGTATTTGAATGCATCGGATCCTACCACAAAAAATACAACTGTCTGCAGCATATACATATAGACACGTGATAATTTTGAAACTAAATATATTTTCTTTAATAATCGATAACACCCTCCAATATATTTTCTTTTAATTAACACCTACACTATACATTGTGATGGGTAAATAGTCATGTTTAGTAGCATACTAATAAAATATGCAGAATATTGCTACTAATTTAAGAGATTTGTATAGTATCTACAAGATTAGGTCTGATCCGGATCTTTGTGAAATATATAAGATTAATAAAACGCTCTATAATGATGCAGAAAGAAAGTGAAAAAGAGTTACTACGACTCCCTTGTTTCGAATTCGTGTAACAAAAGCGCTGCTGCTTGGAAGAATTTAGTATCTACAAGATTAGGTCTGATCCGGATCTTTGTGAAATATATAAGATTAATAAAACGCTCTATAATGATGCAGAAAGAAAGTGAAAAAGAGTTACTACGACTCCCTTGTTTCGAATTCGTGTAACAAAAGCGCTGCTGCTTGGAAGAATTTAGAGACAAAGGCTTCCTCAGGTAAGAGTTTCCAGGTCATGGATGAAAGGGTGGAGAGCCTATCACTTATCCGGCCTTACTTGATGATATATTTAATGACTATTTCCAGAAATCATTTCGTTGTGAATGACAATACTGTCACGAACGCCGTGAATATTAAAATAAATCCTAAAACACTGTTTTTTGGCACCTACTAATATGGAAGAGATTAGACAAGCTATATATATATATAGGTGAATTTAAACCTAAAAACTCGTCTGGTATTGATGACATACCATATTTATTCTGAAATGTGTCGGCGATTTTACATCTGCACCCTTAGCATAAGCAAGGAATTTGTCAATAAGCAGTGGCCTTTTTCCTGACAGTCTATAAAAATTGCAAAAATAATACCTTGTTTAAAGAAATGTGAAACTTTGTGTGATTATAGACCCATATCGTTGTTGACAGCCTTGAAATTCTAGATTGGTAATTTTTTGGCTGGTAGTGGCATTTTGGGTTTTACTCAGTTTGGCTTTGTTTCGCATAAATCCACCAAGAATGCAATTTATAACATCTTGTATTTCATTTATAATTATCTAGATAATAACAATGTGAAGAGCTGGAATTTCCTTCGACTTGACTAGAGCCTTCGACGTCGTATGCTACGACATTCTCTTTGACAAATGGAGTGTTCCGGTGTCCATGGTGGGGCGTTAAATGTATTTAAGTCGTATCTGCTGGGAAAGTCTCATGTTACTTCGGTGAAGGGCACCACGGGTCATAGATGTATGGGTTATATCTCAGGACGTGCAGAAATAAACAATGGTGTGCCCCAGGCTCCATTCTTGGTTCTACTTTGTTTCTAATATACCTACCGTTTGTGCCAAATATCATTAGTCATAGGAAATCAATGTTTACGTATATAGGATGTATGCGTCGCTGGCATTGGGACGGCAGTCGGTACCGTGTTGGTATACATATACATACGTATATACATCGTACATACGTATGCATGAGAGACCCTATGGCTAATGCTATTTGACACAACCGGTATATAAATGACCTACTGATTTCTTTGTCGAATTATATTATGTCACACTATGCTGATGAAATTACTTCAGCGGTTTCATCTCTAACGGTATCTCAGTTATCGCTCAGTGTGAGTGTTATCATCAGGGATAAGTCAGCGTATTGCTCCGATAGGTCTATGCATTTCACGAAAAGTAATAATTCTAACTTCAGTTTGTACGTAAAGTCTAGTAATAAATCAATGCCAGTGTCTTCTCACAGCAATTTTTTGGGACTAGCGCTGGACTGCTGCCTGTCGGAGGAAAACATTGCTCTGAACTGACCATGAAACTTAGCACGCTGTTGTATGCCATCAGCGTCTTGAGAAGCAGCGTGACAATGTTTTCATTAAAATCATTCTATATCACGCTTATATGGAATCGCTGATTTTTTGGGGGATCTCTGTCTTCTTTGGGAATATTTTTAAGCTCCGAATAATTCGGTCATTATACAGCGTGATATAATATACCTACCGTGTAGACCCATTTTTCAAGAGTTGAAAACTTTGACTTTGTCCGGGTTGTCCATATATGAGCTTGTTATGTTTCTCATTGAGAATAACACCCTCTTTACCCGCAACGGCAAAATTTACGATAGCATGAGAACTCGACAATGCAATGTTTTCTTTATACCAGCTCTCTCTTCGGCTTTCTTCAAGCGGGGGCCACAGTATATGCTATACAATGAACTATACCTTAGGGGCTCAAGGAAATTTCAAAGCCTAGCAAGTCACGGTTTAAAGTAGAACTAAAAAAATTATTGCTGGAGGCTGCCCTCTATAATATTAGGGAATTCTTGGACTAGGCACACTATTATTTTGTAATTGTTATTTATGTTTGTTTGTCTTAAGTAATTGAATATTGTTCTTTACCATTTCAAATTTCTTTTTTTTTTGTTCTTTTATATTTGTTATATTGTACGCATGTATGGTCTGACACTGCCAATGTTTCCAGTGTGAAATTCTATTACAGTAAAGCTTTTTTCTACTCCCATACTTTAATTGTATTATTATATATGCTGAACCTGTACTTTAATGATGTCCATTACGAAACAGATTTTCATTATGATACAAGTTTATATCCAATAGGAATACAGATTTTTTATTACGATACAAGTTTATATGCAATAGGAATGCGACATTCCAATATTCAAACAATATTCAATATGGCGACTGCATATCTGACAGGTATAAAGATTAATTAAATGTGACAGTTCTCTGCAATTTACTAGTAAGTATTTAAAATTTGTGCTTTTTTGAAAATATAAACGGTAAAAATGAGGGATAATGACAGTGAAATGTAAAACTTGAGTCCACCAGAAATTATGGAACAAGTCTTGGTAACCACCAACAATTTATTACCAGCTAAATTCGAAAAGATGTACAGAAAATTTTACGCTCAATTTATGAAATAGAATGTTCAAAAAATAATGTTTTATTAATGGGTCGTAGAAAAAATTGTGTATGCAACTCGCATTTAATAACTATTAAGACACTCGTATTCATTACAATACTCGGCTTCGCCTCGAATTGTAATTTTCTTACTCGTGTCTTAATAGCTATCATTAAATGCTCATTGCATAATATACTATTTTATTATTATTATTGAGGATGTTCAATCCATTAATTCACTCAAATATTTAAATACATTATTATTTTAATTTCGAAAAAGAAATATTAAAATTAACACCATGACAATGAATATCATAAGCTCATTTATGTTATTACAATAATGTTCGATATAATTTGTAAAAAGAAATACGAAAGTATAAAAGCTTAATGATATGCCTTTTATACTAATAAAAGAGAGAGAGAAACATCATTTTAGAAAAATTTGTCACTTGGCCCTATATTTTATTAATGTATCAACATTTGCTTTTTTTATTAGAGTTTACATTAAAATATGACATATAATCTCGTTATAAATAAAATAAATATAAAATATTACTTTGGATATTATCAGGGAGGCTATTTAGGAATGTACGAATATACTTAACCTGAATTACTGATGATAATTATCGAAAAATAGATAAGAATATGTAGTCACTTTTTATGTCGGTTTCGATATTATAAGGCTGAGCTTCTGATTGGTGAAAAATGCGACTGCCGTTGTGACTTCTTGAAAGAGTATTGCAGTATAATTTAATATACTGTAACGAAACCAGCAGACATCCGGGCGACAACAAAAGAAAGGCACACTTCCGAGCGACAATAAAAAGAGGTTGTAAATCATCTCGGCACGACTGATAAACATCGTAAAGCAATAAACCATCCATTTGCGTTGTTCTGCAAAGAGACAGAATATCTGTCGAATGTTCTACAAACATCGAGAGGAAGATGGAGTTCACGCGAATGCTTCCAGATGTTTCGTATGTGTATATAAGGCGGCTGGGTCACCGATGGGAGTAATTCCGGAATAAGAAGTTCCTTAAGTAGTCTCGTGCGGAACAGTAAGATAAATACAAGAAAGAAAGAAATAGTTCCTTAAGTGGTAGTGCAATAAAGACATAAATATTACCATGTCATATAAATAGAAGTGATATAAATACGGTAGTGTGATATAAATATACGGACATATTAGTAATAGAAATAAATACATGGTTAATTGAAGACCTTGGGACCAGAAGGGGACATGCCACCAAACAAAGTTTTGGAAAAAACGTAATTTTTAACTTCTTTTCAAATCGTGAAATTCAAGTTTTAAATTTTTATTGGATATAAGGTCAACATTAGTTTGGAAATATGTAATTAAAAACATAACAGAAGTAACGCAAATGTTTATTTAACGGTTTTTGAATTTTTGCAATTTTTTTTGAAAAATCTGAGGCTTATCCCCTTTTACATAAAAAATATTATATTCTTAATAAATGAACATAAAATTCAGTTTGTGCAGTCATTATCTTCAATGTCCGAGAAATCATCCAGATGTTCAATATCTTCCAGTGGTTCATCATTTGTATCTGGTAAAATCTGTTGGCAAGCACCTATCTCTTCATAAAATTTTAGGAAGGCTGGCGGAATAAACTGTAACGGCTGGGAAATATTTTCAATTTTTTTTCTGTTTAGTGGAATAGGCTGACTATATTTTGTTTTCAAATCTCTTGAAAGTAACATTGACTTCCTTAGACCTTTCTTCCCAATATTAACTGGTTTAAAATCTTCATTTATAAGATGTTTGATGTACATTATGTTAGGTTGTTCAGATGAAAACTTGAGCATTGATATTTTGGAAAAGTTAACTTTTTCTTTCTTGTCTGTACAGCTTTTTTTTAGTAATTTGGCTTTGTAACTCTTTAAAAGAAAAAAAATCAGATTGGTTCAATACAATCACCTCAAAGCAATTTTTTCTTTTACATTTTCTCACTGCTTCATACCAGTCGTCTGGAGTATACACTTGTTTCATTCGATGACGTTTATATTTTTCAATGGCTGCAAAATCACGGTCACATGGTAATCTCGTATGTCCTACTACCAAGTATCTGTGCTCAATAGAAGTGAATATGCCTTCTAAAGTAAGTTGTTGCCACAAACAAATTAGAGACCAATTTTTGTTTTGGCCACTGCAGTTATCTGTATACACAATAAGCTTATCAGCAGTGGGCCTATTAGTTGTAAAATGTTTATATAAAATGCTGGCTACTTCGTCGCTACCTCGCTTAGCAATATTTTCTGGCCACATGTACATGTAGGCTTTGCCACTAATACAGTCATGGATGCCGAGGTTGTAAACCCATGCCTTTCTCATATAGAACGCTGCTCCCACTGTTAAATTTGGCACTGGCATAGCCTGTTGTAGATCAAAGCTAATAACCATTGAATTTCCTGTAGCCTTGGCTCTTCTGTATCCTGTTTCATTATATCCTGCATGGCTTGAGCACGTCTCTGGTGTAATTCTAAATCAATTTTTAACTTTTGTACAACTTCTGGGTCAGCTTCATTATTAATTTTTATGTTCAGTGAATCACAATTTTTACAGGTATCACTCTTAGGTAATTTAAAACCTATGTTATACTCGGTGCAGAATATTCTACTGTATTTATCTTGCGTTATTGCTACAACATTATTTTGGCGGCACCAGTCCAGATAATAATCATGATATAAACTGGAAATAGAGAGATCGGAATCAAGGTAGACTTTGGTTGGGTTTTTTTGCCTGCTATAATGACTTGTGTTATTTAGGCATTAAATCAATATGCTTTGTGACATTTTCACAGTGTTCTTCCGGTATCTTCTTTTTATTGTTTTCATGCCTTCCTCTTTGGTCTGACTTTGGAGTAGAACTACCTAAAAACACAAAGAGGTTACTTTAAGTCTGTCTCATCAGCAAAATATTACATGTTGCGCCGGTTAAGGCATTATCCGATCTAGATTAATATATTAAAATTACTATTATAAAAAAAATAAATAAATGAAAAGAACTACTATCCGTCCATCGGATCTTTTGAGTCACATGATTAATTGCGTGCTTTATCAACGACATCCGCACCTAGAATGTATATATACTCATTTCTTTCCAATCTCAATGACTAGATAAGGATAGAAATTTTAAACTTTAAGGTGGGGTTGTCTTCTCCATAAGAGTAATAAGACAGACAGAGAAAATATACCGCCATGACATGTTACTACGTTAGTCAACTTATTAAAGTTTGACATATAACATTATTCTCTGCGTTTTGGTTTATTTTTGTTATATTGCTTTTCTAATTCGTTTTTGTTCTATCTTGCCAATAATTGTTCTATTCAGAACAAAAAAAACTGAATTTAATACATTTTCTGTAAGTATTCTAATCACTAAATTTATTGGTTAGAGGTTAAGAATTTACATTTATTACAGAAACATGTCTGGGAAACGTCTGAATTCTGAATTCACAATCTCAACAACTTGTATTAAATGTCCTGGACTTTTTTGAAAGAGAAAAACAAAGTCGTGCACCTCTCATAAATATAAATGTACCTATTGAAGTAAGAATCATATAGATATATTTTTTGAAATCACAATAAAGGTTTGAATATTGCAGAGAGCAACCGCTGTTCTTAAAATCTCCACACAAACTATCAGAAATATAAACCAACGTAAAGGACAAAACACAGTGCTTTCTTCACCCGGTAAGAAAAGACCTCGTGTCAAAGCCAAAACAGAAGATTTGCGAGAATCTACAAAGATGGAAGTACGAAACACTATTTATAACATGTATAAAGAGAGTATGTTATTAGGTATTTCATTTATGTTTCACAATTTTAATATATTTGAAATTATTTCAGAGAAACATGTTACTCTGCTTACATTGAAAAATGAATTACACACCAAAGCAGTAATCGATATTGGAAAATCTTCTTTGTCCCATTTATTAAAAGATTGGATTTAAATTCAAAAAGAAAGACAAGAGACGAGCATTGGTGGAAAAGCATGATATAGCCCTTTACTGAAGCACTTTTTTGAGGAAGTATACAGATAATTTAAAGTCAAATTCTCCAAGACCGGTGATATTTCTTGATGAAACATGGATATATTCAAAAGATAATTGAGGAAGATCTTGGCATGTACATCTACAAAAAGTGTTCGAAAGCCAGAAGGTTATGATGGCAAAAGGTTTATAGTTTTACATGCCGGAGGTGAATCAGGGTTTATTGAAGGTGCAAGTTTGATATTTGCATCGAAAACCAAAGCAAAATACTATCATGCTGAAATGAACAGTAAAGAGTTTGAGGAATGGATTAAAATACAATTCATGCCACATTTACCAAACAATTCACTTGTGATAATGGACAATACACCATATCATAGTGTAGTATTAAATAAAATCCCAAATTCTACATCGAGAAAACAGGAAATAATAGACTGGGCTGTCCAGCAATAATAAGTTTTTGCGGTGAATTCACAAAATATGAATTGTTGGATTTAGTTAGGAGAAACAAACCTGAGAAACTGTATTTAATCCTAATGAAACATCCAGTTCAGATTCAGATTTAGAATCTGAGTGACGTTTTTATAATATAAAACAATGTGTTTGTTGAGTTTATAAACATGATAATGCAGTGATTACCTGAAGAAGTTCTTATCTGAAAATCCATTTATTAACAACTTCTTTATTTTATGTGGAAATTGATGTGTTTTTGTTTCGGTGAAACATTTATAAGAATTTAATTTAAAACCAATGGATGAAAAGTGAGTGCATTATTATGAAATGTGAATCAATAGTTTCGGCTCACTCTACATGCATGGCTGGTAACAGCCGAACATTGTAGTTATGTTGGTGCATTATTATTTCTAGTATACGAAGAAAAAGAAAGCCACTCATGCACTGATTAAGGATTACTTATTTAAATTTACAGTACCTAACAAAATAATCAGAGGATTGTTTAATAAGATTTATTTATTAAAATAGTTTCACTTAATTATAATAAAAGCAATAGTTAATAAATAGCAATAAGAAAATAAGTTTAATCATATAGAAATATTATGTGTGAGATTATAAAAGTTTATTATAGATATTTAGCATACAATAAATAACAGTAAAAAAAAATGTAAATAGATTTCAAATATATTAATAAATAAATTTAACTTATTATTAAATTTTTGTGTTTTGTCTGTAATGAAATGCCTATTTAAATTCTAAAATAATGGCCACGTTGTGCAGGAATAAATTAATATTGTATAGTGCCATAAATAATTATAAATACAAAATTATTTACAACTTACATACATTAAATACAATCACAATTAAATCTACACTGTTTAATTTTTGCATATTCTTACACTTTTTTAAGAAATGAGATATTTTAAGGTGCTAACGAGGTCTTCTTTTAGAATAACTAAAATTCACTTGCAGAATTCCGAGTGCTTCCTTTATTAAAAATGCTCTTTCTCCTAGAACAACATATCCTGGGTTAAGATTGTTGCAAAAATTACTTCTTCCATTCATTTTTGAGATGTATGTCACTCCGAGCTTCACTAATGTAACATATACTTCACTGAGGAGTTATTGCTATTAAAATTTCTATCGTGCTTATAAATAGAACAGTACTACTGCTGAGCTAAATTATTATCTGGTTTTCCAATGATAATTACTCACAAATTGTAAAAATAACCATAAAACAAAAATTATTTTGAACTGAACTGATTTTCCACAAAATAATTCCATTAAAAAATTGTCACTAGAAAATAGGTAGAGGTGCATTTAAACATTTTATGTGTTCTATATTCAGACTGACATGATTTGTTGTTAAATATTTTGAGATATTATTCCACTACTATGTTTTTTTTAATAAATACATACTAAGGAATTGTACATAACCAATTTGTTGCAAGGTGAATGAATGACAGACCGATAAATTTTGTTGAAAACCATAACCAATTTCATTATGATAGATATAGCTAATTTTAAGCAATGAATAAAACATGGTATAAAATATAAAAAATATTAGATATAAGCATCATAAGTTCTTTATTTTTAAATGTTTAATTCTATTTTGTAAGTAATGAATTTGAGCCAGAAGTGTTGATTTAATTCATACGGATCAAAATTAATCACGTGACTCAAAAGATCCGATGGACGGATAGTACCTGCTTTATTTTGGTCAACCAGCCTTTCAATCCGTTTTTTTGAAATGGCGTGTATAGCAAGAAACTCCTTTTTACAAATTTCAACTTCATGCCCATTTACTTTGACCCTATATTTAACCGATATATTTCTGGATGAATTAACTCTTTTGGTTTTCTTTGGGTAACTTCGCTTTTTTGGAATCACCGTCATACTTGAGAACAAGTAAATATTTTGTTTATCATAATCACCCAGGTTCCAAAATGCATGAAATATGTCATTTTCCTTGCCTTCCAAAAGCTGTCTACACTGTTTTGTGCAACCGCAAGAAACACTCAATTTTTTTGGCTCTATTGCCTTTCCTTTTGTATTCACATAACTGTGGCCTAGATTTCTTTTAGTCTTACGCTTGATTTTTTTATGTCGTTGAATATTTTTGTGTCTCCATCTAGACGGCGTCTTCTTTTCGGGAGTGGGCAAGGCACCTCGAGAAGTCTGGGGAGTATTATTAGGATCCTCATTTTCCTAAAGTATTAAAAGGGGATAAGCCACAAAAAACCAATAGAACGATTCTAATATTTTGGGTTTAAAAAACATAACATAAGGGGACAAGCCATACATTTTACAAACTTACCGTTCTGGAGTCTGTATCGCTCGAATCACTGCTACTTCCGGAAACTGTATAGTCTTTATCATCTTCACTTTCATTTAAAAACGGATCTGGCTCACTGTCGTCAGAATCAAACTCAGAAAAGTCAATTTTCCTTTTAAACGCACGAGAATGTTTCGCCGCCATGTTGATTACTACTGTGGCTTATCCCCTTTTAATGCAATTTAAAAGTAGTTGTGTCAAAACAGGACTGCCTACAGTGGCCCCATCTATGAGGTAATAGATGAAGTTTTCTTTTTGAGATATTATAATGGTCTTACAGTGTTCGTTTTTAAGTTTAACCATGTTTGACGAAATTGTGGCTTATCCCCTTATGGTCCCAAGGTCTTCAATTTAAATCGTAGTAGTTTAAGTGTGTTACATTAGTTTTATATTTTTTATATTGTAATTAATTTTACGTGTATGAATATACAGACTGTTTTAAATAAATAAATTGCACGAGTTGTTTATTGCGAACCCGAAAACGTTACAATACAATAACTCTAATTCCGAAAATTTAAATTACCACACGCAATACAATTATTGTAGTAAAATAACGACGAAGTACAGTAATATAAAAACTAATATTAAAAAAAAACATACATACAGAAGACCAGCTGGATATCTTAGGTTGCCGTTAAGAAAAATATACAACAAGAATTTCTAAATTATATTATTAACACTTTCATGAGTTTCTGACATCTTCCGTCCTGATTTAAGTAAATGCAAGAAGTACATATCCCACCAATATTATCGAAAGTATTCTGAATATTTGTTAATCTGCCTTAACTGTTAAACAGCGCCTATGTACTCTCTATCATTCCCTTGTTCCATTCTTCCTACCATCTTTTCATTGTCTACTTTTTTCCTCTTGTCACCACATCTACCCTGTCTTTTCTAATACTCAAGTTCTCTTCCGTCAGAAATTTTCTGGCTTGTTTGGCTGCTTCGTCAGCTCGCTTGGCACCGGATTGCTGGTTTCTAGGCGAGTACTGGACAATCAATACACAGCCGCCAACTAATGAAATCAATGTAGGTGTTTTATTACACTAAAGAACCTGTACCTGTAATTTAGAGTTTCGTATACTAAAGTAAATTAAATTAAAATATCTTAATAACTATCACAAGTATACATATATACATTTATACGTTGGTAATGACACCCAGCTGGGTGTCATACCAACAGCGAACGCACAGATACCTGTTTCGGCCTTTAAGGCCTCTTCAGTGTACGTGGTGCTGTTGGCAATGATCAACAACTATGATCGTACTTTATGTCGGCTTGACCGCAAAATGCCCGTGAAAATATGTCAGCGACATCTGCCATCCAAGCGCGACACCGAACACGACAGTTTCATCTTGCACACTGTGCTAAAGAGAAAACCTGTATTCTAAATTTGTATTTCCGCATATTAAGGCCAATAGGTGGCACCACAATATCACAAATGGAAAATGCGGAGGTACGCATTAAGCATACAGGTTTTCCCTTTAGCACAGTGTGCAAGATGAAACTATCGTGTTCGGTGTCGCGCTTGGATGGCAGATGTCGCTGAGATATTCCCACGGGCATTTTGCGGTCAAGCCGACATAAAATACGATCTTAGTTGTTAGAGGCCTTAAAGGCCGAAAAATTACTTGTGATAGTAATTGTCCGCTAATGTACGTTACACATTCAAGTATTTTCCATTTAACTATTAATAATTCATAGGTGGCAAATGTCTCTGTTATTTGCATTAAACTGAGGGAAATTTGAGACAAGAATTATTATTATAAGAATATCTATTATTAATATTATTATGTATTTAATGCGAAGAGCAAAAGGATAAATAAATCTAATTATTTTTGAAGGCTGTCGGTAAAATTAAATTAATAGTTTTGCAAATACTTAGCATATTTGGTACATCTGACTGTAAAAGATAATAATCAGAAAAAAATTCAATTATTGATATATTTGCTCATATCAATGCCACTCTACTATGTCCATACAATATCTTATCTTCATCCAATACGGCCTATTAATTTTCTAGTAATTACGCCTCCTTGTTTGCATCTTTTGTTAAGATAAGCATATAATACTAAAATATTATTAAACTATCGCGCTTTTTTCTTTTAGAATATATTTTGGTAAACAACAAGCAATAAACAAATATACCAGAATGAGTAAAGAAGGAACATAAGCACCTATATATAAATCTAATAACCTCCAAGAACGGGTTTTATGAAATACGAGTATGTATTCTATTTTTAAATTTCATTTGTTGCAATTCACAACAGGAAAAGAACAACAAATCCAAGATTTTAAAATACTGATATCGCACTCTGCACCAAGAGTTATACTTTTTTGAAATTAAAAAAAAATCCTTAAATCCGCCTTTTATCCACTTTGTACGTTACTTTCAATTCAGAATGACTTTTCGCCATTCTCTGTCTGCTATAAACATACAACTTTTAGCCTAAATAATAGTAGGAGTATACTGTATCCTGTTAATAGGTGACCACAATTAGTTACAACTCTACTCCGTCTGGCGCTAGTTTTGTTGCGGTATCGCAATTTAATCACGGATAGTGTAATAAGATATGCGGCGATAAGTTGTTCGCGAACACCACCAGCAGCAGTATATGCCGCTAACAAACATCGTCGAACCGAAATAATGAGTTTCTTGTTTGCTCCTAGTACACGCCCTCTCTCGACGTCTCGAAGTAAACAATTTCTCGTGTTTGCATTGGACGTCTTGGTATGCGATGACGGTACTTGAACTAAATATAAATGTACATAGTGTAACTAACATTACCATTAACTGTATAATTAGTTTATAGAACTTTGGCTTGACCCATGCAAATTATATATACTAAAAGCGAGCGGCCGTTTCGTGTTAATTTCTTGAGAAAAGACGGCTTAACCGCATCACCATGGTTACCGATCGGACGGCTCAAAATCGACTTGAAATTGGTGAATTTAGGCGCAGTACTCGTCCCTGGATACGGGGAATTAAAGGCCGTCTCGGCGCGTGTAGGTACCGGTGACATTAAACTAACCATCGACGGAGAGATTTTTCTTTTTTTCGGTGCGCGTGCAGAGATATCCGCCGTCCAAGAGAGGAGCGTGCAAAAGTCGGCGTTCGGGCGTGGCGAACAAATTCCGACAAACGGCGCGGCGGATGGAAAATTCACGTGAAACACGTTGAAAATTGCTAGAAACGTCAAACTGACAGGCACCTGAGAGGTATCCGCATATTCACATTTAAGCGTGAAGTACGAAATTTTGAAGGTCGCGAGGGTCCAACCAGACCCGGGGAGTTAAAGAACGGTCTTCTGGGGACCTTTCCCATACTTATTTCGAGTCGACGGTCGCACGCAACCAAGGGCATGAACACTTTGAAGTTCGTTTGCGGGTGGATTTTGTGAGAAAAATGGCCGATTCAATATGCACAGATATCAATGCATTCCGGACGGGCGAAAAATAAAATCAGATTCTCACGTGCACTGCCGGTCAATATATTACGGTCCGGCGAATGTGCGGCATGTCCACACAATACATAGCGGTCCCGCTTGATTTAATACCTTTCATCTATACAGGTGTTGTCGAGTAATATTTTGAATTAAAATACGTAAATTCCAGAACGCGTATTTCCTCAAAGGGGAAAAGGAGCAGGATTGACATTTATATGCCTCTACGAAATAATTTTATTGAAACGATTACGTGCACGGTGGGCGGAGTTGGCTGAAATCAATTTCTCTCTATTCCGATTAAAAGCAAAACTGGGAGTTTTACGGTCGCCAGTCACTAATTCTAAATTGACGTACGAATGTGAAATATTAGATACGGGGGTGTGTGCGGACGCCGATCACAAATACAAAGTCAAAATGTCAAAAAAAAAAAAAATGGCCGAAGATTTTTTGAAAATTGACGTATGAATGCGAAATTTTAGATACAGGTATGTCTGCGGACGCCGATCACCAATCCATAGTCAAAATGTCAAAAAAAACAAAATGGAGGAAGATTTTTTGAAAATTGACGTACGAATGTGAAATTTTAGTTACGGGGGTGTCTGCGAACGCCGATCTCGAATCCAAAGTCAAAATGTCAAAAAAAAACAAAATGGCGGAATTTCTTTGAAAATTGACGTATGAATGTGAAATTTTAGATACGGCGCTGTGTGCGGATGCCGATCACAAATCCAAAGTCAAAATGTCAAAAAAAAACAAAATGGCGGAAGTTTTTTTGAAAATTGACGTATGAATGTGAAATTTTAGACACGGGGGTGTCTTAGGTCGCCGATCACGAACCAAAGTCAAAATGTCAAAAAAAAAAAAAATGGCGGAAGTTTTTTTGAAAATTAACGTATGAATGTGAAATTTTAGATACAGGGGTGTCTTAGGTCGCCGATCACGAATCCAAAGTCAAAATGTCAAAAAAAAAAATGGCGGAAGTTTTTTTGAAAATTGACGTATGAATGTGAAATTTTAGATACGGGGGTGTCTCAGGTCGCCGACTACGAATCCAAAGTCAAAATGTCAAAAAAAAACAAAATGGCGGAAGTTTTTTTGAACATTGACGTAGGAATGTGAAATTTTAGATACGGGGGTGTCTCAGGTCGCCGACTACGAATCCAAAGTCAAAATGTCAAAAAAAAACAAAATGGCGGAAGTTTTTTTGAACATTGACGTAGGAATGTGAAATTTTAGATACGGGGGTGTCTCAGGTCGCCGATTACGAATCCAAAGTCAAAATGTCAAAAAAAAAACAAAATGGCGGAAGTTTTTTTGAACATTGACGTATGAATGTGAAATTTTAGATACGGGGGTGTCTCAGGTCGCCGATCACGAATCCAAAGTCAAAATGTCAAAAAAAACAAAATGGCGGAAGTTTTTTTGAAAATTGACGTATGAATGTGAAATTTTAGATACGGGGGTGTCTCAGGTCGCCGATTACGAATCCAAAGTCAAAATGTCAAAAAAAAACAAAATGGCGGAAGTTTTTTGGACATTGACGTAGGAATGTGAAATTTTAGATACGGGGGTGTCTCAGGTCGCCGATTACGAATCCAAAGTCAAAATGTCAAAAAAAAACAAAATGGCGGAAGTTTTTTTGAACATTGACGTAGGAATGTGAAATTTTAGAAACGGGGTTGTCTCAGGTCGCCGATCACGAATCCAAAGTCAAAATGTCAAAAAAAACAAAATGGCGGAAGTTTTTTTGAACATTGACGTATGAATGTGAAATTTTAGATACGGGGGTGTTTCAGGTCGCCGATCACGAATCCAAAGTCAAAATGTCAAAAAAGCAACATGGCAAATGTAATATGGCGGAAAGGTTCGTCGAAAAGTGCTTGGATCTGAGCACATTCTTCCTTGGTAACTTTAACATGATTTATATTTAACATTAAATTATCCTTCTCGCTCTTCAGTGTTCAGTGTAACGGTTTGTGTAAAGAAGTAAAGAAAAGTTCTAAATAATATATACGATCGGCATCACTAAATTTATGTATATACAGGAGTGGTTCAAAAGTTTATAAAATCGGATTTTCTGAAAGGCATCATGACAGTGATCGCGTTCTACGGGAAACGGTAATTGCAGACAAATTTGTGTTGCTTGGATGACAAACTTCAAAAGGTTATTATGATTAATGCCAAAAGGTGTATTTATAAGTCTCGAAATGGCATGTGTAGGTAGGATATTTGACAGCTAAAATTTTGCAATATCTTCGCATGTTTATTTAAAGTTGACATAATATTTGAATGTAACCTTCAACATTAAAACGCCCTAACAACTACAACGGCAAATTTAGACGTACTTTTAATTATTTATATTATTGCACTGTATTAGTTGATTAAGTTCAATTAAGGGCCGGTTTTCCCAATTCCGATTAAAATGAAGATCAGCATACTCATTAAATAAAATACGGGACAGTACGTTTTTGCAAAAACCGGTTGGCGCTAACCATTGATTAAAATACCGGTTAGTATGTGTTTCCAACACCGGTTAGCGCTAATCACTGATTAAGAACGTTATTAAATGAAGATGTATTAACCGGTGTTTTACCAAACCTGATAAAATATTAAACAGTAATTGGGATTACTTACACGTGCGCATAACCTAGGAGATTTGGATTTTTATTAGTATTGACTGCGATTATGTTTTCTTATGCATTTGTAATTAATAATTATTTTTATTAGTGATTTAGTAATCGTATTGCTTCTTTTATACATGAAATTAACAGTATACTTAAAAATAAAAACATATTATTGAATATGTGTAACTTTTAGCTTGCTAAGGAAATATTTGTGTTTTGGAAGCTTTTTAATTCTGTTACATTTCCGGGACTTTATCTCAGTTGCTAAAAATTCTAAGTATTTGTAAAAATTTATGATTGCGCTTGCTCTTTTCTTCTTTGTAATTGCTTTTAACAGCACCTTATTAAAACTTAATTTTAGATGAATATATTTTAGACTCACCCTGATATGTCATTAACATATTAAAATTACATTTAAAAGTTACATGTGAAATTGAAAACATTGAAGAAATTCTACAGAAGCTGGCAGGTGCTTATGCAGACACTGTATAAAGTACTCTTGATTTAATTGAGTTTGGATGAATAGTGTGTTCGTTAACGTTTAGTTAAATTTTAAAATAATAATTATAATTGGCACTACAAAGATCGCGCCGATTCCTCCAGAACATAACATTTTGTAGGTCAAAATTATGGAAACACGGTTTTCTCAATCAACCCTCTTTGATTTAGGAAATGTAGATAAAGAACCTGTTAAAACGTATAGTTTTTAGTAAACAGTTGGGATATAATTCTTCAATCAAAGTTTCTGCCCTTATTCATCCTACATAAATTTGGTGCAAGTTAAATTGTCTGAAATATGGCAGTTGAAATTGCAATATCTAATACTGTTAGAATATAATTGATAATACAGTTTATGACCGCAGATGCAAGTCTTTTCTTTTTCAACAAACTGTTCCTATAGTTCAGTCGCTCTCGCAACCGACATGCGCCACTAAATTAAAATGACGTCAAATTTTAAATGTTGCAAAATTTTACCCGTCATGTAATATAACCTTCAAAATACATTTCAGGACTGTCATAAATAATAATATTTGTACACCTTTTGACATTTGTTATAATTATTTGTTGACGTTTGTTATAATTGTCATCTAAACATTTTAAAACAGTACAGCCAAATGTTATGTAAAATATAGGTGTAGGAAAGTAATATTTAATACCTTTATTTATAATATTTAATTTGTAACTGGCTTTCATGTAATAGTATTTTACTATGGGACGGTATACATCCAGAAATATTGTTTAATTACCTTAAATTTTTCATTTTGAAATTGTTCCGGCCAATCGAAATTTGTAGTGGTATTGAATCGTCGTCTTTAGTTCGTACTTTTGCCGAGTCCGTTGCCAAGACGACTCGAATGTATTTTTATAACTTTTTCTCTGTGACGGGAAAAGTTTGACATTTTATTTTTCTTAATAGGTAACAAAATGTCACTTTAAAAGCCGAGAAAAAAGTACTCATTTTTCCCCGGGAAAAAAATGAGTACTTTCTTTCCGGATATGTACACATAAGTAAGAACACGGACATTTAATTTTAATATATTTTATTATACAAAAAGTGGCATTTACTTATGTATGCCAATAGCACCGTCTCCGAGAAAGAACTGCATTTCTTTTTCAACTTCCAATCAAAATAACTAAAAATCAACTTAAGTTCGCAAATTTTTAAAACCAAACACAAAATTAAATTGACAAATATTTGAATAATTTAAAGGTTTCCTTAGCAACGCAGGTGTAATGCAGCTATTATAAGTACAACAGCCTACCAATTGAAAACTTCAAATGTCACATCGATTGATTTTCTGAGTCTTTTTTATCATTATTAAATCACCGTTTTTCCTGTCAGAAAAAAATAGTGTATTATACACGGAAAAAAACATTAGATTTTAGCTCTCGGTATTTTGTCATTATCTCGAGCTAAAATCTAATACTTCTTTCCCTTGTATAATAAATAACTTTTTTTACAGGTCATATGTAATAATAGAAAACATAAGGAACGTATATAAATTCAATCTTATGAGACTCAAAGTAACTTTTGCCGTTTGCACGTCCTTGCTTGAATTTCTTCAGGTTGACATTTTCGAATTTTGGAGTTAAGAGATACCAATAATTTAGAAAATATAAAAGTAGCATATGTACGAGCATATATAAATATTAATCTAATTGTAACGTATATAAAAGACTATAGATAAAATAACTAAAAATTGGTTTTAAAAAAAGGTAAAAAGTAGGTACATTAAATTTATGGTGAAAAGGGGATTCATTAGGAGGTGAATGATTTGCACGTGGTCATTAAAAACGCACAATTTCGTTATATATCATGCAGCCACCCTTGATCACTAATGCTACACGCTCACGTACAATATGTCTTAATTTTAATGTGTCAATCAGTGACTTGATTTCTAATCACAGCAGAACTAGACACATTAATATCTCACGTCACGACCACCAAAAATAATCTCTGTCCAAAATCACTAAAAATTTATTTGGTGCTAAATTAAAATGCTTATCGACTTCTAACCATAGTAGAAGCATAAAAACATTCATATGTCATAGTACGACCACCAATATAAACTCTTTACATGCCATTTAAGCGGGTTCAATCTACCCCTAAGGCACTAAAAAAATGATTACTGTTAAACTGCTTTATTTATCGAATTATAGCCACAGCTTAGTTGAGAAACATTTATATCTCACATCAAAAACCCAAAATAACCTCTTGCACGCTGTTCGACAGGGTGCAATCTACCCGTAAGCACTAAAAATTAGATTGGTGCTAAATAAAAATGTTTATCAATTTTTAACTATATATAACGTATAACATATAACATATTAATATTTCACATCACAGTCACCAACATAATCGCCTACACACTACCAAAAAGGGATGAACTCAACCACCTTATTTCACTAAAACGTATATTAGGGGTTAAATAAAATGCTTATCTACTACTAACCATAGCAGAAGTAGAGAAACATTTATATTTCACATTACAACCACCAAAATAATCGCCTGCACGCCGTTCAAGGGGCTGCAATCTACCCCTAAGCACTACAAAAATTATTATCGATAAATTAATGTGTTTATTGTATTTTAACCATAGCTGAAATAGGCATATGGGGGGTTGTTAGGGTCGCTGATCACAAATTTAAAGTCAACATTTCAAAAAACAAAATGACGGATCTCTTATGTCGGCAAGGTTCTTCAAAACGTTCTCAGATTTGGGTAAAATTTGGTTGGTATAAGGAGGGTTTTGGGGTCGCTGTACACAAATCCGAAGTCGAAATTACAAAAACAAATGTTGGGTTAAATATGGACAACATCTATAGAAATATAAATTCATTCCGATTGACAACACTAACACTGATCTGTTTACATCTTAATAAAGGGTGACTGCTATGTACACGGTTATTGACTATATTTGGACCAATAGATAACTTTGTTATTTGAAGGATTAGAAAAACGTTTAAATTAGGAAAGTTGTAGGATTTCACTCAAGGCGCTAGAATTTGATATCAGAAAAAACAAACGAACGTCGTAAAGCCGTCAAAAACGGCTGACTTAGTTTTTTTTAAATGGAATACCCTATATAATGTTACATAATCTGATTCTAAATAAAATTTCGAGTATATTCCATTTATATAACATATACCTACATTCAACTGTTTTCGCGCTATCGCTGATTGAAAATCGTACTATTAATATGTTTTCTACACCCTTCGTATATGAATTTACGTAAGTCATTACGGGGTTTCTATGGAAACATAGTAGTAGTACGATTTTCAATCAGCGATAGCGCGAAAACAGTTGAATGTAGGTATATGTTATATAAATGGAATATACTCGAAATTTTATTTAGAATCAGATTATGTAACATTATATATGGTATTCCATTTAAAAAAAAATAAGTTAGCCGTTTTTGACGGCTTTACGACGTTCGTTTGTTTTTTCTGATATCAAATTCTAGCGCCTTGAGTGAAATCGTACAACTTTCCTAATTTAAACGTTTTTCTAATCCTTCAAATAACAAAGTTATCTATTGGTCCAAATATAGTCAATAACCCTGTACACATCGAAATATCTAATAGTAACTATCGTTTGCTAAAAATACTACAGGGCCTAGGAAGTATGCATCCATTAGGTAATTTAACGGGCATTGCATACAGGTATTTTACTAACTAGAATTACTACTAGCATATACTACGTCAATTTTATTTTGCTAATCATTACTGCATTTAGGAATACAACCAAACACTATGCACAACCCGTAGCAAGCAGAGCAACTGAAACTCTTACTTCGCTGACAAACATAAAGTATATCTGATTAGGTTTGCATGTTAAATTTCATTCAATTTCCAATAAATTATATATTTTAATACCTACCACTGATATTATTGTGTGTATTTCTTTTTATGAATGCAATTAAAAGAGCAAACTACTGTTGGTATTTCACAATCACTTATCTACGACGCTATAATTTAAATAAAATATACAATTGGCTTCAAAAAATTTATGTATGTACAGAGGTGTTTCAAAAGTATATTAAAGTGGACATGCTCAAAAGCGTCATGCCAGTGATCGCCTTTTAGTGGAGAGACGCTTTAATAGGGCTTATATTTAAAACTTGGGCTTTCTACTTTTATTATTATTTTGTGCTCTTTTATTGACGATAGTGGATTTCGAAAAGGTTGAAAGGCTTTTACACTTTCGCATCAAAATAGTATTGTAAACTGTCGTAATAAAAATGTTGCGCTTTTTGAGGTCATTGTGTCTTTGGATATTTTAACATGACTTATGTTTAACATTAAATTTCCTTTCTCGCTCTGGCGTGTGTACCGGTTTGTGTAAAAAACAATTCGAGAAGAATTTTAAATAAAATATACAATTGGCTCCACAAAATTTATGTATGTACAGGGGTGTTTCAAGCGTTTATAAAGGTGGACATTCTAAAAAGCGTCATGCCAGTGATCGCCTTTTACAGGAGAGGCGCTTTAATAGGGCTTACATTTAAAACTTGGGATTTCTACTTTTATTATTGTTTTGTGCTCTTTTATTAACGATAGTGGATTTCGGAAAGGTTGAAAAGCTTTTACACTTTCGCATCAAAATAGTATTGTAAACAGTCTTAATAAAAATGTTGCGCTTTTTGATCTTATTGTGTCTTTGGATATTTTAACATAAACTACCTTTCTCGCTCTTGAGTGTGTACCGGTTTGTGTAAAAAGCAATTCGAAAAGAATTTTAAATAAAATATACATTTGGCTTCACAAAATTAATGTATGACGAGTGCTTCAAAATTTATAAAAGTGGACATTCTAAAAATCGTCATGCCAGTGATCGCTTTTTACAGGAAAAGCGCTTCAATTGGGCTTCAAATTTAAAACTTGGCCTTTCTACTTTTATTATTGTTTTATGCCCTTTTATTAACGATAGTGGATTTCGAAAAGGTTGACAGGATTTTACACTTTCGGATCAAAATAATATTGTAAATTTTCTTAATAAAAATGTTGCGCTTTTTTATCTTATTGTGTCGTTGTAACATTAAATTACCTTTCTCGCTCTTGAGTGTGTACCGGTTTGTGTAAAAAACAGTTCGACAAGAATTTTAAATAAAATATCCTATTGGCTTAACAAAATATATGTGTATACAGGGGTGTTTCAAAAGTTTATAAGTGGATATTTTAAAAAGCGTCATGCCAGTCATCGCCTTCTACAGGAAAGGCGCTTCAATAGGGTTTCAATTTAAAACTTGGGCTTTCTATTTTTATTATTATTTTGTGCTCTTTTATTAACGATAGTGGATTTCGAAAAGATTGTGAGGCTTTTACACTTTCACATCAAAATAGTATTGTAAACTGTCTTAAGAAAAATGTTGCGCTCATTCTGTCTTTGGATACTTTAACATGACTTATGTTTAACATTAAATTACCTTTCTCGCTCTCGAGCGTGTACCGGTTTGTATAAAAAACAATTGATAGAAGAATTTTAAATAAAATATACAATTGGCTTTACAAAATTTATGTATGTACAGGGGTGCTTAAAAAGTTTATAAAATTGGACATTCTAAAAAGCGTCATGGGAGTGATCGCTTTTTACAGCCAAGGCGCTTCATTAGGGTTTATATTTAAAACTTGGGCTTTTTACTTTTATTATTACTTTGTGCTCTTTTATTAAAGATAGTGGATTTCGAAAAGGTTGACAGACATTTACACTTTCGCATCAAAATAGTATTGTAAACTGTTTTGATGAAAATGTTGCTCTTTTTGTGCTCATTGTGTCTTTGATACTTTAACATTAAATTACCTTTCTCGCTCTTGAGTGTGTACCGGTTTGTGTTAAAAACAGTTCGAGAAGAATTTTAAATAAAACGTCCTATTGGCTTAATAAAATATATGAATATACAAGGGTACTTCAAAGGTGTATAAAAGTGGACATTATAACAAGCGTCATGCCAGTGATCGCTTTTTACAGGACAGGCGCTTCAATTTAATACTTGGGCTTTTTACTTTTATTATTACTTTGTGCTCCTTTATTAACGATAGTGGATTTCAAACAGATTGACGGGCTTTTAGACTATCACATCAAAATAGTATTGTACACTGTCTTAATAAAAATGTTACGCTTTTTGATCTCATTGTGTTTTTGGATACTTTAACATGATTTATGTTTAACATTAAATTATCTTTCTCGCTCTTGAGTGTATACCGGTTTATGTCAAAAACAGTTCGATAAGAATTTTAAATAAAATATCCTATTGGCTTAATAAAATATATGTATATACAGGGTTGCTTCAAAAATTTATAAAAGTAGACATTCTAAAAAGCATCTTTTTACAGGAAAGGCGCTTCAATAGGGCCTAAATTTAAAACTTGGGCTTTTTACTTTTATTATTATTTTGTGCCCCTTTATGAACGACAGTGGATTTCGAAAAGGTTGACAGGCTTTTACACTTTCACATCAAAATAGTATTGTAAACTATCTTAATAAAAATGTTGCGTTTTTTGAGCTCATTCTGTCTTTGGATACTTTCACATGACTTATGTTTAACATTAAAATACTTTTCTCGCTCTTGAGTGTGTACAGGTTTATGTCAAAAACAGTTCGAGATGAATTTTAAATAAAATATCCTATTTGCTTAACAAAATATATGTATATACAGGGGTGCTTCAAAAGTTTATAAAAGTGGACATTCTAAAAAACCTTTTTTTACAGGAAAGGCGCTTCAATAGGGCTTACATTTAAAACTTGGACTTTTTACTTTTATTATTATTTCGTGCTCCTTTATTAACGATAGTGGATTTTGAAAAGGTTGACAGGCTTTACACTGTCACATCAAAATAGTATTGTAAACTGTCTTAATGAACATGTTGTGCTTTTTGATCTCATTGTGCTTTTGGATACTTTAACATGACTTATGTTTAAAATTAAATTACCTTTCTCGCTCTTGAGTGTGTACCGGTTTGTGTTAAAAACAGTTCGAGAAGAATTTTAAATAAAATATACAATTCGCTTCACAAAATATATGTATATACAGGGGTGCTTCAAAGGTGTATAAAACTGGACATTCTAAAAAGCGTCATCCCAGTGGTCGCTTTTTACTGGAAAGGCGCTTCAATTTAAAACTTGGACTTTTTACTTTTATTATTATTTTGTGCTCCTTTATTAACGATAGTGGATTTCAAAAAGGTTGACAGGCTTTTACACTTTCACATCAAAATAGTATTGTACACTGTCTTAATAAAATGTTGCGCTTTTTGATCTCATTGTGTCTTTGGATACTTTAACATGACTTATGTTTAACATTAAATTACCTTTCTCGCTCTTGAGTGTGTACCGATTTATGTCAAAAACAGTTCGAGAAGAATTTTAAATAAAATATCCTATTGACTTAACAAAATATATGTATATACAGGGGTGCTTCAAAAGTTTATAAAAGTGGACATTCTAAAAATCGTTTTTTGCAGGAAAGGCGCTTCAATAGGGCTTAAATTTAAAACTTGGGATTCTTACTTTTATTATTATTTTGTGCTTTTTTCTTAACGACAGTAGACTTCGAAAAGGTTGACATGCTTTTCCACTATCACATCAAAATAGTATTGTAAACTGCCTCGATAAAAATGTTGTGCTCTTTGAGCTCATTGTTTCTTTGGATACATTAACAGGACTTATGTTTAACATAAATTTATCTTTCTCGCTCTTGAGTATGTACCGGGTTGTGTAAAAAACCGTTCGAGAAGGATTTTAAAGAAAATATGGTATTGGTTTCACGAAATATATGTAAATACAGAGGTGCGTCACAAGTTAATAAAACCGGACATTCTAAAAGGTGTCATGACAGTGATTGCTTTTTACAGGAAACTATGAGAAAGCTGTAAGCGGACGCGAAAAAAGCGATTCCAACTAAAAGAGATTGACGGACCCGCTGTAAGCGGAGGACCCAGTGTAAGCGGAGGGCCCGTTATAAGCGGAGGACCCGCTGTAAGCGGACGTTAGAGCTAGTTATACATACTAAAAGCGCACGGCCGTTTCTTTTATTCGGCGTGTGAAAAGACGGCTTAACCGGCAGGCCAAAATCGATGAAAATTCGTAAAACGCGAGAAAGTACTCGTCTCTGGATAGGCGAAATTAAAAGTTGTCTCTTTGCGTGCGCTTTCGGACACCTTTAAAGGGTTCCTCGACGGAGAGTTTTTTCTTTTTATCGGAGCGTGAAGAGAGATATCCACCGTCAAAGAGGAGCGTGCAAATATGTTGTAACAGAAAAAATGGCTTACGTTATTCAAATATATTGGTGAACACGAAAAATTGACTTTTCGCTAATCTGACAGGTACATCGAGAAATTTTGCAGGTGTGACTTTTAAGTGTGAAATACGAAATTTTGAAGGTTGCGAGGGTCCAACAAGACCCGAGGTCTTGAAGAACGGGCTTCTCGGAATCTATTACATGCTTATTTCGAGTCGACAGACGCACGCAACCAAGGGCATGAGCACTTTCAAATTCGTTTGCACGTGGATTTGGTAAGAAAAATGGCCGAAATACGTCACAGATTCAATGTGCATGTGATTCAATGTACTACGGTCGGGCGAAGAATATCAGATTAATGTATCCGGCCCGACGAGTTCGGCATCTCAATCTCGACATAATACACCCGCTTGACTTAACATTTCTATAGATATACAGGTTGATTGTTCTTTTAATGATTATTATATATTTGAATGAATTTTAATAAACGATAATTCCAGAACGCGTACGCCCAGTTTCCTTAATAGGGAAAAAGATTGCTTTTAACATTTATGTGCCCTTATGACATAATTCTATTTAAACGATTACGCAAACGTGCACAGTGGGCGGAGCTGGCTGAAATCAATTTCTCTTTCTTTTGATTAAAAGTAAAATTAGGCACTTGGGAGTTTTTACGGTCGCCCATCACTGATTCAAATGTCAGAAGAAAACAAAATGGCCGAAGGATTTTTTGAAAATTGACGTACGAATGTGAAATCTTGGATACGGAGGTGTCTTATGTGGCCGATCACAAATCCAAAGTCAAAAAAATAAGACGGCCGAAAAGTTTTTTGAAAATTGACGTATGCATGTGAAATATTAGATACGGGGGTGTGTGCGGACGCCGATCACAAATCCAAAGTCAAAATGTCAAAAAAAACAAAATGGCGGACGGTTTTTTGAAAAGTGACGTATGAACGTGAAATTTTAGATACGGGGGTGTGTGCGGACGCCGATTACAGATCCAAAGTCAAAATGTCAAAAAAAAAACAAAATGACGGACGTGTTTTTTGAAAATTGACGTATGAACGTGAAATTTTAGATACGGGGGTGTGTGCGGACGCCGGTCATAAATCCAAAGTCAAAATGTCAAAAAAAACAAAATGGCGGACGGGTTTTTGAAAATTGACGTATGAATGTGAAATTTTAGATACGGGGGGGTGTGCGGACGCCGATTCCAAATCCATAGTCAAAATGTCAAAAAAAAACAAAATGGCGGACGGGTTTTTTGAAAATTGACGTATGAACGTGAAATTTTAGATACGGGGGTTTGTGCGGACGCCGATTACAAATCCATATTCAAAATGTCAAAAAGAACAAAATGGCGGACATTTTTTGAAAATTGACGTATGAACGTGAAATTTTAGATACGGGGGTGTGTGCGGACGCCGATTACAGATACAAAGTCAAAATGTCAAAAAAAACAAAATGGCGGACATTTTTTGAAAATTGACGTATGAACGTGAAATTTTAGATACGGGGGGTGTGTGCGTACGCCGATTACAGATCCAAAAATCAAAATGTCAAAAAAAAACAAAATGGCGCACGTGTTTTTTGAAAATTGACGTATGAACGTGAAATTTTAGATACGGGGGGTGTGTGCGGACGCTGATCATAAATCCAAAGTCAAAATGTCAAAAAAAACAAAATGGCGGACGGGTTTTTGAAAATTGACGTATGAATGTGAAATTTTAGATACGGGGGAGTGTGCGGACGCCGATTCCAAATCCATAGTCAAAATGTCAAAAAAAAAAAATGGCGGACGGGTTTTTTTGAAAATTGACGTATGAACGTGAAATTTTAGATGCGGGGGTGTGTGCGGACGCCGATTACAGATCCAAAGTCAAAATGTCAAAAAAACAAAATGGCGGACATTTTTTGAAAATTGACGTATGAACGTGAAATTTTAGATACGGGGGTGTGTGCGGATGCCGATTACAGATACAAAGTCAAAATGTCAAAAAAAACAAAATGGCGGACGGGTTTTTTGAAAATTGACGTATGAACGTGAAATTTTAGAAACGAGGGTTTGTGCGTACGCCGATTACAGATCCAAAGTCAAAATGTCAAAAAAAAAAAAATGGCGGACGGTTTTTTGAAAATTGACGTATGAACGTGAAATTTTAGATACGGGGGTATGTGCGGGCGCCGATTACAGATCCAAAGTCAAAATGTCAAGAAAAACAAAATGGCGGACGGGTTTTTTGAAAATTGACGTATGAACATGAAATTTTAGATACGGGGGTGTGTGCGGACGCCGATTACAAATCCATAGTCAAAATGTCAAAAAAAACAAAATGGTGGACGGGTTTTTTGAAAATTGACGTATGAACGTGAAATTTTAGATGCGGGGGTGTGTGCGGACGCCGATTACAGATCCAAAGTCAAAATGTCAAAAAAACAAAATGGCGGACATTTTTTGAAAATTGACGTATGAACGTGAAATTTTAGATACGGGGGTGTGTGCGGACGCCGATTACAGATCCAAAGTCAAAATGTCAAAAAAACAACATGGCAAATCTAATATGGCGGAAAGGTTCTCCGAAAAGTGCTTGGATCTGAGCACATCCTTTCTTCGTAACTTTAACATGATTTATGTTTAACATTAAATATCTTCCTCGCTCTTCAGTTTTCAGTGTAACGGTTTGTGTAAAGAAGTAAAAAAAAGTTCTAAATAATATATACGATTGGCATCACTAAATTTATGTATATACAGGAGTGGTTCAAAAGTTTATAAAATCGGACTTTCTAAAAAGCGTCATGACAGTGATCGCGTTCTACTGGAAACGGTAATTGCAGACAAATTTTTGTTGCTTGGATGACAAACTTCAAAAGGTTATTATGATTAATGTCAAAAGGTGTATTTATAAGTCTCGCAATGGCATGTGTAGGTAGAATACTTGACAGGTAAAATTTTGCAATACCTCAAATTTAATGTCCTTAAATTATTGGCGCATGTTTCATTAAAGTTGACATAATATTTGAATGTAACCTTCAACATTGAAACGCCCTAACAACTACAATGGCAAATTTAAACGTGTTTTTAGTTATTTTTATTATTGCATTATTGCATTGTATTAAGGGGCCGGTTTTCCCAATTTTCATTAGATAAAATACGGGAGGGATAGTACGTTTTTGCAAAAACCGGTTGGCGCTAATCATTGATTAAAATACCGGTTAGTATGTTTTTCCAACACCGGTTAGCGCTAATCATTGATTAAGAACGTTATTAAATGAAGATACTTTAACCGCTGTTTTACCCAACCTGATAAAATATTAAACAGTAATTACGATTACTTACACATGCGCATAACCTAGGAGATTTGGATTTTTATTAGTATTGACTGCGATTATGTTTTCTTATGCATTTGTAATTAATAATTATTGTTATTAGTGTTTTAGTAATTGTATTGCTTCTTCTATACATGAAATTACAGTATAATTAAAAATAAAAACATAATATAGAATATGTGTAACTTTTAGCTTACTAGAGAAATATTTGTGTTTTGGAAGCTTTTTAATTCTGTTACATTTCTGGGACTTTATCTGAGTTGCTAAAAATCCTAGATATTTGTGAAAATTTATGCCTGCGCTTGCTCTCTTCTTCTTTGTAATTCCTTTTAACAGCACCTTATTAAAACTGATCATTTATATGTTTGCGAGCTATATGTTTGAAGTTCATCAGCATTCATTAGCGTTCTATAAGAATGTTTGAAAGCGACGCCCATTTATCAAACAAAATTTGTTATAAACATTTCAGACACTATACAGATACATATATATTTGAGCATGTCCATTAAAATGACGAGCCCGCGATAGCGGGCGAGTAGTCTACATAATATCTTTTCTATCATTAGAGAGATAACAGTACGAATAATAATGTAATTCAGTGAAAATTTAAAATGTTCTGCAATACAAGTCCTTCATTTTTAATTGACTTGTGAACTAATTTTGAGTATGTGACGGACGAATATTTTAAATCTGCTGACCAAAATTTCATAATGAAAGCGCTGTTCCACTTCAAATAATTGGGGTGAAAAATATCTCAGAGTCAAACTGATTTTTAGGTTCTTTTTTATTAATATTATGCGTGCCTATTTTAAATTGTTTCTAAGCTATTGACATACTTTTTCTTAATATAATAAATTTTTCCACTGTTATTTCCAGAGCGTATTATCTCGATTGTCTCAATGAAAATGATGCGCTTTTGAGCATTTTGTTTCTTCAGATACTTTAACATCATTCTTATATTTAATATTAAATTATCTTTTTCGCTCTTGAGTGTGTACCGCTTTGTGTAAAAAGCAATTCGAGAAGAATTTCAAATAAAATATACTATTGGCTTCACAAAATTTATGTATGTACAGGGGTGCTTCAAAAGGTTATAAAAGTGGACATTCTAAAGAGCGTCATGCCAGTCATCGCTTTTTACAGGAAAGGCGCTTCAATAGGGCTTTAGATTTAAAACTTGGGCTTTCTACTTTTATTATAATTTTGTGCTCTTTTATTGGCGATAGTGGATTTCGAAAAGGTTGAAAAGCTTTTACACTTTCGCATCACAATAGTATTGTAAACTGTCTTAATAAAAAATGTTGCACTTTTTATCTTATTGTGTCTTTGGATATTTTAACATTAAACTACCTTTATCGCTCTTGAGTGTGTACCGGTTTGTGTAAAAAGCAATTCGAGAAGAATTTTAAATAAAATATACAATTGGCTTCACAAAATTTATGTATGTACAGGGGTGCTTCAAAAGTTTATAAAAGTGGACATTCTAAAAGTCGTCATGCCAGTGAACGCTTTTTACAGGAAAGGCGCTTTAATAGGGCTTTAGATTTAAAACTTGGGCTTTCTACTTTTATTATTGTTTGTGATCCTTTATTAACAATAGTGGATTTCGAAAAGGTTGATAGGCTTTTACACTTTCACATCAAAATAGAATTGTACACTGTCTTAATAAAAATGTTGCGCTTTTTGATATTATTGTGTCGTTGTATACTTTAACATTAAATTACCATTCTCGCTCTTGAGTGTATACCGGTTTGTGTCAAAAACAGTTCTAGGAGAATTTTAAATAAAATATCCTATTGTCTTAACAAAATATATGTATATACAGGGGTGTTTCAAAAGTTTATAAAAATGGACATTCTAAAAAGCGTCATGCCAGTGATCGCCTTTTACCGGAGAGGCGCTTTAATTGGCCTTACATTTAAAACTTTGGCTTTCTCTTTTTATTATTGTTTTGTGCTCTGTTATTAACGATAGTGGACTTCGAAAAGATTGACAGACTTTTACACTTTTACATCAAAATAGTATTGTAAACTGTCTTGATACAAATGTTGACCTTTTTGATCTTATTGTGTCTTTGAATACTTTAACATTAAATTACATTTCTCGCTCTTGAGTGTATACCGGTTTGTATCAAAAACACTTCGAGAAGAATTTTAATATACTATTGGCTTCACAAAATTTATGTATGTACAGGGGTGTTTCAAAAGTTTATAAAAGTGGACATTCTAAAAAGCGTCATGCCAGTGATCGCCTTTTACAGACAAGGCGCTTCAATAGGGTCTCAATTTAAAACTTGGGCATTTTACCTTTATTATTATTTTGTGCTCTTTTATTAACGATCAAAATAGTATTGTAAACTGTCTGGATACTTTAACATGACTTATGTTAAACATTAAATTTCTCGCAGGGGTGCTTCAAAAGTTTATAAAAGTGGACATTCTAAAAAGCGTTTTTTACAGAATGGGGCTTAAATTTAAAACTTAGGCTTTTTACTTTTATCATTATTTTGTGCTTGTTTCTAAACGAGAGTAGACTTCAAAAAGGTTGACATGCTTTTCCACTATCACATCAAAATAGTATTGTAAACTGTCTCGATGAAATGGTGTGCTCTTTGAGCTCATTGTTTCTTCGGATACATTAACATGACTTATGTTTAACATAAATTTACCTTTCTCGCTCTTGAGTGTGTACCGGTTTGTGTAAGAAAGCGTTCTAGAAGAATTTTAAAGAAAATATACTATTGGCTTCACGAAATATATGTATATACAGGGGTGCGTCAAAAGTTAATAAAACCGGACATTCTAAAAGGCGTCATGACAGTGATTGCTTTTTACAGGAAAATATGAAAAAGCTTTAGGCGGACGCGAAAAAAGCGATTCCAACTAAAAGAGATTGACGGACGCGCTGTAAGCGGAGGACCCGCTGTAAGCGGAGGACCCGTTGTAAGCGGAGGACCCGCTGTAAGCGGACGTTAGAGCTAGTTATATATAATAATAGCGCACAGACCTCTGTTGTTAATCGCCTTAGTTGAAAGAGCTTAACCGAGCATTTTCGAAACTATCAAAATAGAAAAAGTCGACAAAACGCCAAGTTGAACTCCTCTCTGGATACGCGGAATTGAAAGCTGTCCTTTGGCGTGCGTGTTACGTGGACTCTAAAGGGTTCCTCGCCGGCGAGTTTTTCCTTCTAAGTGGAGCGTGTGCAGAGATATGGGGTTTTAAAGGGGAGCGTGCATTCCATTTTGTAACGAAAAAATGGCTTACGTTTTGACCATTCCCGTGACAAGCGATAAAAATCTCGGGAAACGTCAAACTGACATCAAACTGAGTTGTGTCCACAGATTCACTTTTAAGCGTGTAATACGAAATTTTGAAGGTCGCGAGGGTCCAACAAGACCCGAGGTCTTAACGAACGGCCTTCTCTGGACCTTTTACGTGCTTATTTCGAGTCGACAGAGGCACGCAACCAAGGGCATGAGCACTTTCAAATTCTTTTGCAGAAGCATTTGGTCAGAAAAATGGCCGATTCAATGTGCAGTAATATCAATGTATTTCGGACGGGCGAAAAATATAATCAGATTCTCATGTGCACTGCCGATCAATGTATTACGGTCCGGTGAATGTTCGGCATCTCCATATCTCCACACAATACATAACGGTCCCGCTTAATTTAATATTTTTATCTATATACAGGGGTCGATTAGTATTTTAATAATGATTTGAATTAAAATACGTTAATTCCAGAACGCGTATGCCCCGTTTCCTTAATGGAGAAAAGGATTGCTTTTAACATCGATGTGCCCTTATGTAATAATTTTATTTAATCGATTACGCATACATGCAGAGTGGGCGGAGCTAGCTGAAATTAATTTCTCTCTTCCGATTAAAGTAAAATTCGGCACTTGGGAGTTTTTGTGGTGTCATTGATCACGTATCCAAAGTCGAAATGTCCAAAAAAAAACAAAATGGCCGAAGGATTTTTTGAAAATTGACGTATAAATGTGAAATTTTAGATACGGGGATGTCTTAGGTCACCGATCACGAATCCATAATCAAAATGTCAAAAAAAAACAAAATGGCGGGAGATTTTTTGAAAATTAACGTATGAATGTGAAATTTTAGATACAGGGGTTTTGGGGGTCGCCGATCACGATTCCAAAGTCAAAATGTCAAAAAAAACAAAATGGCGGAAGATTTTTTGAAAATTGACGTATGAACGTGAAATTTTAGATACGGGGGTTTTGGGGGTCGCCGATCACGATTCCAAAGTCAAAATGTCAAAAAA
The DNA here is from genome assembly GCA_963170755.1 of Amphimallon solstitiale. Lineage (NCBI taxonomy): Eukaryota > Metazoa > Arthropoda > Insecta > Coleoptera > Scarabaeidae > Amphimallon > Amphimallon solstitiale. The sequence goes on from OY720675.1 coordinate 36,714,030, forward strand.
AACAAAATGGCGGGAGATTTTTTTGAAAATTAACGTATGAATGTGAAATTTTAGATACGGGGGTTTTGGGGGTCGCCGATCACGATTCCAGAGTCAAAATGTCAAAAAAAATAAAATGGCGGAAGATTTTTTTGAAAATTGACGTATGATTGTGAAATTTTAGATACGGGGGTTTTGGGGGTCGCCGATCACGATTCCAAAGTCAAAATGTCAAAAAAAAACAAAATGGCGGGAGATTTTTTTGAAAATTGACGTATGAAAGTGAAATTTTATATACGGGGGTTTTGGAGGTCCCTGATCACGATTCCAATGTCAAAATGTCAAAAAAAAACAAAATGGCGGAAGATTTTTTTGAAAATTGACGTGTGAATGTGAAATTTTAGATACGGGGTTGTTTGTGGTCGCTTATTACGTCTTCAATTTGGCGATTCTTCGAAACGTGATTGAGCAGGGTTTAAATTTAATACTTCATTTTTTCTTAACGATAGTAGGTTCGCAAACATCAGAATCGTATTGTACACTGTCTCAATGGAAATGTTGCGCTCATTGAGCTCACTGTTTCTTTCAATACTTTAACATGACTTATGTTTAACATTAAATTACCTTTCTCGCTCTTGATTATATACCAGTTTGTCTAAAAAGCAGTTCGAGAAGAATTTTAAATATAATAATAAAATATACTATTGGCTTAACAAAATATATGTAGGGGTGATTCAAAAGTTTATAAAGGTGGACACTCTAAAAAGCCATGACAGTGATTGCTTTTTACAGGACAGGCGCTTCAATAGGACTTAAATTTAAAACTTGGGCTTTTTACTTTTATTATTATTTTGTGCTTTTTTCTTAACGAGAGTAGACTTCAAAAAGGTTGACAGACTTTTACACTTTCACATCAAAATAGTATTGTACAGTGTCTTAATAAAAATGTTGCCCTTTCTGAACTCATTGTGTATTTGCATACTTTAACACGACTTATGTTTAACATTACATTACCTTTCTCGCTCTTGAGTGTGTACAGATTTGTGTAAAAAACTGTTCGAGAAGCATTTTAAATAAAACAAAGTTAATAAAAACGGACATTCTAAAAAGCCATGACAGTGATTACTTTTTGCAGGAAACTGTGAAGAAACTGTAAGCGGACGCGAAAAAAGCCATTCAATAGGGCTAAAATTTAAAACTTGGGCATTTTTTTGGATTTTTGAGTAAAATGAATTTTAAGTACATTTTTATTATTCCTTTGTGTTTCTTCATTAATGATAGTAGAATTCAAAAACGTTGACATGATTTTTTCACTGTTACATCAAAATAATACTGTAAACTGTCTTAATGGAAATGTTGCGCTCTGAGCTCATTGTTTCTTTGGATACTTTAACATGAATTATGATTACTATTAAATTACATTTTTCGCTCTTGAGTGTGTACCGGTTTGTGTCAAGAACAGTTCGAGAAAAATTTTAAATAAAATATCCTATTGGCTTAACAAAATATATGTATATACAGGGGTGTTTCAAAAGTTTATAAAAGTGGATATTCTAAAAAGCGTCATTCCAGTGATCGCCTTTTACAGGAAAGGCGCTTTAATAGGGCTTAAATTTAAAACTTGGGCTCTTTACTTTTATTATTATTTCCTGCTCCTTTATTAACGATAGTGGATTTCGAAAAGGTTGACGGGCTTTTACACTTTCACATCAAAATAGTATTGTAAACTGCGTTAATGGACAAGTTGGGCTTTTTGATCTCATTGTGTCTTTGGATACCTTAACATAACTTATGGTTTAAATTAAATTACCTTTCTCGCTCTTGAGTGTGTACCTGTTTGTGTTAAAAACACTTCGAGAAGAATTTTAAATAAAACGTCCTATTGGCTTAACAAAATATATGTATATACAGGAGTGCTTCTTACTTTTATTATTATTTTGTGCTTTTTTCTTAACGAGAGTAGACTTCGAAAAGATTGACAGGCTTCTACACGTTCACATCAAGATAGTATTATAAACTGTCTTAATGAAAATGTTGCGCTTTTTGAGAGCTCATTGTTTCTTTGGATATTTTAACATGACTTATGTTTAACATTAAATTATCTTTCTCACTCTTGAGTGTGTACCCGTTTGTGTAAAAAACAATTCGAGAAAATTTTTAAATAAAATATACTATTGGCTTCACAAAATATATGTATATACCGGGATGCTTTAAAAGTTTATAAAACCGGACATTCTAAAAAGCGTCATGCCAGTACTCGCTTTTTACAGGAAAGGCGCTTCAATTTAAAACTTCGGCTTTTTACTTTTACTTTTATTTTGTGCTCCTTTATTAACGATAGTGGATTTCAAAAAGGTCACACTTTACATCAACATAGTATTGTACACTGTCTTAATAAAAATGTTGCGCTTTTTGATCACAATGTGTCTTTGGATACTTTAACACGACTTATGTTTACCATTAAATTACCTTCCTCGCTCTTGAGTGTGTACCGGTTTATGTCAAAAACAGTTCGAGAAGAATTTTAAATAAAATATCCTATTGGCTTAACAAAATATATGTATCTACAGGGGTGCTTCAAAAGTTTATAAAAGTGGACATTCTAAAAAGCGTTTTTTTACAGGAAAGGCGCTTTAATAGGGCTTTAATTTAAAATTTGGGCTTTTTACTTTTATTATTATTTCGTGCTCCTTTATTAACAAGAGTAGACTTCGAAAAGATTGACAGGCTTTTACACTTTCACATCAAAATAGTATTGTAAACTGTCTTAATGAAAATGTTGCGCTTTTTGAGAGCTCATTGTCTCTCTGGATATTTTAATATGACATGTTTAACATTAAATTACCTTTCTCGCTCTTGAGTGTGTACAGGTTTGTGTTAAAAACAGTTCGAGAAGAATTTTAAATAAAATATCCTATTGGCCTAACAAAATATATGTTTAATAGGGGTGCTTCAAAAGTTTATCAAAGTCGACATTCTAAAAAGCGTTTTTTACAGGAAAGGCGCTTCAATAGGGCTTAAATTTAAAACTTGGCCTTTTGACTTTTATTATTATTTTGTGCTTTTTTCTTAACGAGAGTAGACTTCGAAAAGGTTGACATGTTTTACCACTATCACATCAAAATAGTATTGTAAACTGCCTCGATAAAAATGTTGTGCTCTTTCAGCTCATGTTTCTTTAAATACTTTAACATAAACTATGTTTAACATTAAATTACCTTTCTCGCTCTTGAGTGCGTACAGGTTTGTGTAAAAAAACAGTTCGAGAAGCATTTTAAATAAAATATACTATTGGCTTCACAAGATATATGTATATACCGGGGTGCTTCAAAAGTTAAGGAACGCGAAAAAAGCCATTCAATAGGTCTAAAATTTAAAAGTTGGGTTTTTTTTGGATCTTTGAGTAAAATGAATTTTAGGTTCATTTTTATTACTCTTTTGTGTTTCTTCATTAACGATAGTAGAATTCAAAAAGGTTGACATGCTTTTTCACTGTTACATCAAAATAGTACTGTAAACTGTCTTAATGGAAATGTTGCTCTCTGAGCTCATTGTTTCTTTCGATACTTTAACATGACTTATGTTTAACATTAAATTACCTTTCTCGCTCTTGAGTATGTACGGATTTATGTCAAAAACAGTTCGAGAAGAATTTTAAATAAAATATCCTATTGGCCTAACAAAATATATGTATATACAGGGGTGCTTCAAAAGTTTATAAAAGTGGACATTCTAAAAAGCGTTTTTTACAAGAAAGGCGCTTCAAAAGGGCTATCACATCAAAATAGTATTGTAAACTGCCTCGATGAAAATGTTGTGCTCTTTCAGCTCATTGTTTCTTTAAATACTTTAACATGAACTATGTTTAACATTAAATTTCCTTTCTCGCTATTGAGTGTGTACAGGTTTGTGTAATAAAACAGTTCGAGAAGCATTTTAAATAAAACATACTATTGGCTTCACAAGATATATGTATATACAGGGGTGCTTCAAAAGTTAATAAAATCGGACATTCTAAAAGTCCATGATAGTGATTGCTTTTTACAGGAAACTGTAAAGAAACTGTAAGCGGACGCGAAAAAAGCGGTTCAAGCTAAGAGAGATTGACGGACAGCTGTAAGCGGACGCGAAAAGGCGATTCAAGCTCGAAGAGATTGATGGACAGCTAGTTATTATATATACTAAAAGCCAATTGTCTCGCTCTTTTTAACACGAACGATTAAAACGGCAAAGCTATACCCCAAAATTGACGAATTGGGGAGACAGTTTTCTGAGAACCTGGCGCATCTACGCTGGGAACGAAAGTGTCACGCGACGGGGACCACGGTCCCACGTGCCTTAGGCCATTTTTCACGTCTCCGAAGAGAGAACGAGGGCCCGAAAGGAGTTTTTGAAAATTTTAGAACGTGCAGAAAAAGAGTATGAATCATAGTATTTTGCCATAAGGCCTACGTGTAAAATAAAAAATATGGACTAGGTTCGATTTTAAAATGGCGGTGGATCGATACAGATGACCGTGACACATCAAACTTCGGATAAGGTTAAGTTAAACGCACGAAAAATTCAATTTCAGGTTATAAATGATCAAAACCGTCAAATCAGTTTGAGTTCGCGATATGGCATTTGCCGGGAAACGTCAAAATTAGCGGAAAGCACCAGTCGTGTAATACACAACACATAATGACTATCTATTCACGTTTATCGATCGGTTGTCAAGTTTAAATGTCAGAAGGCCGACAAATAAAGGGATTATGAAGGGAAAGTGGTACCTTTCAGATACGTATTAGTGTTATTATTATCAATTGTTACTATTTCTTTTCTATTTATGAATATAGGAACAATGCCGACGGATATGATAAAATAAACTTAAAGTGTATTATCGCACGTAAGTACAGTGACAAATATAACGATCTTTCTATATTTTATTAAGATATATTAAACACAAATCGAAATGTCGTCACTTCTCGCGAAAGAAGTACCGAAGCAAGCCTAAATAAAGAATCATCTGAGTTTTCTTTATTTGTCAGATGTGTCCGAAACACTTCAAAATAACATAAATACATCAAATATGTAAAATTCCCATAAGCATTTATGTAATTTCGTTTATCAATTCAGTTATAAAAGTAAGCATTTAAAGTACGCGACTATGCGGGTTGGCACAAACTAATCAGAAGTACATTTTCGGTTAAATGGTATTAGGAGCCAGCAAGATTTTTGATTGGGTTTTACAAAGTACATATATATATACAACTATTAAAGCGTAATATGAAAATTAATTAATTCTCTCAATGACCTGTAAGTTTAAAGCATGTTTTGTTAAAGTTCATCATGTTATGTTGTTAATTTCATTTGACAATTGGAAAGACAATGTTGTTAAGCACTCTCAGTCTGACATTTCGTTCTCACAAGTTTATGTGTGAACGAATACACAACAACGAAGTATTGTCACGATGACAGGTGGAACGACAATTTGGTTAAACATCAACTTTTTATTGTCGTATAAGTGTCACGATGACAGTCTGTCAAAAAATTTGAAGTATACACTATTTTTATCGTAAACTTGACACAAGGCATGGTACTACCAATTTTATAGAACGAATAACATGAAACAACATTTCATTGCCGAACCGTCTTGGTTTTTTTTTGTTTTGGTCTGTCGACGTTCACCTTGGGCTAGATGCACACAATTAGACAATTAGACTTAGCAATCAGTAAAAACATTAACAAAACCATAAAGATAGAAACTGAAAGTGTCATGAGCTCTGATCACATTCCAATTATAATAACTTGGAACGAAGACATAACCGAAAGAACATATCACACCTTCAAGACAGACTGGGCCGGCTACAAAACAGAACTAGAACAAACCATCACTGCAGTTCCTAAAATACAAAACACTGCAGAATTAGAACAGACCATAAAATCACTACAAGATAAAATAACAAACGCTGTTGAAAATAACACCATCAAAATAGAAAGGATATATAAATCAGGTAGTCTACCACATCATATTAAAGAACTAATAAAGGAAAAGAACAGAGCTAGGAGAAGACAAAACTATACTAAACAACCTTCAACATCAAGTACATAATAAGAAATTACTGGAACCGAAAAATGTAGAATGGCAAAGAACACTCGAAGAAATAGGTGCAGAGCCCTCTAAGACATGGAAAATAATCAAGGCAATCAAAAGAGAACAAATACAAATCCCACCACTTCAATTCAATAACTCCACACAAGTCACAGCAGAAGAAAAAGCAGAAGCTCTAGCGGAATCACTAGAAGAGCAATTCACTCCGAACTTGGATGAAGTAGACATGCAACACGTAGTGCAGATTCACAAAGTAGTAAGCAGAGAAATACGTGAACCCCACTCCCCTAGCAACGACCCAGTCACAGCCGAGAACCTAAAAGCAATCCTTAAAGCATTAAATACCAAAAAAGCTCCTGGTATAGACAACATCACCAACAGATCACTACAAAACCTCCCCCCAAAAGCAATAATGTCAATTCTAGCAATAGCAAACTCCGTTATCAGACTCCAAACATTCCCAAAGATATGGAAACATGCCAAAGTAATAGTTATACCTAAACCAGGAAAACCAAAAACAATACCAAGCAGCTACAAGCCCATAAGCCTGTTACCATCCATTAGCAAAGTGATAGAAAAAATAATCCTACAGAAGATAAAGTACCACTCTGATAATCAAGACATAATACCAGAAGATCAACATGGGTTTTTAGAGAAGAACATTCAACGATAACACAACTTTCAAGAGTCACTGAGACTATCCAAGACGGATTCAATAAAAATCAAGTGACGGCAGCTGTATTTCTCGACATAGCAAAGGCATTTGATAAAGTCTGGAGGCAGGGACTCATATATAAAATGATAATACACAATTACCCAACACACGTCATAAAAATCACGAACAGTTTTCTCTAAGGACGCTGCTTTCAAGTTAGCATCCAGAACACACTTTCCTCAATAAAACATCCAACAGCGGGAGTCCCCCAGGGCTCATGCCTGTCACCTCACCTATATACAATATTTACAGCAGACATACCAGTATCAAATCCTACAAGATACTTAAATACGGCCACCTTTGCAGATGATTCGGCACTGCTCTCAACATCAAGATGTCCGACGAACGCGGTACAGGAACTCCAAACGCACCTAGACAACACGATAAAATGGTTCAAACAATGGAGGACAACAATAAACGAAGACAAATCCCAAGCAATAATCTTTCAAAGGAATCTGAAAACAACAGGCAACGAAATAACCATCAACAACAACACTATACCATGGAGTAGAGAAATTAAATACCTGGGAATATACCTGGATATAAAGCTCAATTATAACACACACATAGCAAAAACGATAACCAAAACCAAACAAACAAGATGTCAACTATGGCCTCTTATAGGCAGAAGAAGCCAGCTGAACACGAACAACAAAATTCTACTTTACAAACAAGTATTAGGTCCAATATTCACATATGCATGGGTGCATATGTGCAAGACCAACATCAAAAAACACCAGTCTTAGAATGATACTAAATGCTCCATGGTATATGAGAAATAATCAAATAATGAATGAAACAAATACCCCAACCATTATTGACTACATCAAGGAAAGAGCGCTCAGTTTCTATAACCAGATGGAAAACCACTCAAATCAAAATCTTAAAAGAGCACTTGCTCATCAATTATCATCAATTATTATTATTATTACTATTGTATCGGTCATTTATCGTATCTTTAATGTCTTGGACACATCTCTGTCATCTTTCTACATACAAATATACATACTGCGTCTTTAATTTAAATTTAGAGTAGCTTATGATATCAATATTAATTTGGGAATACTGTGCTATAGTAATGTTTTTCATTTTGGCTACTGTCATAGTTAAGTCAATTTATTGAAAAGTTCCACAGTGTTTTCAAATTAATATTGAAATCGTAGGTTATTCCAAAAAAAATTAATTGAAGGCACGGTATGTCTACAGTGACATTCAATTTGACAATTCATTCTCGCAATAGATCGAACTGTCACCAACATGACAGTTTGCAAGAAAATTTAACGTATGGGCAACGTTTATCATAAAACTTGAGACAAATAAAGTTAGAGTACTACCAAATTTAAAAAACAAAGAAATTTATATATGATACAACAAATCTTGATCATACAACCATCTTAGGTTTACCTGTTCGGCCTACTTACATTCAACTTAGACTAGGTGCACACGCATTATATCAAACTTGAATGTCAACGAAATGTTCCAAGTAATCAGCTTTCAGTAAATTCTATAGAAATGTTAAACATTTTATGGGAAATTTTTTAGTTAATAAATCCATTTGTCTATAATTATAGATGCCACAATAATGTATAATTAATTTCTAGAGATATTTCATTTAATTTGCATCTTCATTCATAAACTAATTAAAAGAAAATTTATAACCGTTAAAATTCAAGTGCCTCTGCGACTGGCAGTAGTCACGTTCCAAAGAAGCAATTCAAACTCGAAGAGTTTCATGGAATAACAAAAATAGCAAGTATTCTATTAAATTAATGTGTCCTAAATAAAAAAAAGGTGGAAAGAGTAAATTGAATAATCAGCACTTGATGACTTATATCGACATTTTATGACAAACATTATGGAGCACTGATGAGCTTGATTATTTGCAACCAACGTCATATAAATTTATTTCTATTGACTATTGTCCCGGAAGCCCTACGTTAATTGTAATTCAAAGAAACGAATACATCATGCTGATCAAAATTGGTGAACATAGTATATTATTAAACTAAAATTAAGTAACAGTTAAAGGGTGTAGCCATCTTTACTCATCTATTATTATTTTAACACCGATATATTTAACTAGAGCATACGCGAAATGTTGGTCAACTCAACATTCACGTTAGGTGGCTTAAATGTTACAGGAAACGTCAGAATTGTCAGAAAAAGTCCATCTGACTTTTGATTAATGTTGGCAATTTCACAAAAATTTAATTGCAGGTTATAAAACGTCAAAACGATCAATCGATTTCAGTTCGTGATGAAATCTGAACTGCTTTCATGATGACAATTATTTCAAAAAAAAAGGTTAAACACCCTGACATCTGTCTGATATTTCATGGTTCATGTTTTTAAGCTTCATCGATATTTATTGTAGACCTTGACACAAAAAGATATGAAATTACAAATTTTATACAGCGAAATGACTAAAATATTAATGAGAAAAGTGCTATCAGATCCATTTTAGTTTTGCCTATATACCGTGCCTTCAAATACCTACTCTCCGCATTAGAGACGGCCATGCTTTTTTTTTAATGGTTGGTGACAATGCATAATTTTAATAGTTTGGTTATGTCATATAAATAATAATAGGCGTCTATAATTTGAATTTAAGTATGACAACTGTCAGAATTTGAAGTTTTCAAAAAATTAGCATGTACACCAACATTGATTACTTAAAAACTTCAAAAACAGCCTACTCTAATGCGGAAAGTATTTGACGGCACGGTATTAGACAATTACCTTAAAATATGATTTATATTATTATTACTAGGTGACAGACGAATCAAATTCCAATGTAATGATAATGGTTTTGTAACTATTCAATTTACTAAAGTAAATATTCCAGTCTAATTCAACAATTACTTCTACTAAATAGTTTGATTGTCAGTAGAAAGTTTGAAGAATGGGCAGCGTTCAATCATTTAATGCAATATGTTTGAAAATACACCACTAAATCAAATTGTTAATCAAACATTCTGATGATGGTTGATGATGATCGTGTCCCAGGCTGGTGGCTCTTATTTCGATGGATTGGTTGTAATCATGAACTACCTTTTTGTGTTATTTTTCCTTAAATACTTAATAAAAATCACAAAATGATCCAACAATTACAAATTATATTCTTTTTACAGTGTGTGTAAGCAAAATGTTTACACAGATATTCCAACGTCGGTCAGTATTATTTTTGGTTATTGTTTTTAGTTCAACTACCAGCGTCACTACTAAATATTGAAATTATAATAGGATCGTCTCAGCAACCGACATAGCCAGAGCACGATCTACAGGCGACGACTCAATGTCACTGCAAACTCACTTTGACAGGAACAATTTCAGAGCAGACAAATGAAACTAATTATTAATATGGAGGCCAGTTATAAATTCACTATTATAAATAAAAGTAATAAGTCATACTTATTCTATAACAACATTTTATTTAAAACTTGATTCTTCTGTGTAATGGGCATGCATTGTTCACAAATTTGCATTATAACAAAGCTCAAAGGGTATGTCAAAAGTATGTTTGCGGGCCATGATAATTGGCAGGTTAAATTATGCAAAATTAAAATAAATCTGATATTACATTTTCAATAATGATTTAGTCCTTTCATTGTGTAAAACTAATAAAACTATGAATCTTTTAGTGTCAAGTCTTAGTATTACGCTAAATAGCATCTAAATTTCAAACTCCAACAACGAAAAGTCAGACTGACGTTAAGATGCTTTAAATTGTCGTTCCACCTGTGACCGTGACAGTACTTCGTGGACAAAGATATACGTCTATACAAGGTGTGCCAAAAGTTTAGAGAATCAAAAATGATTTTTTTTGGCGTTTTACAGCGAACTGTAATAAAACTGTAAGCGGACGCGAAAGGCGATTCAAGCTCGAAGAGATTGATGGACAGCTAGTCTTATAATATAGATTCCTATATTATACAGGCTAATTAATTTTCGATTCTAACAATATCGATATCTCTTATTATTGAGTTGAGTATTGAATACTGCAGCGCCTTTTTTGTAGACGTAGAGTTGTCGAGTACTAAGACTAGCGATTAAAATTTAGTGAAGTTGACCAGGCATACATTTCACATGCCTGGTAAATTTAACACCCAATAAAGAGAGATTGCATTCATTTTTTTAATACATAAGGATGAGTATAAATTAAACTCGTTTGTACATTCCAAAAAATTATCGATTCGCCCATTTTCTTTGAAAATATTTTGTTTTTTCAATATTTTATGCTGTATAACTAAGTAGCACACAAACATATTAAACATAAAACAAAATGCAAAAGGAAAACCAAAAACCGCAACTTGATAAACATAACAATTGAAAAATCAATACCAACGTAAACAATTTAATTAACGGAAAATTGAACTAATAGTGAGTATTTCCGCCTCGGGACTCCATTACGGCCGCTATCCGCCTTAACAAGGACTCAATAACACCACTGACGTAGCGTTGACCTACCTGGTTCCAGTCTTCAGTGACTGCTGCTTCTAGCTCTTCTAGCGTTCTTGGTGGAACTTGTCTGGTTCGTAGTGCCCACTCAATGTGGTCCCAGATATGCTCTATTCAATTCATTTCAGGGCTTCTAGCTGTTAGCCCAATCTTCAACGGTTCAATTACGATAATCTCTCGCAAATTGTAGTCTGTGAACTCGGCGTTCTCTAGTGAGTATGGGGCCTTTGGCCGGTATTCTTGCACGTATACCTTATTCTTTACGTCGGTTCCTTACCGTCTGAGACGTAGCATTCATTTTTCGAACAGTAACCAGCTCGTTTTTTATCTGTCTTGTAGTGCAATGCCTTTTTCGCAAGGCTGTAAGTCGTAAAAAGCAATCTCGATGGACGTAGTTGATCGCTTCCTTGTACTGGTCTCCTGTTATACCCCCAGTTTCCCTATACATGCGCACCAGTTTTAAAATTGCCAATTGTCAGACACCTAAGACCCTATCAACGTATCTTTGACTCCAACCATCGCTAATAAACGTAATGGCGTGGGCAATTTCTTCGTGACTAAAATTACATTCATTGCGCATTGGGGACCATCGTTTATCTTTACCAAACTAGGCAAGATGGTTCTACATCGAAACAATAGTGCAACAATTTAGTTTTCATAGATAAGGTGATTCCATAATTTTTTTTTGCGGAGTGTAAAAGAAAACACATGTGGCATACACAAGCAAATATAGGTTTGACAGACCCCTCGACCTAACCAATTGGTTGACGGCGGAGAAATAAGGACAAATTATTTTTAGTCTTAAATTGTATTAAGGTTGCCTTTCAATATTAGCAAATCCATGTCGGTTCAAATATAAAAATTTTCGAAGTTCTACTAAAAATAATTGAATTCTGATAGAGTGCCTATATGATCAGAGTGCTGACAAGATGAGTTTTGATCTGATTGGCGGGCGCAAATTCTACCTACATAATGCCGTCTTGTACAAAAATGTATTTTTCAGTTACGTTCTTATCTTTATTTATCACGTCATTTAAATACATATCCATTTAATACGCCAATTATAGGTTACTATACCAATCCATGTTTAACAATACTGAATTAATTATTATTTTACCATTTGGCATATACCCACAGGTACCCACATAATGGCCGATTTGGTTTTTATTGATTTTTTATCTCTTGTCACCACTCTCATTATAAAGGCGCTCTAAATTCTGATACATTTTGAAAGTTTGGAGATGTAATCGTTGTATTTATACAACGCCCTTGAATTACACCAGTCTACCTGGTTTGTACTCTTATAATAATATATATTATAATTCAAACTGTCTACACCAATCGATGTTAGGCATTGGTGTTAAGCAGGAAATAACACAATTTCCAATTCAGGTCAAGGTCAGAAATGTCAATGGCAGTGAGGAGGTTCTAGAATCGACTTGCTTACACTACTACAGATGCCCGAATCTTACTTGCGGCAAAATTTTGCTTATTAACAATATCGATGTCGATTCGGAAAAAATAGACACTGTTACTGTTGCAACACAAAACTATTTTTGTCATATTTGAGTTGTCTATAAAACATTGCGTATGTTATTACAATTAAATGGCTTCAACATCTAATGTAAATACAAATCACTGAGAGAAATAATGAGTAACAAGTCGTAAAATTATAATAATAATAATAATATATCTTTATTCTAAAAGAAAAATTCTTATGTAATTAATTCTCTCAAACATCATTAAAATAATTACAAAATAAAACATTCTTTCTCACCGTTCAAAAATAAAATAAATTCTGAAAGACAGGAGGCCATTCACAAACACCAAAAAGATTTTTTTGTAATAAATTAATTTTATTGTGTTCAAAATCATAGATAAACTCAAATATTTAAAATAGATTTGCATATACAGTAATGTCCGGTTATTACGAACCCGGTTATAGCAAACTTTCGGTTATAACGAACCAGTTTGAAAGGTACGAACCAAGGTTCCATAAGAAACGTGTTAATTGTTTTCGCATATAACGAACCCGCTTATAACAAACTTTCGGATATAACGAACCTTATTTTCCATTTTGTATGTAAAAAGTTTTCGGTTATAACGAACTTATATTTAGAAAACAAGGGACTTCCCCGAGTATCTCGCCAAAAATGCAGTAGTCGATTCTAGCAGTTTGTGCAAGCAGTCGACGTCGAGTCATCAATCTGTGCTTACGCTGATTCTCAAACGTGATTTTAAGACCATGAGTGACGCAGTTGCGAAGAAAAAACGTAAATCTTTTACATTGAAAAGTAAACATGATATTGTGAAACGATTGCAACGAGGTGTCAAACAAAGCGAAATTTGTACTGAAATGGGACTAAGTAAATCAACGGTAATAAAAAACTAAATTCAGGATAATGCATGTATGTATTAAACAAAAACTTCATTGTAGGTTGCTACAATTTGGAAGCAAAGGCAAACCATATTGAAGAGGTTCGAACAAGTACGAAACTCAAATGTGAAAAATATCAAAAAACCTACTAAGCACGAAGTTGATCAAGGACTTTTGAAATGGTTTTCTCAGCAAAGAAGTAAAAATGTAACTATAAGCGGTGCCGTGTTGCAATCTAAAGCTGAAGATCTTGGGAGTAAATTGTTGGAAGATCCTGAATTAAAATTTAGTAGAAGTTGGATCGAAAGGTTTAAACGAAGACACAACATCAGCAGCGGAAAAATTGTTGGAGAGGCAGCCTCAGTTAATATGGATGTTGTGAATGACTGGTTGGAAAATAAGTGGCCAATAATTAGAGAAAACTTTGGAGATGAGGACATTTTTAACGGCGATGAAACGGGGTTGTTTTATAAGCTCACACCAGACAAGACATTAAGATTCAAAGGGGAGACCTGTACAGGCGGAAAGTTATCTAGAGAAAGAATTACCGTCTTGGTTGTTGCAAATTTATTGGGGACAGAGAAAAGAAAATTATTGGTGATCGGAAAGGCCAAAAACCCCCGATGTTTCAAAAATGTGGTACGATTACCAGTCAATTATAAATGTAACAGAAGAGCTTGGATGACCTCCGAAATTTTTACAAACGAACTACGAGAATGGGATGATGAATTACGTCGTAAGAAACGAAAAATCTTATTACTAGTGGACAATTGCCCGGCTCATCCGGATGTAAAAAATTTGGAGTGCATTAAGTTGGTGTTTATGCCTGCGAATACAAGTTCGAAATTGCAGCCCATGGAACAGGGTGATATCCATAGCTTAAAAAGCAATTACCGACGGTTCCTACTCTCGAAAACTATAAATTCTATTGATAAGATCAAACTAACTTCACTGTGAGTCTCTTGGATGCAATTAACTTCATCCATATGGCATGGCAAAAAGTGTCAAAGCAGACAATCGCTAATTGTTTTCGACACGGCGGATTTATCAGGCGTGAGGATGAATTTGACTCAGATGACAATCTACCATTAGTCGAATGGCTCACAAAAAATCAAGAAGAAAGTGTTAACTATGTTCAAGATGAACTCACTCTTGGTGAATATGATTTTAATGAATACGTTCACGTTGATGACAACCTTGTAAATGTGGAATTTTTGGATGATGATGCCATTGTAGCTTCTGTGTCTTCTGCAGCTAATCAGACTGACGATGAGAACGAAGAAGATGAGAACGAAGAGGAGGAACCCAAAAATAACGAAGTACCACTAGTTCCAACCACTTCAAATGCAATCCAAAATATTGAAGTCGTTCGTCATTTTCTTCAAACGCGGAATACTCCGCAACATATTCTTAATAAGCTAAGCGAAGTGGAAGTGCACATCAGAGAGATTAATCTTGCCAAAAAAAAAAACAAACTAAAATAAATACGTTTTTTTAGTACATAATTAATATTTTCAAGTTGTTTCAGACATGTAATGTTTGTAATGTATTTTGTTATATGAAAAAAGAATAAAAATTGACTCCCTCAAAATAGTGGTGTTTTTTCAAAATCATCACTTATAATGAACTTCGGTTATAACGAACCTTTTTTGCCGGTCCCTTGGAGTTCGCTATAACCGGACATTACTGTATATGCCTTTTATAAATCAGTTTAACATATAGTCACACTTATGTTTTAAAAAAATTGAATACACTCGCCCTTTATTTAGTGTTAAAACTTACTACAATTGACCAGGCATACCTTCCATATTGCTGGTCGAAGGGCCGGACAATACCTTCGAATCGTACAACGGATTACTAAACAAGATATTACCAGCTGCTCTACTCCTCCTACCCTTCCTCCATACACACATAATTAGATTCGATCAATGTTCCTATTTTAATCATCTCATCCATATAACATACATGTATGACTACGTATAATGTATGTGCGTACATATACACATTAGACAGGCAATTCACGCTATCTATGATCATATAGCCAATATACATACACGCATATCTTTGTGTCTACATGGTATATATTACAAAATTAATCATATGCTAAGCACTAAATATACAACGTCTTCACTAGTATAAGATATGAAATACGAGAATAGCATGATTAATTACGAAATTATGCAATGTTTTAATGTCTGCAGGAAAGCTTCCATAGATACTAAAATTTCGCGGTCGCCTTGCTGTATAGGTACTAGGTCCTGCTGCCGCCATGCCGCCCCATTTATTAAACTCAGCACGTTCTTATTGCCTTACGCGTTGGGTGGCCGCTTGTTATTCTTGCCCCACGTATTGTGTCGCCATTTAATGTGGAAATGAAAGTAAAACTGTTACTACCGGTTGGAATTATGAAATTTTTTTATATAAAAATTTTTCAAAAATGATAATGAATACTTGGAAAAATCTCACCATATATACGAATTAAAAATTTGTATATGCATGCATGAAATGGATGCACAATCTATCCTACAGTCGAAATTACAGTAACCAGCGCAGAGACACCGTATTTCAGTCTACTGTGACTTCGTCAGTGTCCGACGTGCTTGCTGTAAATCTACAGAAATTTCATATCATCACAATACGTATAAGATAATAAAATAGCATGTAACACAGGCTAAACTATTGAATGAACAGTATTATTTGAAAATTATAATCTACGTCCTTATTTATCACTGATAATAGTGTCAATTAGAAAGTTTTTGCGTTACAGATAATTCTTTCATGGAATGGATATTATGTTCAATCAATAACGAATCACATTTACGACATATATTAAAAATAATGAAAAAAGTATAAACTTAAGAAATTAATAGGACTTGTCGGTTGAAACTAACACCAAATACACTTAAAACACCGATACCAAAAAATGCTTAAAGAGATAAATACGTATTTCGACAACCATGTATGTTGTCATCATTAGCAGCACTGATTAAAACCGCGTTGCCTATACATTGTAGCGTAACGTATACATAACAGCAATGATTTGAAATTTGCAGAGGTGGTTTGCTTATACCTAAACTTAAACTATTACAACAATGCTTAAAGTCGTTAACAATACCAATTCATGGTACTGTTAATTCCGTCAAACTTAATACTACGAAATCTTACTCTCTAATTATAATGCTTCAAAAACTTACCGGTACCTGTAAATGATATTCTATGGCCAACTATACCTCGCTATCGCTGTCCGACATCATGGCTGTAAAATAATGAGATTTTGCTGATTCTGTTAACTTTACAAATTTCGTCTGCTACCTGGCGCCTTCTGTGCTAAGCATGATAAACTATTAGTAATCGCGGAGGATCTTTAAAATCCTGTTCTAAAAATATGCAATACAGAGCCCAGCTAACGTTTAATTTATTACTTTTATTACCGTTTGACTGATTTGACACTTTTTTTTTGTATATTTTACGACTTGTTTTCATACTTAAATTCTTCTGATGCTACAACCTTTCAGCAGGTTCATTTAATGTATGCTAGATACTTACTATAACATATTCTGGAAGTTATGGTGTGTACGAATAGAAACTATATCTACTTTTTCACACGAAAATGCGCATGTTGTCATTTAGTTCATACCAATATAGTATGTGCTAATACGCAAGTAATTCTCAAGGCACTGCAAAAATGAAAATTGATTATTCGAAATGTAGTATAAAGAACATTCTTGGTAAATAGATAATTTAGCATTTTTATGTTAAAGTTAGAAAGATTTTAATATTTGTAGATGTGCATGCAGAAAACATTGTCTAAATTCTAATGGAAGAATTGCCGGGCTTAAGTGAAGCAGCATTGGTAGACGTTATTTGGTCACTAATATTAACAATAAGTCTGAATATGTGAACTCTAAGGTTCACAGGACTGCTTTGTACAATTTTAAAAAACATATCAGAAAACGAATGGGTTTATTATGAATATTTTAACATTGTCAATTTTTGTTTCTGTAATTAGACTTGTATCTGATGGATAACTAAAGATACTATAATTATTATCAGTAGTGCACCTTGTTAACATCGTAAAGTTGAAAAGTTCCTGCAAGTAAGTGATTACTGAAACAAATTTTGTTTTTTCTTAAAATGTATGTATAGAAATTCAATAGATTTGGTATAAGCAGCACCCAAGAGTGAGTTACTGTAAGCAACAAAATTAACATATTTTAATAGTGCCAAAGTATCAGGATACATACATACATCTAGTGTCATTACTGACAATCAACGCACAGACACAGTGTTTAGGCCTTTAAGGCCTCGTCAGTGTACGTTCGACCGCCGGTAATGACACTAGATGTATGTGTGTATCCTGACACATGCCTATATGGGTTTGCGTATATATGTTATCAGTATCATATCATAATGGTAGTTTTAGCATCTTATGTATTTACCTCTTTTCATTTTCAATATATTCTATCTTTTTTATATTTTTTTAACTAAATGTACATGTATGTAAACTGATCGAAAAATGTTAAGAATATTGTAAGTATGATCATGTTAAGAAAATTTCTGTATGACCTTATCCTCATTTGCCCCCAAAATTTGCTGTATAAGTTCACTTTGAATGATATAAAACATTTACCTCCATTTCCGAAGTCGCAAGATCTTAACTGCATATAAGATGCATGTTCGTTAAGCAGTAATGAAACATGAACCTCTTAACCACTTAAATGCGCAAGGAGCAAGCAGTGATCGTAAACAGAGACAAAGTATTTGTAATCAAGTTACTCATTTTGTTTAATGCAGTATTACTCTGATTTTTATTGATAATCCACAGTAGCTGATTTGTTTGATGGTCATAAATTATTTCAATATGTATACACCAAATATGTAGGTACAATCGATACATCCCTAACTTTTTTCAATCAATTTTTATCAGCATCAGCTTCTTGTAATATTTCAGTATATTCTACATCAGAGTTGGTATTTTATTATGTTTTAACAAGATCATTTAGTTCCGATCCTGTGGAAGACATGATTTCACCTGCAATTCTTATAAAAGGTGAAACTAATTAATGCTACCGATGTCAGAGCAACTGAATATGCGATGAGGCAAATATTGCAGTGTGGAATAGTAAAACTTCAAAATTTTCCATTAGGTTAGTACCGTGACCTTTTCAAAACCTAAGAAGTCATTTACAAAATTTCAACAAACACTGTGCAACAAATTGATTTCAATGTTTACTTGAATATAAATTGAGAAATCATTTTTTTGGATTTACTATTCTACTACTAGATAGCGTTACAAAAGGTATTTTGAGGTTAGCAGAATCAATTTCAACAATGCAAATCAAAATTATATTACTACCTTGATAGCGCGCAGCGCTGGCGAGATCCAATTGACCATGGCAGTTCAAAGTTGTGCTGCCCTCTAGGAATTACATGACAATCTGTTTGAAAACAGGACACTGCAATCAGTATTTAAACGTGTAAATTATGAAAATATATAATAAAATAAAAAAACGAATTCAGTAACTGAAATTACGCGCGTTCTGCAAATATATAAGACAAGTCAAATCTTTGGTAGATTAAGAACTGAAATCGGTAGATTGAAAAAGGAAAGTAAAAATAAAGTAGGCTTGGCAACACTAACTAATCGGTTATTGAAATAATTCAGTTTTGCCTATGATTATTTGAATTGCGTAATGCGCACAATTCTCCTACTCTTCAGTGTATATGCTAGAAGTAATGAATATCAAAAATTAATATAAACTATAGTCTATTTTTTAATTAGGAGGAGTGTTTTTAAATTGAAGCGCTAAAAAGGAAGCTAGCTATTTGTCAGTTTTCGGGAAGAATTGCTGTATGGAAATTTTATATGTTTACGGCCGCCATACTGTTACAACAACTGTTGTTATATACATCGTTTATTTTTGCCAGTGCGTTTCTGTTCAATATTTTACGTTCAAATCTTGGATTGAGTTGGTCTTTACTTGATGTAAATCCATTTTCAATGTGAAAATAAAACAAACAAATGTTTAAGATTTACACTGTATTTAATAATAACGACATTTGATATGCTTCGTGTTGAAAATAAAAGTATTAAATTAGATTTACTAGAGACATTAGAAATCAATAAATATAAATATTCAGACAATTTATTAAACGATAAAGTAGACCTAAACTCATCACCATTGTTAAATATATTTAGTCAGTAATACAGTTTACCTAATTTCACACATAACATCTGTTTGCAATAGATTTAGTTCCACGTACTTTTTGTATAGACCTGACACTTTGAGACAAGAAATTGTTCTTTATATATTAGTTCTTAGAATTCCTAATAGCCACACACTATATATAAGAGTCAAGTGTATGTAGATAGTAAAACTCATCACCATTGTTAAATATATTTAGTTAGTAATACAGTTTACCTAATTTCACACATAACATCTGTTTGCAATAGATTTAGTTCCACGTACTTTTTGTATAGACCCGACACTTTTAGACAAGAAATTGTTCTTTACATATCAGTTCTTAGAATTCCTAATATCCACACACTATATATAAGAGTCAAGTGTATGTAGATAGTTATTATTGTATATGTTAACCTGACGAAGCTACAGTGTAGCGAAACAGCAGTCGTTATTATTAAATACAGTGTAAATCTTAAACATTTGTTTGTTTTATTTTCACATTTTACGTTCAATTTGCGTTATAATAGTAAAAAACTTCTTTTAAGAATAAATCGACTGATATACTCTCCGTGTAAAACATTTTCATAGCGTTTTTCTTGGATATGGAGGAATTAGTAAGCACTTCTGGAACACAAATATCCCCGTTGGGAAGGCGAAAATTTGTGATCTTAGGACATCTGTCTGTTGTTGAGAAGCTGAATATAGTAAATAAATTCAAAAAATTACGTGCTGATAACCCCAGAATGAGGATTACTGCTATTGTCGCAAGAATATCGAGTATGATAGGTTAGTATTATAATACATTACAATCACTAGGTATATATTATTATGTTATCTTGTTTTTAGGAGTGGCACGGTCTACTGTCTATCGTACCATAAAAGAATATGCAGAAAGGACAAGTTATCCCACCCAAGCAAAGTTCTGTCAGACACTCTTTAATTGCTGATTATGGTGAAACCGTCAAGAATTCTATAAGGCAAATAATTCACAATTTTTTTATAAAAATAAGCTTCCTACACTTGATAAAGTGCTGAATGAAATCAAACAGCGTGATGATTTGCCACAGATGAGCCGTTCAACATTATACAAATTGATGAAAATGATAAACTTTAGGTCAGCGCCAATGTTCTAATTAATATGCAAAAAAAAAAATTATACAAATATATTTTACATGCTTTGACATGTTAGAATAAATATGATATATTATTGTAAGTATATGAAGAGAAATCGAAAGAGTGTTTTGATAGAACGTCATGATATAATTAGGTGGAGAAGAAGATATTTGATGACAATTAAAGATTATCATCGTCAAAATCGGCCAATTTATTATTTAGATGAAACATGGCTAAACGAAGGTCATACCAAACAATAAGTTTGTTTAGATGGCAATATAAGAAGTCGACGACAGGCATTTAATGAAGAACTGACTACAGGTTTATGTAATAATAGTGAATCGTTACTGTTTTATATGTATATGTTATAATTAACATTTGTCTAAATTGTTGTTTATTTGTATATAATATTATAGTCCGTACCAACTTTCATGAGCTAAAATTCTTGGATGACCGCTACGTCACTTTCTTGAAATCGACCCGACCCTCGAGTAGAATAAGGCACGCATAGGCGGCAGTCTTTCACCGTACAATTATTATAGCAAATATATAACACTTTCGGCTGTTACTTTGTGAAGAATCATGATACTGGATATAAGTAAAATAAAACACTCAATTAAGCTTTAAATACCTCCACTTTATTTTTAATCACTATGTGACTGCAGTTTCAACATTTTACATGTCATTATCAAACTAGAGTTACATGAATTGATGGCAATATAATATCTTATTTGGTAACATCTGAAACACATTACAAATTAAATACCTATTACTCTAATCTATTTTAAATTGTTTATGTTATTATTTTGTTTATGTTCGGTTACAAAATTTCCCAACTCACTTTTATATTAATATACTGTTATAATAATGTTATAATGTTTTGTAATTTGAAATTAGTTTTATTACAAAAAGTCGACGCTGGCCTACCCGCTTTATTTATCGTGATTTAATTTTTATATTTATCTTTCTGTCAAATAAATAAAAATATATAATTTGAAATTAGTTTTATTACAAAAAAATCGACGCTGGCCTACCCGCTTTATTTATCGTGATTTAATTTCTTACAACAAACAAAACTTGCCGAAGATCCATTCTATACTTTCTGAATATTCGCCAAAAACAAAATACCAAGAAAAAACAAGGCACGCCACTGCTTGCAAATATCTAGTCGAGGTAGAGCCTTCCGTCGGCTTTATCCAAGAAATGACGTAGCGGTCTTCCACGAATTTTAGCTCATGAAAGTTGGCACGGACTATAAAACATAGTGAATAATTATATAGTTGTTTTATATGAATATGCTACAATTAATATTTGTCTAAATTTTTGTTTGCTTGTAAATAATCATGTAAGAATAAGAACCATCTGTTTTCTTTTTAAATTTGAAAATATACAAATCACCTTTAAAACTTTTGATTTAAGCATTTCACTTACGATGATGATTCCTTTTTATTTCAAATTAAAATTATCTAATTTTTTAAATGAATTTTTAATTAATTACTTGACTACAATTTATATAAAAGGGTCGCTAGTTTTAAAACTACCGCCAAAAAGGAATTTTGCAAAATTCCATTGTGTAAACGCGCCTTTTCATTTTACTCCTCCGAATTAAAAAATGAGGTGTGGCCACCACACGACTTTCTTATACGTATGAAAGTGTTACTTCCGGTCCAAATTTTGAAATTTCATTTATACAAAAAACATTTCAAATACAACTCTAAATACTTTTGTACTCTTCATAAATATATATAGAATGCATAACTTACGACATATTTGCAAAAAAATCGCTATTCGATAAGAGTAAAAGTGGTACTTCCGGTCTGAATTTTGAATTTTTTTTTACATAAAAGATATTGAAAAGTATGTTTGTTATAAATACTTTTATACTCGTAACGTACTTGTCTAAAAAGCATGACTTGCGAGATATTCGCAAAAAACTGATTTTCGATAAGAGTAAAAGACCTACTTCCGGTTGGAATTTCGAAAAACTTTTTAAATAAAATTATTCTCAATTTTAATTTTAAGTATATATGAATTCTTTATAAATTTGTTTAAACTTAGTATTTGACGAAATATTGGCAAAATTCGATTTTTTTGCTGAAGTAAACTGCTACTTCCGGTCTACCGATTTTACTGAAAAACTAATCAGATCTCAAGAGGGTATTTATACACGTAAATACAAAATTTGGAATTGATATCTACTGCGGTTTGACCGCTATCGTGGTCACACACAGAGAGAGAGAGGGAGAGAGAGAGAGACAGAGACACAGACATTTTTTTAAAACCACTTTTTCGGTATCAGGAGACTTCAAAACGTGGACATCTGCAAAAATCTCGAGGTCGAAAATTTTCATCATCACAATACATACTTCCTTATACTACGTATAAGAAAGTAAAAATAGACCATAATATCATGTAATAATGACATTGTATGACTGTAAAATATAATTACATCCAACTAATTACTTTAGTTATGTAGATATCCATTCTGAAATAATTGCGAAGACTGATATTGTATTAACTTTAATGCATATTAAGTTTAATGTAAAGGATATCTTATTAAACCATAAATACGATGAACTAAAATGAAATTCGTATTGCCATATTCCGTAATTAATATGTCTAATACACTATAAATTAACTTTAAGTCGTATTCAACGAACATTCTAGTTCGTATTTAATGTATACATTACATACGAATGTGGTGATGCAGAAATTTGCATTCAAATTAAGTACGATCAGGTATATTATCGTTACAGATACCTATATAGATACATATAATATGTACATATATATTGAGAGTCCCCTCTATCATCGGGCATGTAATAGCCTTTTCGTAAATTAAATACCTAAACAAGCGGTTGGGTTTAACGAGGGAGCGGTTCGCAAGTGGCAAATTATTATTTCCTCACATCGAAGCGGATAATAAGGGAAATTAGGGCAAGGTCCCAAATATTCCAGGAGAAGTTCGTTAATTTCACCGATTATGGTCGCAGATGAAATATATTTCTAAAATTAAGGTTTCATGCCTACAAATTACACACATATTTATATAGTCGTACGCAAAGCGGTATAATTAATTGCATAGTAGGGGAGAGTGGGGCACCAGTAAATGAAAACTAGAAATACAATTAATTACTCCATCAAAAAAATAGAGAAAACTAAATTTTAAAACAATATATGAAATGGGTCAATGTGCCCTTTTAGACGAAGTAGTTTGAACCCATGGTGAAATATAACTACAAACTAACGTCACTGATAAATATCTCTTTACTGATCACTTGGGATTAACATTGAACACTTTCACTGAACACTGGACCCTTAGGAACACACCTACTGACAATTATAATGATTAATGTTAAATGAAATATCGATTGAACGAACGATAGTGGAAGCAGTTGTCAAGCAATTAAAGCAAAATCACAATTTTCTGGATCTTTGGATGTTGACAAAGTCTGCTGTATTGTCAAACAAAGCACAAGTGTTGTCAGCCTCATCTTCAGAACCGTCTTGTCTGATTTACTTATTAAAGTTCATTTTTTCTAGTTTTTGTTTAGCAAATTTCTGTTTCTGTTTCTCAAGCGCATTTATATATTGTCGTTGGTTTCGAAAGACATCACAATTTTCTTTCTGCTTATGTAACTTCTTTCATTGTTTACTACTTATTTCATGAATTTTAGTTGTGCAATTTTCGAAAAAAAATCGTTATATCTCAGATCGGCTAATATAGATTTAATCAACTTTAAAAATCATCGTAAACTGTAAAAAAACCATAATGGTGTATTTAAGAAACTATAAGTTTGTGTATAAATGAAAATATTTTTTTCATGTACACCGCATGATTATCTACAGGTTTTGTATAAATAACGTTCCGCTATCTACATTATTAGATACCCAAAATGGACTTCGTCTCTTCTGCGGGACATTCTGTATAAACAGGCTGTCCCAGAAATAAAAAGACGGAGTAGCAGGTATGTAAAGTCCGAACAGAAACAGGCACAAATATACCGCAATAACGAAGAATTTAAAAATTTAATTTTCTATGTTGTTTTTTAGATAAAAAATTACATTACAGACCTGGCACAGAATTTATGTTTATAAATACACGTAAGAATGCTCATTTGGAAATAGAAATGAACACGCATTCATAGAAAAATACGCTTTTATTTGTATAAAACGGGAAAAAAACGTTAAATCGTACTCATTCATATAAAACATATTTTTTGCCCGATGCGTCTACATAACGCAGCTATGTAGTCGGTTGTTGACCCAGATGGGCAACGCGCTTTATTGCAGACAATAAAAGATTGTTTTTATTTTTGAAATAGGAAGGTTGTTGCTCTTTAATGTGTTTGTAGTCGGAAACAGCTGATAATTATTATTTTAGAATATTCAACAAATCGTAGTAAATATCAACCCAAGTAGCAAAATCACAATTTTAGAGAAGGATAAAAATATATATTTCCTAATGTAGAACAAGTGTGCATATAGTGATTTTGCTACTAGGGAAGAATGTAATTATTTTTTTCTAGCAGGTGTAAAATTAAAGTAATTAATGGTTTGATATTTATTATGAAGTATCTATTCCTCCTCCTTTTTTTTAACACAAGTAATATGATAGTCCTGAAAAGGACCGATTCTGAAAGTGAAGCAGGTGGATATTTAGTCCAGGGTCGGCGAAAGGCCAATTGAATTCTTTATTATTTTTTTTTCTGCCGGCTTCGCACGAATAAAGACTTGATATTTGAAGGTACGTTTTTACACAATCTAGCTTCCGATTTCTGCTACCCCGTCTTTTTATTTCTGGGGCAGCCTGTATGATGGCTACAAAAAAAAATACCATCAATTTTCGACAAAAAATCATTATATCTCAGATCGGCTAATATAAATTTAATCAAATTTAAAAGTCATCGTTAAATGTGAAAAAATCATAGTGGTGTATTTAAGAAACTATAAGTTTGTGTATGAAAATATTTTTTTCATGTACACCGCATGGTTATCTACAGGTTTAATGTACCGCTATCTACATTATTAGATACCCAAAATCGACTCGCATCTGCGGGACATTCTGTATATATGATGGCTATAAAAAAAATACCCATCATAAAGTTTAGATTTGTGCATTACCTATGTAACTTTGTCAATACCTATTGTTCATGTCAAATACATATGTACCATTTATTTCTAAAAATGTAAAAAAATTTGCTGGTTGCCGTATTTAAAAATAGTAAATATTATAACCAATATTTTTTTATATATTTGAAAATATGTATGTAAAACATGACCCCCTTTTCTGAAATGATTTTGCTCAACGTCCATATATTATTTTCTGCATTGCAAAAATAATTATTACGACTAAAACAATTATGTATTAATTACAATTACTTTTCGTATATAATATGTCTTTACATATTAATATTAAGTCTTGAGGCATCTTCTTTTTGCGATCAATTTGTTTTGATTGTATCAGATAATGTCTCTTCATTTTGACACGTAATAGGAACATCGCATATTCATTTATAACATAATCAAAGCTCAGTCTTTCGAAGCTCTCACAAACTAACATGAGATGATATGTTTTCTCCATTGTAATGGTGGGTACATAACCACAAACAACAAAATATCAATTCGACATATAATGCGTCTGTAATTGATCCTCGCCGCCGCCATTTGCATCATCAATCAACTTTAACATAATATGAATTGTATATATTAATACTATTAAAATTAAATATTTTAGCGCGCCTATGATTGAAGAACAAATGAAGAGAGACGTTTCCAAGTTGCCGACTTAATAACATGAAAGTTTCTAAATCGCAAAGTGTTAATTACAGACACGTATAATATGATATGTGAACTGATATTTGGTGACATTTGCCGTCTTGTTTTTGAGATGATCATATCAGATATTATATTTCGGAAAGTTAGAGGTACATCATATACTAACTGATAACATAACTGACCTAAATCTTTTATAGCTGTCACTAACTAACATGAGATGATATGTATTTCTCCATAAAGTTATCCAAGATGCTGTCAAAATTTAAATCAAGATGGCCGCCCCTAGCCATGGCTTAAATGTTTCTATATGCAGTCTACTTATAAATAAAGGTGTTTTCACCTGTCTTGTTTTTCTTATGTGCCTTCAAAAACAAAAAGGTCAGATATGAATATAGATAAAAATTGAAAGGAAGTAGCCTTATAGATTTTCACAATTTATTGCTATATAACACAATAACGATATAACAGTTGATTTTCTAACACAAATACTTCATCGTATATGTATGTATGAAAATTGTAGCTACATAGAGATATATAAGAATTAGGTCGTACCATTCCATTTTCAACACGTTCACAATTTGGTCTTTCCTCATAACCATGCACAAATCATCCACAGATGGGGCCAAAGTAATGTCATAATATGACAAAGTAATATTAGAAAATGCAAACCATTCACTAATTGTTGCCTGATGACCGTCAACTTACTCCCATGCTCTGTTAAACTCGGTGCAAGAAGACGATGATTTCGTATCCAAAATCATAATGAGCGACGAAGTCCAGATGCAATTGCATCTCCTCAAAGTGACTGGTGCGGCATTTGCAGTGTAAATGTGATTGGCCCTTATTTGTTAAGGACGCCGACGGCTCCACCGAAACTGTAACTGGTGAGCGCTGCAGACAGATGTTTAATGAGATTTTTTCCCATGTGTTGCTAGGTTGGGTCTCGAGCATTGTTGGTTCCAGCAAGACGGAGCAACTGCTCACACAGCTCGTGCAACGATGGAGATTTTGAAACACCAATTTCCGAGCAGTATGGTCTCCCGTTTTGGTGATATGGACTGGCCGGCCAAATCGCCATATCTGACGGCACCAGACTTCTTCTTTTGGGGTTTTTTGAAATCCCGCGTTTACCACAACAAACCACAAACCTTGCAAGTCTTGAAGGCCAACACTCAAGAAGATATCACCAATTTGGAACAAGATGTTTTGCGAACAACAACTCAAAATGCCTTAAAACGAACACAAAAGTGCATCAACTCAGAAGGTGGTCATTTGACCGATATCATTTTTTCAACTTAATGTCATCAATTTTGCACCTTCAAATAAACTTTCCGTGAAAACAGAGCCACATTTTTTCCATTTCT
This sequence comes from Amphimallon solstitiale, assembly GCA_963170755.1. Classification (NCBI taxonomy): domain Eukaryota; kingdom Metazoa; phylum Arthropoda; class Insecta; order Coleoptera; family Scarabaeidae; genus Amphimallon; species Amphimallon solstitiale. The sequence continues at coordinate 36,742,090 of OY720675.1, forward strand.
AACAAAATGGCGCCCAGTTCACGTTATGACATTACTTTTGCCCCACCTTCTATGTATTTTCTAGAATTATTGCAAACCTGCAATTTCCAGCAATAAATAGAAACGATAAGATACAACCAGTTATGATGTCATGATGATTGTTCTTAGTAGAAAATGTTTTACAGAAGCAGGGAAAGTATTTCCTTTGAGACCAAAATAAAAAAACAACACATTCAATAACTATTACTGATAATTTTGTATTTATACCCTGTTGCAATGTCTCTATTTTGACACATTCTGGGCATAACACATATACATGAATACTTTTAAAACGAGTCGATACCGCTTTATATCTGTAAAGTTCACTAAAAGTATATACCGACGTATACATTTAATCTAATATCACATACAAGCTGTTAGATACGAAAATACTGCAGATAGAGAATAGTGAACGCGATAAAATGAATAATTTGTATATCTACATATGCCTACATGGCTACACAGCGGCTCTATGAAGTTGTCGAGAATAGGTGACTTCTACTAACTAAGTATGGCAGCTTTTTTATCAGATGACAGTATTTGGTTGCTTGTTATATACAATAGCATCGTTGTTGGCTAGTACCATATCACGGGAGCTCTTCAGTCGTAAAAAGGTTGGCCTATATTTATTATATATACGAGGTCAAATCAAATATGAACCGGACTGTTGTTTTAGAACATTTATTGGTACAGTAAATAAATTTTGAATACACCCCATTTTCTATATAATCTCCCCTTTTATTCACACACTTTTCTCACTGAATCAGAAGTTGTTAATTCCGTCATCAAAAAATGAATCTGGTCCCGTCTGTAACCAATTGCGCACGAACGTTTTCACACCATCGTCGTCGTCAAAGTGATAACCACCCAGTTCACCTTTGAGTGGTAGTCACAGGGCGACAGATTGGATCTGTAGGGCGGATGTTCCAGTGTTTTCCAACGAATTTTGTACAATTTTTCTTGGGTTAATGCAGCTGTTTGTGGCCGAGCTTTGTCATGGAGCAGAATCGCACTTCGAATAAGCATGTCTCGCCTTTTTCGTCGATAGGCCAGTTTCACTTCATCAAGCAGTTGGCAGTAGTACGCAGCATTAACTGTACTGTACCATTCATGGAGAAAATCAACTAGCAATATGCCTCTGCAATACCAAGAATTGCTGCGAGAACTTTCCCAACAGAAAGACGGGTCTTCGCTTTCCACAGTGCTGCTTCTCCAGGATTTCGCCACTCCATGCTTACCAGCTTAGAATCCGGGGTGTATTGATGCACCCACGTCTCATTACAGGTGACAATGTGTCTCAAAAAATCATCTTCTCCCTCTGTTCGATATTGTGTCAAAAGTCTTTCAGACACGACAAGACGGTTTGCTTTCTGATCTTCCGTCAAGTGGCGAGGAACTCACCATGCCAACACTTTTTGGTAACCCAAATTATCTGAAATGATTGATTGAGCGTTTCCATACGATATTCCGACGTGTGCAGCAAGGTCCCATATTGAAAAGCAACAGTCTTCTTCAATCATCTCACGGATCGCAAGAATATTCTTCTCACTGGTGGTTTTCCGCTGTAGGCGTGCATGAGTCTCATTTTGCACTAATTTGCGGCCATCGAACAAACAGCACAGCCCCTGGTTATCACAGAATACGAAATACTTGATGCAGCTTCGTGATGAAGCTTATAAGAAATTTAAAATTTCGAAACGCTCTCCACAGTGGGAATACTATAAGTCCTTACGAAATTTCTGCACTTCTGTTATTAAGTCTGAAAAGACAGCCTATTTGAATCATAAATTCTCAACTTCCAGTCAAAAGATATGTTGGGAGGAATTGAAGAAACTAAATATCTGTAGGAAAAAATTGACACCTATCCCTGCAAACCTGGGAGATTCACATTGCATTAACGACTACTTTGTATCGTCAGTTTCTAATATTCCTTTGACATGTGATGCTGATACATTGCGGGGTTATCTGGATAATAAACACCCTAATCTTAAATCTTCTTTTGGTTTCAAGCCAGTACTTGAACATGAGGTTACTAAAATCATCATGACTATTTCATCTCGTGCAACGGGTTGTGATGGAATAAATATTATTATGCTGAGGATGTGTTGTCCGTATATAATCCCGTTCATCACTCACATTCTGAATTATTGTCTGGCTGAAGGAGTTTTTCCTGATCAATGGAAAACAGCGTTGATTACTCCTATACCTAAATGTGCAAATCCTAAGGACTTTAGAGATCTTCGTCCAATCAGTATACTTCCTTGTGTTTCTATAATTTTGGAAAGGGTTGTGGACGCACAGGTACGTGAAAATTTATTAGTTAATGATCTGCTGCCAATGAATCAGTCTGGTTTCAGACCCATGCACAGTTGTGCGACGGCCCTGGCGAAGGTGACTGATGATATCATCTCTAATCTGGATATTGGTAATGTGTCGGTTTTAGTATTACTGGATTACAGTAAGGCCTTCGATACCATAAACCATGAGCTGCTTCTTGCAGTTTTGCGTTTCGTGAGCTTCGATGATGTTGCTATTGGGTTCTTCGCTAGCTATCTTCGGGATCGGCGTCAAAGAGTTTCCTTGAATGGAAAGTGCTCTAGTGATCTTCCGGTGGTTAGTGGAGTGCCTCAGGGCTCAGTATTGGGCCCTTTTCTATTTACTATATACACTTGCAGACTTCCGATATCTTTGCGTGTCTGTGAGTTTCATATGTATGCCGATGATACGCAGGTCTACCATTCATTCAGTGCTGTGGACGTATCGCGAGCTGTCAATAACATGAATGAGGACTTGAATGCTCTATGTGAGGTTTCGGCGAAGCATTCTCTGTTCTTGAACCCGGCCAAGTCTTCAGTGCTGGTTTTCGGTTGCAGGTCACAGGATTATTGGATTCCATTACTGTATCGGCTAATGGCATAACATTGCCGATAGTAAATGAGGCTAAAAACCTAGGGGTGATATTAGACACGTCTCTACGATTTAAATCGCATATCTCTCAATGCATTAAGCGTTGTTATTCAGCTCTTAAGCTGCTCTATCCGCATAGATCGTACTTAACTGTGGAGACTAAGAAGTTGCTGTGCGATTCCCTGGTGTTGTCACATTGTCAATTCTGCTCTCCTGTAATAGCACCTTGCCTTGATTGCTCTGATAGAAGACGGGTCCAGCTGGTGCAGAATTCGTGTCTTCGCTTCATGTATGGAATCCGTAAGTTTGACCATATTTCGCACAAGCTGCATGATGCTGGTTGGCTTAGTATGGGGAATAGGGCACGGTTGCAGTCTACTGTATTTTTTCTTAAAATCATAAAATCTGGTTGTCCGCCCTATTTGACAGCAAAAATTAGATTTCGGGCTGATGTGCATAATGTGAACATCCGTACGAGAGGCTTAATTTCCCCGCCATTTCACAAAACGACTCTATATGAGCGTGGCTTCTCGTACTGTGTTTATGTTTGCTATAACTCATTGCCCGATGATCTCAGAAGCATGAGCCTTCCTGTACTTAAATATAATTTGAAAACAATTTTGCTTCGGAAGCGGGCGCCGTTGGCGTGAGCAAGTGATGGCTATGGAAGTCTTTGGCACCATTTCTGAATGAACTTTGCCGAGTATGTGTGCATTGCGTATTTTGAGCCTTGGCCGCGTCTGTCATCTGTCATCTGTAAACTGCTATGCTTAGTTAAGTCACAGGGCTGAGAGGAAGACCAGTCTTCGACTGATTCTTAGTCCTTTTACCTTCAATTTAAATTTGCTGCAATACTGGTTACATGTATATTAATATATCTTTATTATGTATACCTATAACACAAACCTTGAAATGAGTTTTTCAATGTTTGTTGTTCTCTTTTTGCTCTTTTCAGTATTTCTTATGTGTTACTATATTTTGTAATTCAGTTCTTTACAATGTACTTATTTTTTTTCTTTGTTGTTGTTGGTAATAAACTATTATTATTATTATTATTATTAAATTGTTTGTGCCAGTCGTACGCAGTGCAGTCGACGAAAAATTTCGGCAGGTTATACGCCCTCCCGCGACAAAAAGTTAATAATAATGTGTGGTTCAATACACATGTGCACCTATTGCTCAGGCATGATGCTACTAACAGCCAATCTGCTCTGGCAAGCCAAACCAATTTACTCCTCTCCACTTTACATCCCCACCCAACATATATTAAGACGTTACTTACTTCACCTAGCGAGCGTTAATAGGAAAAGTCCAGTTCATATTTGATTCGCCCCCGTATTAGAGGTGAATGTGGACTAAAAAAAAGTATACACATGAAAGCATGTCTTGGATAACATAATTTTTTTCATGGGGGATACTAGTCCTCATCAAACACACAAGTAAAAAACTAGTCCTGAGAGAGTAGTTTGTGCATAGTTGCATCAATTAATATATTTCTCAACCAAATAACCCCATCCCCATGTAGTTAAAACTCCGACACTTTGAGGTTTCAGTCGGTAATACAGAAACCGCCGCGCCGGCATTGAGATAATGACATAATGGTCTCTAAAAGTCCGCAGGTTGGGTGTTCCCTCACGGGGCCAAACTACAAATCCGATGCAGAGAATTGGGTCTTTACAAACTGCTGGGAGCGGTTTCGACCCGTTGTCAGAACGGTGCGTGGTCCACAAAGTTGCCTTCCTGCGTTCCCACGACGCTCCTCACAAACTTCACAGGTACGTATGAATTGTGTGTCACCGTGTAACTAGATAACCGTGCACGGTGTTAACAAAGCGAAAACTTTCTTTGTGCAACTGCCGACGGAGTCGGTATTACGGGTAATAAACGTGTTAGCGACCCTTAAGGCTACGCTTCGTTCGTCCTTTCTATTAAAGAGTTCCATTTAGAGACCGAAGGAGATGAAACATGGTCGTTAAGGAAAATTAAAGTTGTTCTATCGCATGAGGTAATTACAGGTCTTAAAGTGCATGTTCTGCTACTGAAAATTGTTTTACTTTTTACGTCGAACACGTGCAAACGAAACAAAGACGAAGACAAAGAAAACAAGAAAAGTACTTAGTTATTGCTTTGAATTTAATAAACAACGAAAGCGTAATGAATATTAGTAATAAAGTAGGGCGAAACAAAAGGCTTCGTAAGGAGCTATTCCTTTCTTTCTAGTAGTACTTACATAGCTTTGTAGATGTCACAAGGTAATAAAAGATTCTGAAAACTTGATGCAGTAGTAAAGAAAGAATCAGATAAATACTGCTAGAACACACATTCGCAATATTTAGATTAACAGATGAAGAAACTTCCTTACTTTTCCTCCTCTTCCACCTGTGATGTCAAGATCTTTCTTCATCTTACTTTGTCCTTTGCATCTATCTTGGCTTTGTACCAGTTGAGTCCTTTTCTTTTTAGTACATGTGAGATTGCACTTTTTACTTAGTCTTGTAATAAACTGGTTAGTATTTAAAAGAATTTTGCATAGTAAATGCTCAGTATTAAATAATGAATAGCTTGGTTTTTAATATAATTTGGCACAATAAAATTATATATTTACTCAGCAAGTTTCAACAGTATAAGCGACATCCACACTGAAACGCTACTACCAAGTATATGTACCTACTTCGAAAGTCTGGAAGAACTAGCAAAATTCTGCATTGATAACACACAAGTGCCACAAGATGACGATGAACTTTTTATAGTACCTTATCAAGTATTATACAAAGAACCTCCTTCCTTCCGATTCTTTATATCATCAGAAATATTGTTAACATTCTCGATCAATGCTCATCACGTTCACGCTGATCCTACCTATAAAATTGTTTGGCAAGGTTTCCCAATTTGAGTGTTAGGAACAACAGATAGAACCCGATAGTTTCATATCTTTGGATTGGCAGTTTGTACTGTTGCACTTTACTTTGGGTTTTAAATTGTTTACAAAAGGTTGTATGGTGAACAAGTTTAGTTACTAATAGTGATGGTGTGTCATCAAAGGTCCAGGATACTGTGTTGTAAAATAGAGTATTACAGAAAGAACAGTTGTCTTTAAAGTTTTAATTTAATAAAATAAATAACGAATTAATAGTAAATTACGATTAAAAAAATAAGAGAATTTCAATTTAAGGCAGGTAAAATTATGAGGACGAAGATTTTATTGCTGTACCCGCTTAGGAATGGAATTTCTTGTTCAGAACGGACACGCGGTTAAAGTTCGTCTTGTGATGCGAGTGCTTTTAAAATAAATATATATTAAAAAATAATTTTAGTACAGAAAAACGAGTAATGCATATGGTAATAGTGCCAATGAGCAAATTGAAAACTTCACATTTTTATTCAATGCCCAAAAAAATGGTTTGAGAAAATATTTAACGAGACGTTCAATCCTTGTGTGTGATGCTGCTCCAAGTATTAAAAATGGTTATGAAAATGTTTTTGGTGAAAAAACAAAGATAAGGATGTACTGGACACATGTGAACAAAAATTGTCAAAAAAACAGCAGAACAGCCTATAAGACTAGAAGGAAATATAGCAAAAATATTAAATTTTATTGATTTCCTGCAACCCCTAAAAAACGAAGAAATTATCAATAAGGCGTCCCGTCACGTATGTTTTCTTCCAAGTGCGATGGAATACTTTCAACAAGAACGTCTTGAATACAATAAAAATTTACTATATTAATACAAGTTCAGTCCAAGTATAAATAATGTTAGCTTTCAATCGTGTAATAAAAGATGAGAAAACCCATTATCTCAATTTGTAATCATTTTAAAGAAATATATACATAGTTGTCCAATTGATTATACACCAACAATGAAAGAACTTCGTTTGGAACCAGTTGTAAATTTAGACTTGTAGACCACATCATGCCAGTTGACAAAAAAGAGCAAAAGATTATTTCAGGAAACAAAGGTGTTAATCAAATTTATACAATTCCTTCGAAAAATGCTACCGAGGTTGACAGCAACGATTTGGAGAAATCAAATAAAATAAACGTTCATAGTTTTAAAAAATACAAGGCTGTCATGATTAAAGTGTGGACTACAATCATTCCAGAGGATCACAATAAATGTATAAAAGAAGAATGTGATTGTCCAGAATTTTTCAAACAAAAAGTTTATATCTATCATCTATTTATCATCTCTATTAGATGAATACACATGCATGGTGTCAGGAATTAAGCATATTCCGGTTGTATATATTTAATTAAAAAAATTATAGATTGTCTCAGAGTAAAAAAAATTTTTCCTAGAACTATATTGTTTTTTTCTTTCGTACATTAGAACATACGAGATATGATAGCGTTACAATTTTTCCACATACAAGTCGAAACTTTTTCCCTGAGGAAGCAATAATGTAATTGCGAAATATTGGAGAAAATAAAGTTAATAGACTTCCATTTTGTTGTCTTTGTTGCCGGACTCCCCAACACCCTCTACACATATATTTAATTAGACGGCAAATAAATATTTTCTTTGAAGTTATATATATATATATATACTGGAGACGCGTTAAGTTCAGTTGCACGTCATCGATGACGTTTACATGATGTCATAACTGTATTAGAGAAACTAAAAAAGTTATGTACTTTGTTAAATTATACTAGAGAGCATTTATTTCATTAACTTAAATAGAAGATTTATAAATTGATCGTAATATATGCATTATGGCAAATAAACACATAATTTCCGTCTCAATAATAAATTTCTTTATTACATATTTTTAATAGACTAATAGTTCAATTCGGTGTTGACAGATAAATCATATCTGTCAAAAAGACGTGCGTTGTGTATATTCTTCGTGTCAAATTTTTCATGTTTATTTTTGCTTTGATATAAATTGTTTAAAAAGAGCTTCTTAGAAGTGTATTTATTATTTATTTGCGTCCATTGAATATAATGCCGAAAGGTTTCTGTAAACAGTCGAGGCTTTTTACAAACTTTTCTATAATCATGTGTTAAATTTAATGTGAATAGCGTAAGTATTGCTTATTTTAAATTATATTATGGATACGTAATGAAACATTTAAGGGTTTTCGGCAATCTAAATCAATATAATAAATAAGTTGAGAAAGACTGGAGTCTTAGAGCATTTCAATTACTAAATATATTACGTTATAGTTATTGTATTGTGAATAATTTTTTTCTTTGGGTATATCAAATGTGACTGACAGAAATAAAAATAGATCCGGCAACATATACAAGGCGAGTCGTCATGGATCTAGTACGACGTGCACTGAATGTAACGCGTTTCCACCATATAGGTATATATGTATGTATAAAAATATATTAAAATTCTTTGCCAAATATACAATATATATACATATATTAATTTTTTTTATCTTTTTATTGTAATGAGTACAACAACAAAGTTGGCTCAGGTATGAATTGATCCTGTCAAGTACCTACTCTACACCAAAAATTATGAAAAAAAAAAAGAGACGAATATAGACGCTTACTTACTAACAACTAACCTCTTTTACTATGGAAGTATAGAAGTAAATTTTATAATGCTCTGCTAAAAACATTAAAAAGCGTAAACAGAAAGCACTCGCATCATTGTTGATTGACTGATTAAATTCGCCTTATTTCAGTGTTTCTTTATAATTTGTTTATTTATATACAAAGTTTCACTGCAATATCTGTTTTTAATTGTTAGCCATGAAATATTTGTACTACCGAAGAAAGATAAAAGAAAAATATTTATTTAATTGCTAAAGTTGGCAGAGTCTTAAATTAGTACCTTGCATTGTTTACAGAGGACGCTCCGCCAACGGTTCTGATCAGGATACCATCCGGTTCAGCTTCCGTCGAGCCGGGAGGGGAATTAGCCGTCTTTCCCGGTTCTACCCTGCACCTGGAATGCCTGTTTTCCCGGAGGCTTGGCTCACCCGACTGGACCTGGACTTCCCCTCTGGGACAATATCTCACTGGTAAGGTAAACACCCCGTTGCATCCGGACGAAGCTCAGTTTTGCTCGTTTTCCTCGATTTATTCACGCCGTTATACATTCCGAATGCATCGAGATCCAGTTAAGTGATAAAAGGGATCTAATGTTTCTATCCATTCCATCCGTGCGATTTCTTAAATCTTGCAAATGCATTTCTCGCACGAAAGATTCGAACTTTATCCCTTTAGCAACATTTGTTCTTTATTTTTTATAGATTTAACCACTGTTATCCCCCATCTTGAGTAAATATTCTGTAAATGTGCGCTCTTCTAGTACAGTGCAATCGATCTGTGTAGGCTAAACGCTTGCATTCACAATGCTTCTTTAGTAAAATGATCAAACAACGAAATTAATTAATTAAATTGCAAACTGATAATTGTATGCTTATATTTTTTAATATTTCTTAAGGAGTTTCAATTTAATTACTACTTTATAGCATACTATCTGACCCGGCAGACGTTGTTCTGCCCTTTCCGCTACATGACGCGATGAGTGTGATTTGGTTGAAGTCCCTTTTTTTTTAAATACTTGATATCATATTCCTATTTTTAACAATAAACAATGAAAATGAGTTGATGAAAGCAATTACGCAAACTAATGACACTTGCATATCGAAATCCAAAGATAATTGATGTTCATATGCCAAAATTCAATTCAACCAAAAAAATAGCGTCATCTATCTGACGGCAGCATTTACCAAAACAATTTTGTTGATCATGCGAATATTGTGTACATATATGATATATAAATATAAGATTTATTATTAACATGGCGACAGCGCCACCTATCGGGTCCAGATTTTATAATTTTTTTTATACTAAGCCAACATATATTGTGAATAAGAGTCATTTTGGTCATTAAATATAGAATTTGTTAATAACTTGACTATAGCGCCACCTATTGGATAGTAGCATAGCTATGAATCATCGCTTTTAGCACCTTTTAAATTTCATTTGTATTATACAGGAGTTCCATAACTTGGTGGATGACAATAGTTATAGTTTTTTATATCCCGTATAATGTATATTATACATTTTTGTATTCCCCATAGGGGGAACACAAAAATAATTCTTAGTCAAAAAGTATAGTATAGACCTAAAATTTGAAGTTTTTGGCTTTTACAATTTTTCTTAAAATTCAATGTTTTTATAAAATTATATCGTTCGAAAACGGCGTATTAGATGGATACAATTTTTGGCAGTATTGTTAACAATAGCAGATCTAATACAAGCATAATTTATTTGCAGAAAACGGGATTAAAATTACATTTCAAAATCTCATTTCTTTAAAATGAAATACCCTGTATATCACCAACGACATATAAGACGTTATTACTTTAAAAGTTACCATTACTGAGCTATTGTCATTTTTTGATATAATTTTGCTAACTTTGTTTTTTATTTGAATACGGAAGACAATTGAATGGATGGCATTTATAAATTGCTTTTCAATTGACAAGCATGATTTTATAAAGAATTTTTCTAAAACTGAGCTTAAACATATAACTTTTGTATGTATTAGGGAAATAATAAAAAATATTGTTATATCTTACTTACATTGCACTTCAGACCAGCAATACATGTCATACAATACAATACAATACCTATGTAGAATATGGCATTATAAACAAATGGTAAAACCAAATAGATAAATAACGTGATTTCAGTAGCTGTAGAAAAAGAAACTCTTACGTGAATGAATGAGTATGTGTGGAACAGAAATTACAAAATAAAAAAAGAAAATTAAAACATGTAAAAATTATTACAACAAGCGTTCAAGTGAATGTTTATTCATTTTTAAGCATTTTTGAACACGCTTCCGAAATGATAAATCGAGATTAATAAGGAGTTCAGTACTTATATTTTTACATATTTGTCGAATATGTTTTCGCATAGCTTCCTTTATAGTTACAGGTATAGTGTATATTTGCTGTTTTGCGTATTCCTATAAAAGAAATCTAATATCCGAAGACCGGTTTAAGGAGTAATGGTCACTTTTGTTAGTTAATCAAATTATTTAATCTGAAATACAATTCAACTAACCTAGAGACTTTTCACCTAGGAAAACAGTTAAATGACAATAACAATTTATTTGCCTCTAAGGCGACATTTAAAAAATTGTACAATACAGGAGTTTCTAAGTAAGTAAATATATATGTATATAAACAATGGGTTGAATTTAACTTACACTACATGCAAATAAAGTACATAATAAATCTGTTTTAGAAAATTTGTCATCTAAGACCGTGAATAAAGAACTTGTTAAGACTAAATCGAATAAATTTAACAAAACCAGATCGTGTTAAGAGCAGCGTTTACCAATAAATAGAAACTTATGCAACTTATATTACTTGCGGGACGGGTAGACGCAAGGGGGTGTGAGTAGGCAGCGGTAGACGATATTCGATTCTGTCACAGCGCTTCGGTTTTATTCACACATTCTATCATAGATAAAGGAATACTATAGATGTTAAACATAATGTATAAAGAATGAGTACTTACGGAACTGTTGATGTTGTTGATGTTTTATAATAAGCCAATTTTCGCTTGCCCATAACTGTTATACTATTATACACTCGAATATTATAGGCATATATGACATTTAAATGCGAGTGTCAGTTTGTAATTAAACTGTCACTCGCATTTAAGTCTGCAATCGCCGACCGATTCCGATAGATTTTCATCTTCGCTAGGACCGGTAGAGATACCGTAAAGTGGGGATAGACGACGCGATTAGCTTGGAAAAAGCTCGTGTAAAATGTGTGTGACAATGTTTACTGTTTAATGTTTTTTATCTTTAAAAATAATTACATACATTTGATTTTTTCTTTATACCGTACATCAAATGTGCAGCTAGCGCGTAGAGGTCGTTTTTTTTCTTTTGTGTGCCAGCCTTAGTTAGTAGACATTAATCAAATTCATGCATTTTTGTGGTTATTTCTAAAACGCATAACTTTCTTAAGAAAATAAATTAGTACAAAAACTGACCTTGACATTATAAATTGATGCCTTTTGCATCACTAACCCAAATTTGAGATTCTAAAATTACAAAATGAGTTTAAAAAACGCGAAACGGCGATGCCTTAATTTTCGATAGGTAAACGTCCCTCTTAAATAAACATGTTACTGAAATAAAATAATTGAATTCTAATAAACTGAAGTATATTAAATTTGCATATAGATATAATAAAATAGTAAGTTTAAAGAAACCAAATTGCTTAAATTAACACATCAGTAATTGTCGACAAGTTAGTTATGACAGAGAGATAACATTAACAGTAAGAATGTTTAGAATAGTACCTTGGTCAAAGAATCGTGTTGCAGCAAATACTTACGGGGTGGGGGGAAGGGGTTAATAAAGTATGACCAAACGACTACGCTTTTAGAAGATTCTGTTTCCCGCTCTCACCTCTAGCTAAGACACGCTTCATCTACCCTTGGCCGTTGTTAGGTAAAGTTCATATACGCGTTAGAAAAATTGTAATATAATATTCAGTATACAGGGTGAGTCATTAGTAGCCGCTTCTTCGATTGCTCTTTTGTGTTTTAAATAAAAGAAAAAACAATTACTGGAGGATCCATGGTTGCTTGTGGCGCATATTCTAAAAATACTTTAAGCTCTGACGCACTTCCGGTTGAACCGGAAATTCACGGAACTTAATTTTTTTAAATGACTCACCCTATATATTTTTAGATTTTCTTGTACTGCTTTAAATTGTCCGTTTTTCTTTTTCAAAATTGGGCCAATAGTTTTTGAGTTATTAATTTTTTTTGAAAATATTTGACCAAAACACGTGTTCAGAAAAAAATCGTTTTCACATTGTATTTAAAAGTAAAACCATTAACTTTGGTGGTGCTTGTAGTCAAGAAAATTCTGCATCATTTGGTAAAGTTGCACTCGACAATACATCAAAAAACTTTGTTTTTTCAAAGCCTACTTCCTGAAATTTTCATATACCAAAAACTTATTTTTTTTAAATGGAACACCCAGTATTTTATTGAGGCATTTTGTTCCTTTTTTTATTCTCTTTCATTTTTGTTAGCAATGTCCTATACCTATCTTTTGTAATTTTTGAGATAATCACTATAGGAGCAATTAGCGGTCAATTAAAGAACTATACGGGCGCTGTTCTATGATTGACGTTTTGGGTGAATCTGATAGAAACTCTTTGCTAGCATCCAGACTTTATGCACAACGATCCCTGATAGAAGTCAACCGAAGCCTGAAACCTTAGAAAGTATAAAGGGACGGTTTGAGTGAACAGAAAGTACTGAATATAAAAGAAAGAGCGGAAAAAGCAATAACTGGTGAGGTTAAGACGTTTACGGTACTTGCGAGTGTAGCCGAACACCTCTATACAAGTACTACGAAAATTAGTCGACAGTTAGATATAAGTCAAATTTGAGAATTAAGAATAATTAGGAAATATGAAAATCACCCGTAGCATATTCATACACAGGGTTCGATAAAAGAAATTTTCAAAATCGCTTATAGTTTTGTCAATTGGCAGCAGATAAATTATTCTGGCTTTCTCAATTTTTTGTTGGTTACCAACGAAGCCACCTTCTATTAAAGTGAATACGTTCATCGTCACAATTTCCGTTATTATAACACATAAAACCCTCCCACTTTATCACACCTTTAAACTTTCAAAATCGTTGGTCATTAAAACTGTGGGGAGGAATAGTGGGTAGTTACATAATTGGACCTTACTACTTTGATGAAAATCTTAATGGAGGAGAGTATCTTTGCTTTCTACGGAGGAATTTTCAAAACTTTTTGAAGACATCTTCATATATGTCAGTAAACATAACCTTTATTTTATTTCGATGTTAACCAACAGTGTCAAAAATGAAATACTGCATCTGGACATTGCCGGAATTAAAAAATTGAAATGCGATGGTCTTCATTCTGTAAAATTGTTTCTTTTGGGATAGTTGGATTTAACATTTACTTTGTTTGACAGTTGACTAAGGAAGTCGGGCGCCATTCCTGCCTTCCATTGGTTGAACTTATATTTTGGTGCATAGAACAACAGCGCTCGTAGTTCTTTAATTGACCGCTAATTGCTACTATAGTGATTATCTCAGAAATTACAAAGGATAGGTATAGAACATACTTAACAAAAATGAAAGAGAATAAAAAAAGGAACAAAATGCCTCAATAAAATTCTGGGTGTTCCATTTAAAAAAAATAAGTTTTTGGTATGTGAAAATTTCGATAAGTAGGCTTTGAAAAAACAAAGTTTTTTGAGGTATTGTCGAGTGCAACTTTACCAATGATGCAGAATTTTCTTGGCTACAAGCACCACCAAAGTTAATGTTTTTACTTTTAAAAACAATGTGAAAATGATTTTTTTCTGAACACGTGTTTTGGTCAAATATTTTCAAAAAAAATTAATAACTCAAAAACTATTGGCTCAATTTTGAAAAAGAAAAAACAGTTGAACAGACAATTTAAAGCAGTACAAGAAAATCCAAAAATATATAGGGTGGGTCATTAAAAAAAAATAAGTTCCGTCCATTTCCGGTGAAACCGGAAGTGCGTCAGAGCTTAAAGTATTTTTACAATATGCGCCATAAGCTACCATGGATCTTCCACTAATTATTTTTTCTTTTATTTAAAACACAAAAGAGCAATCGAGGAAGCGGCTACTAATGACTTACCCTGTAGAAAATTCTTGAAACATAATATGAAACGTTATTAAAATACCAGAGAAATAAATGAATAAAAGAAAAATGAAATGTGTTTTAAACACAACGAAATAATTTCCTCCTGCAGTTTGTCTTGACTTGAACTTGTATTAATAACTTTTCGCTTGGCTTCCTTTGTATATTAATGAGTTTATTATTATTATTTTTACGCTTACATAGTTAAATAATGGATATCATGTCATGTCAAGTGCTTTGGAAAAATCAAGCATTATTTTAGTATTATTTAAAAAGAGAAATATAAAATGCAAAAAATAATTGCCTCAATTAATAATTACTTATGAAGAACTAATGAAGAATTATATAATTTATGCTATTTTTACAAATAACATTAAGGTCAGCCTATTAACTGTCATCCGCATATATTGCAATTGACAAAGACGTGTAATTTACTTCTTGTCTATTGCATTTCCTCCTTTCAACCAATTGAATAATGTCATAAAATCCAAACTGGGCAATTGAAAAATACACACATTCACATATATGTCTGAAACAGCGAACAGTTTTTTTTCACGTATCATTTACCTATCACGCGTAGATTGACACATAAATCCAGCACAGCTCTCCAGCTCGTTTTACACTCGGATGGCGCTCTTCCTCAAATATTAACAATACTCGCTTTCGATTACCGACCGTCCGGCCGTAAAACGCAAACCAGTCCACTCAATCAACCATCTGAGAGCGCTCTCACATCCGAAAAACCAAACAAGTATGCCGCTCTTGTACCGAAGCGAAAAATAGCCCCCAATATTTTTTAACGCCCCATTCCAGGAATTGATGTTTTCCCCATTTTTGTTGTCTGACATCAGACTTCATTTCAGGGTTTAAAATTAAAATTATAATCAGGTTTATCTTACGTATAGTGATCCATGCATGAATGTATCCTTGCGGCAAAAAGCCTTGTCGGATATTAAGACCAGGGATATGGAACGTACGCGTGAGTTGTATATGTCGTAAGCTAATTACAAATTCAGTAATTTTATAAAACGTATAGTCGTTTTATAAATAACTATACCCTGTCTCAGAATAAGAAGGAGTGATTCAAATATCCCGCCAAAACATGGAACACATTGCTTAAAATTTAGTAGACAATTTGATATGAGATCGTGACAATTGAAGTTAGAAAAACTGTATTATTTCTAACTAAGGATTTAGCTGTTTTGTGTTCGTTATGAGGAGGATTGCCATTATAAATAAATAATGACTGCACATTTTAGTGAATGTGCTATATCAATATGAAAATTGTGAATCAAGTTTATTTATTATTAAATATTTGTATCAGAGAGCAAGAACGAATCAAACCTTTTATCTTTTATCAAAACGTCCTTAAGAACTTGCAGAAAAAGTTTTGCTTATTAGTTTCTATTTTAAATATCAATAAAGAATTTATACAGATAAATCATTTGTATTTGTGCTACAAACCTTGAGAAGGTAAATTCAAGCAACTACTCTTGAAAATGTGAATCTCACATACAACAGTAATAAATAGAAAAATTTACATCGGCTGAAGTTGTTTAGACAACCTGCAAAGATAATTACATATACCTACACATTAAGTACTAATTATTCTTCTCTATTAAAATTGATGTATTTTGATAATATACATTTTTATATACTTTAGGATAGATAAAATTAAAAAACACTTGATTTCGTTTCACTTAGTTTATTAGAATATCTCTAACAATATTGTTTCGGTATGTTCTACCATTCTCAAAGAACTAAATTTGTGTGTATATTTTGTAAACTTATATATTACTTGAGGGCTGAGGGTGTGTTTATTGTACCTACTTTGACCATTTTATTACTGTGTCTATTATCGGAGTGTTTATGTATTCTGTCTGTGTGTTGGTTATGTGTAATTTACACATAACCATTATCTACACATTATCTATCCTAAAGTATATATAAATTATGTTTCACCAAGAACCGACAGCTATATCTATAAATAGAATATACATTTTTATTGAATAATTTACATTACATATCTTATAAAGTATAACAAATTGTTGAAGTGTAAACTTCTTTAGGCGCGTTGCGCTGATTGTAGGCAGTGAACAAGACTGACCTGCAACGCTCGGATATGTGTAACGCTCGTTCGGGTAAAGTCGGATAAGGGAACAAGATAAATATATCATATAGACTAATATAGAGGTATTTAATTTCAATTAAATTGAAATTTAAATGAATAAATAAATTCATGTCCCCGAGCAGATTCGAACCCAAGCCGAACGGATATGACCAATGTATAACGCCGGCACGTTGCATTAAACCAACGCGGGACACGTAATCGATTATTCATATCGTGTATTTATACATATACATACGTCACTGCTATACTCGTTCGGCGACCGTTACATGGGAGAGCATGACGCATCAGTCGTATAATACGTTACTGAATATTATACGCGTGTGTGTACATGTGTAAATGTAATAAATGTGCGAATACGTTTTATTTAATACGTTACTGAATATTATACGCGTGTATTTCGTATTATTAACCTCGCCTTGATGAAGTTTACACTTCTGCTGTGTAGTTTTAAGCACACCCATTTTCTTGTTACTTTTTACTTCTATTATATATTGGAAATTAATAAAAATTTAGTGTTCACATCATGTTAAGAAGATTAAAAATCTACATGGTCGGCACAATTTTTCCAAATACTTATTGTAGCATTTGTAATTGCTTCTGTCAAAAGTTTTCGTACAAGTGATATTCTGAAAGGGGATTTTTTGAAGCAACTTCACCTTATGTATCAATTCAGATCGTATATGAAGTATTCTTAATTGCCTATCTTTATCTGTATGACTTTTTAAGCCTACAGGTTTTCAACAAATCTTATCGTGCACACATTACACTTGTGGCAATCCAAACTTTTTCCCATATTCTCCACCAGATATTATCACCTTTTTCTATTAGTACAGGTTTCTTATTACGTTTGACATATCTGAAATATAACATCAGCATATATACATGTGGTAATATAATTAGTATTTAATTAACACTTACTTGAAATTAATGAGTCAATTCAAGAATCTGTGTGAGTTGTTCAGTTCATTTTTGGTGTGGATTCATTTATAGTTACTTTTGCAATGATGTTAAGTGCTGGACGTTTGATTTTCGCACTGTCGTACAGTATCTTTGACAGATTCATCAAATTCAAAGTTTCAAACGCCTGATCACTTGTTCCTTAGATCTTAAGCCGTCTGATCACTCATGTTCATGTTGTACATAAAAGTACGGATTTTATTTAGTAACATAATGAAGTATAATAAACCAAAGTAAAAATGTAGGAGACTAGGTTATGGCTTGGCTATAAACATAAAATGACGTTCTGGCGAACTTATTTTCCCATGTTAAGCTTGCCTAAGCAAGAACCAATGAAATCCTAAAAAATATACGGCATTTGGCGCGATATTTGAATCACTCCTTCTTATTCTGAGACAAGGCATACCCATGTAACCTACGAGTAAAGAATAGAACAGGAGAGATAATAATGTGGTGGGGAAATAGGTATTTTTCACACGGAGTTACCACTTTCGGTAGGTCAGTTATGTCCGGTTATGTCAAAAATGACATTTTAGTGTTTCTATAATGGTCAGTTGTGTGGCTTGTGGTCGTTCTAAAACGGCAAGAACAAGGAAAATTAATTTTTCTGTTCATCGGTAAGTTATTTCATTGGCATTCAACATAGGCAATAATAATTTAAAAAGAGGTATTTTAAATAAATTGTCATATATCTGACATGTCTGATTATATGTTCAGTGTCGTAACATATATATCCAAGTCATTTAATATTCGTTCTATTTTTGACGCAGATTTCCTTTAAACCCGTTTATAATATATTAAAAAGAAGAAAAGAATTGAAAACATAATACACTCACGATATTTCTTTAATTATTTTTGGACTAACAACCTATTTTAAATGATTATCGAGAACACAGCAACTGTACATATACCCTATACAAAATATTTATGCACGCCTAGGCATTACGGCGGCCATATTGAGTTACCACATTTGGACAAATATTATTATTAAGGAGACTCTCTCCTGTTCTATTCTTTACTCGTAGCATGTAACATTTTTAGAATTTTGCAGGTGTGTATTGCAATCTTAAAAGACCCGCGAAATTCGAAAAATGTTACATGGGTACTAACATCTTTTTTTTATAAATATAAATTTAAAAAACCTGCGTGTAGAGGCATGCCGAATATAGCAAAGTTACGCACCGGCAGAATATAGATGGCGCTAATTTTTGGACATTCTGTTTATTAAGTTGCTTCTCAGTGTTTTGTGCATGTGCACAGTTTTGTGTTCGTTGGGTTCGTTGCTCAACGGACGTGATATATGAATGATGTGATTAAACTTGTCAATATTTTATTGTGATTTTTTCTTTTTGGTTTATTTAGAGTGTTTTTAAGTAGTGCAAATATTAATAGGTAAACTGTTTTATTAGCCAATATTGTTTGAGAGCACTTATCAGATTTTCAACGGTATTTATTTATATAATGTACAATGTATAGACACAGTAGAATCATGATAAAATACTATATTTTTGCAATTTAACTGAACATTTTAGGAGTTTCATTAAACGACGAAAGCTCTCTGTCTTGTAAAATCAATGCGTTGGCGATTATTTTTACAATACGCCTGGACTAAAATAGACATATTTAGGCGTATTATAGTACGGCTCCTGTAACGTGTTTAATTAATTAACACAGTTATCAGTGATAATAGTTTATTATCTGTATGAGTTAGATAATATCATAACTACAGACCGGACACGAAAGTTTGATGAGTCATCGCCCATGGGCGCACTATTGAAATGTTGTATTTTTAAAGAGGTTTTAATTTTATTTATATAATTGGATAACAAGTGGGTGGTAATCTATAAAATACAAAATACGTTATAATTTGTTTATTTTATAGTTTAAGTCGAATAAAGGAGTATTAATATTTACTAGCAATACTTTCTCAAGGTTCTCTTCTATAAGATTTATTCTCTTTGAATAAAGTACATTGTTCTATACCTACTAATTAATACGAGTTAAATTATAATAAATGAACTTAAAGGACGTCAACAATACCGTTAGTCGATGTAGTCTGCCTCGCATCGGGCGTGGCCCCTATTTATATTAATGTAATTCTGCTGACATGAGATTCTGTATTATATGATGAAATCATTGTATGTGAGGGTTGCAACAACATCCTTGTAGATAGAAAACGTCCTTTCTACATCGCAACTGGTTGTAGGTGCGTACTGGAAATATTCTTTTATTTTAGCGTATTTAGTAGTTAGATTTTGTGTCATTGTCCCCATACACAATTGCCGCAATATTATTAAATCTGGATTTCTATTAAAAACTGCGTGTAACTTTTGCCAAAGGCCACATCCGCAGTCACTTGGAATACTATTGAAATTATTAATAGCCAAATCTAATGTGGTTAATCCATTTTTTAATTCGAGATTTCGATTTTCAAAATATGTGATTAGTTTAGACAAACTTCCAAAGTGTTCCTGAAGGAATAACAGCTGGTTTTTTAAATTTGGGATTTGTGTTAGTTCCTTGCACTCAGAAATACTTCGAGCATCTTCATTTAAACATGTAACGAAATTTTGTAAACTATCGAATATCTCTGCATAAAAACTAGTAGCTTCCAACCATGTTCCCCATCTAGTTATTACTGGCGAAGAAGGCAGTGACAAAGATGGAAGTTTTTCCCTGTAAAGAGCTACTCTCGATGTGCCTGTTTTAAACATTTATGCGGCACTGTCACTAACAAATAAAAGTATTTTTTCCCTGTACCTGCCGTCCGAATGAAGCATTTTGTGCAAATTCTCGTCTATGGTTTTAGAAACTGCTTCCGCATCAACTGTATTTATAACTTTATATGCTAACTTTAGAGATACATCCTTTGTACGGGTCTAACAGTCCGGCCGTATCTGGTGATCTTTGGTTGGCTCACTTTTAACCTTGGATTTGCGGTTATTTCTTCCTTATTGTGGCAAGTCTCCTGTAATATAGGTTGTATGATATTGTCAGTATTATTATTATTATTATTCAAGGATGTTCTTGGATTGGGGTTGACATGGGGTGGAATCTTGGTGGGGATTATTATTTTTTGTTCTATCTCCTTTGGCTTTGTTTTGTAAACATGAGCTGCATTTATTCGATATATTCTTCCACCCGTTGCTCCTACTATGTGAGATCTGGGTTTGTCGTTATTTTCTTTAATCTTGGCATTTATCCACTCTATGTGGCATACTTGTAATCGTATGTTTTCGAGTTGCCTTGCGCCTTTGTCAGCGTAATGTTTTTGTAAACGACGTTACCATTCTTGTTCCTTAGTAACAGTGCGAGTATTAATTAAGGTGAGTTTTAGAGGTTCCATGGACGTAGGCACTGGTGTTGTAGTAGTTCTGCCAATTAGTCGTTGGTTAGATGAACCTAGAATATCGTTTCTCAGTGTGTTGCAGAGATTCAGTAATGCCAGTTGAATGTCATTGTTGTCTCTGGCAGACTTGCGTAGCAGCTTTTTGCTGTCTGGAATGCCCGTTCAACCAATCCATTGCTTCGTGGGGATCGAGGTGATGACGTCTGATGTTCGGAGTTCCATTCATTACTAAATGCCTTGAATTCCTTGGAATTATAGTGGGGTCCGTTGTCTGTCTCCAGTATATCCGGAATGCCATAAATGGCAGACCATTCCTTTAATTTTTCTACGGTTTCCTTTGATGTTGGCAATGTCATCGTTTTGAACTCTAAATGACCGGAGTAGCTATAAGAAATAACTATGTATTCTTGATGACAAAAGTGTTGTATTTGTTTTGTCAAGATCGGGTCTTGGTCATTCGCTTTTTGTGTGCTTTGACACACCTTGCAGCATTCTATGTAACATTGAATGTCTTTCGCTATGCCTCTCTAATAAGCTACTTCTCGTGCTCGTCTGATAGATCCTTGGATCCCTATATGACCAATATGTACATTTTCTATGATTCTTTGAATTTGTGATTTACGAATTACTGCTTTGTCAGATTTGAATATTAATCCATTGTAGCTACTTAGTTCATCCCTAAATGAGAAGTAATGTTTTATGCTTTCGTACATTGTGTTCATATCTTCTGGAAATCCTTGTTGGACGTATTTCATTATCTGCTTGAGTTCGGTATCTTGCGCGGTGTCTGGTCTTAAGTAATATCAAATATGATTTTCTGTTATCTAGCTGGTACAGCATAAAGTCGCTTCTTGAAATTGTCTCCAAAGGTTTATGATCTGTTTCGATTGTTACTTTTTTCTTATATACATACTCGTGGATCTTTTTGTAACCAAAACTAATAGCTAACGCCTCCTTTTCAATTTGTGGGTAGTTTTGCTGTGTTGGCGTTAGTGCCTTTGCTGCATAAGCGATAAGTTTGACATTCTGCATGAGAACTGCTCCTCCTGCTTTGGAAATACTATCCACAGATATGAGAACATCGCTATTGACATCATAATATCCTGGTACTGGTGGTGTTGTTAACACGTCCTTTATTCTGGATAATGTTTGCTCCTGTTCAATGTCCCAAATCCAAACAATATCCTTGCGCAGCAATTGTCTTAGAGGTTCTGTGATTTCTGAAAATTTTTAATTAATTTACTTAAATATGTGACCATACCTAGAGCTTTCTGTAATTCCTTTCTACTAGATGAGATCTTCATTTTCTGTATCACTTCTAATTTATCTGGATCAGGTTTCAGGCCCTTTGATGTTATGACATGTCACAAGAATTTTATTTCACTTTGAGCGAATACACATTTATCTCTATTCAGTTTTAATCCTGCCTTTCCTAGAATGTCCATCACGGTTAATGTTACTTTTTCCAATTTCTGTTGAGTTCCTGCGTATATTAATATATCATCCATTGAATATTCAACATTTTCTACACTTTGTAGTAGTTATGACATGATTCTTTGGCCTATTTCTGGGCATGAGGCCAGTCCAAACGGAAGCCTTGTGCAGGTATATCTTCCCCAAGGTGATGCGAAAGTCAGCTATTTTTGTGCCCTAGGTGTTTGCCAAAATCCTTTGCGGCAATCTAATTTAGTGAAGAATCTTGAACCTTTTAATCTAGATGCTATTTTTTCTACGAAGTTTACCATGTTTTTTTACTATGACCATTGGACTAACGACTGGAGTTGGTTCAATTGAGAATTGGTCGTATTACTCCCAGTTTTACTATGTTATCAAGTTTTCGTTTGCCATCTGTTCATATTACATGTGGTATTTTTCGTGAAGCCCTAATTTCGAATGTTGGATTATCCACTGTGTCAATGTTATATTTTTTAAACAACCTAAACCTTCTAAAATATCCTTCTTTTATGTCTGGCTTTGATTTAAACGTAACACTAACTTGAATTTTTCACATAGATCCTGTCCTAATATTGGAATGACATCTTCTGACGGACTGAAGGTAATAATTATTTGTTTAGTTTGGGATGGTGACACCGTACAACCCATTTGTTCTGCAATTTTCTTGCTCAATTCAGTATCAATTTTTGCCATGAATGACTGTTTTCCTACTAGTACTATTTCAGACCATTTGTCCTTTCCAGTTTTCCTGTTCGGGTATTCGTTTAAGGAATTTATGTAAAATGTTTTGATGTATCTTCGACAATTGTTCTCACCTTGTTATGTATGGTGTTCCGTTTGTTCTTCTTTTTAGAGAAACAGGCTTGTGGTAAGTGGTTCATCTTCTTGCAAATACTACATTTCTTTTTGTGAGCATGGGGTGCATTAGGTTTATGTTTCTGCAAGCACCTCTTGCACATATTTCTGTATTTTTTGCTAAATCCTTGTTAAATTTAATTGTATTTACCTGAGATTCATGTGGTTTTTGTAAGTTAATTTCACTTAAATTTTTTGTGGTCTGTTCAGCAGCTCTACATATGTTTATTGCTCGGTCCAATTTTAAATCGGGCTCTGTTAACAATTTCTCTCTCATTTGGCTTGACGTGACACCTACAACAAGTTTATCTTTTATTAAATTATCATTCAACTCACCGAATTCGCATCTTTTGCTTGAGCTTTTAACAGTAGCTAAAAACTCATCGAATCATTCACTTTCTTTTTGTACATATCTGCTGACTGGATATCTTTCGTATGTTACATTTGTTTTTGGTGTAAAGTAATTCGTAAATTTCGACCTCTCAATACACTTGATAACAACAAACAATTTCGACATTTCAAATATGGCCGCTATGTCAATTTGTAAACATATTACCCCTTTTGTAAAAACCCTTTATTAATATAATTTATCACTATTTATAAACAACTTCTTCAACATAAAGGAACAACTTATGAAAATATACCTCTTTAATTAAATCGTTTATATTCCTAAGAAGAGCAATGATACAGATTATTCTCTAACTGGATGCTCGTACACGAAATCTCACAGCCAACAAGATGGAAAACGGGAACATTACCTTTCGTACGTGTAATGATACGGAATATTAGGGATTATCTGATTTGTAAATATGCTTGCTTTAAAGTGGATTTGCTGTTGGATAATGAACGTTGTTTATCTGCTATATTCTCCGTTGAAATACACGTACAAATTGCACAGTTATATGCGACGGGAATTTTGTGTAATTTCGACGTGGCCAAATGAACAAAAAAAGCTCACTTTCCGTCAGCTAACGCTTTCAATCCCAGATTGGATTAGTTAACGCCAGGCAGGTTTTTTTATCTGATTTTAAACACTGTTCACACGACAGTAAGCTGAGTTCGGCGTAACAATTTAATTCATGATTCATCTGCATAACTAGATGCTTACAGCGTGAGCAAAAAGTAAAGGACTGCGATGCTGCAGAATTTGTAATTTATAATAATAATAATAATAATATAAATTATTTCAGAGACATGTGTACATACAAAGAAAACATACATATGTGAAAACGTCAAAATGAAAACTGCAAAATATAGGTAACAAATCATTGATTCAAGAAGTCCTCAAAGGCGTAACAATTTAATGTTAATAGTAATTCCTTAACTTTGAGTTTAAATTTTTTTAAACTTTCCTATTTTATCTCGGATGGAAGTTTATTGTATAGTTTACAACCACTATAAAGAAGATTTCTTTGAAAAAGTGCTGTTCTATGCTGAAATGGCAGCAGGTAATTATTTTGCCGTGTACTGTATTTGTGGTCTATACTGGAGGTGAAAGATGACCTGTTTTCATGTACAAATGACACTACTTCCAATATGTATATGTCAAAGAATGTTAGAATTCTTTCTTTTCTAAAAGCAGGTCTACAGGACTCTAGCAATCTCAGGTTATTTATGTACCTTACAGATTTTTTTGCATCAAAAATACCCTCTGGGCATCTCTGCAATGACCCCAATGAATTATACCATATCGAATTCTGGAAAACATACTCGCGTAGTAGTGTGTCTTCAAGACTTCGAAACTGCAAGAATTCCGCAGATTATATATTGCATAGCAAGCCCTACTCAGCTGACTGCACCAAACACCAATACGGGCGGACCAAGTCAAAGACTCATCCAACACAACCCCCAATCCTCTGCATGAACTAACCAAGTCCACAGAAGTTTGATGTAGGTTAATTTTTGTTTCCCTAAACTTTAATTGATTTTTAAATAAAATACATTTAGTTTTTGTGTCATTAACTAATAGCTTATTGACTGACATCCAATCATTTATCTGTGTGTAGATCCTGTCTGCTTTAGATTTTAGATCTAATAAGTCATTAGCATCAATGATTATATTAATATCATCCGCGTAGAGAGAGACTGCGGCCAATGGTTTTATAAGTTTTGGCAGATCATTAATGTAAATTAAGAACAATATTGGACCCATCACTGAGCCTTGTGGGACCCCCCACTGTTACCTCTCTCTCAACTGATATTTTTCCATAACATGTAACCCGTTGCCTTCTGTCCCGGGGATAAGACTCAAACCATTTGTTCATCATACCACTAATACCATACCTATGCAGTTTATAAAGAGGAGTTGTGTGATTTATACAATCAAAAGCCTTTGACAAATCAATGCACACTGCTAAACATGGAAAATTAGAATCTACACTAGTAACGGCCCTCGTAAGGCATTGAAACAAGGCAGTATTCGTAGAATAACTAGGACCAAATTCATGCTGATCATCAGAAAATAAATCAAGGTTTTTTAAGTATTCAGTTAATTTAGTAGTAACAATTATTTCAAAAATCTTTGAGAAGACTGACGCAACACTTATTGGTCTATAATTTGCAAAATCATTGCAGTCTCCCTTTTTATAAAGTGGTTTTATCAGTGCTACTTTTAGAGTTGATGAAAAGATCTCATGATTAATCGACAAATTAAATCAGTATATAAGAGGCTCAATAATTAGCCAATAACAGTATTTAATTATACGGGGTGAGATTTGATCATATCCCGCTGAGGAATCTGCATTTAATTTACCAACTGTAATTTCAATATCATTTTTGTCTACATTCGGCATGAAAAACGAGTTATTAACTATGTCAATATGTGTGTCAATTGAATGAAAATCATTATCAGTTTGATTAAAATTTGTATTAACTAGATTGGAAGCCAATGTTGCAAAATAATTGTTGAAATATGTAGAAGTATTTTCCCGATACATACTATAACCCAGAAGAACTGTTTTATGTTGATGTGTTGGGCATTTATTTTTTATCAGCGCCCAAACGGCTTTGTTTTTATTTTTTGATTCCAGTATAAAACGGTTATTATATTGTTTTTCTTTGTCAATGATAAATTGTTTATAAAATTTTGCATATTTGAGAAAATCAGTTTTAAATATAGGAAAATTTTTACTCATATCACTTAAGAGTGTAAGTTTATTCTTTGCATCCAAGACTTCTTGATCAATTTAGTATCAGAAAATAAGCTTTTGGCAAATTGCTCTTCACATTTTGGCAATATTTAAGTTTTTCCGACGTAATCGTATTTTTTAAATAACCATAACGTTTTACTTTAGTATTTTATTGTGTTCTTTTTTGCATGTGTCAAGATATCGCATAAATGCATCTGAAAAATTCCTAGCAAACAACAATAATAATAATAATGGCAAATAACCTGTACATTATCCAATGTTACAAGGAAAACTTTCCATGAAAGTTTCAGATAGTGGTACACTGATTTTTAAACTTCCCCTAAATATTGTAAAACATAAATTATATAACTTTCCTATACTACATCAACCTAGCTTAAACTAATTCTGTGAAGATACCGGAGAGTTAAGAAAAATAAAATGAAAATATGACTGTGAATAATTAAAAGTAAGAATGAAAATCAAAGAAGAGGGGAACTTTTGATAACTTTTACCTAACAGTTAAGTTTAAAAAGTAAATAAATAAATTGCTTGACTACTCATCTATACACTGACAGAAATTTTTCTTAACCCAATTAAATTTGCTTTGAACCAAGACAATCTAAGTCTTCAATAACCACAATACAATTTTTGTCTTGGACCAAGAAAAATATTTTCTCACAAAAATATTTTTGACGAGAGAAAATAATATCTTGCAGCAAGTAAATAGATATTCCCTTAAAATAAAAAGTATTTTCTTCATATAAGCAAGTAATATCTTCCAGGAAGCAAAAAACATACTCCTTCAAGTAAAAACAATTTTCTTGATATAAACAAGCAATATCTTCCAGGAAGAAAAAGCGTATTCCCACAAGTGTACCTTTATAACATTATTATATAGTCAATAAAGTATTAAAATATTTAAATTTGTTTGTTGTTTGAAACCGCATAATTTATTGAAAAAAAAAATATTACCTAATTTATTCGTAACTTTACTGGTGGCGTTTGGTTCCCTATTGCATAAGGGGGTCCAATTAATAGTTGTCTTATTGCTTAATTTTATTTCTAAAATATGCACTTTGTCGCTAGGCATTGTTGTATTAATACCAATTTTGCGCACCGTTCCGGATTATTTATTAGTGGTATTCGGCTAACGTTGAATTGGGTAAGTTATTGATCCAGTTAATCTTCGTGGATACTTTGAGCGTTTCCTAATTTCTAACTCCTTTTTTTCTGTATATATTTCCTGATGCCCGATTACCAGTGCGAGGCGGGATAATTGTCGATAATTTGGTAGATATATTCTGTCGCGTGACCACGATGTCATTGTCAATCATTTTCAGTTTTCGTAACTGCTGAATAGAATCCTCCGGATTTTGCTTGAGGAACATCGTATTGGAGTTTTTGCTGATTGAGATTAATGTTATGTAAAGCCTATTCATTTTAAATTATTTATATTGTGTTCACGTTCTATTTAAGCAACCATATCCATCCGTAAATTTTGCTATTTGAATGTTGGGTAATTTTGTTGCTTTTGTAATTTATATAACGGAAATTACAATTAATTTTGTATTGGGGATTTCTTTGATAATATAAATATCTAGAGGGGTATCCTCTGAATAACTTCAGAATAACTTGCAGAAAGCTAATCAATGGTCTTTTAACAAAGATATTTTATTAAACATTGACAACACCCTGTATGGTTGATACGTCACGGAGTACCATGCTGTATATGTTTTAAATTCAAATCTTGTATTTTGGCGGCCATCCTTGTTCCTAATTTTTGAAACACCCTGTATGGTTGATACGTCCCGGAGTACCATGCTGTATATGTATTAAATTCAAATCTTGTATTTTGGCGGCCATCCTGGTTTCTAACACTCTGTATGATTGATACGTCACAAGGTACCATGCTGTATAGGTATTTATTTCAGCGCCACCACCAGCGCCATCTCGTCAAAAATATTTTTGTGAGAAAAATATTTTCTCACAAAAATATTTTTGACGAGATAAAATAATATCTTGCAGCAAGTAAAAAGATATTCCCTTAAAATAAAAAGTGTTTTCTTCATATAAGCAAGTAATATCTTCCAGGAAGCAAAAAACATACTCCCTCAAGTAAAAACAATTTTCTTGATATAAGCCAGCAATATCTTCCAGGAAGAAAAAGCGTATTCCCACAAGTAAACAGTATTTTCTTGATATAAGCAAGTAATATCTTAGTGTAAGCAAACAGCATCTTTCAGCAAGAAAGAAATTTCTTGCTTTAGAAAAAAGAAAGTTTTACTTCAAATGAAAATATCTTCTAATCTTGTTTCCTCAAAAGGTTTTTTTTTGGTCAAAAGTGTATTCTATTAATTTGAGAGTGTAAAGGATTTGAATTCCATCTAACCATCAGCAGCTGCTTGCCAGAATAATTGGATTTCAGCATTTCCACATACGAGGTGTGGTTTTGGTCATTCTATACATTGATTGTACAATTATAAGTATATTATAGTACAAGTATGGTATGTTATATACACCAACTGATCTGTTACACTGCAAAAACTGGCCTTAAATGAATAATTTAATTCGAAATGGGGCACAATATTATTCATTTAAGTCCAATCCTGCAATATACCCCTGACTGCCGATCCCTAGTGATGACATTCTAAGCTGAACACAGAGTTAACACATATTTACTGGGGAAACCATTCTTTTTTTGTGCATTTATATTTTTCTTAAAATGCTAGTATACAGGGCAATCCAAATTAAGTGTTCACCATTGGTAACTTTGTTATTATTAAAGATACAAGATTGTTTAAATTAGCAAACTTGTAGTACTTTTAACGCTCTTTAAGATGGAAGAATAAAAAAAACAAATGAGCAACGCGTTTTCGAGTTTTGCCGAAAAATATTTTTTTTCAA
Source organism: Amphimallon solstitiale (assembly GCA_963170755.1). Classification (NCBI taxonomy): domain Eukaryota; kingdom Metazoa; phylum Arthropoda; class Insecta; order Coleoptera; family Scarabaeidae; genus Amphimallon; species Amphimallon solstitiale. The sequence continues at coordinate 36,771,457 of OY720675.1, forward strand.
ATGGAAACCCCTGTATATTATATCATTTTCTGCTAGAACTTTAATTTTTAAACAAAAAATCTTATAAGAAATTTTTTACTGGGATTGAAAATACTCGAGTTATAATGAATACACAAAAACAGCTAAGTCAAGTGCATTTCTATGTATCTATGAAAACGACGATAAGTCTTTCTACCAAACGTCAAACATTAGTACAGTTTTATTAGTTTTTCACTCATAAGTTTCATTGTGCTAGTTATTAATTTGACAAAAAAATGATTTTTACCCATTCAGAAGAGTGTGATATGTTAGAATCTTATTTAGTGTGCAGAAAATCCTCTAGGAGGGCAAAAGAACACTACGCTGAATTATATCCACTCCGAACACAACCACATGAGCAATATTTTCTGAGACCTTACCGAAAATTTAGAGGCAATGAGAGTGTTTTTGCCAAAACAAGGACAAAAAGGACTTTTATAAAAAGCGAGGCCACGGAAATTGCAGTTATCGCATATTTTGAGGCCAACCGTGCGAATTCCATACTAGATATTGTCAATGAATCTGATTTGAGTCACGGTACTGTGCATAGGATTCTGAAGAAACACAAATTCATTCCTTATAAGTACCAACCAGTTCAGGTTTTTTTGCCAGGGGATCCAGAGAGAAGAATGTTTTTTTGCCACTGGTATCTTAACTTTTGTCGCCAAAATGTAAACAACTTTCGTTATATTTTATGGATCGATGAATCGAATTTCTCAAATTCTGGAATGTACAATAAAAAAAATCATCATTACTGGTCAAAGGAAAATCTTCTTTTAGTAAATCCAAGACGTCCACAAGTCCGTTTCAGTTTTAATGTTTGGTGCGGTTTAATCGGTTCATGGATTGTTGGTCCTTTCTTTTATGAGGACACTCTAACTGGTGAAAGGTACATAGAATTTTTGACTGAAATTTTGAATAATTTCTTAGACGATCTGGATCTCATAAGTAGACAGAATCTGCATTTTCAGCAGGATGGCGCACCTGCGCACAACTACAGAGGTACTCATCAACTTCTAAATACTATTTTTAACACTTCATGGATAGGAACAAATGATCCTATTCAGTGGCCTCCCCGATTGCCAGATTTAACGCCGCTTGATTTTTTTTTTTATGGGGTTATTTAAAGAACCAGATTTATAAGCAAAGGTACGAAAACGTAAACGCCCTAAAGATTGCAGTGAGTGAAAAGATAAACCAAATAGATGGTAGGACCATACTGAAGGCAGTTCGAGAAGTTCGGAAGCGTGTACAAAAATGTATTGAACTACAAGGTGGTATTTTTGAACATCTTCTATGAAAAAATCAGTGATTTTTATTTTCTTTTAATGATAAGTTTATGTATAAAATAAAGTTTATAAAACTAATTTAGCTGTTTTCGTTTATTCATTATAACTCAAGTATTTTTAATCCCAGTAAAAAATTTCTTATAAGATTTTTTGTTTAAAAATTAAAGTTCTAGCAGAAAATGATATAATATACAGGGGTTTCCATTTGAAAAAAAAATATTTTTCGGCAAAACTCGAAAACGCGTTGCTCATTTGTTTTTTTATTCTTCCATCTTAAAGAGCGTTAAAAGTACTACAAGTTTGCTAATTTAAACAATCTTGTATCTTTAATAATAACAAAGTTACCAATGGTGAACACTTAATTTGGATTGCCCTGTATATTCCAAAATGTAAAATATTTAGAAGAGAGGAGAAGCTCATTCAAATTTATCTCAGTCGACGTATCGGTAGGCTGATACACCAAACGCTTTTAACCGGTAATGTACCGGGTGTTTTTTTATCTTTGATATCATTTTGATCACCTGCAACTTTCTTGTTTTTAAAAATATCAGAATGAAGCAAAAATCATTTTGCATAGGTATCTATGAAGTTTTTACGTTTTAAAAAATAAAACAAAACACTAACGTTTTTCCAAGATATTTACCTAACTTATATTTTTTAAATGGAAAGCCCTAAATATTTTCGGATATTTCGATTTTACATGAAATTTCAAGTATATTTTATAAAGCATACCCCATACCTATCTTCAACGGTTTGCGAGAAAACGGCGTTTAAACATGCCATTTTTAGAATAATTTAATTTTGTAAAATTGTTTTTTTTAATAATTTGTTACTTTGTTAATCGTTAATCTTTTGTTTTATTAAAAATAAACTTTCTAAATAATTATGAAAAATGATTTCTGTTTGATTTCGACAACAGGGTTACAAAACTAAATTTTTCTTTGTTGCATGTTTAAACGCCGTTTTTTCGCAAACCGTTGAAGATAGGTATGGGGTATGCTTTATAAAATATACTTGAAATTTCATGTAAAAGCGAAATATCCGAAAATATTTAGGGCTTTCCATTTAAAAAAATATAAGTTAGGTTAATATCTTGGAAAAACATTAGTGTTTTGTTTTATTTTTTAAAACGTAAAAAACTTCATAGATACCTATGCAAAATGATTTTTGCTTCATTCTGATATTTTTAAAAACAAGAAAGTTGCAGGTGACCAAAATGATATCAAAGATAAAAAAACACCCGGTACATATTTTAAAGGTATTCACTTTATAATTAAATTCACACACATGCGAATCGAAATGAATGAAACAATATTGGCTACGCGTTGGTCAATTAATTACGGCCACTTTTAGAAATAAATTAACCTCTAATTTTAATTTCCCTATAGGCCGACCCTATTTTTCATCGACTTCGCTTGGACGTATTCAATCCCTTTATCAAAATAGAGCTCAGATTTTCGTATCTTGAAGCTAATTAATCACCAAGACGATATCGCAAGACTTCTATTTACTATACGCTTCAATGATGTTTCATTGATAAATATATTTGATTTTTTATTTAATTCTGGATATACCAGGAATACCATAAAAATCGCTCATATAATTTTGGATCGGTTTGTAATCACCTTTATGCAATATTAATCCATTACAATTGCATTAAAAATTGTAATAATTATAACAACTATTATTTTAACAACTACTTCTTCTCTGTTACCGAGACTATGTCTCATAGTTTTTTTAGTAAGAGATGTAGGGATTTGCTATAGAATATGATGCGATAAATCTTTTTACCTGTTACCGACTACTCAATAAGATATTGAAATTATTATAAGTAAATTGAAATGTTCGGCGCGACGTTATTTCGAGATCACGCTTAAAACGAATTGTTCCTTTCATTTCTGAGCCGCTATCACATATTGCAAATCTAACTTTTTTGGTGAAAATTTTCTCAAAAAATCTAAAGCTTTCTAAGATTAAACTTTTATACAAATGATGAACAACAAACTAATGCTAAGACGAAATTTCCTAGACTGCAAGAATATCCACTTAATTAATACATTCGGGGAAAATATTAGTTATATTCGTTACCATATATGAGTAAGCCTAAAGATCTTGCGGCGACATTGCGAACTCCATAAATATGATCAGAGAATTTATGAGTTAAGTCAAATATAACCCATAGGCTTTTAAATTGATTTATATGGGTGAACATAATGTTGTTTACATTGTATGAGAAGATGGATTAGGCACTATACTATATGCAACGAACACATGTTAGTAGAGGGAAACCGCCGATTCTAGATCACTCTTTCCTCCCGAGGTCACGGGTCCAAAATCGCTGCTTTTTACCCCCTCCACTTTTGTAGTTCCGAACGTGGCCACCGAGGTTTTAGAGATGGCGCTGGTGGTGGCGCTCAAATAAATACCTATACAGCATGGGTCCTTGTGACGTATCAATCATACAGAGTGTTCTAAAAGTTAGAAACCAGGATGGCCGCCAAAATACAAGATTTGAATTTAAAACATATACAGCATGGTACTCCGGGACGTATCAACCATACAGGGTACTTCAAAAGTTAGGAACAAGGATGGCCGCCAAAATACAAGATTTGAATTTAAAACATATACAGCATGGTACTCAGTAACGTATCAACCATACAGAGTGTTGTCAATGTTTAATAAAATATCTTTGTTAAAAGACCATTGATTAGCTTTCCGCAAGTTATTCTGAAGTTATTCAGAAGATCCCACTCTAGATATTTATATTATCAAAGAAATCCCCAATACAAAATTAATTGTAATTTCCGTTATATAAATTACAAAAGCAAAAAAATTTCCCAACATTCAAATAGCAAAATTTACGGATGGATATGGTTGCTTAAATAGAACATAAACACAATATAAATAATTTAAATCTCAATCAGCAAAAACTCCAATACGATGTTCTTCAAGCAAAATCCGGAGGATTCTATTCAACAGTTACGAAGACTGAAAATGGTTGACAATGACATCGTGGTCACGCGACAGAAAACATCTAGCAAATTATCGACAATTATCCCGCCTCGCACTGGTAATCGGGCATCAGGAAATATAGGCAGAAAAAAGGCAGTTAGAAATTAGGAAACGCACAAAGTATCCACGAAGATTAACTGAATCAAGATCTTACCCAATTCAACGCCAGCCGAATATTACTAATAAATAATCCGGAACGGTACGCAAAATTCGTATTAATACGACAACCCCTAGCGACAAAGTGCATATTTTAGAAATAAAATTAAGCAATAAGACAACTATTAATTGGACCCCCTTATGCAAGAGGAAACCAAACGCCACCAGTAAAGTTACGAATAAATTAGGTAATTTTTTTTTTCTTTCAATAACGTATGCGGTTTCAAACAACAAACAAATTTAAATATTTTAATACTTTATTGACTATATAATAATGTTATAAAGGTACACAAATTTTCAATATTCGAGAGAAATACCCAAGGGTCTTTGTTGCTAATTTAAAATAACATTTTTATTAATTAAAAACCAATAAAAAACCAATATAAATTAATGACACAATAATGTGAAACAGATATTTTTTAAGGGCTGTAATTTTCTAACTCAAAATCTAACGTTCCGACATTATGTATATCCATCAATGTCTTCCTCAACTAATGGATCCCCAGTTAAATGCAAAAAAAAAAGCGGTTGATCTGGGAAAGGAATTAAATGCATATAGGATTTAATATCAACCAGTTTGACTTGCGCTGTGGACTTGCCGTTCGGCCTTCGACCAGAGTGGTTCTAAATTCTTTAAAAATATTTATCTCAGATGGGTAGCTTTTTTTAATATTAGCTTTGAAGTAGTTTGCGGCATTGTGGACATTTTTAATAAAAATGCTGTAAGGTTTATCATGCTGTATTTTAATTTCCTTAATATGGAGCCATTTGATTTCCTCCGCGTTAATTTGCGGTTTTTAATGATATGTTTTTCTCTCTTTCTTGTACCATAAAAGTCAATTTTCTCTAAAAACCATTTCTTTTAGTTTCTTTTTCCTACATCCTTGCATTCATTATCTAGTCTTGCGGAGAATATAACTTGCCTTTTTATAGCGCATTCGATATCTCCGAAATCGCTTTTGGTAAAAATGAATGACCAGAAGTCTGAAATTTCAATTGAATGTTGTCTAAAAATTTGTTTTCTTCAAGGCCGCATTTTAGTACCAATATTATCTTAATATTCCGATTTTGCCCTCCGCATGAGTCGCTTCAAAGTACGAGCCTCTCTTAACTGTTTTAGGAATATTAACATATTTTTTATACAGGAACCTACTTTTAACACGACCAGCCTGGCCCTCTAACCAAAGATTGCAGACAGCTCTGTTATTTTTGTCTGTGTGGATTCCGCAGTTATATAACCACAACTGCCGCTTATAAAACAATATGTTCGTAAACAAACGAGGTAGGAGAAGTGCCTTTTCCATGTCAAATGTCAGTGTCTCCTGTTCACAATTTTCAGAAGCTTTTTCTAAATCAGATTCTATTTGTTTTCTTGCAGATTCAGCTTCAAGCAAATGTTCTTCATCATCTTCTAATTTCAATAGCTGTCTTTCGTCATTGCTGATGGTACTCTGGAATTTGTCTTTTTTGGGGAATTTCTTCTGTAGGTTAAATTCCGTTAGGAATATTTTCCTGTAAGAGGATAAACTAACGCAATTATTTTTATCTCTTCTTTATACAACTATTTATATATAAGGGAGAGTATTGTGTCAATGGACAGAAATCCTTGTTCATCTATTTTTATTCTGCAGTAATCGGTCTTATATCGCGAGAACTTATTAATGTGGTCTATAACAAGGGCGTATACCGGAGTCGACATATTTTAATTTCTGATACGAAAGTAGAAAGAGGAAAAGAGCACGACGAAATAAACTAAAGATAAACATAAGCGAGGCTGCCACACTCGACAAACGTTTGCTATGAAATGTAAGGCGTGGGGGTCCCCCGCCACTGCGTTGCTCTCCCACCACTGTTAGCAAGTAGGCATCGCTGCATATCATAAGGTCATCTTCTGCATATGATAGAAGTGCAAACCGAAATTAAAATTTGACGACTATGGTATATGCCCCCCCTCCCCAAAATTTGAAAATAAAAATTAAATTAATAAGTAGTTATTATTCTTACACATACAATTAAAACCTATAAACCTTTTCTTATCCACAAACTTCCCTTTTGCAAAGTTGCATGGTCTATTGTTATTACAATTTTTCTTTCTAAGTTTCTTTCTTGACCTATATATTTGTAGCATCTTGGCTTTCTCTATTTATGGTAAAACCGTCAGTGAAGCATTCATTTTAAAAATGCATAAACGCAAAATTCCTTTTTTGCAATAAGGAACCAACTGTTTGATCTTTGTTGCAAAAGGGGACTCCGGCAGTAAAACGTTTCAAATGGTTCTACTTTCCAACAGATGTCGCTGATCTTCAGTAATTAGCTGGTTCTATGCTGCAAAACATAGTTTATCATATCCTTTACTAGATTAGTAATACAGCACAGAAATCTGCTATACGTTGATAAGAAGGAAAGATCAACTGACAGGTGTCACCGGAAGAGGTCGCGATAAGTCTCAAAATGGAAAATACATAATAGATCAACGACATAATGTGAAATTCTGAACTCAAAAATGAACATACAAGGGCTTCCAAAGATAATGAACAAAAAATTATGTCCTAAAAATAAATCATAATTTAAAGTGTAACAAGGCAGAATATATTTTCAAATAATACCAAAAGTATAGTAATATATTGTTTTGACAAAAAATTACGCGAAATCACTGGAATGGAATAAACACGTCGGTTCATTTTTATATATACACTGTAAAATGTACGAACCTTTAATTGAGTTTAGTACTGCATGTTATTTTTGCATTTGTGAAAACACATCAAAGACGGAATTTCGAACCCCCAAAGCGATGACTCCATTACAAATAGAACACAAAAACATATTCCAGCATAGGCTAAAGCGTATTGTGAGTCCGGAAATTTGCGGTCATGATTGTATACATACACACGTGAAAGTTTATTTGTAAAAAATTAGCCGTGCAGGTGAACGAGCACGTATTATTGTTCGCGTCGATTTTACAAATGAAGCAATTCCGTTCAACCTTTGATTGTGGCCGTGTTCAAAAAGCATGAAATTTTATTCGGTCGCCGTTTTATTCCTGCATTTCATAAAATTTAATTTGCTCCAATCTGAAAACCTTTGGCTTTTACTAATACAGTTCCCGTAATCGAGTATTTCATTAAACACGTTCCAGGTTATTCATTCACGGGAGGAAATGATATATTTTAAAAATTTATTTTTTTTTAAGTTCCTTGTAGTCATAATATGTGTACTACCTAAGGCCTACTAGACATAATACAATATTATATGCAAGCTTCTGCACTAATTACTGCAGAATTTAAGCTTGTATTTTGCATTAAAAAGAAATGCTTGGAAAAGTTCTGAAAATTTTTCATTCACATTTTTAAATAGAATAGGTATGTTCTAATAACACTGACCAACAAAACGTTTACTTCATGTAAGCAATTGACGAAATTAAGCAGCACATTCAATGAACAATTTAATCGAAAAGTACTACTATTGACCAAACTCTGCTTACGTAGTAAATGCAGATTGAGGCTTGTTCAGACAAGATTTGTTTATTATTATTAAAAGATAATGCATAACATCTCCTGCTCACATCACTAGTGTGACATCTCTATACAATATCTGCCTTTCACTGATATTTACACAATTAAACAAGCTCAAAATGTCTGGATCCTTTAAGTCATCCCACTAAGTCTTGGTTGTCTCGAAGTTAAAGCATTTCAACGTTGGCATGTTGACGGAGTCTCTTCTCATGACTCCTGGCGATCTTGATTTCTTCTGTAATATTCCACGGAGCATTAACAGTGTTCTTAAGGACAATCAATAAAACTGCAAATAAAGTTGTTTGGGCACTTATTCAGCATTTTAGACGTGCTATAGACAAAAGTACTATTCCTGAGTTCCAATATAACGGAAATACAGCACATATTTATCATCTCTTGTTCCAACTGTTGATTTAGTAATTTGAACGTGTCATGTTCCCTTATTTTTCCTATATTGCAGGCGTATACGTATCACTCATATTTCTCAAGATGGCTTGACTTGAAGTATTGTGCGAGTACCTTGAAGTGGTCTTACTTGATAAACCAATATTTTTTAGAGTGACTTCAAATTTCCAGCGCTTTCTTACAATCCTGCTTCGTATTGTAAATGATGTTCTTTCAATTGTCTTCTAAATTTATTAAAGTTTATCCAGCACAGTTCCATTATTACTCCACGGACGGCTTCTTGATTTGTTAGTGTCAAATTCCGGCTAACATTTACAAAGGGTCGTTTCTTTATTCCCGGACTAGACATTTTTCAATTTTAATATAATTTTTTGCTATAGTGTTTTATTATCACACATGCCTTGGTAACGACTTCGACAATTTACAAAACAATTGCAGCAGTATAAGTTTTAATATCTGTCAGTTTGTGTTGTCACGTATCAAAATGCACTAACTTGAATATCGAGCAGTTTTAAAATTCTTGACAAAGGAAAATCAACAAAAATTATTCGTGAAGAAATGTTGGCTGTATACTGGGATGATTGTCCTTCAAAGTCGACTATTTGCGATTGGTCAAAATTGTTTAAACATGGCCGCAAATCATTGGATGATGATCCCCGTCCAGGTCGGCCTGTTGACGTGATCACCGCCGATGTTGTTGAAAAAACCAAGTGTTTGGTACTGGAGGATGCAAGATTAAAGAACCGACAATTAGCATCCCAGGTAGCACAGTATCGTCCATTTCACGACATTTAGGCGTACATTTTTATCACCATTCACGTCATTCTGATGGTCAAATTGACGTACGAGTAACCCTAAATGGACGAGAGTTTGTCACATCCAAAATGACGTCATCCGCTGACTTCAAAAGGACGTCATGCCCGACGTCAAAAGACGTCACAAGCTAACGTCAATATAACCTCAAAATGACTTCCCATCGGCGTCAATTTAATTTTTCATTAAAAACACTTTGTAATTGCTCTTTATTTGTATTAATAAAACTAACATTTGGAGTAATACATTTTATTAGAAAAATTCCTATGCAAAATACGATACTATATCCTATATACATACTAGTATTAGGTATTTGGTACTTGACTGACATAAGAACAGCAGATCGTCTGTAGTTTTAAACTTCAACGAAACGATAATAATAAATTAACAATAATAATATCACTGGAGTAAAATATTCGTACAACTTCCACGTGTTCTCATCAGCCGGTTCACCTAACCTCAATACTTTATCAAACCGATGTTGCTCCTTATATGGAGGCCAGAAAACTTCCCTTTTCGTAGGCGTAAGCCAGCAAGAGTTAACAACGGCCAAACCGCCTTTGTCGCCATTTTGATTGGTAACGAATTCAACAATAATATATGCCATAATAATAAAAAGAAATTGGACTGCTATCTATCACAATCAATCGTAAAATAAGATGAATTGGAATAGAAGACATTCAGGGCGCAGGTGCGCCACTTGGGTGGAATCCAACCAAATAATTTAGTAGCGGGAATATTTAATTTCAAAAAATCTTTTGAACATAAAACAGAAAACAACCAAACCATAATTATCGAAGGAAAAACATTTTTTCCAATTAAATTAAGTTACTAAAATTGACTCTAAAAGTCCAAGCTTGGTTGTAAAATGTCGTCAGTTGTACGTCTAACACAGAAGGTCATATCAACGTCAAAAGTGAGACGTCAACTTTACGTCCTGGATAGAGCATCAGACGTGTTTGACGAGAAGTGACTTATAAATGTCGTTATTGAGACGTTGTGTGCTACCTGGGATCTTCATTGGGAGTTTCAGAAAGTAAGGTTTTACGAATTCTACTCGAATACCTTGGAATGACAAAAGTTCGTGCCATATGGGTTCCGGGAATGCTTTCGCCATTCCAAATGCGTGTGCGGATGGAGACGTGTGAACAATTTATGGCGCTTTGTGGATACGAACCAGATTTAATTATCAATCGACTTGTCACCGCAGATGAGACTGGATCCATCAGTTTGAACCTGAGTCAAAACAAGTTTGTTTGTTGTTAAGGGTTTTCTAGCCCTCCCAAGAAGTTTATTAACCCTTTCTGCAGGAACAATAATGCCAGCGATTTTTTTGGGATTATCAAGGAATACTAAAGATTGATTATCTAAGTAAAGGAAGTACGGTAAGAGGAGAGTATTGGGCAAGATTAATAGTCCGCCTAAGAGATTCTATTAAAGCGAAAAGGTGCGGAAAACTGTCGCAAGGTGTCCTGTTGCTTTGCGATAATGCACCAGTCCACAAATCAAAACTTGCAAAAGCTGCCGTTGCCGAATGTGGCTTCACAGAAAAGACCGTCCACCTTATATTCCAGATCTCGCTCCGTGCGACTATTTTTTGTTTCCTAATCTCAAAAGAACTCCAACTGGTACAAAATTATGGACGATGACGAACTTATAGCTGCTGTTGAAAGGCATTTTGCAGAAAAACCAAAGGAATTTTTTTATAATGGATTAGAGTCAGACCCATAATGACCTATACAGGAGAGACCCGACCGGACACAACAAAAACAAAAAGGCGCCTAGAAACAAGCGAGATGAGGATTCTAAGGAAAATTACTGGGAAAAGGCTACTAGACAGAGAGCGTAGCGAAGACATAAGGCGAACATGCGGGGTGGAGAGTGTAAATGAGTGGGTTCTGGGCAAGAAGCACGAGTGGGACGAACATATAAGTCGAATGGACGATGGAAGAATAGTAAGGATAGCACGAAACAAATCACCAATGGGGAGAAGAAGTATGGGGAGGCCGCGAAAGAGATGGAGTGACAATCTTGTAATTGATTGAACTGAAGGCAGGCTGCGAAGTTTGAACAGGCAATTTGCCTAGAATAGAGAGAGAAGAAGAAGAAGAAGATTAGAGATGTTATTAAAACGATAAATTTCAGTATCAATCTAAGACATAAGGTGACTGTGACCAACTCCACTCTGACCTCGAATCCACTGACTAGACATTCTTGGTTAGTTAATGATGCGCTTAGTAGTTTCATTGTGTTTGGATACTTGTTTTTGTCCTTTTTGCGCAATTATTTTGCTGGGTTTATGAACAGGTTTCGTCACAATTATATATCGATTCTGCTTCAAAGTCCTCTCGATTTAGTGCTACGGCTAATAAATTGTAGTAAAATTCTCCACTGTGTGCCGATTAATAGCTGTTCCACGAGATAAACTTGTTGGTTCTGGTATTCGTAGTGGCAGTTCTTTGATTCTATTCGGAAATCCACCAAGCCCATATGTTGTTCAAATTTGGAGTATTTTCTTTTATTCTCTCCAGCGTACAAATATGCAACTTTTTTGTCTCTTGTGATGTAAAGCCATAATTCATTCTTGCTGAAGTTAATAAGTATTCAGCTAAGCGTTTTACTTCTACGACATTACAATTTGTGAAGATGCAAAATTTGGGGCAAACTTTTCGTACTCCTACTTGTTCTTGTATTTTTTAACATACCTTCTGTAAGGGTACCACCCCAAAGTTGGGTGACACAATGTAAAGAAACCCCTATCTCTAAATTAAGATATTTAATTTAAAGTTAAACTTTAGAAATAAAATGTAAAATTATTTGTTTTGCCAGCTCAACTCATATTATCTCAGCGCGATTCGAGTTAATTGAAATGATTAAGTAAAAGGGGTTTCTGTACATTAACAAAAAAAATACCATTTAGAAATGTTAATAACTCTTATCTTAAAATCAATGAATCCTGTATCTATAATTTTACAAACAACACAAGAAGTAACATATATTTAAAAAGCAATTCTAATACATTTGATTTTTTTTTTACAAACATTAAACTAACACAAACATTTCTGTAGGTCCTTTGTTCGATTCAATCGTAAGCTATAAACGCCAGAATTTATTACATACAATGCACATTCTATATTATACGTGTTTATATCGATACTTGTGAACATATCAAGTTACTTTACACATATATTTGTTAGACGATATTTATTTAATTACTTTCTGTTTAAACTTTTATTTTTACAGTATCTGCTCCTTTATTATTATATAAAACATTACAGTAATTAAACAATAATCATTTAAATAATACCTTATCTAAATTCTTCTTATTCATCTTCTTTTTTTATACTGTTTCCAGCAGGAACTTCGGGCTGCTTATTATCGACGAAATCTTCTTTATTTCTACGAGTTTTTCAACGGCATCAGCTGCTTGTTCTGCCACTCAAAATACACTCTTTATTTTAACAATATAACACGTTGCACAATTACTTCTTAGGTGCAACTTTGACCACTATTTTACTACGTTTTCTCGGTAGTAAATTATTTATTGAAGTTATATTAATAATGACTCTTATGCGTAGTCTAATATTAGGAGTTAGTCTTTTGATACTATATTTAACGTATATTGCTGTCGACTCTCTCTCGTTTCTCACGCGTATTTCCCTTTTATATCAAAATGTCTGGGGTTCCCCGCTTTCCACAAAGTTCAGGGGTTCCCATTTACATTTACAAGCACATACACGTTCATTTAGCCGCGGGGTTGTATATTGCTATTGAAGTGTTTATCAGGTTAATATGAACTTTCGGCGTCACCCTTTTTTACTCATATATATATATATATATACAAAACCTATGACTAATATCTACTTAACAATACAATAACACATTCATTGATTTTAAATATTATTTCCCTTCAAAATATTAATAAAAAAATATACTTAAATAAATCCTTAAAAAAAATAATAAAAAGTATAGAATTAATAAAGGGAAATGGGCTGTACCATTACACTTCTCACGATCATCTTATCTATATTGTATTTCTTTGCTGCAGTTCTAAGTGGACATCCATTTAGAATTTCTTTTACAGCTTTTTCCATTCGTTCAAGTGAAGCCGGTGTAAGTCTTTTTTCCTACTTGAAGGGCATACTAAAATTAGAAATCAAATACTGTTAAAAGAAACCCTGAAATTTCATCCTCCTTTATATGGTACATTTAGCCTATACTGTAGCAATAATATTTACGTCAAATTAGACCTAACACTACACACTATCCCATCCATATTCCATAAACAGGTAAATCACAACCAATTTTGGATTAAATACAAAAACTATTTTTTCCCAATTTACTTTTCACTTCACCTTAAACGAACACAAACAGTATATTGCATGTTCTGACTATATGCAAGTATGCTATTGGTGAAACATGTTCTGTGCTCCATACGCTTCTGGCGGCAAATTCAAAGGTGTATGAAGGCACCTACCTTAACAAACCTTACTAGTTTCCCCTACCTAGAGTAGTTTTTAGTTAAGTTTTCTTATATTTAATACGATAGAAGTATATATATAAATAATTTTTAAAATAAATATATTTGAAAGAAAAATTACAGTTAAATAATTTCGTGCCAAAAATTACATGTAGTTACAATAAAAACACGAGTGCTAATCAAGAGCTGTCTCGTACTTCAATCTGTTTGTAATTACGGAACGTTCATTTCCTCTTACCCCAACAAATGTTCGCGATTACGTTGCACTTGTTTAGTTTGGGTCCCCGAAGGACCCCTTAATAGAAACACTAATATCGGAAGGAGCGTGTTTTTATATCCCATCCTCCTCAACACGTGAGAAATAGATCAGCTACGCGTTCCGATTTTCTCTTCGTCTCTTATTTTTCACGGAAGCTCACGTTTCCAAAGCGGAAACAGTTCTCGTGTTTCTTGATAAATAGCACTAATAGATTTCCACCGTGAGATCATGCATTTGGCTTTCAGGTCGACGTCCCTGCCACTGTTTCCGTTTCCGTGCTTATATTCTTACAGCATGGCTAGGCATAGTTAAGTTATTATGTGATGCATGCAACGCGACGTTTTCATTGTTCTGAAAATAAAGGAAGCATAAAAATATTTTCCTTTTTAGCTTATATGTAGGGAAATGTTAGATGCTAGTTATTATATAAAAGACAGTTAAAGACAAATACTAAAACTCTGTCTACTTGAGTTTCTAATCGTTGACTAAAAAATCGATCTTAGGAATTGATTTGATTAGTCTTTAAGATCCATCTAGAAAACAAATCGAAAGCAAGAGATAAATTTGTCAAAAATCGATTTCTTCTGAGATGGCCATCATGGGAAAACACTGTTTTTGTATTAGACACAATTATAAAATGAGAGTAATAATAGTACGAGAGGTCGTCAAATTATGAAACAAGCCTTAATAGCCACAAACAATTTATTACCAGAGAAATCAGCAAAAACGTACGAAAAATTTTATTCTCAATTTATGAATTGGACTGTTTAAAAAATAATGTTTTATTATAGGGTCGTAGAAAAAATAGTGTATGCAACTCGCATTTAATGGTTATTAAGACACTCGTATTCATTACGACACTCTCCTGCGTCTCGTGTCGTAATTTTTATACTCGTGACTTAATAGCCATCATTAAATTCTCAATGCATAATATATTAATTTTTATTATAGTGTTTTATTATCATACATACCTTGGTGACCTTTGACAATTTACAAAACAATTGCAGCAGTATTAGTTTTAATATATATCAGTTTTTGTTATCACGTATCAAAATGCACAGACTTGAATATCGAGCAGTTATAAAATTCTTGACAAAACAAGGCAAATCTCCAACAATTACGTGAAGAAATGTTGGGTGTTCACGGGGATCCTTCAAAGTCGACTATTTACGAATGGTCAAAATTGTTTAAACATGGCCAAAAATTACTGGGTGATGATTCCCGATGTTATTGATAAAACCAAGTGTTTGGTACTGAAGGATGCAAGATTAAAGAAGCGACAATTAGGAACTTCATTAGGAGTTTCAGAAAGCACGGTTTTCAGAATTCTACACGAATACCTTGGAATGTCAAACACCATTCCAGACGCGTCTGCGAGACGTGTAAACAATTTTTGGCACTTTGTCGAGAAGAACCAGGTTTAATTATCAATCGACTTCTCACCGCAGATGAGACCTGGGTACATCATTTTGAGGGTTCAAGCCCTCCCAAGAAGTTTAAAGTCACCCCTATTGCAGGAAAAATAATGACAAGGATTTTTTGGGATTGTCAAGGAATACTAAAGATTGATTATCTAAGTAAAGGAAGTTCGGTAAGATGAGAATATTACGCAAGATTAATACATCGCCTAGGAGATTCTATTAAAGCGAACAGGCGTGGAAAACTAGGAGTCCTGCTGCTTCACGATAATACACCAGTCCACAAATCAAGAATTGCAAAAGCTGCCGTTGCCGAATGTAGCTTCACAAGAATAGACCATTCACCTTATTATCCAAATCTCGCTCCGTGCGACTATTTTTTATTTCCTAATCTCGAAAAAAATTGTGGACTATGAAGAACTTATAGCGGTTGTTGAAAGACATTTTGCAGACAAACCAAACGAATTTTTTTATAATGGATTAGAGATGTTATTAAAACGATGTAATACTTGCATCCAAAAGCAAGAGGGCTATAATGCAAAATATTTTTTTATTGCTGTTTGAAACCTTTTTTTTTTTCATGTCTAGTCCGGGAATAACAAAACCTCGTAATATAACATATTTGTGATGGCAGTATCCTCAGAAATTAAATGTATGGGCTGGTTTAATTGGTAACAGAATTATAGGGCCTTTTTTCTTCAACGGTAACCTGACGGCGGAAATGTATTTACTTGTTTTTGCTCTTATTTTATTTTTGATATCGTCTGGTACTGTATGTAAGGTTGCTACTAAATTTGCTATTATGTGATTATATACGGGAATTTGACTAGTTTTTTTAATATTAACAGTAAAGTTTGGTCCCAAACTTAATATTTCTGAAACGTCATGTCATTTGTAATGGCAACGTATGCAAAATTCGTTATCCGTTGGTTTGCTATATCTTTGTTTTCATAAACCGTATATTTTTTTTCTTTAAGTTTTCATTTTTTTCATGTTTTTGCATAATTTTAATGAAATATATTTCGCTCTCTCTCTCTGACTATACTTTATTATTGATATACTTTCCAAAATTTGATTCTAAAATTTCATGTAAATTATGTGTACATACAACCACATCACGCTTCAAGCTATGTATGTATTAATAAGTGGCGGTTCCTCAATAAGTGCACACGTGCACTTGCACTCCCAAATTTAATATGTATTCTTATGAAAGAACAGCATATTTAAATTTTATCATTCTTTAAATAATTTTATAATAACAGTACAACATGCCTATTAATTCCAAAAACAATTCGTCAAAGACGCAAATATCAGAAATTAAAACACGAGAATTGTTGAGTCCACCTAATCGCTTCGTTCACTGCACATGTGAATATTAAATGTAATTGCTGGAACCTTTGCCGCCCGCACTCTTTGTTCCCCGCGACAGTCCGGCAACGTTCGATGTTTTAAACTGTTTCGTGTGCACATTCTAATCAGTGCACTGGAACGTTGTGTCTCCATATTAAACGGAATAAAAACATTCCTTAGAAGTACAATGGGTGACAATAGACTAACTACCCTCGCAATGTTATCTATTGAGAAACAAATAATTCAAGAAATTCTTAATTTTAATGAATTGGTCATTGAAGAATTTATCTCAAAAAAGGAGATACGAATTGATTTTCAATACAAAACGTGTTTGTGAAATATAAAAACAATTGTTTGGCGAGGCCAAGGTACTCAGCGATGTAAGTTACTTAATTTCTAATTTCTTAATAAATTCCTTTAATTTCTACGATTTGATAGCCCAAGAAAAAAGTATTTTTGGGCGTGGTTCCTAAAAAGTTTTTATTTACCAACAACACCCTCTTTTATACTAAGGTTGTCCACCCCAAAGTATTGAACCACACGCCGCCACTAATGTCATTATCTAAAATTAATTACAAACACATTATACAATAAGGCCAGATTTAATAAACCTCATTTGCATTGATAATATTTTACTGTGCGTGTTGATATGTCGCGAAGTGGACTTGTCAAATACGAGGCGTTATTACACTGTACTAGGAATAAACTAATCCGCGATAACTCTTTATAGCGACACTTACATAATGTCAACCATTGGCGGCTCTTTAATGAGAGCAAGTGAGCAATTGCACCCCCTGGAATTTTAAAATAAAACAAACCAAGCGGCGACTAACTGTGAAAGTATTTATTTATTAATTCATAATTATTGAACAGAAACGTGGCGTGTGCGGCACGCGTAACAACCTACATGCACCGATCGTCGTCACAGATATAATGACGACTAACAGCGCACGGATGTAAACTATTCGAATGTTTACCCCTTCCACCGAGAGAAACATACCCATGAGCAAAGCCCTACCGTTGCTGCGTTAAGCCATTAACATTACATTGAAGGTGGGGAAAACTGTATTTTGTTCTACTTCCATATCGTATAAAACATAGCCTGTGAGCAAGTCCCCAGTCTGCTCACCGCTGTTGGTTCTGCATCTCCACATAATACGTAACGGTCCCGCTTGATTTAATATTTTTATCTATGTACAGGGCTCGATTAATATTTTAATAATGATTTGAATTAAAATACGATAATTCCGGAACGCGTATGCCCCGTTTCCTTAATGGGGAAAAGGATTGTTTTTAACATTGATGTGCCCTTATGTAATAATTTTATTTAAACAATTACGCATACATGCAGAGTGGGCGGAGCTAGCTGAAATTAATTTCTCTCTTCTGATTAAAGTAAAATTCGGCACTTGGGAGTTTTTGTGGTGTCATTGATCACGTATCCAAAGTCGAAATGTCAAAAAAAAACAAAATGGCCGAAGGATTTTTTGAAAATTGACGTATAAATGTGAAATTTTAGATACGGGGGTGTCTTAGGTCGCCGATCACAAATCCAAAATCAAAATGTCAAAAAAAAACAAAATGGCGGAAGATTTTTTTGAAAATTGACGTATGAATGTGAAATTTTAGATACGGGGGTGTCTTAGGTCACCGATCACGAATCCATAATCAAAATGTCAAAAAAAAAAAAATGGCGGAAGATTTTTTGAAAATTGACGTATAAATGTGAAATTTTAGATACCGGGGTGTCTTAGGTCACCGATCACGATTCCAAAGTCAAAATATCAAAATAGACAAAATGGCGGCCGAGTTTTTTGAAAATTGACGTATAGATGTGAAATTTTAGATACGGGGGTTTTGGGTGTTAAGCTTTTAAAAATTGTCATTACAATCCCAATGACAACGTCTGAAGCGGAACGCCAGTTTTCACGGCTGAAGAGAATAAAAACTTTCCTGAGAAATACAATGAAAGAAGACAGATTAAATGCCCTTACTATGTTATCTTGTGAAAAAGAATTTATAAATGATTTCCCAAATGTTAATGAAAAAGTGATAGAACTGTTCTGCAAGTCAAAGACACGCAAAATGGACTTCGTTTATCGTCAGATGTAATCAATCTGTAGTGTTATATTTACTATTCCCTCAAAACAAACTCTACAATGAACAGTACCTGTCTGGAACAGTATGTCGGTGAAACTTATAAAGATTGGGTAAGCGTTCTTGTATTATACTTTTTAATTTTGAAATTATGCACTCCATATGTGAACCACCCCGAGGCGCCACTGATGTCAACAGGAAGAAAGACTTTTTTAGTTCATTGCCAAACCTAATTTGATTAATAGATAATATATCTGGCTAAAATTTTCATAGTTCTTGTGGCAAATAAAACTCTTTTCTGCAAAATTTATGAAAATATACCAACATTTACAACATGTTCAATTAATTATTGTTTCCATTGTATTTGAAGGTGTTGTAATTGTCATCGATAATAAAGTGTAATCTTTAAACCTACTACCAGAATCTTGTATCGAGTAATACCCGACTTACTTTATATACTTCATAACTTCTTCATAACCGGTATAAATTTGTGATGTAAGTCTAAAATTTCATCGGTTCTTTATCCGAGTATATGAACGTGATACGGGCTTGAGAAAATTGTTCCGTGTTATGAGGGTAGTAGGGCAATTTGTAATTCAAATACTTTAATTCTCGTCAAGAGAATACAAATAAGGTCTGGAGTTGCGATGAATATTAACTATGTACTACACGGCAAATAGTTTTAAATTTTGCTAATGTGATTATTTCTTTAGGAGGCCGCCAGTTTTTCCTGGCCGGCGCGATACAAATACGGAATTTCTATTCCCCTCGCTCTCATGAAATATGTAAAAGCACTGTAAAAGTTATGTAACAGTGAAGGACCTAATTCCGTGGAGAATGTTTCGACTTAGAATAACATCTCGGAGTTCCTCTAACGAATTTTACATCGGTTATGAACGTGAAGGGGTAACGCGAAAAAACCTCGATACAATGAAAGATTAAATAAATTCTCATTTTACTAACTACACAATGCATCTAGTATAACAGATTAAATATTCAGTTTTACACCTTCCAGCTTAAGAAACAATTATAACCACCTGCATGATAATAATTACCGAGCAATTTAAGAAAAGAAAAACGAAAGGTAGGCGAATTTTCAGGTGATATTTCACTTCATCAGGTTATCTACATTTAGGTGGTAGTATCCTTAGACCATTCAAACATATAAATACGCCTTAACTATCAAGCAGTGAAGCAAACATAATTCTACGCGGGTGACGTCACGGGTGAGCACGATGCAAATACGTACGTAGACTTTGTACTACAAAAGTAAAGAAAATCCTTCATTTTAATTTATTAAAAACCCCAATCTTCTTATTTGAAGAATATTTGTTTAAAAACATAATAATCTTGATAATATAGTATTTGTAAAACAAAATCTGAATATACATTCCAGAAATTTCGTTAATCGTACCCTATCGTACTTACCTCAGATAACTATAAATTTTTCTAAAAACCAGTCAATTCCATTTATTTTTGGTTATTCAAAAATAAAACTCAAAGCAATTTGTGGTATACATTTATTATTAAGAAAAAATGAGGTTTGGGCACCACACGATATTGTTATACATATATGAATTTCAAATTATGCAAAGTTGTTCTAAATTAAACTTTAAGTAGATTTAAGCTTGATTTATAAACTTGACGTTGCCGTTGCCGTTGCAGTTGACGTTCGCAGTTGCTGTTCCCTTAAAGTTGTATACGGGGAAAGCTACAGAACCATTTATAAACTTCGTTGCCGTTGCAGTTAGACGTTGAGCTGTCGTTCGCTTGACGTTGGAGTCCGTTGGTACATAACTTTTATGTTTTGTCGTTGCCGTTTGCTGACGTCAAACGGTTAGCCAATCAAACGGCAGATAACATGCACTCGATCGGTAAGTATGCACGCTCTGTACTAGTCGACGTAGCTGACGTTTCCATTCGCAGTTTGAACGAATGGAAAGTTTATAAATGCTATTTCCGAAAGAAATCAACAGAACGAACGGCAACTGCTAGCATCAACTGTAACGACAACGGCAACATCAAGTTTATAAATCAAGCTTTATCCTCTTAAAAAAATACGCCTGTGAGTAAAAGTGTCCGAATTTTGAAATTCTTTTATACAAAAATTATTTTTAATCCTATTCTAAGTACTTCTAGTTTCTTAAAGTCACACAATGCATACTTTGAGAGATATTTGCAAGAAAATGCTACTCGCTAAGAGCAAAGGTACCTATTACTTCCGATCCGAATTTTGACATTTTCTTTATACAAAAGATATTCCAAATCCAGCTCTAAATACTTTTATACTCTTGATAAATGTATATAGAAAGCATAATCTACGACATATTTGCAAAAAATCGCTGTGCGATAAAAGTGTAACTTCCGGTCCGAATTTTGAAAAAAATTTTATACAAAAAGTATTGGAGATCAAGTTCTAAATACTTTTATACTCGTAACGTACCTGTCTAAAAAGCATGGTTTGCGAAATATTTCCAAAAAACTGATTTTCGATAAGACTAAAAGACCTACTTCCGGTAGAAATTTCAAAAAACGTTTATAATAAAAATTTTCTCAAATTTAATTTTGAGTACGTATTAATTCTTTATAAATTTGTTTAAACTTAGTAGTTGACGAAATATTGGCAAAATTCAATTTTTTCACTGAAGTAAACTACTACTTCCGGTCTACCGATTTTACTGAAAAACTAATCAGATCTCAAGAGGAAGATTTTATACACGCAAATACAAAATTTGGAATTGATATCAACAGCGGTTTGACCGCTATAGTGGTCACACACAGAGAGAGAGAGAGACACAGACATTTTTTAAAACACACTTTTTTGGAATCAGGGGACCTGAAAACGTGGACATCTGCAAAAATCTGGAGATCGAAAATTTTCGTCATCACAATACTTCCTTATACTATACGCATAAGAAAGTAAAAGAAATTGATTTATTTAATACTTATAAAAATGATTTTGTATTTTCAATTATTGTCCAGAAAACAAAATCTGAAACACATTAATTTTATCAAGTGGATACTTATTTCGAAGAAGTCAATGTTCAAATTTTATTTGCTACTGACTTTGCCGCTACTAGTATTGTAAATTAATACGTTAATTATTAAATAATAATTATCATGAAAATTAACACATTTTTCATCATTTATATTAACAGTTAATTAGCAATAATTGATGATAATTATCACACTCACAACACTAGACGCTACAAGTTTTTTCTTTATTTAATAGCAGGATTATTATACTCACCCATGAAATGATAGATATATCATCGTTTCTGTCGTTCGTTGCAGATATATGCACTACAGGATTGTACCATAATTAAAATTAGAACGATTTAATCAATACTAACATTGTATCTATAACGTTAAAACGGACGTTGGACATACAACAACAGCAGAAACAAGCCCACCCGTGACGTCACATATCTGCGTTATGTTTGCTTCAGTTCGTACTCAAGACAGGACGGAAAACGGCGTGTCTATATGTATAAATGGTCTAAGG
The DNA here is from genome assembly GCA_963170755.1 of Amphimallon solstitiale. NCBI lineage: Eukaryota > Metazoa > Arthropoda > Insecta > Coleoptera > Scarabaeidae > Amphimallon > Amphimallon solstitiale. The sequence continues at coordinate 36,793,771 of OY720675.1, forward strand.
TAGTACCATAACGTCAGGAGTATGTGTGCCGAACCTATGGAGTTCTTTACATCCTGCTGTACCGCGGACTACGATGCCGCCGCAACATGGCTATCGGATAATTGTTTTCTGCTGAATACTTTCCGCAATCTTACAATATATTAACCCAATTGATGGTTTTCAATTACAAAAAAATGTGGAAAATTTGAAGAAAATATATATGTTTACATATAATCGTTGCTGCGTCTGTTAGTGATCGTGTAACTTCTGAACAACTTGACTGATTGAGGTCGTAGTCACACAATACATTTGTTTGTCGGGACGATATGTTTATAGATATGCTAAGATCCGATAGGTGACGCAGTGAAGTTATTAACAAATACTGTATTGATAGACCAAAATGACTCATATTCACAATATATGTTTGCTTAGTGCCAAGAAAGAAAATCACAAAGTCTGGACTCAACAGGTCGAACTGTAGTCGAGTTATAAATAAATTATAGATTTATAAACCGAAGTAATTTATATGTACACAATATTTTCGTGGTCAGCAAAATTGTGTTGGTATACTCTGCCGTCCGAAAGATGGGGCTGTTTTTTTGTTAGAATGCTCATCGTGCCACCTACTGGGAAGGGCAGCACAACGTCTGCCGGGTTAGCTAGTTATTAATATTAACACGGTTAATGTTTAATAATTATTTAACCAACAAGTACATTAATGAAGGCGATTAATGATCGAGATATTTTAATGCGTGAGCGCAGCGAGCGCGTTAATGTTCGAGATCATTAATCGCATTTTAATGTAAGAGTTAGTTACAATACTTTTCCGTCGACCGTATATTTTTCTAAAGTGGAGAAAAACAGTTTACAACTTTTATTTTATTTATTAATGATCATTATTATAATTATATATGTTCATAGTCGAAATATTACAATTATTAAAAGTAATTGAACACGCATTAGAAATTGTATGGTTTTGTGAATGTAAGTTTACCTCACTACTTTGGATATTTGTCACAGAATTTATTTCAGCGTTTGTCCATTGCTTGGAAGAATTCAACGCAACACAAAACACTAAAAAACCGTACGATTCTGTTTCACGCTTAATAATGACAGTGAATAGCGTTTTAGTTTGACGTTGTTTGATTTTGTTGATTTCCTTGGTTACCATGGAAACCATCAAAATCGTTCATTAACAGAAAATCATGCATTAATAAGGGTCATTAATGTATAATTTTGAGAACGTTAATAACGGATGTAAATACACGGTCGACGGAAAAGTATATAAAGTGTTAGTTTAGAGTTTATAAAAGAAAAATGACGTTTTTCATTACTCAACCTTTCTAAAATTTAGAAATAATTGTTTTTCGGTTTATTATTCTACTACTAGATGGTGTTACTTACATACGGGACGATATTTTGAAGGTACCAGTATCGAGTTCAACAATACAAATCGACCATTATTGCTTCCGTAAATAATTAACTCATGTAATTAAGAACTCTTCAATACCTGAGCTTTCTCCTATTATGAGAGACATAATCTTATGTGTCCTAATATGGTTGAAGAGTACTGTCAGTACTATATATTAAATAATTGTACAATTATTGGTTAATTCTTTTCTTTACATTTTCTTCAATCATTTTATTGAAATTTACAATTTACAATGATTCAGTAAGAGCATAATATTGTTTTTTTCTGTTGTGCAGCCGTAAGGCGTAAGTTTAGGAAATATGTAAAGGCTATAAGAAACATTAATCTTGATAATTGAGCACTTGTGAATTTTAAACAATTAATTAGAAAGAAAAACTCGTTTCACAAAAATATATACGATTTATTTCATAAACTAAATGTACATTTCGTTTGCCAAGCAAACATCATCGGTAGTATACAGATTCATTCGTGTTTTTACATTATATATATGTTCGAACGTTTGCAGTGACAAACCCTCTCATTGTAGTAATAGCTATAAATCTAACCGTACTTTTATTACAGTAATATTGTAAAACTATGGTGGGTGTTTACGGAATGTGTAAGGGTGGTATGAATTCTAGGAAACACTGACTAAGTGGAGAAACATCTGTGTTTAATAAATTGTTTTTAAATTTCTTCATATAAATACTTTCCCACATATTTAAATTTTTACATCTAGTTCTTTTGATAACTTGTACATTATCGATTGAAAATGTATGTCCTGTGTTTACAAAATGATACGCTAAAGCTGATTTATCACTATTGTGATTTTTCAAATGATACAAATGTTCTGATGCCCTAATTTCTGCGTTTCTTTTTGTTTGTCCAATATACACTTTATTGCAATTATTACAATCAATTTTGTATATTCCTGAGTATTTTAACGGGTCTGACTTTTCAATGTTGTTATGTAATAAACTCTTAGTATTCTGTTCATTGACAAATGAAGGAAGTATATTGTATCTTTTACACAAGTTCGAAATTTGATATTCCCATCTTTTATTTAAACAAAATTTACAAAAAACTTTTCTGTTTTCTAATTTAATGGATTCTAATGTAGTTCTGTTGGTAATTAATTTTTTCCTTTCTAATTTACGTTTTATTCGATCTATTGTATCTTTCTCGTACCCGTTCTCAGCGGCTACTTTGTATATGTATGCTAACTCTTTATTATAATTTATTTTAGAAAGTGGGGTGTTCTGTAATCTGTTGAGAAGAAAAAAGAATGTAGTTTGTTTATGTCTGAAGGACGTGTACGAAGTGTTATGAATATAATTATCTGTATGTGTAGTTTTTCGGTATATGTCAAAATGGAAACTGTTTTCCTTAATAGAGATAAGTAAATCCAAAAAGGGTAGGGTGTGTTCAATTTCCATTTCATGGGTAAACTTGATAGATGGGTACTGATTATTAATGTAATTGACAAACTGGTCTAAGTCAAAATCTCTTGGAATAATTGCAAAAATGTCATCAACGTATCTGACCCAAAATTTAGGAAACGTTGGTCCATTTTCTTTTATATCGTGTTCAAAATAATTAAGGAAAAGGTTCGCAAGAAACGGTGATAGCGGGTTGCCCATAGCTGTTCCAAAAGTTTGTTTGTAAAACTGATTATAGAAAGCAAAAATGTTCTGGTCCATACACAACTTGGTTAGTTTTAAAAATTCATTTATCTCTTCTTCTTTGATATTGTTGAAAAGTAGAAAAGAATTTAGGTTTTCTAAAGTTTTTTCAATAGGGACATTAGGAAAAAGGGAAGTTACATCAAATGAAATTAACTCATCATCAGGTGCAATCTTATATTTTTCTAATTTCATCATGAGTTCTTTCGTGTTTTTAATGGAGTGATCATTTTCAAATTTTAACTTACTAAATTTTTGTACCAGCCATTTTGACAACGCATAAGTTGGAGAATTAATATTTGATACTATCGGTCTAAGTGTATTTCCCGGTTTATGAATTTTAGGAAGACAGTACATGTGTGGGATTTTAGGATTACTCATGTTGAGTTTTAAGTAACTTTTCTGATCTATTAATTTAGTGCACGTTTTTAATGTTTTTGTAACTTCTCTTTTATATTTGCCTAACGGGTTCTTTGCTATTTTAATGTACGGGCCCACCTCTATCATGTTTTCTACTTGTTCAATATATGAGTCTTTGTTTAGAATTACTACAGCATTACCTTTATCAGCTTTAGTGTATATACAATTTTTCTTTTTAAGTGACTGTATAATGCGTTTTTGATACTTAACATTTGTGTTTTGTATATTTTTCTTTTTGATAATTTTACTTACGATTCGAGTCGCTTCAACTTTGAAACTAGGTCTATCTTCTTTCGGGATGTAATATGTGGATGTCTCCAAGTCATTGATAAGTTCTTCTAGATGAAGTTTTGCAGGTTCCACCGAAAATTTCAAACCTTTGTTTAAAAATTGAAGTTCCTCTTGTGTGAAAACTGCGGAAGATTGATTTTTGACATTATTATACTCCTTTAGTAGCGTTTCTTCTTGCGGTAGAAGGGACTTGAGTTTCTTGTTGTGTGTTGTTATTTTATTTTCCATTTTTGCCTTGATTGTTCTGTGTCTTTTTCGGTCAAATTCATCCCACTCAACGGAGTTCAACTGTTTGCTGAGTTTCAAGTGTAATTCGTATGTTGTCAACTTTAAGTTCTCTAATTGTGTGTAATGTTTCTGTATTTCTTGATTTAACCAATATGATTTCATCCTTTGAACGGCTTTCGGAGGGATTGCCTTGTTTATTTTCACATCCGTGAATTTGGGAAACACTTTATGTTTGATGCACTTTTTTAGAAATTTGATGTCCAAATGTAAGGATCTAAGTTTTGTAGAGGCACGAATAAATTTATTTAGCTCACTTGTCCGAGAAGACATGACTATTAATCTTGATAATTGAGCACTTGTGAATTTTAAACAATTAATTAGAAAGAAAAACTCGTTTCACAAAAATATATACGATTTATTTCATAAACTAAATGTACATTTCGTTTGCCAAAATTTAAATATGTGGGAAAGTATTTATATGAAGAAATTTAAAAACAAATTATTAAACACAGATGTTTCTCCACTTAGTCAGTGTTTCCTAGAATTCATACCACCCTTACACATTCCGTAAACACCCACCATAGTTTTACAATATTACTGTAATAAAAGTACGGTTAGATTTATAGCTATTACTACAATGAGAGGGTTTGTCACTGCAAACGTTCGAACATATATATAATGTAAAAACACGAATGAATCTGTATACTACCGATGATGTTTGCTTGGCAAACGAAATGTACATTTAGTTTATGAAATAAATCGTATATATTTTTGTGAAACGAGTTTTTCTTTCTAATTAATTATAAGAAACATATTTCTTTTATTTCGTATCGACGAATTTAGAGGAAAAGAACTGCTTATTGAGTTTTTAACAGCTAAGAATAACTTTTATATATTGCTGAAGATGATACACTAGTTTTGCCAATGAAGATAAAAGTTATCAAAGTTTAAAATTAATATCGATTAATAAATACAGATTTTTTGAGAAAAACGATATTTCTGTGTATTTTTTATGAAATGTCCTAATATAAAATCATAGCACTTCTATTGCTAACTCAAAGGTATTATTATGGTCTTGTGTTTAATTTTCTCTTTCATGAAAATGTATACAACACGAAAGCCCTAACACAAGTAATAAATAAGCTGCCATAAATTGTTTAATTTAATGAAAACATTGTGTACGCCGCGGACTAGTTATAATCAACAAGGAAACCTGTTATTGCATTTTAAAACAAATTTCAAATAACATTACGTATTCACCGAACAAATCGCTTCCATCAAAACTGAAACGTGATGAATGTGAACGTTTAAGCGAGATTTATTTACTCACGTGATATAATACCCACGGAAAATATAGTTCATATTTATTTGAACGAATTTAGCTAATCCCATGATTTACTGGAAATGTGGATGCCATGAAATTTATAGGCCACCGTCGATGGTCGTTCTTTTAAATGATGAATTTATTGCGACTTATTAATTTTATTATTTATGGCATATCAATCATGTAAATATTGAAAGTATCCAATCACAGCTTATAGAATATAGATAATTGTCCAAATAATATGATCACATTGCTGATTAAATACCCTTCCAAAAAAAAAACAGATTAAATATTGACATAGATCACTGAAATCACTGATGTTCGCTAGATGAATTAATATGATAATATAGAAACGAAATGGCTAAAATGAGATTACAATTATTCAGTATAACCTGATAGCCAGCCAAAAGCAAAAACTACTAGTAAACATTGGTAAATTAATTTCATTCACCTGATGAAGCTACAATGTAACGAAACAATATTGTAGTGGCTACTATAGATAAAATTTTAAAGCTCTCAAACCCAATGTTGCTATTTGTTACTATGTAGTTTCAACAAGTATCTCCCGTATCAATTAATTACTCTTTTTTGCTTTTATAGCCAGTGCCTTCACCTTGCATTATAGCCGTGTAAGTCATAGTCATGTAAAGACTAGTTTGGAATCTTGTAGGTATACTTATGCCTTTTAAAGGAACATAATTAAATATATATACTTTAATTGTCCTTTTTTGATATTCTCCTTCTTTTAAAAGGAATTTTCTTATTGTAGTGTAATCCGGTCATTAGCTCACAAGCTACAAGCTACTAGGAACTACTCGTGGCGTGTACGTAATGTAGCTTTATGGAGTGTTATTGTCACTTCACTTTTTTACAGCTAATGGGAGCTCGATAGAGGCATTATCAATCTTCTATATAAATAAATATTTAAGACTTATTAGCAACTACTCGTGCCATGTAATGTATGTAGCTTTATGATGAATTGTTTCGTGACATTGTCATTTCACCTTTTCACAGCTAATGAGATTTCCCAACTGATATCGATAGGTGATTAAGAGTCCCGTGTAATATCCTAATCAACAACACTATCAATCTTCTATATAAGTAAAAATTAAAGGCCTATTAGGGACTACTCTTGTCATGTAATGTAGCTTTATAAGGTGTACCGTGACATTGTCATTGGGAGCTCGCTAGAGGCTGACATCTTTGTGTCTGTTCAAACTTCAAACTCACTGATATCGAGAGGTGATTAAAAGTCCAATGTAATATCCGAATTACCAACACTGTCAATCTTCTATGGCTAATTTCTCTTTACAAATTTTTATAATAGTCCGAGTAAGATTCTTAGGTAAAAGAAAAATTGGAAAAGTTACCAGGAAAATAAGAAACTCACGATTCGAACGATGGATATGGGTAATTTTTTTATTTTTAGTTTTGTTCGTTATGGTCTTGAAAAAGTTTTCAGGAAAATAAAATTCGGGGCAATTACAAAGGAACGTCAGAAAATTTGGACAAACTCCAAAAATCATAGCTTTTCAAGTTCAAAATTCCCACTACCTATACAGGGTGTATTTGAAATAAGGGGACAGAGTATGATTAAGGAAAAATGTAATTTTATTAGACCAAATCCAAAATATTTTGCGCAAATTCAAATTTTAAAAATTACAAAGATATTTTTAAAATATTCGTCGCGCCACTGCACTTTAATACAACTGTAGACTATGGAAGGGTGGGTTAGTAAGTAGGAGTGTGAAGGCGTGCGAGGTCAGTCTCGTTCGATTGTTACGCGTGGATGTTTCGACTATTGCTTACACAACATACGAACTGAAATAAATTATGTTTTTTTTAATTTACTTGCGTCCAATTAAAATAAAAGTTTCTCATAAGTAGAGTTGGGCAAATTTTAGAACACAAATTTGTTTTTGTGAGAAATAAGAAGTAAAAAGTCGTTGAATTTAATCATAATAACAATAATAGCGGAAGAAAACGTAATATCTAAATAATCCATCTCAATAAAAAAAATTCTCGTTGTTGAAAAATAAGATATTTTAACAGCTGATACTTCATATTAAGGTTGTTGAACTCTTAGCATGAACACCTGTTTAGAAATAGTAAACAATGCTATCATTGGGGTTTTTATAACGTCTACAGCTGTTATTGGGTATATCTATGCGTGTTATTTACTTCGATGGAAATTATTATGTCTCCTCAACCTGTGTGGAACCGTCGATACCTACGACATATAGAAGCGATACCTACGACATATAGACACATGTAAAATCCATAGCCGGCACATTAAACACTTTTCGGGGGTTTTTAATTTTGGCGTTCGTGTCGTAATTGACTCACAATTTTTGGGATTTATATTCTACATAATTGCACCTTTCCATTTATCATACTCTGTCCCCTTATTTCAAATACAGCCTGTATAGCTAACTGCGACTAAATTTATATAAAAAAAAACCGCATAAATTCATAGTGGCTATAACTGAGACAAAATCATGGCTATATACAGAGTCTAATTGGCTATAATTTACAAAATAGACTTCTTTCGCATTTCAATCAATTCTTGCTTTACTGGAATTTATGCCGTCTCCTTTTAGCATTCACTAGCGTTTACAATGTTGTATACATGAGAAAATATGAATAGAAATATTTTATATTACAGTATATTGCTGTTATTCTGTTAAGAGGGGCGTTTACCTATCGAAATTAAGGCATCGCCGTTTCGCGTTTTTTAAACTCATTTTGTAATTTTAGAGTCTCAAATTTGGGTTAGTCATGCAAATGGCATACATTTATAAAGTCAAGGTCAGTTTTTTTACTAATTTATTTTCTTAAGAAAGTTATGTGTTTTAGAAATAACCACAAAAATGCATGAACTTGATTAATGTCTACTAACTAAGGCTGGTACACAAAAGGAAAAAAAACGACCTCCACGCGCCAGCTGCACATTTGATGTACGATATAAAGAAAAAATCAAATTTATGTAATTATTTTTAAAAATAAAAAACATGAAACAGTAAACATTGTCACACACATTTTACACGACGTTTTTCGCGTCGCGTATCCCCACTTTACGGTATCTCTACCGATCCTAGCGAAGACGAAAATCTATCGGAATCGGCCGACTATTGCGAGTGACAGTTTAACTACAAACTGTCACACGCATTTAAATGTCATATAAACCTATAATATTCGAGTGTATAATAATATAACAGTTATGGGCAAGCGAAAATTCGCTTATTACAAAACATCAACAACATCAACAGTACTCATTCTTTATACATTATGCTTCCTATCTATAGTATTTCTTTATCTAGGACAGAGTCTGTGAATAAAACCGAAGCGCTGTGACAGAACCGAATATCGTCAACTTCCACCTACTCACACCCCCTTGCGTCTTCCCGTCCCGCGAGTAATATAAGTTGCATAAGTTTCTATTTGTTGGTAAACGCCACTCTTAAAGTGGTTATGAATGGCGCGCTTACTGTATATATTACGGTGTTGTTGTAGTTTCTATAGGATACAAATCTCGATCATAACTGCTTATAGGCGTCAAGTTTCGAGACGCTGCACCAAGATTAAGTTTATATTCAAAGTGTCCATTCAACTGATCAATCCTAATTACTTACTTGAAAGTTGGGCCATTATTTCTTACTGCTAATTTACTGAAGACAATGTAATTAGCGTCTGTCTATCGTATACGTTTAAGGTTGTTATTAATTTGTGTAATTACCACATTTACAAATTTAGTAGTTCGCATTATAGAATTACCTAATTTCGAAGAAAATTCAGACTATCCCTCACTATTAGTTAAATTAACTACTAAATTGAAACTGTTGAGATTGTCTTTTGAATGTCTTGTGTACAAAATCTCAAACCCGAACTACACGATTATGGCAGGCAATAAGAAATAACCAAGAAGGTAAAATATTTTTATCGCCAACCGTCAGTAAAACGATACGTTACCATAGCGTTTTACGGAGGTAAAGAAACACTTTATCGTACTGTACAATAAAGTACTTTACCTGCCGCTAATATCTGTCAGCGTAGCCATGACTGATGACTTTAATCATAAATCGTTTGTCACTGTCATAAACTGTCATAAATTATTATATATTTATTTCTTAAATTAACAATTTTCACGGTTGGCGATAAAATTTTGTATGCACCACGTCAGTAAAGTACTTTTACCGAACTCGTCTGTTACTCGCCGCGCTCGCTTCACTCGCTTGGCTCGTAAATCAGACTCGTTCGATAAAGTATCACTTTACTGACTTGGTACATAAATAACTATTATCACACTTTAATGTGATACATTACATTGGTGAATTTCAAATTATAAATCATTGTTAAAATAGATTTTTGTTGTATTTAATTTAACTTAAAAGTAACAAAGTTCTTCCGTGTAGAAAGTAATTTTGTTTAAAGCGCAACATTCCCAAAATTATTACTGTGATTTTCAATAAGAGTGAGAGACACTTTAAATACAATTATAAACTCTATTTGAATCGTACTAACCAAATATCTATTGTATGTTTATCGGTAAATGAAATTAGAACATTTAGTGAAATATACTCTTTAGATCCCTCATACAAAATTGACTCACTAATAAATAACTTAATAAAGAGGCTAACATGCTTATCGCAGTCATTATGAAAAGAAGCAATTGTTATGGCTATAATACAGGGTGGCGCCTGGGAACAGGCGATTTTGAATTAACAGAAATGCATTTAAAATTTAGTTTTATTTATATTTATACAAGGTCGTCAGAATGCTAAAACCTTACCATTAAATAAAGTACTCATACGGCAGCCATTTTTTAAAGATAGCATTCTGTAAATAACGTTCCTCTCTGAGTACACAATCTTGTAGTCGTGCATGCCTCTGAAACATCTCAAGTCCGATTGACCCAATCTTTTCACGGATTGTAGCATTTAGTTCATTTATAATGTGAAGACGAGAACCATACACGGGGCATCTTTCAAAAACCTCCATTAAAAGAAGTCACAAATTGATAAATCAGGCGACCTGACAGGCCAACTCATTCATATTGCCTTTCCTCGAAATGAGACGCTCTCCAAAGAGATGGCGTAATGCAGCCATAGATATTCTTGCCGTGTGAGCTGTCGCGCCATCTTGATAAAACCACGTGGACTCGTTTACACCAACTTCATTGCTGAGAAATGTTTGAATCATGTTGACGTACCGTTAGGAAGTCACAATAATTGCGTGGCCATCATTGTCTTTAAAAAATATGGACTAATTATCCCGTTTGCTGACACTGCACACCACACTGTCGTTTTTTCACTGAGTAACGGTTCTTGTTTAGGAACATTTTCTTAGTAAATTTTGAGCAAAAGTATATCGGCTGTTGGCTGAAGCTCGTATTGATGCAATCTGAGATCCGAAACCAATATTCTGTCCATAGTGCGACGAGGCAAACCTAATGAAACAGCATGTTGCTGTGCCGAACGCAGTTGACTTTGCTGATTAGCATGGAGCCGGAAATTTTCGGCGCGCAAGTTCAAAACAATTATTGTATTTCAACAAGCTTTCACTGCGAAACATGTTGCATTGCAACTGAAATGGTAAACAATACGGAACAAAATGATAGTATCACAGTATTACGAACTTCAATTATGACATTGTACGAATCGATTCAAAATCGCTTGTTCCTGGGCGCCAGCCTATATAATTATAATAAATCTCTCCTGTGTTAATACAGTAGTAGATATTAACATTAATTTGCAACAAGTGCATGCCGAATCAATTTAACAAACTTTTGGGCCTAGAAAGTACCTGTTCCGGTTTACCGGAAGTGTTCTTTATTTAATTAATTTTAGTTTTGTTTCTTTATCTTGGATGTGCCTGTATATTCACATTTATTTACGTGGTGTTATTGTAACTCTAAAACTTTTACAAAATCCGTTTTGTTGTACTCAAACAATGTTATTTAAAACATATAAACTTTACTATATTTAAATTACCTCAGTAATAATCCAAAGGTAATTATCCCTCGCATTAGAGATTTTGTACAATTTTGTTAACAACCTTGGAAAATCCGAATGTATATCAAGTAAATGTCTATTTCAAGCAAATTAAGAATTATTCATACATTCACGATATTGTTCGCTAATACCTACATCCGTGTTAGCACGGTTAATACCTAGAATCACAAAGAGCAGTAATCCTTCGGCAGAGTTAAACAAATCCTTCATCTCATTACAATTTATTACTGTTATGTATTAAATCTTATGATCCTTTGTAATGGTATTGCAATAATCCATTATTCTCAATTTGTCTCTGGGAATTTTGAACTCATTAGTGACCACCTGAATACTTTGTTGCAATATCAAATATAGTGCCGTTAATTACACTCACCCCTCCTAAACAGGAGGGAGAACATGTAACAATTTTGGAAAGACAGTCTAGAATCGAAGAGTATTCAGCAAGAAGTCACATCAGGGAGACGTCAACAAACAGTTGCTAAAAAATAGTCTCAACACAAGAAGTATCCATCCAAGAGTCTCCAAGAAGATACCACATAAACAGAACAACCACTTGTATTTCTGTGTTTGTTAGTTTTTAATATGTGTTAAGTTAATAAATAGTGTTTAACTATTAACGTGTGTTTATTCATTTAAGTGGAAACCCAGCGTAAAAACAACAGTACCTTCACAAACATGTGTCTCTATGTCTTCATTTAAATCATAAGGTTTTACGATTGACAAACATCTCGTCAAAATTCAATCTTTTAGAAATACCATAGTTTATAGAATGAATGATTTTTTATGTATATTTGATGTGAGGCGACTTTTCTTATGGATTTTCTCCACCTGATTCGAAAATCAAGGTTATTTTTTTCTAAGGAAAGATTTTTTAGATGTGATTTTTTAATTTTTTTTTTTACCTCTTTTCACTTTAAAAACTGTATCTCCAGCTGCATGTGTCCGATTTCGTCGTTCTAGGTAGCAAATGAGAGTCATTAAAATAGTGAACAAATACGTATAATGGGCTATTGAATTGGTGAAGCGGTTCAAATGATATCGACGAAAATAATCCAGATTATTAAAAAATTAAATTTTTAAGGTGATTCTTTGACCACGGAAAAATAAAAATCGATGAAAAACATCCGGTTTCTCTTCATGTACGTAAAGTTAATAGTTTAACGCAAAAAGTACCGCCAATCGGAAAGAAATCCAACGAAAAATGACAAAGTTATTAGCGATTCAGTTAAACAAATCAAAATTCCACATTTTCTATATATTAATATACCGGGATATCAACAATTAAATTGATCAATGGTGGTCATGGATTTTAAAATTATTGTCGTAGCGTGCATCGTACATTTAGGTATGTCATAATTTTTTAAATGTCAAAATCTGTCAAGTTATTGTGTTGAAGTTTTCTAATCTTGCACGGTTTTTGAATCATGGTTCTCACCACAGAGCACAAAATTTACATGATTGAAGCCTATTTTCGAACGGGTGTGCTAGTTAATGGAACTGGGAATACAGTCAACGTTTGTGTTTTGGACAATTTTCGAGAGCACTTCCCAGCCGTAGCAGTATTACCGGACAATTTTTATGCATGCCTTACAAATTGTGTTGAAGTGTTTCGCGAAACTGGTTCTGTGACGCATAAAAAAGGTGCTGGTAGACCAAGAGTTCGTACAGAAGAAGTTATTAATGACGTTCGTCAACGTATGGAAGAAGAGCCTACAAAATCTTTAAAACGTCTCTCAAGAAATTCGGCTTTCTTATGGAACATGCCAAACGATTGTAAAGAAGGACCTGAACATGCATCCATATAAGATGCAATCATATCAAGCTCTTCTGCCTGCAGACCACCCCAGACGCCTTGCGTACTGCCATTGGTTCGTTAATAATTTAATGAATGACGATCTGCTGAACTTAACTTTTTTTTCTGACGAAGCTTGGTTCCACCTTTCGGGATACATCAATTCTCAGAATATGCGAATGTGGAGCACTGATAACCCGCATATTTTTATTGAAACGCCACTACATGCTCAGAAAATTGGTGTTTGGATGGCAGTTTCTCGCAGAAGAATAATTGGGCCAATTTTTTTCAATTTCACCGTCAACGCAGAAAGGTACAGAAATATTTTTTTTACTGAATTTGTGCAACAATTAGACGATGATGAACTTCAATACGGTTATTTCCAGCAAGACGGTGCAACAGCACATACTACACGAGAAAATCTTGCTTTTCTCCGTGAGTTTTTTGATGACCGGCTGATAACTTTGCATACGGAAGTTGAGTTTCCTCCGAGATCACCTTGTTTGACAATTATGGACTATTTTATCTTTCCTTATTTAAAAAATAAGATTTTCGCAAATCCGATACATAATTTTCAAGAACTGCAACAAAGAATTGTTCAGCAATGTGCAACTATAGTACCAGAAATGCTGCAAAACGCTTTTCACAGCATGAGGAGGCGCGTAAACTTGTGCATTGAACAAAACGGGGGACATTTCCAACAATTATTATAATTTAGTTTTTCTGGTTAATAAAAACGTTATTTATTTCATAACTTGTAGTTCATTATTATTTTACAGCTGAACTAAGTAAGTAACACGTTTGTAGGTTATTGATAATGTCAGTGTAGCTTGACAATGATTGAATTATTTCAAAAGGATGATTTAAACTAAGACAAGCATTTTACATTCCATGACCAACATTAAACAATTTAATTTTTGATATCATAGTATTATATATTAATTTTTCGACAATTTAATGAGTTGGCTAAAATAAAACAACACAATTGAACTTGGGGAAAAAAAAACTTTATTTTTGCGCTATTCTTTTTTAAATAAGTGAGATGCGCAGTACTGCCAGATGATATCGACACCAAAGTGTATTAGAATATTTGAAAAATTAGTTTTGTCTCTTTGTTTTCGGTTGGTTTTGGGTTCCATTTCTTTCGCAAGGAACCACACATAGTCTCCCAACATTGCTTCATCCCAAAACCCTTGGTCAATGGTCTAAATTTGTTGGGGGACTCTCACCAAGCTTATTCGGAAAGAAATTCAAATGCGAATGCAAAAAATGATTTTCAGAGACATTTTTACGCCCGTTAGAAATAAATAAAAGGGTAAAAAGAATATAAGAGAAAATGAACAAGAATGAAATGAAATAATGGCATTCGTACCCATATTGTTGTAGTTCTTCAGGAAATCGGTAATAATTGTCTCCTTTTAATGTTCCCAAGAAAATTGGTAACAACCAGCTAAAATGAATTCCAAGTCTCGTTTTCAACGGGTTCTAAATATGTTGGAAACTCTGTGCTTTCTGAGATTTTCTTTGGGTATGAACCCAAATACGCCTTCTTTTATTTTTGCTGTTAAAAGCTGCGGGAAAAGGGTTCACAAATATGAGAATATTCTTGACTTTCCTTGTCTAAGGCGCGATTTGGATTTATGCACTCAATCGCTAATAGCTTTGTCATTTTTCGCTCGATTTTTTCTCGTTGGTGTTATTTTTTGCGTAAAGATATCAGCATTACAGACATAAAGAGAAACCGTACGTTTTCCATCGATTTTCATTTTTCAGTGGCCACCAAATCAGCTTAAAAATTTTATTTTTCTATAAATATCGATCATTTTCATCGTTATCATTTGAACCGCCTAAACAATTAAGGATCCCATTACATGTATTTGTTCATCATTTCACTATCTTTCATTTGCTACCAAGAACGACCAAATCGGACATTATCACGAGATATAGTTTATGTGTGAAAAGAAGTCAAAAAAATGAAAAAAAAATACAATATCTCAAAAACTATTCCGTAAAAAGATTTTAACCTTGATTTTCGAATTCAGCAGGAGATAATACATAAGAAAGGTCATCTCTCATTAAATGTACTTTTTTAGAGTGAACTAGTGTAATTAATTAGCGAAAAAAACTGAGTTAATGCTTACTTTCGTTTTCAAATACGGAACTTACGTTGTTTAAACTACGGTGGACTCGTACATCTGTTCCTAATTCGATTAACATCGCAATTACGTAATGATATTTAAATTTCTTACAAGTGCAACATTGCGAACATGTTCATAATTTGTATTTACCGACCGGTATCCCGTTCAAATTAATACAAGGTATTCGATACGCTTTGATTTAGAGAGGCGGCATTAGAAATGATAAACTAATATTGAATTCCAGGTTGGGCGATAGCTTCAGAGGAACGGGACTGGAAATACAGATTATCCATCTATTATGCTAAACCGCAGGATTCAGGAACGTTCACTTGTGCAACCCCCCGTGGTATTACCAATAGTATAACCCTACATGTTGCAGGTATGTATATATGTTCAATATACATTTGTATTGCATGGTAAAGATGTCCCTTCCAAAAAACTTCAAGTTTTTCTTTTGTCATAAAAAGAAGTATATCAATGTTGATATAAAACAGAAACATTTATTTTAATAAAAGATCTGTTTGTTTATTACATACCTTATAGTATATTAAATATACAGAACGGTAAGGGACGAATTGACGAATTGTCGTCAATTCGTCAATTGACCAAGCCTCCACACCAATGTGTGGAGGCTTGGCTATCTCTCAGTCAAGTGGTGGAGTAGAAACTGAAATATCGTAAATACGATGAAAACTATTTGAATTTTAGCTTTACTTCAGTAAAAGTATACAATGAAGAGAGACCGCAGTGTGCTAGAGCCCGAGTGTATGTTCCCAAGTGGGGTGCCTTTAACATCAGAGTGCACTAATAATAAGAAATACCGACATCATGATAATTATGTTTCTATTAGTATCAAGTATTTACTGTTATTGATTATAAAATTACATTCACATGATCAATATTTGATATTCCATCTTATTTTATATAATAAATTTGAAATGTTGCAACTTAATATAATAAAAATTTAGACAACTAATAATAACATTGGTTCGGTACCTAATACAAAAAAACATGTTATCCATATTAAGTGTTCCATAAATCTACATCCAATCGCAAGAGGATTACAGCAGGGTCATTTCGAATGAATAAAAGCCATATGTGATCATACGATTTTACGTCGATTAAAAGTTACTTAATTTTTTGTGATTTTTCTTAGGTCACTGCATTTCTTATGTTCAATACATTATTAAGCAAAAGAAAAAAAAGAAATTTGTATAATATTAATTACGTACATAATCTACATACATATAACACATCAGGCATCAATATGTTGTAAGTAGGAAGAATATTTTTAAAATGTAAGGTACTTCAAATTTTAATTCATTTTACAGGCAAGAATGATAACAGTCTCAAATGCGTGATGCAGTGTTTCTTTTCGAAATAATTGCTTACAACAATAATTTAATTTTTTAAGTGTTATACAAACATAACTGTTTGCAAATAATACATAAAAATGATAGGTACGTAAAAAAGTATGGTCAGATATTTTATAATTCGTAAAAGTGCACTTTTGGAAACAACGGACATTTATTGAACAAACTATAGGAACCTATTAATTATACTTATTTTTATTTATGAAAATTTTGCCATTATTTTGTATAAAATATACAACAGATTGATTAAGAGATGTATAAATTAGGAACATTTTTAGTTTAATTGTGAAATACAAAACTCGTAAATATAATATAACTTAAAAATATAAATATATTAAGAGTCCATATTTGTGTTCGTTCCATGAATAAAAAATACACGTAAAAAAGCATGATGAACTTCCTAAAAGTAGATGTGTGTATTAAAATTTTACACTCATTTACTGAACAAACAAATTATAGGTACATACTTACTATATTATTTCTATTTTTATAGCTGCACATACAGTAATACTAATTAATATGAAAATTCATAGCTTACCTTCAAATATTTTCCACATACTGGAAAATCCCCATGCTTCTAACAATTTTTTTGTGGTTTCCATTACAATTTAAGACAAACTACAACACCTATAAGACGAACGCCAACTAAAAAATACAAGACAAGAAAATACTTGTCCACATTAAAACTCAAATGATTTATTTTCAATCCCCACTATAAACGGCACATTTACACAAGCATATACAATACTGCATTTATGTATATAGTATAAAATATCCTTAAAGGGATTCATTGTTTCGCTAGAGTAATTCTGTCCTTATATTCAAGGTGACATTTTTATAAATTCATCTAAAATATTATCGGAAATTTTAAAATATATTGTGGTGAGAAGAAATATTTCTACAATTTCTAGAATAAATTAGGACAATCTTGTTAATGTTTCAATATTATTTTGGCAGAAAATAATGTAAATTAGTTCATCAAAAGTATGTTAATAGTTTACACCATTTATAGCAAAATTTGCTATAAAATTTAACCTACAATATTATTTTAATACGTCTCAGAATGTGATAGTAATAACTCACACAATTATAGTAATAACTTCTACAATATTTCAAACACAATTTTGTAGCAAATAATGCCAATGCATTTTTTTCAGTGTGGTGACAGGATGAAGATTATTTTTGATAGTTTTGTGTCGTTCATATATTTTACAGCCTGGCCAACTGAATTTCACTGTCGATTTACATTGCTGAAATTGATTCTGCTAACCTCTCAATATCGATCCTTAAGTAACGCCATCTAGTAATACAATAATAAACCCAAAAATAATGATTTCCCAATCTTTATTCAAATAAACTTCAAACTAACACTTTACGCATTAACTTTACAATAATTAATATTAGAAATTTAAAATAATGAAAAAAATTTAATGATGTAGAAGGAAATGAAATTAAAACAGTATTACTGAAAATGACGTTATTAGGTAGTTTCAAGAATAACAATTTTATTCAAATTTCAAAAGGTAAAACGAATTATGGATCAACTATGCTGTAAAGTGTTTGAAGCTTTTACTATTCCACATCGCAATATTTTCCTCATAAAATATTCAACCACTCTGGCATCGATAACATCATTCGTACCTCCTTTAAGCCTGGCATGGGGAAACATTTCTTCTACAGATTCGGAACTAAATGATCTTGTTAAGACATCATAAAATCAAATACCGTACCTTCAAATACTTTCCTCATTAGAGACGGATATGCTTTTTTTTAATAGTTGGTGACAGTGCATAATTTTGAAAGTTTGGTTATGTCATGTAAATAATAATAGGCGTGTATAATTTGAATTTAAGTATGACAACTGTCAGAATTTGAAGTTTTCAAAAGCTTAGCATGTACATCAAGGATGTTAAAATCCTTGATGTACACCAACATTGATTACTTAAAAAGCAGCCTACTCTAATGAGGAAAGTATTTGAAGGCACGGTATTACAAGAAACTAATATATACCGCATGTCTCAAATATCATTAGGTATAGGGATTCAATGTTTACGTGCGATCTATACGTATGCATGTAATACGTGGCAACGTGGTACCCCTACTGTCCGTCACCAATGCCGGCAACAACCGACACGACAACAATTTTCTCCGATCCCCATTCTTCCCACTACTACTACGTAAATATTATTTCTGAACGCATTACAAACACCCAAGTCGGTGGTCCAATAGATACTGCTAACTTGCGAGCATGCATCGATCGTGCTGGCATTGGAAAGGAAAATAGGGGTACCACGTTGTCACGTATTGCATGCATTGATCGCCTATGGCTAATGAAAATTGACATATGTATATATACATGCATGTACACTTATTCAAAGAAAAATAGA
This sequence comes from Amphimallon solstitiale, assembly GCA_963170755.1. Taxonomy (NCBI): domain Eukaryota; kingdom Metazoa; phylum Arthropoda; class Insecta; order Coleoptera; family Scarabaeidae; genus Amphimallon; species Amphimallon solstitiale. Next base: position 36,812,807 of record OY720675.1, read on the forward strand.
ATATTTCCAAATAACTCTGGTTAAAATTGTAATATTCACTAAACTCGTTTTCTTTTTGTATTTTGGTGTACTTTTTTCCACTTCGGCAGTATACAAAATTTGCTAATTTAGTTAGTCAATAGTGACACATTTCTTGGTGCTGCCTATACCACGTACTCCTATGTAAACATTTCAAGACAGACTAAAATTTACTTGAACACTAATCAGATTCTTTTTGAAACTTTTCAACTTTACGATGATATCAAGATGGTAATAATTACAGAACTAATCTCATCACTGTCACCACTCTGATTGTAAAGGCACTCTGTATAAATCAAAATTATATCGCCCCCTACCAAATAAAACGGAACTAAAATTTGTATCATGTATTAATGAACACTTCCATGGTTATAGTTGTTAACTTAAAGCAGAGGTTATACTTATGTTTTGTATTTATCTATCATTTTCTATATTGCAAAATTCACATTTTGATTTAACGCATGCGCAAAACGGACTAGGTCACAGACTCTATCTGTCTTAGTTGGGACGAAAAAATTACACGTAATCAAGATATTGCACACAAAACATATTAGTATTATACAGGATGTTTCCAAATAAGTTCGAAAGTTTTCAGAGGGTGATTCCTTGTCAAAAATTAAAGGAGTATTTCATGTATATATATAATACTTCTATATGTCGGGTAATCCAAATTAAGTGTTCACCATTGCTATCTCTATTATTGTAGGAGCTAAGTAGTCGGTCAAATTAGAAAAATTGTAATGTTTTTTGCTGATTACGATAGTGAAAACAGAAAAACAATTGAACGTGTAAGTTCCCAGTTACTTTTAAAAATTTATATTTTTTTTAATTGAACACCCAGTATATTTTTACACCAATCGATGCAAAATCAATTGCATAACAAAAGTGTTCATGTGCCACTTTTAACCGAAGTAATTCAAAAACAAAGTATAGTGAACTTCGATGAACAAAATTTATTTATGAAGCAAAATTGTAGTATAAATTTTCGAAAACTTACTTCGACACATTTTGTGCTCTTTTGAAAACATTTCGTGTTGCATTAAAAACAACTCTCCCATCAGTAGAATTAATAATATTGCAGATACAGTCTTGTAGTTCATTTTCAGTATTGGATCTCGCTTTGGATACCTCGTTTTTTACATATCCCCAAAAATAAAATCCTGGGGGTGTTACGTCAGGCGATCGAGGGGCAAAACGAACAGGGCCATGGGTGGCTATCCACCTGTCTCCAAAGGGTCTCTGCAGAAGTGGTGAAACGGATCGATAATTATGGGCAGGTGCTCCATCCTCTTCAAAATAAACATTTGGCCGACTCGCTAAATCCACATTGTCGAGGAATTCTTCTAAGAACGGTTTTAGAATTTCTATGTATTGTTTTCCTTGTTAAGGTACCGTGATAAAGATATGGACCTACAATTTTTGATCCAATCAAGCCACACCAAACATTAATACTAAGACGTCTCTGTGGATTACGCTGCTGAACTAATAGAGGATTTTCTCTACTCCAATAATAATTATTCTTTCTATTGTACATACCGCTATTTGAAAAATTGGCCTCGTTACTCCACAATACTTGTTTGGTAAAGTTTATTTCTTTTGTACATTTACGAATAAACCACACACAAAACTCTAATCTTCTACCGGCGTGGCGGCACTATTTTCTAACATCTGAACTGGTTGTACAACGAAAATTTATGTTTTTTCAAAATTCTTTGAATATTTGTAAACTAAATGCCGGTTTCTCTACATAACTGCCTTATCGATTTTCTAGGATGCACTTCAAAATACGTTACCACGTTTCCATTTTTTCTGAAATGATCTTTGTCCTTTTCTTGTCAAACACATTTTCGTTACTTCGAAATTGTCGATAAAGTCTTAAGAAGTAAAGCCGATTGGCACTTGTCACTCAGGAAATAATACCCTGTACCGTTAAACTGCTTTATCGCAAATTTTTTGACACATCTAATATGTTTCCAGAATATCACATTTTTCCATATGTGAGAAAGGCGTTTCTAAAACAATTAATAATTAATTATAGCTATTAAGCGCACAGTGTGTTATATTCTCACACACAATCGGGAGTATTTTGACAAACTCTGTCACTTGTACAGAATTAGTCTACATGCATTCTAAGATATTTATTTACCTGTATTAAAGGATAGAAACTTTGTTTTGAAATATATCGGTTATTTTCAACTTTTGTGAAAAAAGACATATGAAAACTTTTGTTAAGAATTGATTTTGCATCGATTGGTATAAAAATATACTGACTGTTCCATTAGGAAAATGTAAATTTTTAAAAATAACTGAGAACCTACTGTAATCTGTCTCGCTCTATTTTGTGGGCTAATCCGCAGTAATTGCTTCTAATTAATTATATAACTAATTCAGGTAGCAAGCGCATATAAAAATTCCATCTCTTGGCATTTGAAATCGGACGCACATCCAGTTGCCTATATCACAAGGCGCGTCGGCGCCGTGATATCCTTCGGCGTGAACTCTGGTAGAACACGCGCCTTGCCGGTTTGTGGCCAAGTTCAGCGCGTTAACTCCGCGTTCAAATTACAACTGACAGATAACCTCAAATCATTACGGATTAAGAAATGAAGTTTTAATTAACGGTAAAGGTGATGTGCTTGTTAATTGTGCCAAAAGAAAACCTTTTTACTGGTAGCTTACAGTGGTAAAACTCAGAATATATTATCAGGTGTGTGTTGTTTCTTAGTAACTCATCGCTTTTTAATATTGCTCACAAACTTTGAAAATAGAAACACACGTCAATTTTATTTAACATGTTTCGTAAAAAGGTAAAATATATACACACATTAATTTATATAGTTAGGTACATATATTGAACACACATTCAGTTTCAAATAAAATATATTTACAAAGTATGAATTTGTTCTGGAAAGAAAAGAAAAATACAATTCAGAAAACGGCCTGTAAAATTTGAACATAACCTTTCACGACAGGTCTAAAAGTTAATTTTAAATAGCAAATTTTACTTTACCAAAAATTAGTTTTACGGTACATGGAATGAACATTACTTTATAACAACATTTTGTATGAATAAGAAAATTTAATATCATAACTTTAAGAAATACTTTTCAATTGATGTATATAGATGGTAGACTTTCATTTGCTAACTGATTTATTACGGAAAAATCATATTAGTGACTGTTTAACTCTTGCCTTGCAATTTTGAGTAACGGATAAAATATTTAACATACTCCAATGCCAAGATTGGTGGTTTTGTTAAATACAGGAAATTCACCCCTCGTGTCAAGAGGAATGGACGAAAAATTGGACGGGCAGGGCCCCAAAGTGTCTAAACTTGGTGCTCTGTTGCGGGAAAGAACCTTCTACCAGGGGACGGATCTTTTAAGACAGAAAGGATACCAGTCTTCCACCAGGGGGGAAGACTAGAGGACTCGGAGAAAACAAGTGATTTTAAAACCTTAACTCGTCGGCTTATATAGGTCTGGGTGTCTCCCACTTCGATATAGAAAGCGCGACTAGCTCTGTCGTATGCAGAAGTGACGTAGCAAGTAACATTCCATTCTGCACACGGAGAGTATTAACAATTTAAATATTATTATCAATCAATTACCAAGTTGCTATGAGAAAAAAAAACATTTGATTACATACAAACATTAAGAGAAAATTAATACAGAAGTTATACATATCATGAATGAATATCTATAGCATGAAAAATATGTACAATATTGACTTATTTATTAATTTAACGATGCAAAATCGTTACACTACACGTTCAGTTGTTTTTTCTGTTTTCACTATCGTAATCAGCGGGAAAATTTAACCGAGTACGTAGCTCCTGCAATAGCGGAGATAGCGATGGTGAACACTTAAGTTGGATCACCCGGTATATACATATAGGCACAAACTCTCACTTAATGACTCACATGACTAATCAAAAATTTATCACTCTTGGTCCAGTACAGATTTTCTATATAAAATTGTAACGTATTCAAGATAATACTGTTGCTGTTATATCCAAATATTTCTTATAAATTCCTTACATATAATTACAACCTGTAAAGCTGAAAATTTTCGCATGCACCAAAATGAGTTAACCTTTATAATTTACGTCAATTTGTAAATAATTACGATTTATATCACCTTTTAATGAGTTCAAAGTTAAAGCGCTAAATGTTACATAATATTAAAATCTCCACATCGTAAATAATTCTTCACTGCCAAACTACGCGAAACAGCCTTAGGTACGTACAACCGCCTCGCAGTCAAATTTAATTCCCCTTGCCGTAATCTAATTTTACTTGCAGCCGTACATTGCGACCCCATATCCGTATCCGGCATGTACATTACCGTCAGGGTGGAGGGAACACGTCTGGGTCATACCGCCATATTTCAGTGCCCCATTGGTTTTAAAGTGAATGGAACAGCCAATATCACGTGTCAAGCCTCAGGTAACACTTCCAAACTTTACCTTATAGAAAATTATTACACGCTAAAAAGTATATTTTAAAATTAAGAAAAAAAATTCTCAAAAAAATTATATTCATACGAAATATAAATTGCTTCAAAGGATTATATTATCTTTATATTAAGTATAGTCTTGACTCAAGTGAATGCAATTTTTCTCAAACTAAAACTAAATTTGCTACCCTATATACAAAACAGAGAAGTCTTGATTTGAAACAGATTTACTCGACTCAAAATAATACTTTTTAGCGTGTAGTCTTTCTAAAATTTAGTAATAATGATAATATTTATTACCCAACCAAATCTACACTTTACAAACTACAAACAAGTAGGGTAACTGAACATAAATTGTACTATATAAAGAAAAACTCTTAAGAAGTACCTAAAAGAAAGGAAGACTTAGACCAAAAGCAGATGTTGCAAAACCGATGTTTCAAAATCACTTTAAGGACCGGTTTTTGGAACACCGACTAAAACAATCAGTTAACTAATCATTGATTAAGCTTAATCATTGATTATCTCTAATCGGCGTTTTTCAATGAAAAGAAATACGCCGATTATTTAAACACTGTTTAAAAGTTGTCAAAATATTTGCTAGTGCATTTGATCTAAATTAGTATAGTATATTTTGTTCTAATAATATTGGCGCCATTTCCTACATTTGAATTCGTTCTTTGTGCTTTTTATTTTTTTAAAGATTACAATGAGTTCAATCTCAAGGTAAGTGTGGTGGTGTTTTATAAATCACTAGATTAGGGTGATTTCTTGTTAGTTAGATACATACAGTTAAATACCTATTCTGAATATGTACAGTTAGTTGCAAAAAAAGGTTTCCACAAAAAATTCAGTCTCATTAAATTTGTACCCATCTCTAATTTTCAGGAATAATATCTCCACACATATTAATAATGTGGATATTGTATTTTATGTGTTTAGTTTCATATGAATTACTACTGTTGAGACTGATATACACATGTATAAGAGAATTTATATTTCCTTTTCTTGATTCACTGTTTCTCTGATATTTTTGCATACATAGGGTATTTTATATTTTTGGCAATTATTAGGACTTATTAGTGCTAGCAGCATATTGGCGCGGAATTTGAAATGAGCTTGTTTATAGAATATGCGTATTTAATACGTTATTAATGTAATAGAAAAATACACAAAACTATTGGACAAATCACACATACCTTCAACTTGTACGTTTAAAAAATACGAACATTTAAATTGTATTGTTAAGAGGGGCGTTTACTAACAAATAGAACCTTATGCAACTTATATTACCCCCGGACGGGTAGACGCAAGGGGGTGTAAGTAGGTTAAGTTAGACGATATTCGGTTCTGTCACAGCGCTTCGGTTTTATTCACAGATTCTGTCATAGATAAAGGAATACTATAGATGGGAAACATAATGTATAAGAATGAGTACTTACGTAACTATTAATGTTTTATGATAAGCCAATTTTCGCTTGCCCATAACTGTTATATTGTTATACACTCGAATATTATAGGTATACCGGGTGGTGCAATAGTGTGTCGGCGGAGCTTAGTGTGAAAACTAATAACGCTGCAGCAATGAGACTTTACGTACGTATGTAGTATGCGACTGTGCATTTTCTAATTTTATTTACAAATATACAGGGTGTTCCAAATTTTCGCAACCACATTCAACTTTTTTATTTTAAATACATTGCTATACTTTCTAGATATTATAATGATAGCCATTCAAATTATCTTTGCAATGATATATGGATATGTGCACTTCAGACTGTTCGTTTTGATTTTATTGATAATATTGTTAAAATCTTGACAGTTGCAGCATCTAACATTTTAAGCTGTAGTCTGTAAATGGGTAGAATGCCTCACGTAACTCTTGTGTCTCTAATTTATGGACTAACACGTTATTTGTTTTGAGGTTGGACAAAGTGAATAAATATACAGGGTGTTAAATATGTCGTGTCTAAGTTATCGATCTTTAGTGGTTATTTTCTCGTTTTTTTTTTAATCTAACCTATAATATTTTTATAAGTCAGCATATTCCTTGTAAAATCGCCTTTAAAATGGTACCAATAACATAGTACTTATTTCTAGTATTTTCAAAGTTATAACCCTTTAATGGGATATACTCATGTTTATAACATGCAAAATGCTAATAGTTGGTTGGCTATGAAAATAAAACAAAGTAATTTTAACAAACACCTGTTTTTATAAGTCAGCATATTCCTTGTAAAATCGCCTTTAAAATGGTACCAATAACATAGTACTTATTTCTAGTATTTTCAAAGTTATAACCCTTTAATGGGATATACTCATGTTTATAACATGCAAAATGCGGGGCATCTAATAGTTGGTTGGCCATGAAAATAAAACAAAGTAATTTTAACAAACACCTGTTTTTTAAATGCTTTATCATTAGTTTTAGAAATACATTTTGAAAATTTTCGATAATAAAACATATATGACATTTAAATGCGAGTGACAGTTTGTAATTAAACTGTCAATCGCATTTAAGTCTGCAATAACCGACCGATTCCGATAGATTTTCGTCTTCGCTAGGACCGGTAGAGATACCGTAAAGTGGGGATAGATGACGCGATTAGCTTGGAAAAACCTCGTGTAAAATGTGTGTGACAATGTTTACTGTTTAATGTTTTTTATCTTTAAAAATAATTACATAAATTTGATTCTTTCTTTATATCGTACATCAAATGTCCTGCTGGGGCGTAGAGGTCGTTTTTTTTCTTTTGTGTATCAGCCTTAGTTAGTAGACATTAATCAAATTCATGCATTTTTGTCGTTATTTCGAAAACACATAACTTTTTTAAGAAAATAAATTAGTACAAAAACTGACCTTGACATTATAAATTGATGCCTTTTGAATCACTAACCCAAATTTGAGATTCTAATATTACAAAATAAATTCCAAAAACGCGAAACGGTGATGCCTTAGTTTTCGATAGGAAAACGCTCCTCTTAATAGAAATCTCTGCTTATTATACTTACACAATATAATACATGACATCACTCCTAAGCAATATACTCCTATGAGTTTATATTACACCACAGTTCACTAATTTTCACTCTATACTTATTTAATCATAAACTCGCGATCAATATCAACATATAATTAATATGATGTACAACAAGAAAGGATTGCAATAATACGTCAAATTTGAAATGTTGTTTGGGATGACATATAACGACAACATAACAAAATATTTCAAATGACGCTAGCGACATCTCATCTCCCTTTCAGTTAATATGACAAAGATTTGAGGATTGATATTTTCATTTGCTAAACAAGGAAGCGTAATCTGGATAAAATTTGGTATTTAGTTACCAGTCTGCGTTTGGTTAGTCTGTGGCTAGAAGAAATTGTTTTGTTTTTGATGTAATAAACACATACCAGCTTAGAAAACACAAAAATCATGCAACTAAAATCAGTGGGTACTGTATAGAAAAAAAACTGCGTACCCATAGATATAAGAAAAAACACAAACAACGTTGATTCTGGTTTTACAGCTATTTTTTAGACGGGGTTTAGTATTTTGCATAAAAAAAGTGTGTTTGTATAGTGTTTTATTGTTATGTTTTTTAACTATTAACTATTAATGAAACGCCGCTAATACCAAGAACTATTTATATTTATACAGGGTGATTCTTAATATATGCGACAAACTTTAGCAGCTGATTCCTGGGGTTATTTTGATCATAAAAGTTCATAAGAACATATTGCTGTGATAGCATATATTTGTGGGTATAGTCATTTGTACATGCTGTGTTCTAAATTTTTCTTTTTACACCAAAAACTTATAATTGGTTTTATATTTAATTCATATTGTTGAAGCATGTACCTAATAACTATTGTGGATTCTGGCAATGTATGTGATTCCTTCTCCTTCACTGGTGGCCTTTCACTTACTTATAATAGGGACGAGGTAATAGTTTTGTTTAAAGAAGAAAACAGAATGTCTATTTAACATGATCATACACCTTTTATTTTTGTAATTTATAAATTCAAATAATTTTTATATACACCTTTATGCTCTAAACAAATACATAATTGAAAATGCTCATATCATTTATACCTAATGTCGGTTGTAATGTATGTAAATCTTTTGTTTATTTATTTATGATGCTAAACAAAAAAATAAATATTTATCCTGTAAATAAATAAAATGTAAACTTTTATTGTACATTGATAGTGATATTTATCGATGTAATTATTTTTATATTGGCTTCAATTAATTGCCTTAGACAACCATTTGCACGTGTTGTATCTAGCTTTTAATTTTTGCCTTGTGAAACTTTTAATTAATTATTAACCTAACTTGAAAAAGATTAATGATGCTTAGAAAATACCATGAAGAAAATGCTCATTCGCACGTAGCATCTCTTCAACTGTCCAACACCATTAGTCCTATTTTGTTGTAATTCCAACTTTATGAATTAAAAGAAAACCATACAGGATAATATTTGCTTATCCATATTGTCCAACATTACATTGATTAATCATTTGCACGTAAAAACCAATGTCTGTATAACAACTTAGATAACTTCTTTTCAAAAAAAAACTTACTTGCTATCTTTAAATATTTCATCAAAATGTTCATTTTGAATGTCCATATTGAACGTTTCAAGTGAATTTAAATATATATTAATAAAAGAAAAATTATTATGAATAAACGTGATAAAGAAATAATGAAAACTACTATTCTATAATGTAACAATTATTTTTTTTAGATCGTCTTATTCTTTCGGAGTCGAAATCAGAAGTCCCTTCTTGTCGAATCTTGTTTCTTATTTATAGCGGCAAAAAAAACTCTACGTTGACTATTGCGCCCTCTAGTCCATATTTTAGGTTGGCATTGGAATATACGTTCCAGTGAAATCGCTGCCCACATGTTGCCGTCTTGATACACACACACATACACATATTGTTCTGACAGTTCTTTATTTACCAAACGTCATTACAAATTGTTTTTCCAATTCAAAAGTCTTTTCACTGCCTCGCACAGCATTTCCGACGGTAGGTTTATTCTTGTTGTTAATACCATCCTTCTTTGTATTCATCAATGAACCTATTGCCTTGTTCATTGTTCAATACATATTTTTTCTTTCCATTTATTAATGTCAATTTCACTAGATTCATAGATTGCGATTTGGTAAGATGGGAAACACGTTGGAGATAACGATTATTTTTCTTCCCGCACTGCCTGCACCTGGAAGACACGCTTGTTTGTCTACTGCAACTCTGTTTTCTATCCATGATCTTTCCATCGGTAATATGTCTATCTGCAATAAACTTTACACAAGTTTTATATTTTGTTGTCTTTTGTAGGTCATGAAACTGTACACGTCTGTTTCCAGTCTCTGAAGCATTGTGTTACAAACAAATCATAAACACATACACTTTTTATTTATGCTATCAGCTACCTTTTTATACCAAATGTTATTGCTGATCGGGTTTACGTTTTACATATTTTTATATCCTTTTCTTAGTCTCTAGTTACAAGCTAAGGTAATTTTTATCTTTTAATATAATTTAGTTCTTAAACTCTTTCATAAAGTTTTATTGCTTTATGCATGTAAATCATAATGATTTATTCAGTCATATTTATGTTTTTTGCATATCGTATTTGATCTTTTTCATACAATTCTATTGCTTTTACATGACTAATTCTCTTGACTGATCCGTCCATTAACATCACCCTTTCTCGATTATTTGCCTTCATTACCCTTTTTGACTTAAACAGCGGTCCATTATGTAGAATATTTAAAGCAATCTTCACGCATTGTATAAAATTAGGTTCCTTTTGATGATATGTAAACCATACATTTTGTGTATCCTTTCTACAAAAGAAATATATTGCTTATATTTATTTTGTCTTTTATTTCATATTTATTTAATAAATTTTTATTTTGTCTTTTGTTTCATATTTATTTAATAAATTTTATTTTGTCTTTTGTTTCATATTTACTTGAATAATAATGACTTTTGAATTACTTGCTTGTATATTGACCATGTGTATGCAACTTTATATACATCCATGTAATTTTGTTGCATATTTTTACTCTTTCATATTTAAATACGATTTTTGTCATTTTTATTTTATTTCAAAACTTAAACTAATTCTTAAAGCTATTCTTATCTTATAAACTTGCGAGATATCACGGCAATATGTCCAAAACCGCTTAGTTCAGAAGTTATACAATGTTTAATAGAAAGTTAAAATAATAAATGGTTTTATTATAAATTAACAAAATAATTAGTAAAACAAAATTAACTTATAGTAACTGTTGAAAATGACCACTCCCAACTGTAATACAAGCTCGTAAACAAGTCTGTGCCTGTTTCTCTAATATGCGTAGTGGTCGCGTTGTCGATGCTAATCAGTTGGTGTTTACCAGTTGCTCAAGAAGCACGTGTTGTGATTATGTACGGTATTTTGGAATTGTTTATTTGTCATTTCAATATTTGTCAATAGTGTCAGAGTATTCATTCAGTTTATTGCCAGTTTCTGTTTTCTAAAATGAATTATACAAATGCTGAGATGTGTGATATGCATTTCGTTTACGGTCTTGCCAATGGAAATGCGCGTGCTGCTAGACGTCTTTATGCAGAACGATACCCGAACCGTATCATACCGCATCATTCCATGTTTGCCCGTCTTCATCAACGTCTTAGTGAAACGGGAAGTTTTAAAAAACGGACGACTGATAGCGGGCCCCTATCTACAGTGAGAACTCCACTAGTTGAAGAAATGGTATTAAATGAAATTGAGAAACATCCTACAACAAGCACCAGAAAAATTGCATTTGCAGGCCACAGTTTGGAGAATATTGAAAGATCAACTGTTGTATCCATATCACATTCAACGGGTGCAGGCTCTATTGCCAGCAGATTTTCCACAAAGATTAGCTTTTTGTCAATGGATGCAACACGAAGTCGTACAAAATCCTAACCATTTGGCTCAAATATTCTTCACCGACGAGGCTACTTTCTCTAGAAACGCGATTATTAATTTTCATAATAATCACATACGGGCCGAAGAAAATCCGCGAGAAATAATGAATGCCGTCATCAGCATCAATTCTCTGTCAATGTGTGGGCCGGAATTGTTGCAGATCACTTGTTAGGTCCACATTTTTTACCGATGCGGTTAAATGGCGAGGTATACCGCAATTTTCTTGAAGAGGAGTTACCACTACTGCTGGAAGAAGTTCCGTTGCAGTTAAGATTACAAATGTATTTTATGCATGACGGTGCTCCAGCGCATTTTAGTTTACTTGCTCGCGAGTTTCTGGACAGTACGTATCCATAACGGTGGATAGGACGGGGAGGTCCACAAACGTGGCCTCCTCGGTCTCCAGACTTAAATTCATTGGACTTTTTTCTCTGGGGCCACCTTAAATCATTAGTTTATACGACTCCCATGGAAAATGTTGATGAACTAAGAAATCGTATTATAGCAGCTTTTGAAACAATTCGAAATACCCCTGGTATTTTCGAACGGACTCGCCAGTCAATACGACGGAGGATAGCAGCTTGTAGTACAGTTGGGGGCGGTCAATTTCAACAGTTACTATAAGTTAATTTTGTTTTGCTAATTATTTTGTTAATTTATAATAAAACCATTTATTATTTTAACTTTCTATTAAACATTGTATAACTTCTGAAATAAGCGATTTTGGACATATGTTCTTATGAACTTTTATGATCAAAATAACCCCAGGAATCAGCTCCTAAAGTTTGTCGCATATATTAAGAATCACCCTGTATATGTCGCAGGCTAATAGTCATTTTCGGCAAATAGCTTTTGCCTAGGCAAATGATATCTGCCTTGGCAAATAGCTCCATATCATTTATTTCTGCTCAAAAGCTATTTTCCTAGGCAGCTGGGTTTTTAGGCAAAAAGATTCACGATAAGGCAAATGTTGTAGGCGAATAGACTTCTTCTCTTAAAACAAAATAAACAATAAAATAAACACAAGTAAACCAGGGAAATTGTATTTTTATCCCTATTAAGTTGCAATACAAACGTAGAAATTTAAAAAAGAAGACCAGGGAGATTGTATTTTTGGACAAAAGAAGCTGTCAATTGGACAATTTATTTTGGCAAGTATTGCTGGAATGGCATCTACTGTTGCACAAATTTCCAGTCTTGAAACAGGCACATCGTTTAGTATGGCACTGGGTTTTTGATGGCCCACATTGACATTTTGAAAATCCTTGACCCTAAAACATAGACTGCTTGGTGCAGGCTTCTCTTAAAGAAATAAAGCAATCTTGGGGAATATCATCATAAGGAAAACTAATTGACGAATCAGGTGCTATGTCACTCCTAGTCAGCCAGTTTTTTAAAATACCACTTTTGGTGCCAATGCGGTAAATATCATTTTTCTTTTCAATTATAATTCCTTCTACATTTTTTTTATCTAATGGTCCTCTGTCAAATTTTGCAATAGGTATAGTTACAAATTTACCTGTTTCTATGTCGCCAAAGATGGCTTTGCTCCTTTTTCTCATTACTTCTGCGGCTTTGGCTTGTTCTTCATAGGATTTCTTCCGATTAATTCTAATATTTTCCTCATTGATGCAGAGTCTGCAAATAACTTGGCTTCCAAACCCTTCATCGTTTTCAGAAATAACACCACAAATTACGTGCACTATTATATTGCACTTTGAACAAGCGTGAGCGCCTGTACTTTCGTTGCCGCCAACACAGCAATATATTATGCCACCGAGACTTATGTTATAGTTTTCACTAGTGCAGGGTCCACGGCTTTTTAATTGTTGTTTGTTCGTACTTTGCATTCAGCCTTAAATAAAATTCATCTTTATTTACCATGGTGTTAATATTAACTTACATGTTATAGATAGAAAACTTATAGATAGAAAATGAAGAACCGAAGCACATAAACATTACGTAAACACGGATAAACATAACCTCAAATAAAAATTAAAAACCCATTTGCCTAAAAACCCAGCTGGCAGATACCATTTGCCTAGGAAAATAGCTTTTGAGCAGAAATAAATTATATGGAGCTATTTGCCAAGGCAGATATCATTTGCCTAGGCAAAAGCTATTTTCCGAAAATGACTATTAGCCTGCGACATATACAGGGTGTTTAAGAAAGATGCGGCAATATTAAAGGGGTTGATTGTCCAGGTCATTTTATACAAAAAAGTTTATAATAAACAAGGTCCGCAAACACTTCGTTACCGATCTACAGCGTGTTGAAGTTTAATTAAAAGAAACAGTAAAAATTAGATTTCTCCAAGACGGCATTAAAGATCATAATGAAATTTTAGGCGTGTTATTTTTCAAGAAAAAAATAGGACGCCGCTGATTTCTCTAAAAATAAAAATATGTTTCTATTCTTTGTTTAATTGTGAAGCAAAAAGCTCTCTTAACTTTCTATCATACGACCGACGTACCGTTTTTTAGTAAAAAAAACACATTTTAGTGCATGTACATTTATTACAGAATTTTTTTTTAAATTTCAAGGGTTTTATTTAAGGGCAAAAACAAATATTTTACCATACCAACAATTTTAGCAAGCAAAAATTACAATAACTGTGCAAAGTGACCACCTCGAGCTCGGATACAAGAATCCAATCTTCTCCTCATCGACTGGCGAACTCTCTCAAAAACAACAGGATCGGTTTCAATTGAGTTGCACCCAGCAATGATTCGTTTTCTTAAATCTTTTACGTTTTCCAATGGAGTAGCGTACACCAATGACTTCAAATGGCCCCACAGGAAAAAATCCAGGGGATTTAAGTCCGGGGATCGTGCAGGCCATAAGTGTGGTCCACCTCGGCCAATCCAGCGATTTCCGTATGCTTGTGTTAAGAAATCACGAGTTACTTGACTAAAGTGGGCTAGTGCGCCATCGTGCATATACCACATTGCATCTCTAATTGCTAATGGTACGTCCTCCAGAAATCCAGGGAGCGTGTTTTCCAAAAAGTTGCGATACACCTCTCCGGTTAGTCTCCTTGGCAAAAATACCGGTCCAATTAGGCAGTCACCCACAATCCCAAGCCAAACGTTCAAAGAAAACTGATGTTGAAAACGATTTTCAACAATTTCATGTGGATTTTCGTCACACCATACATGGTTATTATGGAAATTGCGTATTGCATTTCTTGAAAAATTCGCTTCATCGGTGAACAGAATCAACATCAGGAATTGAGGGATTTGAACCATTTTCTGCAAAAGCCATTGACAGAATGCAATGCGAGGAAGAAAATCAGCAGGAAGTAATGCTTGAACGCGTTGTATATGGAATGGGTACAACAGATTTTCCTTCAGAATGTGCCAAATAGTCCCATTACTTACATCCAAAGCGTCAGCAATTTTTCGAGTAGAAGTACCTCGATCTTCTTCAATCATGTCTAGCACATCCTCTTCCAGCTCTACCGTTCTTGCTGTCCTTGACCTTCCTGCTCCTCCATTTCGTCTTAATGTGCCTGTTTCATAAAGACGCCGATGAATACTTTCGAAAGTTTTTCTATCAGGAGCAATACGGCCAGGAAATCTTTCAGTATACAACCGCCTAGCTTCTAATGCATTTCCATCAGCAAGTCCATAAATGTAGTGCATGTCGGTCATCTCTGCATTTGTATAGCGATTCATGATAAGGAAATTCAACAAATTCGACACATACAAAATTATTAATCATATGTCATTCAATATGTCAGTGAATAAAACAGGACTGTTTAAAAATATTTTTGTAAGCATGATAAATGTACATGCACTAAAATGTGTTTTTTTTTACTAAAAAACGATACGTCGTACGATAAAAAGTTAAGAGAGCTTTTTTCTTCACAATTGAACAAAGAATAGAAACATATTTTTATTTTTAGAGAAATCAGCGGCGTCCTATTTTTTTCTTGAAAAATAACACGCCTAAAATTTCATTATGATCTTTAATGCCGTCTTGGAGAAATCTAATCTTTACTGTTTCTTTTAATTAAACTTCAACACGCTGTAGATCGGTAACGAAGCGTTTGCGGACCTTGTTTATTATAAACTTTTTTGTATAAAATGACCTGGACAATCAACCCCTTTAATATTGCCGCATCTTTTTTAAACACCCTGTATATAGTTTATTGAATTCAGTATATTAACACATTACGAACAATAATATTTTTATCAAGGTTATGTCATATCATTTAGTTTGGCAGTTGACAAATAAACTGAAATTTTTGTAAGTTCGCGCGTGTTTCTCACTAATTCAGTATACCATTTAACATTAAAAGTAACAAAGAAATATTGGACGAACAATATATTAGTAATTAATGATAATAACAATAACCCATCAATTATATCAAGACACTCTCATGTTTGTACATTAGTTTGACAGTTCAATGAATGACAATGATCACGATACAATTTGACTAAGGAGTACATCCGAAATATTAGCTGCTAATGGTAAGAATCAGTCGAAAAAAGAGATCAACAATGTTTTGAAACTTGATTTCATCGAATGCTGAAGTTTATTAAGTGTAACAGGAAATATTTTTAGAAAACATAATAAATTTGTGTGGTTTAATATACTAATCTCCATCTTAGCATCCCTCGTATTAAATGAGAAATTAGTTTGGGTATTCCAAAGTTAGCTACGCAAATATTAATTTATTAATATTACATTTTCGATTTTCTATTTAATAAATCCAGTCAATTACGAAGATTACATTGTATACTTCCGAAACGACTTTGTACATTGTTTGCAAACTTTCCAGGGAAGTGGTCTGCACCAGTTCCGAACTGCGAGCCTGTTCTGTGTCCATCCCTGGACGGTCTCGAGGGTCTCGAAGAACCGCATCTGCAACTCGAGGAGCACAATTCGAGCTACGGCGGTCGGGCAGTGTTCAGTTGCGCTTGGGGTTATCGTTTGATGGGTCCCCCAGGTATTGAATGCGAACTCAGCGGTAATTGGTCCGGACCGTTGCCGAAATGCGTGCGTAAGTAAATTCTCCAGCACTAGACGGCCCCATTCTGTACGGTTTCATGATGGTTATATATGACGCAACGCGCCCGACAATTCTACGGACTTTAATCACGCCTCTTTCAGTTCCCTATTCTTTCAAGATTAAATACAATGCGTGCGTAGGTATGAATATGACCAAGAAGAAGGAAATGTTGAGAAAAATGCCGATAATGAAAGATCACCACTAATGAAAACGAAAAATGTCTTGGACTTTCTCTTGTTTAGTAGCATACTTTTTTTTCACTGTCAGCGAGAAGAACATTATTCAAATATGCTCAAAAAGTTTTAAGTAGATATTTTCATATTGCTCTTTTATGTCTGATTAAATGTGGTCGTCCATAGTATAAAAAATGCTATGTTCCAAAAATGAAATAGAAGTCTTTATTAAATATCTTTAATAAATAAACAGGAAATGTGGTTTACAGCGATGTGTTCCTACTATACCTTGTCTCAGAATAAGGAGTGCTTCAAATATCGCGCCAAAATGGTGTATATTTTTAAGGTATCTCATTGGTTCTTGCGTAGGCAAGTTTAACATAGAAAAATAAGTTCGCTAAAATGTCATTTTATGTTTATAACCAAGCCATAATCTAGAATCTTACAATCTTAATGATGAACATGAGTGATCAGACAGCTTAAGACCTAAGGAACAAGTGTTCAGCCATTTGAAACTTTAAATTTGATGAATTTGTCAAAAATACTGTACGGCAGTGCACAGTTTCCTTTTCAAAATCGAACGTCCTACAATATCATTGTAAAAATAACTATAGATGAGTCCATACCAAAAATGAACTGAGCAGTTCTACACATATTCTTGAAACTCATTAATTTCAAGTAAATGTTAATCAAATACTAATTACATTACCACACCACCGGATATGTCAGACGTAATAAGAAACCTGTCACACCTGTTCTGACAGAAAAAGGTGAAAATATCTGGTGGAAAATATCTGGGAATAATAAAACAGTACAGATTATGATGGTCCTACAATATTTAATTAGATGAAACATGCTTGGATGAAGGACACATAAAGAGAAGAGTTTGGATTGCTGCAAGTATAATGAATGCATGACAAGTTTTTGTTGAAAGCCTATCGACAGGACGAAAAAGCCCTACTGGTAAAGACACGCAAGGATCTGAATTGATATATGTGGGGGAAGGACTATTGTATGGTTCATGAAATGAACGTTAACATTTTTGAAGGATGCTACAACAAATATTACCCAAATTGGACAGGGCAGCTGCACAGGTTACCTTCATATCATTGCGAGCGCAATCCGATTGAAATGATTTGGGCCCACTAGAAGGTGAAGTTGCTTCAAAAAATTCCCCTTTCAAATTATCACTTGTACGAGAACTTTTAACAGAACAATTACAAATGTTACAATAAGTAATTGGAAGAAATGTGCCGACCATGTAATTAAAGTAGCAAAGAGAATGTGAGACATAGATGGATTAAAGGATGATTGTGAAACCATTTATTATTTATGTCTGAAACAGTCATGGTGTGTGGCTTATTAATATCCAGCACAAGAGAATCAGACTAATTTATGCGGCACTTTTTTTTGTAATTATTGTCTCAATTGTTAATCCTTTTAACATGATGTGAACACTAAATTATTGTTAATTTTCAATATATAATAGAAATAAAAAAAAATTATACTTTATAAGAGTATAAGTGTAAATTATTCAACTAAAATTTTTCTCCATATTTTCAAAATACATACACACAAGTAGCGAATAATAATTAGCAATGTGTATATGTAATTATCTTTGCAGGTCGTGTAAGCAACTTCAGCCGATATAAATTTTTATATTTATTACTGTTGTATGTAAGATTCACATTTCCAAGAATGGTTGCTTGAATTTACCTGGTCAAGGTTTGTAACAGAAATACGAATTATTTATTTGTATAAGTTCTTTATTGATATTTAAAATAGAAACTAATAAGCAAAACTTTTTCTGCTAGTACTTAAGGACGTCTTGATAAAAGATAAAAGGTTTGATTCATTCTTGCTCTCAGGTACAAATATTTAATAATAAATAGACTTGATTCACAATTTTCATGTTGGTATAACACATTCACTAAAATGCATAGTAATTATATATGTACCTTATTTATAATGGCAATCCTTCTCAAAACGCTCAGAACTACTTTCATTTAGTAAATGAAACACAAAACAGCTAAAATCTTAGTTAAAAATAATACAGTTCTTCTAACCTCAATTGTCATGATGTCACATCAAATTGTGTACTACATTTTAAGCTGTGTTCCATGTTTTGGTGGGATATTTGAATCACTCCTTCTTATTCTGAGACAGGGTAACCCTTAAAATTGTATCTACAAATGTTCTCATATATGAAAATAAATGGAAAAATCTGTAGAACGGGACAGAAAAATACAACTATTTGGAGAAATCATTTATAATTTAATAATACATAGTCACCTTTTAGCTCTATACATTTAGTCAGAACCTTTTAATTCTTCAAAAACAATAAGAACTTTCTAGTGGTATTCAATCTATGATTCGCGACCCCAAACGGGGTCTAATAACTATAAAGCTTTTACAAAGAGAATTGATTTGTGGTGCTCATATTGCAAAGAGATTAATTTTCGCATTTCCTAGTTTAGAAGGTTTTGCTATAGAAAACAAACTAAAAGTTGTTCAATCGGTTATTCAAAATATATAACAACTCACTGGTCAGATCTTAAATATCAATTTAATACTTATTTTGATTCCCGTACCACAAATTGTGGATCCGAAAAAAGAATCAGATCTTTGTTAGCTACAACAATATACTTCCTGCATTTAATCTGGGTTTAGAAGTTGTGAAATTGTATTATTAAATGCAACGGATGACGTTATTACTGCTTCTGATTAGGGTCTCATTACGATATTAACATTATAGGACTTCGGGGAGGCGTTTGACATGGTAGATCATGATACTTTATGGGAGAGTGAGGTAAATACGAACACGGGGTAATTACGAACATAGTCAATGCTATATGCTAAAAAAGGAAAATTGATATTCTCTCCTCACTAATCAAGAGGCTCTCGATTGCCTGTGAAGTGTGGTCGTGGCATATAGTAGAAAATAAGTAGAATTCAAGATTCTCGTCACATATCATGTATTTTTTGAAGTGTAAACTTTTGAAGTGTAAACTTCTATGGGCGCGTTGATTGTGGGCACTGCACGAGACTGAGCCGTCACGCTCGGATATGTACGCTCGAGTCGCCATGGTTACCAAACGAACCGTAAATTCGACAAAAATCGGCAAAACTGTGGCAAAGAACTCCTCTCTGGATACGCGAAATTGAAAGCTGTCCTTTGCCATTGGTGTACGGACGACATTGAATTTCCGGTCGACGGAGAGATTTTATTCCTAAGTGGAGCGGTTGTAAAGATATGGGCTTTTAAAGAAGAGCGTGCACTCGATGTTTTAACAGCAAAATGGCTTACGTCATGACGATTCCCGTGACAATCAAAAAATCCCGAGAAACGTCAAACTGACAGGTGAACTGAGTTGCACCACAGATTCACTTTTAAGCGTGAAATACGAAATATTGAAGGTTGCGAGGGCTCATCAAGACTCGGGGTCTTAAGGAACCGGCTTTTTGG
This sequence comes from Amphimallon solstitiale, assembly GCA_963170755.1. Classification (NCBI taxonomy): domain Eukaryota; kingdom Metazoa; phylum Arthropoda; class Insecta; order Coleoptera; family Scarabaeidae; genus Amphimallon; species Amphimallon solstitiale. The sequence continues at coordinate 36,832,917 of OY720675.1, forward strand.
AACCTTTTGTATGCTTATTTCGAGTCGACAGTCGCACGCAATCGAAGGTACCGGCAATTTAATGGTCGTTTGCTGAAGGATTTGGTAAGAAAAATGGCCGTTTAAATGTGCACTGATATCAATGTATTCCGGACGGGCAAAAAATAAATATCAGATACTCATGTGCACTGGCGATCAATGTATTACGGTCCGGCGAATTGCATCTCCACACAATACATAACGGTCTCACACATGACTTGATATTTTTATCTATACAGGGGCCGATTAATATTTTAATAATGATTTGAAGTAAAATACGATAATTCCAGAACGTGTGTATTTCCTTAAAGGGGAAAAGGAGGATTGCTTTCGACATTTATGTGCCTCTACTACGAAATAATTTTATTTAAACGATTACGCAAACGTGCACAGTGGGCGGAGCTGGCTGAAATCAATTTATCTCTCTTCTGATTAAAATTAGGCACTTGGGAGTTTTTACGGTCGCCCATCACTAATTCAAATGTCGAAATAGAACGAAATGGCCAAAGGATTTTTTGAAAATTGACTTATGAAAGTGAAATTTTAGATACGGGGGTGTCTTAGGTCGCCGATCACCAATCCATAGTCAAAATGTCAAAAAAATAGAAATGGCGGAAGTTTTTTTTTGAAAATTGACGTATGAATGTGAAATTTTAGATACGGGGGTGTCTTAGGTCGCCGATTACAATCATCTCTGGGAAAACCGGCTACTGTTTATTTTGTACCAAAAACGACTCTAAATAATCATCTAAAGAAAACAATTATAGAACAACCAAAACGTAGAAGAAAGACTATATATATTCTCTGATTCCCAAGAAAAAGAATTGGTAGAATATATTGTTAAGTCTTTAACTTTTTTATGGATTGAATATTGAAATGGTACGGAAAATTGCCTTCTATAGTTTGCTGAAAAAATTAACTCAAGCACAATTTTGACAAAAAAATTGAAATGGCAGGTAAAGACTGGTACAATAATTTCATACAAAGATACCGCTTTTTTTCGTTACGAAAACCGGAGGCAACGTCTTTAAATAGAATCAATACATTTAACGAAATAGAAGTGAGAAGATTTCCAAAAGAATTCAAAAATTTTGGCTATTAAAGGGTAAAAACAAGTGGGTATGGCAACGAATAGTGAAAGAGGGACAAGAACAACAACTGTTGTACATGCATTCAGTGCTTCCGGAAAATATATTCCACCATTTTTTATTTTCAAGAGAAAGCGGATGAATGCTTACATGGAGGTGATGATAACATGATTGCTACTGTGAGTGATTGAGGTTGGATAAACGAAAACTTATTCGTAGATTTGTTACGTCATTTACTTCGTTTACTAAGCCAACAAAGAAAATCCATTATTGTTAGTTCTTGATAATCACGACAGCTATATTAGTCTTGATCGAATGCAACCGTTAGACCTAACATATTTTGCCTCTATGAAGAGTGCATCAAGAATGTGATTTATATATGGCCGAACATCCAGGGCAAGGGATTACACAATATAAAATTGTTAGTATTTTCACCAAGGCATTTAATCGCATCAGCATTGTAGAGGAAGCAGCAAATGTGTTTCGAACAGCCGGTATTTTGGCTTTGAATCCTTTCTAAATTTGATGATTTTTTCACAACTCTGACACCACAACTTCAAATTTCGCCTGATACTTTGCAAACAGAGAAAAATCGTTAAAAAAATTCTAAAGATTCACTAAATCAGTCAATACTTCTTTCGGATATTATTGCTTTGCCCAATGTAAATTTTGAATAACATACAGTGTTTGTGATTACCCCAGCCTATCGGGCAATCACGAACACCAAACCCTTTGTTTGTTTTTATTTAAATTGAATTTATGTTCTGTTTCTTTATAATTGTTAGTGGTGACTTTGAACCGCTTTATTATAGGATGATACTAAGAAATAAATAAATATACTGATTTCTTAAACGGGACTTGTTTTATTAGATTTTTTTCTTAGGTGTTCGTATTTACCCCACTCTCCTCTAAATGATATTTTAAAAAACATTAGATTTTGTCCGACCTCAGCGTCAATAACTACAATTTGCATTAATAATTTTATTAAAATCAATTACAACTGGCCGATTATAACATACGACCTTGACGTGTCACCATGTTTCAATATATCGTTATTTTGATATACAGGCTGTCCCAAAAATAAAAAGGCGGAGTAGCAGAAATCGGAATCTAGATTGTGTAAAAACGTACCCTCAAAATATCAAGTCTTTATTCGTGCGCAGACAGCAGAAAAACAATAATAAAAATTCAATTGGCCTTACGCCGACCCTGGACTAAATATCCACCTGCTTCACTTTCACAATCGGTCCTTTTCAGGACCACCATATAACTTGTGTTAAAAAAAGGAGGAAGAATAGATACTTCATAATAAATATCAAACCATTAGTTACTTTAATTTTACACCTGCTAGAAAAAAATAATTACATTCTTGATATTTACTACGATTTATTGAATATTCTAAAATAATAATAATAAGCTGTTTCGGACTACAAACACATTAAAGAGCAACAACCTTCCTATTTTAAAAATAAAAACAATCTTTTATTGTCCGCAATAAAGGGAGTCGCCCATCTGGCAAAAAATATGTTTTATATGAATAAGTACGATTTAACGTTTTTTTCGCGTTTTATACAAATAGAAGCGTATTTTTCTATGAATGCGTGTTCGTTTCTATTTACAAATGAGCATTCTTACGTGTATTTATAAACATACAGTCTATGTCAGGTCCGTAATGTAATTTTTTATCTAAAAAACAACATAGAAAATTAAATTTTTAATTTCTTCGTTATTGCGGTATATTTGGGCCTGTTACTGTTCGGATCTTACATACTGCTACTCCGTCTTTTTATTTCTGGGACACCCTGTATACAAATAGTCACAAACGATTATGGTTTACACACGTAGGTTTTCGAAAAATATTCAATACATTTGAGTAACTAAATATTAATTTTCATATTCCATTTTGCAAATAAGAATAGTGTAAATACTTTACATTTTAATGGTACTATCATCGATCAAAATATTAATTCTTGAAAAATTATCACCTATAATATATATTTTCGAAACTATTAATTTTAAATAATTTTCTAATTGGCCTGATGAAAACTGACTTCAGTGATTATAGTAAAGTAACATAATAATACACAAGTTGGAACTATCCGCAAGTTATCTAATTAATTACGTATAGAATAATTAAATCTAAGAACTTCCATTTTCTATTAGCAATCCAATGTCCACCACCAGTTGTTCCCGTGCACGGTCATTTGATTCAATCAGAATCTGCAGGAATGGACGGAGGAAGATACGCCGTCGGAAGTTTAGTGCAATTCGCCTGCAGGGGAGCGCACATTCTCGACGGTGAAGCGAGCATCATTTGTACAGAAGCAGGATACTGGTCTCATCCTCCCCCATTCTGTAAGTCCGAGTTTAAATTGTCTATAGTTAATTAATATCCGAAATCTGGCTCGAGTTCCAGCCCAACTAGTCAGAAAATGTTTGAAACCGGTGTACCCATCATAGATAAGTAGATATAAACAAATACAAATAGCTAACGTCACCAGTAATTAGTAACTGTTGCTATCTGCGAGGAAACAATAGAACAGGAGAGATAATAAACTGGTGGGGGAATAGGTATTATTTAGACGGAAGTTACCACTTTAAGGCAGGTCAGTTATGGCAATATTGACCAAACATAATTTATAAAATGAGTATTTTGAATAACTTGTCATATATCTGACATGTTTGATTATATGTTCAGTGGCGTAACATACATATTCTAGGCATGTTTTTTTTATGTTTTCTTTAATACAGTTAAAATAAATGTTACTATATTAAAAAGAATAAAAGGATTGAAAAAATAATGCACTCACGATATTTCTTTAATATTATTGGACTAATTTTGAATGATTTTCGAGAACTGACGAAGTGTACATATACCATATAAAACATATTTATGCACGCCTATGCATGGCGGCGGCCATATTGAGTTATCACTTTGGACAAGTATTATTTTTAAGGAGACTCTCTCCTGTTCTATTCTTTCCTCATAGGTTGCTATCACTTGCAGCGAAATAATGTATTTTTAAAAATACACATTTTAAGAATCTCATTATTTGCAGATGATTATTTTTTTCTACAAACATTAAAAACTGACATTTCGACAGTGCTAACTTCAATTAGAAATGCGATATTATTACGTAGCGTGCGATAAAGTAATCACTTTTATTTACAACGCGTTCTGTCTCGAGATAAAGTTAACCTCGACGCTTCGCGTCTCGGTTAACTACTTAATCTCGCGACAGTAATGAAACACTTTCCACCTCGGTATGTAGTATACTATTATTTACAACCACACGCGTAATGTTGGCATTTTTGACCTTTTAAATGTTTGAAAGTGTAACTTTCTTCACGTTTACTTCCCGCCCTCTATTACTGCCCTCATTTCCCAACCTCAATTTAATGTCAATCACAAAACTGTCAACTCGATATGTCAACAACTTATCGGAATTTTTATCACAAATAAGTATTAATTGTATGGTTGTAAATAAAATTAATTGTTACATTAGTATTATTGGAAACTTGAACCCATGTAGATATACCGCCCTGCTATTGCTGATATGATGATGTAGTGACTTCTTGTCCTTCTCCATTCTAGCTAAATTATCCGGATTGCTACGGGAGAACAGTTTCCCTCAGTTCCAGTCGAGTGCAGTCCTTGAAGACATTACTACTCAGCATTTCTTTTATAATCTATTCACCGAAAAAACTGACGTACATTTATTTGACGTTTACGCTAGAACATCACAAATCTGATAATTCAATATGTCAAAACTTTCACCGGAATTTTTATTACAAATAAAATAATAATTATGGTTGTAAATAAAATAGTATATAAACCTCGGTGAAAAGTTTCATTCCTGTCTCGAGATAAAGTTAACTACTTCTCTCGACAGTAATGAAACAGTTTCCACCTCGGTATGTAATATACTATTAAAAATTAAAAAAAAATTGATTTTTTGGACGATAGCCTTACCCTTTGTGTTTTAGAAATGCTATTAATTTATAATATTTTCTTATATCATGAATTTGTTGTATACTTGACATTAATTTTATCATAGAAAAATTTGCCCAAAGGGTTGAAGCCTCCAAAATTATGAACTCTTCTTTTTAACCATATTGAACACTTTCCTAATTTTACACCATTCAATAAATCGATTACATATTTATATGGTACTTCATGTTGCTGTTTAGATTTCGATAGCAGCAAATTTAAGGAAAATCTACTTGGGGCTTCTTCAATATCTAATTGGAAAATAGTTTTTTTTAATAGTTCTTTTTAACCATATTGAACACTTTCCTAATTTTACACCATTCAATAAATCGATTACATATTTATATGGTACTTCATGTTGCTGTTTAGATTTCGATAGCAGCAAATTTAAGGAAAATCTACTTGGGGCTTCTTCAATATCTAATTGGAAAATAGTTTGATCTAACTCCATTCTTTCAAAATTTATATTCATTGAGAACGCGTACCGATTTTGTATTGTATCAAACTGTATCAAAGTATTTTCTATGAGCTGTCATGAATTGTCAGATTTTTGTCAGCCAATTTTCATTAGTTTTCATTAACATTTTGAAAGGAAAAATATTTATTGTACGATACACGTATAAAAATCGCATTTTTTAACTTGTATCATTTTCTGAAAACTATCACCCGGATAAATAAAGTTTTTTTAAATATAACAGTTAATATTGGTCAACAATGTTTGGATTTGAGTTTTGCACATTTTAAACGATTTATATAGTTCAAAGACTAAAGACTGGCTCACACGACGCTTTTTCGGCCGCAGGATTTAATGGCTGCTCTGATAAAAACATGACCTTTTGTCACGTGGTGGGCAGGTGTTTGCCACGATTGCCGATAGATGGTTACATGGCGAAATGGACCTCTACCTCACTATCGGTGCGCCATCTCAAGGCTGTAATATAACTTCAATTTACTTTATTGAAATTGATTGTGCTAACCTCAAAATATTATTCCTTATGTAACGCCATCTAGTTGTAAAATAACAAACCGAAAAAGAATGATCTTTCAAGTTTTATTGAAATAAACTTTCAAGTAACACTTTAAGTATTAACTTTAGAATAATTAATATCAATAATTTTACAATAATTAAATAGAACAAAATTAAAAAAGTGTTGGTGAAAATTAAGTTATTGGGAGTGTCAGGAATAACAATTTTACTTACATTTCGATTTTTGTTTCAATAGTTCAAAAGGTAAAATTATTTGAGGATCAATTGTTATAAAATGTTTGCAAGTCGTAAAACATACTAAATAAATGTCAAATCCGTCAAATGGCAATGTTATATTTCACATTTTTAGCACGTGATTTTAAAAGGTAGGTACTTCATGATTACGAAATAGTATATAATATGTTGAACAGATGGCACCAGGTAGAGGGCGGGATTTTAGTTTAGCAAATCAGCAAAATCCCATTATGATGTGATGTCGCGCAGCGATAACGAGGTCCAATCGGTTATGATGGTTGATATATAAATATAACATATTATCTAATCAAATATAAATTTGACATTTATATATAAACTACCTATACAGAGTGGTTGGATTTTCATTGTACACTCAATATTTTCATTGAGAGTATCATATTTAAAAAAAATCAAAACGTGTCTGATACTATTTTTTGCCCTCTTTCTAATCCTGTGAAATAGAATAATGTCGTTTGAAAAACAAAAGATAATGTAACTTTTTTTTTTAAATTGAACACCCTGTATATTATTTTGATAGCTTATTCAATTCTGAATATAATATTTTTTTTTTGCGTTGGGCAATGATATTATATTCAGAATTGAATAAGCTATCAAAATATCCAATAATATACAGGGTGTTCAATTTAAAAAAAATAAATTAGATTATCTTTTGTTTTTCAAACGACATTATCCTATTTCACAGGATTAGAAAGAGGGCAAAAAATAGTATCAGACACATTTTGATTTTTTTTAAATATTATACTCTCAATGAAAATATTGAGTGTACAATGAAAATCCAACCACTCTGTATATTAACTCCACTTGTTTTAGATTAATAGTTTAAACAACTGAATAATTATGAACTGTTAAGTATATGTGTAAATCCTATGTGCTTAAAATTTACCCTTCACTCAAAACTTCAATATACAGTATGTCCACGGATTGAGTGTACAAGAGGAAAAAAATTCTTATTTTTGATTTTACAATAAAAAGATAAAGGAATTAAATTTTATGCTTTATTTTAAATTACCAAATCTGTCATTAGAATTACGAAACTGTCAAACCCATATTTAGAATGACAAATTTTTATTTTCTTCTTTTTCAATCACAACATTAAAAAAAGAAGTAGGCTACAAACAATGTTTAAAACTATTCTATTAAGTCGCTACCCCTTTCAGCGTACAATCCTTATAACTGTTGCGAATGTATTCAAGTGTCAAGGACGCAGCAGCATCTCTTATACGATTTTTTTAATACTTTCACATTGTTAGGCAAATTTTCCATTAGACTGGTTGCTTTAAGCGTCCCCAAAATAAAAATCTAAAATAGTTAAGTCAGGGCTTCTTGGAGGCCAGAAAACAGGACCATTCAAGCCAATCCAACAATTTTCGAATTTTTGATAGTGCCAAACAGCAACAATGCGCGAACGGTGGGACGGACAACCATCATGTTGAAAATACATCCTATACCGATAAGCAAGAGGGAGTTCACTTAAACCATCCCAGAAAAAGTAACTTAACATTTCCAAATAATTGTATTGATTTGCATTAGCATCAAAAAAATATGGGCCTATTATTCCATGGTAGGAAACAGCACATCACACGTTTACCTTAACAAAATATTGACGTTTTGATGCAATTCTAAAGTGATGATTAATATCACTCCAATAACGAACATGCTGTGACTGAACGGTACCATTGCTAGTAAAAGTTGCTTTATCGGAAAACACAATGCTTTTGTGAAAATTTTGGTTCTCCATTATTTTATCTCCCATCCACATGCAAAAATAAAGACGCTTTTCATCATCTCCCGGTTCTAACGCATGATTAAAAATAGGTTTATAGGAGTATAATTTACGTTCCTTCAAAACTCTTTGAATATGGGATTTGCTCATATTTAGTTGAAGCGCCCGTCTCCGTAATGAAAGTTTAGGATTATCTTCCACCGAATCCAAAATTAAAACTGTAGTAGCATCATCTTCATCACGTACTATTTCTTTTTCTTTAAATTCACAAGAGAATCAGTTTCCAAACAAATGTTCACCATCTTCCTTAAGGCCACTTTACACCATGCTATTTTCATACTTTTTCTACACTAATATCTAGAAACTAGAAAAAATAGTCAGAAAAAGTATCATGTAAATCACAAACATGCTTCCAAGTTTTAAAACTATGCTAGATACTATACTATTTTCAAAACTAGATCCAGTCCTATTTTTGTTTCTAAATTAATTCTAGAACATGCGCAGAAGTACTTTTGGCAGATTGGCCAACATCGGAAAATAAATACAAAGTCAGTATATTATTGGAAACGTAGTTAGGTTATGTACGGTTGAGCGTTATCGGTAATTGTATGCGAAATTTATTTGTTTGTTTCACTTTTATTGTTTCGAATTAGGTGAGTACAAATGAATGATTAAATATAAACTTCATATTTAACTTCATTGTTTACTATCAAGTTGGTAGAAGCTAATGGCTGTTTAGTAGCGCCACCACGCATTGATTTGTTGTACTGACACCTAAAAAAGTATTTAGAAAATCCTCGAATAGAATCTATTATAGAAAAAGTATAGTTCTAGTCAGTTCTAGTATCGTGTAAAGCCTGCTTTATACCCATACGGGAAACAGTTACTCCGAGAAATTCCCCAATAGCATAACATTGTATTAAATATATTTTTTTGTGATAACGTTAACATTTTCACCAAAAATTTCAGAATTACAGTTTGAAGTTCTTTTTGACACATGAATTAGTGTCTGACGTTTTGAAGTCAAAGCCTTCTACCACAAAAAATAATAGATAAAATGTGATGAAAAAAATGAAAACAAAATTTTGGAACATACATAAGTTGCATTAAAATTATAATTACCAGATTTGATCATTTGAAATGAAGCATAAAATTTAATCCCCTTAGAATTTTATTGTAAAATCAAAAATTAGATTTTTTCCCTCTTGTAAACTCAATCCGGGGACATACTGTATAGTAAGTCAATTGTATATTTAATTTATTCATTTGACTACATAATTTATTTTGTCATATTCGAGCAAAAAATTGTTTATAATAACCATTAACAAATCCTTGTCATGAAGCAAATATATTCCACAAACTTTGTTACTTACGCAAGTTCGCCAAATAATATTTTTAAAACATTCTGCTAGTCGTCTACGACCTCACAAACTAAGCTTTAATGTCTGACGCGGGTTTTTGCGTCTCTAAGGGCCGTTTGCACCGCTAACACTTAAACCTACGGCTTAAGTAAGCGCAGCTTAACTTTAAGTGGGATATTGCGTTGCACCGCTAGAATTTAAGTTGCAGTTTGTTAAGTGTTGAATTTATATTGATAACATGAAAGTTACTAAATGTTTAGAGTTATATCTAGGGAATTTTGTAGGTATTTATTTGTACCGAAATATCTTGAATTTGTATCTAGTTTCCTTCTCGTTATATTTAGATCCATTTTTTGCCATATTAATTATTCCACAAACTACGTTAAATATACTTCTATTCTTTTTAAAATCTGTATAAGTAAGTATTTAGGTAGTAGTATAGAGTCAAGTGGGTATTCCAGTTCATGTTCAATCAGCCGCAGAAATTGAACAGCACAGTTTCTAGAGAGGCGAAATCGACGAATGAAACTCATATCGTCATAATTATCAAAATGATTTTCTCGCCCATAAATTTGCCTGGGTATTCCATAATGAATAAACTCCATAATATCTATTTCATCCTCGTCTTAAATATTATCTGCTACTTGTTCCATTTCATGTATTAAATCCATATTAAACCGTTAATATAAAAATCCAAACAAACTACAACCTCACAATTTAATTTTGACGTGTAAAATATTACGCGGGATATTTTTGCGCAACCGCAGTTTAGCTATTTCGAAGTTAAACCGCAGAATATCCAGCGCTTAAAAACTGGCAAGATAAGGGATACTTTAACTGACAGATTCCTCCGTATCCTTGCGGTGCAACGCGTTTAAAAATGTAAGTGGTACTTAACTTTTAAGTGTAAGCGGTGCAAACGGCCCTATGCCATCAACGAACTCACGCCGGCAAGGATCCTAACACGCAGCGCAACAGCTCGCATCGAAGTTGCGAAATCAAAGATGCAATCCAGCGCCGAGCAAACGTCGTGTGAGCCAGACTAAACTCTTTCCAGATTTCTCTCTATTATGGAATGAAAAAAAACTTGTTTTTTTAACAATCCTAATTTGTCATGTAGGTACTAATGTTAATATTACTTTTTAGGTAAAGTCCGGTGTCCATACCTAGGTGAACCTGAAAACGGTTCGATAGCACCTTCGAAGTTCACATACGAGCCCGGTGATGAACTGCAGGTAGTTTGTAACCCCGGTTTCGAGTCTAGACTGGAAGCGCGACCAAAGTGTTTAACGGATGGCAAGTGGTCGTTACCGTTACCACACTGCACCAACTATTCTCAAATATAATTGTTGAACAAACAAATAAAGAATATTATACTGTCATTTAATGTTTGTGATATTAGTGAAACAAGAAAGAGGAAAATATAAAAAAAAGAACTCTCACCAACAACAAAAAACCCTGATATACATAATTATTATTATTTTTTACGAATTGTTATAATAATATTTATATAAATATATGAAAATATTTAATAAAATGTAATTATGTAATAAATAAAGACGAATAGATTTTATGATATGATATAGCCTAATTAACATCAATTTCTGTGAGAAAATTTGAACTACCAAATTAATTATTACAGAACTCATTGAATGTGGTTTAACAAAATTAATTAATATAGGAAATATCCATTTTTTTTTAGCGTAACCAAGCTATAACCTGTGAACATTTTCTTACATTCTTGCTTTGGTTTATTATACAGGGTGTCCCACCGGGAACCAAATCGATCTATATATGGAAAACCACACATAGGAAAATTTTTAAAATTTGGGGGCGTGCGAAAGTCGATGGGGGCAACTCGGCTAAAATATTTTCAAGATGGCGGCACTTCCGGTTATACAGGAAGTAGATGTCAACTTTCTTATTTCAAATGGAACACCCTGTGTATTATTGCATTTTTGGAATCTACACAAGATTCTAGGCTAATTTTATGTATCACGTCCTATACCTAAGTCTAACTGTTTTTGACTTATTTAATTTTTTACGTGAAAAATGACGTTTGCAGCATCTAAAATAATTAATATTTTTTCCCATAAGGAAGCCCTTATTATTCAATTTGGACTAGAGTCCTTGTTGAGAAAGACCTACTGAAATAGTTTTTTTATAATATTTTGAAAACTTTTAGTACAGGGTGTTTAAAAAATATGATTAAAAATGAAATTGAAAAAAATGCCAAAAATCAATTTTTTCAAATGGAAACCCCCAATTTTTATAATTTTATTTAATTTAGCATTAAAAAATAGTGTAAGTTTGTGTAAGGTTATCTATGCAAAAAATTTTTAGTTTTCGAAATATTGCCAATTTAATATTTCTATTCGGAAATTTTGCTGCGTGAATTTTAAATTCAGTTTCTCTTAGTTGGCTTTGGCGGCATTGACAATCAAATGCTAAAGAAATGTATGACGCTGTCATTATTTGAGAAGTATTATTAATTATTATGCCAGGGCGCTTAAATTACACAAACGAAGATTATTTAAACCTAATTATTATTTATGGAGAATGTAACAAAGTTATATCAAGAACATGTGACACATTTTCTATTCGATATCCGCAAAAACAGAAGCCATCACAATGTACCGTTAAACAAATTATAGAAAATTTCAAGAACTTTGGATCCGTCAAAGCAATGGTGCAAAGAAATAAACCTCTCGTTAATAATGAAAATATCGAAATTGCTATTTTGGGATATTTCGTCGCTAATCCAACAATGTCTGTAAGACAAGCTGCATTGGAGTCAGGATTATCAAAATCAACAGTTCACAGAATATTACGCAAACATAAATTTCGTCCATATGCATTTTCCATAGTCCACCATCTAAAAGAAACTGATTTTCCAAGACGAGTGGTGTTCTGTGAGTTTATTACAACTTGGGCGCAAGGAAACAATTTTTTTTTGGACAATATCATTTGGACAGACGAAGCGAAATTTACAAAAAACGGTGCATTTAATCGACATAATTCCCATTATTGGAGTGATTCGAATATACACGTGTTTAGAGAGCAGAATTTTCAAGATTCCTGGCAATTTAATGTTTATTGTGCGATAAGAAACGATGGCGTCGTAGCACTACACTTTTATCAAGAAAATTTAAATGGTAAGTTAGAAATTTTAGAATATTTCTAGGTAAAAATGTGCTTATTAACTTACAGGTGAGGGCTATTTGAACATTTTACAGAATTTAGAAACCGACTATTTGGACAATTTGCCGCTCGCCGTTCGTAGAAACCTCTTTTACCAACATGATGGCGCACCTCCACATGGCAGCTACCTCATTGACAATTTTTTGCAAAATGCTTTTGTTGATCGATGGATAGCCAACAACGGTCCTTTCCTTTGGCCAGCCCGCTCCCCAGATCTTGCAGTGCTCGATTTTTTTATTTGGGGTACAATCAAAAATCGAGTGTATAACACTCCCATAACAACCATGGAAGATTGTATGCAGCGCGTGAGGCATGAATTTGCAAGTTTAACACCCGAGTCAATAAGGAAAGCGACTCATGAACAACTGTTGCTTAGATGCCAAAAGTGTCTGGAAGTTCAAGGACGTCAGTTTGAACATTTATTGAAAAAATAATTATGCTGTTCTCTTTAAATTAAACAATAATAATATTCTGTGAACTGTTGATTTTGATAATCCTGACTCCAATGCAGCTTGTCTTACAGACATTGTTGGATTAGCGACGAAATATCCCAAAATAGCAATTTCGATATTTTCATTATTAACGAGAGGTTTATTTCTTTGCACCATTGCTTTGACGGATCCAAAGTTCTTGAAATTTTCTATAATTTGTTTAACGGTACATTGTGATGGCTTCTGTTTTTGCGGATATCGAATAGAAAATGTGTCACATGTTCTTGATATAACTTTGTTACATTCTCCATAAATAATAATTAGGTTTAAATAATCTTCGTTTGTGTAATTTAAGCGCCCTGGCATAATAATTAATAATACTTCTCAAATAATGACAGCGTCATACATTTCTTTAGCATTTGATTGTCAATGCCGCCAAAGCCAACTAAGAGAAACTGAATTTAAAATTCACGCAGCAAAATTTCCGAATAGAAATATTAAATTGGCAATATTTCGAAAACTAAAAATTTTTTGCATAGATAACCTTACACAAACTTACACTATTTTTTAATGCTAAATTAAATAAAATTATAAAAATTGGGGGTTTCCATTTGAAAAAATTGATTTTTGGCATTTTTTTCAATTTCATTTTTAATCATATTTTTTAAACACCCTGTACTAAAAGTTTTCAAAATATTATAAAAAAACTATTTCAGTAGGTCTTTCTCAACAAGGACTCTAGTCCAAATTGAATAATAAGGGCTTCCTTATGGGAAAAAATATTAATTATTTTAGATGCTGCAAACGTCATTTTTCACGTAAAAAATTAAATAAGTCAAAAACAGTTAGACTTAGGTATAGGACGTGATACATAAAATTAGCCTAGAATCTTGTGTAGATTCCAATAATGCAATAATACACAGGGTGTTCCATTTGAAATAAGAAAGTTAACATCTACTTCCTGTATAACCGGAAGTGCCGCCATCTTGAAAATATTTTAGCCGAGTTGCCCCCATCGACTTTCGCATGCCCCCAAATTTTAAAAATTTTCCTATGTGTGGTTTTCCATATATAGATCGATTTGGTTCCCGGTGGGACACCCTGTATTTTATAGTGTCATTAAATACAATCTCTACGTTTAAGGACGTCACAAACATTACTGATCAGGCAGGTCGAAGAAATACGCTAAATTCACCACCCAAACAGCGTCAACGATTGGTAAGACAACATAAAAAACAGTTTTAAATATGTACAAAATGTTCACGCTACAAACTCCAAAAATGGAAAGAGTTATTGTAATGAACATCTCCTATTAGATTACAATATAAAAATGTAACTACACTCACCGGTAAAATTATGGATACAAAAAAAGGTCAATCAAGTCTTAAGGCAAATTGTCCCACCCTTCCAATAATATTGTTAGCAACTTTTGTATAGCTTGGGGCGCAGAAATTTTGGCTTTAATCTTTCTGCCAAACATGTTCCATAGGATTCTTGTCGGGAGACAAAACTTGACTCCATTTGTCAATATTTCAATTCTCATGATCATGGGCAGAAGCTAGTCGTGCTACTCAATGACGAAACTCATGTTTTGGAGCTCTTGCTGGAACGAATGAGCCTCCTTCCACTTGCGTGAGCCTTCTTCTCACTGTTTGTTCACTTATTTCCACTCCTCAGACCTGTCTCAAAGCATTTCTTGTCTTCACTGCTGTTTGATATCTGTGCAACACTATGAAATGATCATCTCTTATTGTGGTTGGCCGTCTTCTGTCCTGGTTTCGCCTTCTGACATACGAACCAGTCTCTCTATACCATGAATGAACAACCCGCGGCACGCGTACCGCAGTGCCACAGTGGCTTGTGGAAACTTATTGAAAAATTAAAAAATTGAAAAAACAATAATAATCATTATTATTTTTCCTTTGGTCTTCAGGAACTTTGTTAAAATCCGCAAAAACCCTACTCATACGCTGCAACACTTAAACTGTTTTTTGATTTTGGCGTCGAGAATCGTTGTTTTAAAAATTTTATTTTCACTATGTCCATGAGTGAACCTTCGACATCGAAAAGAAAATATGAAGAGGATATTGGAATTCTTGATTTAAAAACTGTCTGGAAGAACAATTTTTGTTTACACATCAAAATACTTTCAAGCCTGTTTGTTTGGTACTATGTGGAATTTGTGCAGCAGTGCCGAAAAAATCTAACCTGGACCAGTGATGCCACATCTACCAATTTTTCGGTAGATCTACCAATTTTTTTGTTTAATTGTCTATTGTAATCCTAATCAAATCAAAATATATCAAGTTAACTGATGTGCACCTAAAACACCTAATTTTGTTATCATCTTCAAGAAATAATCCTAATATACAGAGTGTAAAGTGATGTAGTTTCCTATAGGGAAAAATAATGTAATATGGGTTTTAGAAGAAGAACTTATTCTTTATACAAAAATTTGATTGTATCGAAACCCCGTTTGGTAAATAAAAACACAACATTTGTATTGTAAAAAAGGATGACCACACTAATGTCAACATTATTCCACATAATCTCCTCCATATGCAGCCCAATCTTCAACTCTTTTTCTAAATTGTTTCTAAACTTTAACATTTCAACATTAA
Source organism: Amphimallon solstitiale (assembly GCA_963170755.1). NCBI lineage: Eukaryota > Metazoa > Arthropoda > Insecta > Coleoptera > Scarabaeidae > Amphimallon > Amphimallon solstitiale. The sequence continues at coordinate 36,848,594 of OY720675.1, forward strand.
TTTCTCTAAAAGCCTCCGTAATACGCATTTTTAGATCATTTAAAACATTTTCCATTGTTTCTCTGTACACTTTTTGCTTTATGTAACCCCAAAAAAAAATCCACGGTATATACTGGTTCATGTCGTCCAATCCATCTATTAGAAAAGAGGAAATTTAAGAATTCTCTTATAATCAAGGTACCATGAGCAGGACATTCATCTTGTTGGAATTAGATGCGTCGCAATTCCTCTTGCTCAAGTGATGGCAATAAAAAAATCTGAGGCATTTCCAAGTATGTAATTGTGTTGATTTAAATTTCTATTCAAAAAAAAAATAGGATCCAATGATACTGTTTAATAACATTCCGTATATCAAACATTGACTCTTTGATATCACTGATTTCGGACATTGATTCTAAAATTTGGATTATCCTTTGTCCATAAAAGTCTACAATTTTGTAAGGAAGCAGTACCATTTGTCGAAAACGTTTCTTCATAACTAAACATTAAATTCTGATAATAAAAAAGGCGATGTTCCATAGTGTTCTCACCTACCCATAAACTAAACTCGAGTCTGAAAGCGTGATCACCTTATTATATTTTGTAGTGTGTTGGAAAAATTGGGAGCGGTAAGCATGATTTGAGCTTTGACGGTACTCACGAAATTAGAATTTTCACTTTTTTAAAATTACTGAAATGGCAAAATTCTTCACAAATATTCAAAAGACACTATCGCTTTGTTGTCGATTTCGAATAATATATTAGTAAACAATACAAATGAATTGAAAACAAAATCATACTCAACGATGATCTTAAAAAAACGAATGTACATATTAATTTCATATTTAATGATGAATTTGTGAAATATTTATAAGCATGAATATATTATGTTCAATAGGTTAGCGCTCAATCCTAATTTTGAGTAAATTTTACGTATTAATCCAAAAAGTCATTCTTGTACAGTAATTTTATTAATATAAGTAAATTCTTTGCACGTATCAAAAAAAATTATAAAATTTAACATTGTAAAATTACTACATTCTCAACTGTTTAGATGTCATATCAAATTGTTCACTAGAGATGGTCTTAACGGTGATTTTTCATTCACCGTTCTAAAGCAAACGGTGATTTCAAAATCGCGGTGATTTTAAACAGCTCTTTTAATCACAGCGAAAGCAGGAGCCGTTTATTTTCACCGTTTGTTTTCGCCGTTCGCTTAATTTGAAACAGCTCTTTCAATCACCGCTCTCCGAGCTATTTTATATGAGCGGTGAAAAGAAACGGCTCCTGCTTTCGCCGTTCGCTTTAATTGAAACGGCTCTTTCAATCACCGTTCTCCGAGCTCGGTGAAAATAAACGGTTCCCCCATGTTTCGCCGTACAATTTTAAACAGCTTTTTAAGCTGTTTAACTATATGCGTAGTAAAAATATATTCGCGGAGAAAATGAATATCTTAACACAATAAATTCCCGTTATACGTATAATATATAATGGAAATTATTGAATTGATGATAAACTACCTAGGTTATAAAATATTAATATAGGCATATTAGGTATATCAGTAGGTATTTTGCATCAATGCATTTAATTTAGGTTTTTTATAAAACACGTGAACTTGCAAAAAGACTTGAAAAAGATTTAAATTTACATACGTATACTAAGTAACATGATAAAATGCTTTTAATTATACCTATAGATGATCATGTATGTATATACATAAATATATGTACAAATGTGTATGGATAATAAATATAACTTATAAAATAGAAAATAAGTAAAAAGTAACTCCAAGCAATGAAGTATATCTTTTTTATTATTTGTTCAGCTTTATGTACCTATATGCAATAATTATATACATTTCAGTTTCTCTTCTAATATTATATTTATTAAATATAAAGTTTATTTAGGCACTTTTTACTTATTAATATATTAAACTACATTATTAATGGTTATTAATTATCATGAAAATATAAGTTCACTAACTTTGTTAGAACGTAATAATCGACTTCGCCTATCCGATAAGTAACATTGAAAATAATATCATAATTGCTTCGTAACAGCTAAAACATATTTATGTCAAATTGAATATATTATTTAAATTGAAGTAAATCTTAGAATCGCAGACAGAAATATTTCTTTACATAAAAAAGATATTTATTTGCCTCTATTGAAAAGAACCCTTTTCATCATAATAAATACGAATTAATCACTGTGATTTCACGGATTTGCAAACGGTGAAAACAGTGATTACGAAATCACTGTGAAAAATCACTGTGACCAATATCTGCTCTCATCTCTATTGTTTACTACTATGTATTTCGTATACGTAAAACTGCAGCAAATAAACTTAACATTTTGTAGACTGCAAAAACCTTTCAAAACCACAATTACCACATTAACGAGTTTTTGACTTTTGACACACACACCTTCGCAAAACTACACTGAAAGTTCAAATTTTTTCATTGAATAAATTTGTATGTCTTTTAAAAATCGATATCAAATTTTTTTGTACTAAGACGTGATACTTCATATTTAATTTTAATAATATTATATAAGTCTGTACAACGATTTGTAATTAAATATTATTTGTATAATACACACAGAACGACATAATAATAAGTTACATATTCTAAAAATACAATAATTTAAACTACTAACGCTAAACATTTAATTATCTTATTGATGACGTATATTAATACCTACCTATGTCTATGGTTTAAAAAGCACCATCTAGTGCCAAATCCCAGCATAAATTTAATTGTTGTAATTTATCATTTATTAAATATTAACATGTATAGTTCAACGAGAATAGCTTTGCGCATAGTACACATATAGGTACCAGTGGAAGGAAGAATCTCCTATCAAAGAAAGTTGTCGATGCATTCACAACGCATTATTCTTACGGCAAAAGGTATCTGTTTGGGACGTACGTAGTCTCTCCTACTCGCTTTCTCTTCCACTTCTGCATAGGGATGGCAACGATATATGGATATATTTAATATATCGATGTTTTTTCAAATATATCGATAAATAAATATCGATATAATAGTTTCGATATATCGCAAAATATATCGATATTTTTGTTGAAATATATCGAAAAATTAAGAAAGTGTGAAACTCAATGAAACTTCAATTTAGTTTGTTTTAAAACCAACATTTGTTAAGTTACTTAATAGTAGTACCCTCTAGCGTCGAGGAGCGAAAGTAACTTAGTTACCTACATTTCATACGATAGGTATCAGAATTATCGGCTATAATCGGGATTCCTTTGAACTATTGCAACAAAATCAAGTTCTTCCCCGAACATTTTTCTCGGAGAATTACCATACAAAGTACAAAGTTTATAAATAAAGCTCGACTTTTTCCGCAGTCTCCAAAGAGATACAAAAGTGTTCACTGTGAAAGAGTATAGTGCGATTGTTCAAAAGTTTAATGAAGTGGAAATTGAAATCAACTTTATTTATTAAATACTAAGTGACCGATTATTAGTCTTGAAAATATGGCTCCTCCGAGAAGTAACATTTGGAAGCATTTTAAAAAAATTGCTCCAAATACTGCTAAATGCAGTCTGTGTGCTAAGGTACTGAAAACTTCGGGCAATACAACAAATTTAAAAACACATTTCAAACAAAAACATTCCTCCGTTCTACAACATTTAACTGAGGAGAAAAAGAAGGCTGATGAACCAAAAAAGAGAAAAGGTCCATTCCAACCCGAAAGCCGAATGGATGTAGAAACGGTTGGAACTAGTAGTTCACTATCTCAAGATGAGGTAAGACCAATATACCCCTAATTTTTAATAAATTATTATTAAATATTTATAGGAAAATCTTATTGTTTCACAAGAAAGTGATGATCATTCATCAACTTCAACAATGACAGTTTCTGAATATGAGGCTGAACCAAGCACAAGTAGAGAAATAACAAGCTCGTTATTCAAGCAAGCTACAATTGTGTCTGCCTTCAAAACAATTTCATCCTTCAAAGGTAAAGCTGACATTTTTAATAATCGGCATGAATTTCACCGTTTATTTCTATTTTTAGATGGTGGCTCTAAGAATGTGAAACTAACGGAACCATTAGTAAAATTTGTTGTTCAGGATAATTTGCCATTTAATATTGTAGAAGGTAAGGGTTTTCTGTCTTTGATGAAAGAAGTGGCACCTTTATACAAAGTACCAACCAGAAACACCATCAAAAATAATATTGATAGAAAGTACGAGGTGGTTTCAGCCGCGTTTAAAAATATGTTAAAACAATCAAAGCATTTAACACTTACAACGGACATATGGACTGCCGATATGCAGACCAAAAGTTTTATGGGCCTCACTATCCACTTTGTACATGATATGAAGTTAACATCAGCGACAATAGGTATTATTGAATTAACAGAGTCTCACACAGCGGACTATATTGCTTTAGAATTGGGCAAAGCACTCGAAATTTGGGGAATTGATCCTAATAATGTTGTTGCTGTAGTGACGGACAATGCCGCCAATATGGTCAAACTATACATGACAAATTTGGGAAAAACCGACACATCCCATGCTTCGCACATACTCTCAATTTGGTATGTGACAATTCGCTAACAAACACCGTGGGTTTGAATAATATTATTGACAAGGTGCGATCCATAGTAGTATGGTTCAAAAGAAGTGTTAAGGCTAGTGATCAGTTAAGAAAAGCACAAATCGATGCAGAAACGCTAGAAGGAAACATAAAAAAACTGATTTTGGATGTCAAAACTCGTTGGAACTCCAAATATTACATGTTAGAGAGATTTTTACAAATGTCACCAATGGTCAGCAATATTTTACTTTCCGATGTTAATGCTCCAAATATGATTACTGCAGCCGAAGTTGAGCATTTACGCGAAGTATGCAAATATCTAAAGCCATTAGAAAGGATGACAGTAGAGATAAGTGGTGAAAATTACCCAACAATAGGCAAAGTAATACCTATGATTCGTTGTCTGATGGATCAGTACAACAATTATGTGCCCCGGTATGAAATAGGTAAAGAATTGAAAACAACCTTATTAAAAGAAATTGAAAAGAGGTTTGGCGCTATCGAAAAATCTTATATACCACAAGTTTCCACAATATTAGATCCTCGATTCAGACAAATACACTTCAGAGATCCTCAAGCCCTAGGTACTGTGATGAGACACATAAAAAGTGAGATCACGAGTTTGCAAAAAACCTCTTCTTCATCCGAAACTTCTGATTCGTCTGCTGAAGGTCCTGAATTTGATTTATGGGCCCATCATAAAAGATTAGCTAACACTAAAAAAAGTGGACAAGGCAGATCAAATAAGGATAGTGAACTTAATCAATATTTAAGCGTGCCAGTTAGAAACCTAAATGATGACCTCTTTGATACCTGGAATGAAATGAAAGTGGTATATCCCAACTTATTTAAATTAGCGGCAAAATATTTTGGTGTTGTGGCAACGTCGGCCCCCAGTGAGAGGTTATTTTCAAAAGCTGGAGCAACCGCTACAAAAAGTCGTAACCGTCTCAAGGGAAGTAGACTTTCCAAATTATTATTTCTGAGCTCTTTGCCTGATAGCTTGCATTTATGGAATTGATGTACCCACAAATATCTACAGGCAAACAGTAAAAAAAAATACATTTTATTTTTCATAAAAAAATTCAATTTTGTAGAACTGGATATTTTACCTACTTGTAAGTTATAGTTAATAAAAATTACTTTTTTTATTACATTATTCTTGAGTATTTTCTCGGTAGCTATTAAGAAAACTTGAATTTTGGAAATAAAAAAAAAATATATACCTATACACGTACATATATTCGATTTTTTCATATATTGATGTATTTGTTCTGATATATCGTATGTATCGATATATTTGTTCCGATGTATCGCATGTATCGATATATAGCTTTCGATATATCATATGATGATTATATCAATATATTTATATTTTTTACCATCCCTACTTCTGCATATCTCACCGGCAAAGCAATGCTCATTGAACTGCATAAAATATCAAAGAAATATTCTTGAGAGAGATATAATTCACTCAGTGAAAAACACATTTATTTCTCAGCAATAAATGTGCATAAACTTTTTATCAAACTCTTATCGATATTTGAAGGAGAATATAATTTCCCGAATTACAATTATTAATTTATAAAAATTATCTATTTTTATACACAGGAATAATTCTACCAATCTTCCATACATCGGCAAGAGTCGAAGTTCTAATGATCAAACTAAAAATAATAGATAGTTTCCTAACAATAGAATCCCTAACGAAGAATCGTGACCCGCTGTAAAATTGGATTTCAGTTTCTTAGCACAACGTAGGGTATCACTCGATGACACAAGGCAGATATCAATATTATTCGGCTCACAGTTTGTTGGCGAAGTAAGTATAGGTGGAATGCGTTCAAAAATACATTAACAAAAACACCAGCCACTGCTTGCGGAGTAGATATTTCCCCGCCGCTATATTGCATAGGTACTCCCCGGGATCCTTCACCCACCTCTCAAGCTTTCGATGTACTTTCAAAATGCGGCGGGATCTAAAGTGACTTGATTTTGAATGTACCATCGCTAGTTATTATATGCAGTCGAAATATCTTCTCTTACTATCTTCGTTGTTATATCGCATGGTAGAAAAATATTATAAGTATAGACCGGACGTACCAGGTTTAAATTACGACGGAGCAAAGAAATAATGTAAACATCACGCAGTTACTGGACAGCACTATTCATATGGTGAACTGCAACATCTGTTGTTGTCGCGAAAACGACAATAAAAAAGTCCATTTTCGTAAGATAAACAAAGTTATATACAGGTTCGGAGGGTTTTTATCTTTCATGCGGCTTCCCGTGTATAACACGAAAGAAGTTGCCAAACCGTACCCGCCTAACAAATATACATACGAGGGCCGACAAGTAGACCTTCAGCGAATGTCATAAGCTGCTTGTGTGTGTAACGATGAGATCTAGATTAGTGGTTTGCCGTAGCAGATGTGATAGACAACGTACTTAAATTTTGCAGTACCTACTCTTGTTTGAGAATTGACAAAAGAATATTAATGTATTCCGTAATAGTGATATACTATACAGCTACGCACATGTACAATTATATATACTAAAAGCCAATTGTCTCGCTCTTTTTAACACGAACGATTAAAACGGCAAAGCTATACCCCAAAATTGACGAATTGGGGAGACAGTTTTCTGAGAACCTGGCGCATCTACGCTGGGAACGAAAGTGTCACGCGACGGGGACCACGGTCCCACGTGCCTTAGGCCATTTTTCACGTCTCCGAAGAGAGAACGAGGGCCCGAAAGGAGTTTTTGAAAATTTTAGAACGTGCAGAAAAAGAGTATGAATCATAGTATTTTGCCATAAGGCCTACGTGTAAAATAAAAAATATGGACTAGGTTCGATTTTAAAATGGCGGTGGATCGATACAGATGACCGTGACACATCAAACTTCGGATAAGGTTAAGTTAAACGCACGAAAAATTCAATTTCAGGTTATAAATTATCAAAACCGTCAAATCAGTTTGAGTTCGCGATATGGCATTTGCCGGGAAACGTCAAAATTAGCGGAAAGCACCAGTCGTGTAATACACAACACATAATGACTATCTATTCACGTTTATCGATCGGTTGTCAAGTTTAAATGTCAGAAGGCCGACAAATAAAGGGATTATGAAGGGAAAGTGGTACCTTTCAGATACGTATTAGTGTTATTATTATCAATTGTTACTATTTCTTTTCTATTTATGAATATAGGAACAATGCCGACGGATATGATAAAATAAACTTAAAGTGTATTATCGCACGTAAGTACAGTGACAAATATAACGATCTTTCTATATTTTATTAAGATATATTAAACACAAATCGAAATGTCGTCACTTCTCGCGAAAGAAGTACCGAAGCAAGCCTAAATAAAGAATCATCTGAGTTTTCTTTATTTGTCAGATGTGTCCGAAACACTTCAAAATAACATAAATACATCAAATATGTAAAATTCCCATAAGCATTTATGTAATTTCGTTTATCAATTCAGTTATAAAAGTAAGCATTTAAAGTACGCGACTATGCGGGTTGGCACAAACTAATCAGAAGTACATTTTCGGTTAAATGGTATTAGGAGCCAGCAAGATTTTTGATTGGGTTTTACAAAGTACATATATATACAACTATTAAAGCGTAATATGAAAATTAATTAATTCTCTCAATGACCTGTAAGTTTAAAGCATGTTTTGTTAAAGTTCATCATGTTATGTTGTTAATTTCATTTGACAATTGGAAAGACAATGTTGTTAAGCACTCTCAGTCTGACATTTCGTTCTCACAAGTTTATGTGTGAACGAATACACAACAACGAAGTATTGTCACGATGACAGGTGGAACGACAATTTGGTTAAACATCAACTTTTTATTGTCGTATAAGTGTCACGATGACAGTCTGTCAAAAAATTTGAAGTATACACTATTTTTATCGTAAACTTGACACAAGGCATGGTACTACCAATTTTATAGAACGAATAACATGAAACAACATTTCATTGCCGAACCGTCTTGGTTTTTTTTTGTTTTGGTCTGTCGACGTTCACCTTGGGCTAGATGCACACAATTAGACAATTAGACTTAGCAATCAGTAAAAACATTAACAAAACCATAAAGATAGAAACTGAAAGTGTCATGAGCTCTGATCACATTCCAATTATAATAACTTGGAACGAAGACATAACCGAAAGAACATATCACACCTTCAAGACAGACTGGGCCGGCTACAAAACAGAACTAGAACAAACCATCACTGCAGTTCCTAAAATACAAAACACTGCAGAATTAGAACAGACCATAAAATCACTACAAGATAAAATAACAAACGCTGTTGAAAATAACACCATCAAAATAGAAAGGATATATAAATCAGGTAGTCTACCACATCATATTAAAGAACTAATAAAGGAAAAGAACAGAGCTAGGAGAAGACAAAACTATACTAAACAACCTTCAACATCAAGTACATAATAAGAAATTACTGGAACCGAAAAATGTAGAATGGCAAAGAACACTCGAAGAAATAGGTGCAGAGCCCTCTAAGACATGGAAAATAATCAAGGCAATCAAAAGAGAACAAATACAAATCCCACCACTTCAATTCAATAACTCCACACAAGTCACAGCAGAAGAAAAAGCAGAAGCTCTAGCGGAATCACTAGAAGAGCAATTCACTCCGAACTTGGATGAAGTAGACATGCAACACGTAGTGCAGATTCACAAAGTAGTAAGCAGAGAAATACGTGAACCCCACTCCCCTAGCAACGACCCAGTCACAGCCGAGAACCTAAAAGCAATCCTTAAAGCATTAAATACCAAAAAAGCTCCTGGTATAGACAACATCACCAACAGATCACTACAAAACCTCCCCCCAAAAGCAATAATGTCAATTCTAGCAATAGCAAACTCCGTTATCAGACTCCAAACATTCCCAAAGATATGGAAACATGCCAAAGTAATAGTTATACCTAAACCAGGAAAACCAAAAACAATACCAAGCAGCTACAAGCCCATAAGCCTGTTACCATCCATTAGCAAAGTGATAGAAAAAATAATCCTACAGAAGATAAAGTACCACTCTGATAATCAAGACATAATACCAGAAGATCAACATGGGTTTTTAGAGAAGAACATTCAACGATAACACAACTTTCAAGAGTCACTGAGACTATCCAAGACGGATTCAATAAAAATCAAGTGACGGCAGCTGTATTTCTCGACATAGCAAAGGCATTTGATAAAGTCTGGAGGCAGGGACTCATATATAAAATGATAATACACAATTACCCAACACACGTCATAAAAATCACGAACAGTTTTCTCTAAGGACGCTGCTTTCAAGTTAGCATCCAGAACACACTTTCCTCAATAAAACATCCAACAGCGGGAGTCCCCCAGGGCTCATGCCTGTCACCTCACCTATATACAATATTTACAGCAGACATACCAGTATCAAATCCTACAAGATACTTAAATACGGCCACCTTTGCAGATGATTCGGCACTGCTCTCAACATCAAGATGTCCGACGAACGCGGTACAGGAACTCCAAACGCACCTAGACAACACGATAAAATGGTTCAAACAATGGAGGACAACAATAAACGAAGACAAATCCCAAGCAATAATCTTTCAAAGGAATCTGAAAACAACAGGCAACGAAATAACCATCAACAACAACACTATACCATGGAGTAGAGAAATTAAATACCTGGGAATATACCTGGATATAAAGCTCAATTATAACACACACATAGCAAAAACGATAACCAAAACCAAACAAACAAGATGTCAACTATGGCCTCTTATAGGCAGAAGAAGCCAGCTGAACACGAACAACAAAATTCTACTTTACAAACAAGTATTAGGTCCAATATTCACATATGCATGGGTGCATATGTGCAAGACCAACATCAAAAAACACCAGTCTTAGAATGATACTAAATGCTCCATGGTATATGAGAAATAATCAAATAATGAATGAAACAAATACCCCAACCATTATTGACTACATCAAGGAAAGAGCGCTCAGTTTCTATAACCAGATGGAAAACCACTCAAATCAAAATCTTAAAAGAGCACTTGCTCATCAATTATCATCAATTATTATTATTATTACTATTGTATCGGTCATTTATCGTATCTTTAATGTCTTGGACACATCTCTGTCATCTTTCTACATACAAATATACATACTGCGTCTTTAATTTAAATTTAGAGTAGCTTATGATATCAATATTAATTTGGGAATACTGTGCTATAGTAATGTTTTTCATTTTGGCTACTGTCATAGTTAAGTCAATTTATTGAAAAGTTCCACAGTGTTTTCAAATTAATATTGAAATCGTAGGTTATTCCAAAAAAAATTAATTGAAGGCACGGTATGTCTACAGTGACATTCAATTTGACAATTCATTCTCGCAATAGATCGAACTGTCACCAACATGACAGTTTGCAAGAAAATTTAACGTATGGGCAACGTTTATCATAAAACTTGAGACAAATAAAGTTAGAGTACTACCAAATTTAAAAAACAAAGAAATTTATATATGATACAACAAATCTTGATCATACAACCATCTTAGGTTTACCTGTTCGGCCTACTTACATTCAACTTAGACTAGGTGCACACGCATTATATCAAACTTGAATGTCAACGAAATGTTCCAAGTAATCAGCTTTCAGTAAATTCTATAGAAATGTTAAACATTTTATGGGAAATTTTTTAGTTAATAAATCCATTTGTCTATAATTATAGATGCCACAATAATGTATAATTAATTTCTAGAGATATTTCATTTAATTTGCATCTTCATTCATAAACTAATTAAAAGAAAATTTATAACCGTTAAAATTCAAGTGCCTCTGCGACTGGCAGTAGTCACGTTCCAAAGAAGCAATTCAAACTCGAAGAGTTTCATGGAATAACAAAAAGAGCAAGTATTCTATTAAATTAATGTGTCCTAAAAAAAAAAAAGAAAAAAGGTGGAAAGAGTAAATTGAATAATCAGCACTTGATGACTTATATCGACATTTTATGACAAACATTATGGAGCACTGATGAGCTTGATTATTTGCAACGAACGTCATATAAATTTATTTCTATTGACTATTGTCCCGTAAGCCCTACGTTAATTGTAATTCAAAGAAACGAATACATCATGCTGATCAAAATTGGTGAACATAGTATATTATTAAACTAAAATTAAGTAACAGTTAAAGGGTGTAGCCATCTTTACTCATCTATTATTATTTTAACACCGATATATTTAACTAGAGCATACGCGAAATGTTGGTCAACTCAACATTCACGTTAGGTGGCTTAAATGTTACAGGAAACGTCAGAATTGTCAGAAAAAGTCCATCTGACTTTTGATTAATGTTGGCAATTTCACAAAAATTTAATTGCAGGTTATAAAACGTCAAAACGATCAATCGATTTCAGTTCGTGATGAAATTTAATCTGAACTGCTTTCATGATGACAATTATTTCAAAAAAAAAGGTTAAACACCCTGACATCTGTCTGATATTTCATGGTTCATGTTTTTAAGCTTCATCGATATTTATTGTAGACCTTGACACAAAAAGATATGAAATTACAAATTTTATACAGCGAAATGACTAAAATATTAATGAGAAAAGTGCTATCAGATCCATTTTAGTTTTGCCTATATACCGTGCCTTCAAATACCTACTCTCCGCATTAGAGACGGCCATGCTTTTTTTTTAATGGTTGGTGACAATGCATAATTTTAATAGTTTGGTTATGTCATATAAATAATAATAGGCGTCTATAATTTGAATTTAAGTATGACAACTGTCAGAATTTGAAGTTTTCAAAAAATTAGCATGTACACCAACATTGATTACTTAAAAACTTCAAAAACAGCCTACTCTAATGCGGAAAGTATTTGACGGCACGGTATTAGACAATTACCTTAAAATATGATTTATATTATTATTACTAGGTGACAGACGAATCAAATTCCAATGTAATGATAATGGTTTTGTAACTATTCAATTTACTAAAGTAAATATTCCAGTCTAATTCAACAATTACTTCTACTAAATAGTTTGATTGTCAGTAGAAAGTTTGAAGAATGGGCAGCGTTCAATCATTTAATGCGATATGTTTGAAAATACACCACTAAATCAAATTGTTAATCAAACATTCTGATGATGGTTGATGATGATCGTGTCCCAGGCTGGTGGCTCTTATTTCGATGGATTGGTTGTAATCATGAACTACCTTTTTGTGTTATTTTTCCTTAAATACTTAATAAAAATCACAAAATGATCCAACAATTACAAATTATATTCTTTTTACAGTGTGTGTAAGCAAAATGTTTACACAGATATTCCAACGTCGGTCAGTATTATTTTTGGTTATTGTTTTTAGTTCAACTACCAGCGTCACTACTAAATATTGAAATTATAATAGGATCGTCTCAGCAACCGACATAGCCAGAGCACGATCTACAGGCGACGACTCAATGTCACTGCAAACTCACTTTGACAGGAACAATTTCAGAGCAGACAAATGAAACTAATTATTAATATGGAGGCCAGTTATAAATTCACTATTATAAATAAAAGTAATAAGTCATACTTATTCTATAACAACATTTTATTTAAAACTTGATTCTTCTGTGTAATGGGCATGCATTGTTCACAAATTTGCATTATAACAAAGCTCAAAGGGTATGTCAAAAGTATGTTTGCGGGCCATGATAATTGGCAGGTTAAATTATGCAAAATTAAAATAAATCTGATATTACATTTTCAATAATGATTTAGTCCTTTCATTGTGTAAAACTAATAAAACTATGAATCTTTTAGTGTCAAGTCTTAGTATTACGCTAAATAGCATCTAAATTTCAAACTCCAACAACGAAAAGTCAGACTGACGTTAAGATGCTTTAAATTGTCGTTCCACCTGTGACCGTGACAGTACTTCGTGGACAAAGATATACGTCTATACAAGGTGTGCCAAAAGTTTAGAGAATCAAAAATGATTTTTTTTGGCGTTTTACAGCGAACTGTAATAAAACTGTAAGCGGACGCGAAAGGCGATTCAAGCTCGAAGAGATTGATGGACAGCTAGTTATATATACTAAAAGCCAATTGTCTCGCTCTTTTTAACACGAACGATTAAAACGGCAAAGCTATACCCCAAAATTGACGAATTGGGGAGACAGTTTTCTGAGAACCTGGCGCATCTACGGTGGGAACGAAAGTGTCACGCGACGGGGACCACGGTCCCACGTGCCTTAGGCCATTTTTCACGTCTCCGAAGAGAGAACGAGGGCCCGAAAGGAGTTTTTGAAAATTTTAGAACGTGCAGAAAAAGAGTATGAATCATAGTATTTTGCCATAAGGCCTACGTGTAAAATAAAAAATATGGACTAGGTTCGATTTTAAAATGGCGGTGGATCGATACAGATGACCGTGACACATCAAACTTCGGATAAGGTTAAGTTAAACGCACGAAAAATTCAATTTCAGGTTATAAATTATCAAAACCGTCAAATCAGTTTGAGTTCGCGATATGGCATTTGCCGGGAAACGTCAAAATTGGCGGAAAGCACCAGTCGTGAAATACACACATATAATGACTATCTATTCACGTTTATCGATCGGTTGTCAAGTTTAAATGTCAGAAGGCCGACAAATAAAGGGATTATGAAGGAAATGTGGTACCTTTCAGATACGTATTAGTGTTATTATTATCAATTGTTACTATTTCTTTTCTATTTATGAATATATGAACAATGCCGAGGGATATGATAAAATAAACTTAAAGTGTATTATCGCACGTAAGTACAGTGACAAATATAACGATCTTTCTATATTTTATTAAGATATATTAAACACAAATCGAAATGTCGTCACTTCTCGCGAAAGAAGTACCGAAGCAAGCCTAAATAAAGAATCATCTGAGTTTTCTTTATTTGTCAGATGTGTCCGAAACACTTCAAAATAACATAAATACATCAAATATGTAAAATTCCCATAAGCATTTATGTAATTTCGTTTATCAATTCAGTTATAAAAGTAAGCATTTAAAGTACGCGACTATGCGGGTTGGCACAAACTAATCAGAAGTACATTTTCGGTTAAATGGTATTAGGAGCCAGCAAGATTTTTGATTGGGTTTTACAAAGTACATATATATACAACTATTAAAGCGTAATATGAAAATTAATTAATTCTCTCAATGACCTGTAAGTTTAAAGCATGTTTTGTTAAAGTTCATCATGTTATGTTGTTAATTTCATTTGACAATTGGAAAGACAATGTTGTTAAGCACTCTCAGTCTGACATTTCGTTCTCACAAGTTTATGTGTGAACGAATACACAACAACGAAGTATTGTCACGATGACAGGTGGAACGACAATTTGGTTAAACATCAACTTTTTATTGTCGTATAAGTGTCACGATGACAGTCTGTCAAAAAATTTGAAGTATACACTATTTTTATCGTAAACTTGACACAAGGCATGGTACTACCAATTTTATAGAACGAATAACATGAAACAACATTTCATTGCCGAACCGTCTTGGTTTTTTTTTGTTTTGGTCTGTCGACGTTCACCTTGGGCTAGATGCACACAATTAGACAATTAGACTTAGCAATCAGTAAAAACATTAACAAAACCATAAAGATAGAAACTGAAAGTGTCATGAGCTCTGATCACATTCCAATTATAATAACTTGGAACGAAGACATAACCGAAAGAACATATCACACCTTCAAGACAGACTGGGCCGGCTACAAAACAGAACTAGAACAAACCATCACTGCAGTTCCTAAAATACAAAACACTGCAGAATTAGAACAGACCATAAAATCACTACAAGATAAAATAACAAACGCTGTTGAAAATAACACCATCAAAATAGAAAGGATATATAAATCAGGTAGTCTACCACATCATATTAAAGAACTAATAAAGGAAAAGAACAGAGCTAGGAGAAGACAAAACTATACTAAACAACCTTCAACATCAAGTACATAATAAGAAATTACTGGAACCGAAAAATGTAGAATGGCAAAGAACACTCGAAGAAATAGGTGCAGAGCCCTCTAAGACATGGAAAATAATCAAGGCAATCAAAAGAGAACAAATACAAATCCCACCACTTCAATTCAATAACTCCACACAAGTCACAGCAGAAGAAAAAGCAGAAGCTCTAGCGGAATCACTAGAAGAGCAATTCACTCCGAACTTGGATGAAGTAGACATGCAACACGTAGTGCAGATTCACAAAGTAGTAAGCAGAGAAATACGTGAACCCCACTCCCCTAGCAACGACCCAGTCACAGCCGAGAACCTAAAAGCAATCCTTAAAGCATTAAATACCAAAAAAGCTCCTGGTATAGACAACATCACCAACAGATCACTACAAAACCTCCCCCCAAAAGCAATAATGTCAATTCTAGCAATAGCAAACTCCGTTATCAGACTCCAAACATTCCCAAAGATATGGAAACATGCCACAGTAATAGTTATACCTAAACCAGGAAAACCAAAAACAATACCAAGCAGCTACAGGCCCATAAGCCTGTTACCATCCATTAGCAAAGTGATAGAAAAGTTAATCCTACAGAAGATAAAGTACCACTCTGACAATCAAGACATAATACCAGAAGATCAACATGGGTTTTTAGAGAAGAACATTCAACGATAACACAACTTTCAAGAGTCACTGAGATTATCCAAGACGGATTCAACAAAAATCAAGTGACAGCAGCTGTATTTCTCGACATAGCAAAGGCATTTGATAAAGTCTGGAGGCAGGGACTCATATATAAAATGATAATACACAATTACCCAACACACGTCATAAAAATCACGAACAGTTTTCTCTAAGGACGCTGCTTTCAAGTTAGCATCCAGAACACATTTTCCTCAATAAAACATCCAACAGCGGGAGTCCCTCAGGGCTCATGCCTGTCACCTCACCTATATACAATATTTACAGCAGACATACCAGTATCAAATCCTACAAGATACTTAAATACGGCCACCTTTGCAGATGATTCGGCACTGCTCTCAACATCAAGATGTCCGACGAACGCGGTACAGGAACTCCAAACGCACCTAGACAACACGATAAAATGGTTCAAACAATGGAGGACAACAATAAACGAAGACAAATCCCATGCAATAATCTTTCAAAGGAATCTGAAAACAACAGGCAACGAAATAACCATCAACAACAACACTATACCATGGAGTAGAGAAATTAAATACCTGGGAATATACCTGGATATAAAGCTCAATTATAACACACACATAGCAAAAACGATAACCAAAACCAAACAAACAAGATGTCAACTATGGCCTCTTATAGGCAGAAAAAGCCAGCTGAACACGAACAACAAAATTCTACTTTACAAACAAGTATTAGGTCCAATATTCACATATGCATGGGTGCATATGTGCAAGACCAACATCAAAAACACCAGTCTTAGAATGATACTAAATGCTCCATGGTATATGAGAAATAATCAAATAATGAATGAAACAAATACCCCAACCATTATTGACTACATCAAGGAAAGAGCGCTCAGTTTCTATAACCAGATGGAAAACCACTCAAATCAAAATCTTAAAAGAGCACTTGCTCATCAATTATCATCAATTATTATTATTATTACTATTGTATCGGTCATTTATCGTATCTTTAATGTCTTGGACACATCTCTGTCATCTTTCTACATACAAATATACATACAGCGTCTTTAATTTAAATTTAGAGTAGCTTATGCTATCAATATTAATTTGGGAATACTGTGCTATAGTAATGTTTTTCATTTTGACTACCTACTGTCATAGTTAAGTCAATTTATTGAAAAGTTCCACAGTGTTTTCAAATTAATATTGAAATCGTAGGTTATTCCAAAAAAAATTAATTGAAGGCACGGTATGTCTACAGTGACATTCAATTTGACAATTCATTCTCGCAATAGATCGAACTGTCACCACCATGACAGTTTGCAAGATAATTTAACGTATGGGCAACGTTTATCATAAAACTTGAGACAAATAAAGTTAGAGTACTACCAAATTTAAAAAACAAAGAAATTTATATATGATACAACAAATCTTGATCATACAACCATCTTAGGTTTACCTGTTCGGCCTACTTACATTCAACTTAGACTAGGTGCACACGCATTATATCAAACTTGAATGTCAACGAAATGTTCCAAGTAATCAGCTTTCAGTAAATTCTATAGAAATGTTAAACATTTTATGGGAAATTTTTTAGTTAATAAATCCATTTGTCTATAATTATAGATGCCACAATAATGTATAATTAATTTCTAGAGATATTTCATTTAATTTGCATCTTCATTCATAAACTAATTAAAAGAAAATTTATAACCGTTAAAATTCAAGTGCCTCTGCGACTGGCAGTAGTCACGTTCCAAAGAAGCAATTCAAACTCGAAGAGTTTCATGGAATAACAAAAAGAGCAAGTATTCTATTAAATTAATGTGTCCTAAAAAAAAAAAAGAAAAAAGGTGGAAAGAGTAAATTGAATAATCAGCACTTGATGACTTATATCGACATTTTATGACAAACATTATGGAGCACTGATGAGCTTGATTATTTGCAACGAACGTCATATAAATTTATTTCTATTGACTATTGTCCCGTAAGCCCTACGTTAATTGTAATTCAAAGAAACGAATACATCATGCTGATCAAAATTGGTGAACATAGTATATTATTAAACTAAAATTAAGTAACAGTTAAAGGGTGTAGCCATCTTTACTCATCTATTATTATTTTAACACCGATATATTTAACTAGAGCATACGCGAAATGTTGGTCAACTCAACATTCACGTTAGGTGGCTTAAATGTTACAGGAAACGTCAGAATTGTCAGAAAAAGTCCATCTGACTTTTGATTAATGTTGGCAATTTCACAAAAATTTAATTGCAGGTTATAAAACGTCAAAACGATCAATCGATTTCAGTTCGTGATGAAATTTAATCTGAACTGCTTTCATGATGACAATTATTTCAAAAAAAAAGGTTAAACACCCTGACATCTGTCTGATATTTCATGGTTCATGTTTTTAAGCTTCATCGATATTTATTGTAGACCTTGACACAAAAAGATATGAAATTACAAATTTTATACAGCGAAATGACTAAAATATTAATGAGAAAAGTGCTATCAGATCCATTTTAGTTTTGCCTATATACCGTGCCTTCAAATACCTACTCTCCGCATTAGAGACGGCCATGCTTTTTTTTTAATGGTTGGTGACAATGCATAATTTTAATAGTTTGGTTATGTCATATAAATAATAATAGGCGTCTATAATTTGAATTTAAGTATGACAACTGTCAGAATTTGAAGTTTTCAAAAAATTAGCATGTACACCAACATTGATTACTTAAAAACTTCAAAAACAGCCTACTCTAATGCGGAAAGTATTTGACGGCACGGTATTAGACAATTACCTTAAAATATGATTTATATTATTATTACTAGGTGACAGACGAATCAAATTCCAATGTAATGATAATGGTTTTGTAACTATTCAATTTACTAAAGTAAATATTCCAGTCTAATTCAACAATTACTTCTACTAAATAGTTTGATTGTCAGTAGAAAGTTTGAAGAATGGGCAGCGTTCAATCATTTAATGCGATATGTTTGAAAATACACCACTAAATCAAATTGTTAATCAAACATTCTGATGATGGTTGATGATGATCGTGTCCCAGGCTGGTGGCTCTTATTTCGATGGATTGGTTGTAATCATGAACTACCTTTTTGTGTTATTTTTCCTTAAATACTTAATAAAAATCACAAAATGATCCAACAATTACAAATTATATTCTTTTTACAGTGTGTGTAAGCAAAATGTTTACACAGATATTCCAACGTCGGTCAGTATTATTTTTGGTTATTGTTTTTAGTTCAACTACCAGCGTCACTACTAAATATTGAAATTATAATAGGATCGTCTCAGCAACCGACATAGCCAGAGCACGATCTACAGGCGACGACTCAATGTCACTGCAAACTCACTTTGACAGGAACAATTTCAGAGCAGACAAATGAAACTAATTATTAATATGGAGGCCAGTTATAAATTCACTATTATAAATAAAAGTAATAAGTCATACTTATTCTATAACAACATTTTATTTAAAACTTGATTCTTCTGTGTAATGGGCATGCATTGTTCACAAATTTGCATTATAACAAAGCTCAAAGGGTATGTCAAAAGTATGTTTGCGGGCCATGATAATTGGCAGGTTAAATTATGCAAAATTAAAATAAATCTGATATTACATTTTCAATAATGATTTAGTCCTTTCATTGTGTAAAACTAATAAAACTATGAATCTTTTAGTGTCAAGTCTTAGTATTACGCTAAATAGCATCTAAATTTCAAACTCCAACAACGAAAAGTCAGACTGACGTTAAGATGCTTTAAATTGTCGTTCCACCTGTCACCGTGACAGTACTTCGTGGACAAAAATATACGTCTATACAAGGTGTGCCAAAAGTTTAGAAAATCAAAAATGATTTTTTTTGCGTTTTTCAGCGAACTATAATAAAACTGTAAGCGGACGCGAAAAGCGATTCAAGCTCGAAGAGATTGATGGACAGCTAGTATTATTAACTACGACCGCAAGAAAGACATACTTATTTTTAGAATCTTATACGTAGTCATCAAATGCAAGCTCTAAAAAAAACAGTAAATGTATAACACAACCAAAATAATAAGTAGAAGAAATAAAAATATTCTTCTAAAGGCAATAAATGTCAAAACAAAAAAAAAAAAAAAAAGGAAATTCTTGGAAAACAAAATGTAAAAAATCAATAAATATAATTTATGGGGAAACAGGATAAGTACGATAAACTAAAAAACTAATTTTAAACAAAGGAAATTAAATTATGCTTCCAAAATAAACAGAATTTTTGAAAAACGAAATTAAAATTTGTGGTAATGATCGTATCGGCGCCGGCTTGTCGTCTGACTTCCCCACTACTTTTCTCGCCCACATGTGTACATATTGGCAACAACGTTCGTTTCAATACATGCATTTTAGCTGGCATGCAAGATACAAACAGGCCGAACCTGTATGTATATACCTATTCATACTTATGTTAGTTTCGTTTTTTCATTGTTTTGACTGTTAATTACGTGCTTCGTAATTTTTGTAATAGTTCCTGTGTAATCCCATTGCATTGAATCTACTTCTCCCAATTATCTCGACGAAATGGTGGAATTCTGTAACTTCTCGGAAGCTGCGGTTATCGTAGGCCCTGGCAACGAAGTGACGTTGCGATGACGATTTCAGAATTTTTAGAGTTAAGTGACGTAGAAGTGTCGCAAGGTTTTTGGTCATCAAGTTTAGTAGGTTATAATTTTATATTTATTATCGTTCTTGTTTGCAAATATAAATATGACTTTATAGCATTATTGTTACATGTAGACCACAACAGGTAGGGATTGTCTATGTAAAATATATTTATAGAGTGTAATATATTCCCTTTATTCCAGAAATTATATGCCTTTTTACGAAACCAGTTAATCGATCATGTAAAAGCATTTTAAGCGAAAGTTTAGGAGTTCAGAGCCTTATCCAGGTAAATAATATACATATATGTAGTTACATTTGAAGATTACTTGAAGTGTCTATACCTATACAGTGTACATACATAATATCTTTGTTACAGGTCTAAACAATATTTAGTTTATGGATATTTTACATTCTTTGGCAGCTACCAGAATAATAGCTTGTTTTATTTGGTGAGATATCAGTTAGTTGTGTAATCCATAAGATCACATGATGAGGAAATTTGTTTCCAGATAAAATTTCCCGTAAACTGTGAATCAAAAAAATTTTATGCATGGGTAATTATGTTGTACGATAACATTCTAATAATGTAATCTACATATTTCAATGCAGGTGATATTGGTTATCTTATGGAACTATGGTTATTCAATCCAATAAATAATTCCTCAGAAGCATGCTTAATATTGAATTGAATATTATCGAAATGACAAATACTATTTTGCAAAGTTGTTATTGGTGTCGCTCCATATTCTGCACATTAATGTACCATCCTGTGAAAATAGCTAGTATAATTTACAAATACTGTATATCATGGCACTAAAGAGTAATTTACAATTACGTAAGGCAATGACGAACACCATATTACAGGTAAAATTGTGACTTATATTCTATATTTTATTATGTATATATATATGTACATCTTTTAGTTCAAAACCAGAAAAATTATTTGGAAATTGGAAGAATGTGAGGCATCCCAAAGTGACTGGAAGCATGCACTTGCATTTTTAATGTATATAAAAGTGTTTACAACTAATTTAAAACAAAGAGGTTGTCTTATGAACCAAACCCTAAACATGAAAATAATGTACATATTAAATATATTAGAAATAGGATATAAAATTTGTGTAAAGGATTTATGCAAAATCTTGGATTATATTGAAAATCTGTTGAAAGTATATGGTAAAATATTAAATTTACCATATAAATTTAACATCAGTGCATTTACATAGTAAACAAAACATACTGCCACACTTTAGATAGGTATAAAAAAATGAGGGAATAATTTATTATAGTACATTAGTCGATACATATTTTAAAATGAAATATGCCTTTACTGTAATTCACATATATCTCATAAGTTTACTTTACCTTGTAATACTTTTGCTTGGAGTCTTTCATTTATTTGCATATATATTTCTTTTCTAAGTATTGTTTATATTCCAGGTACTGTAATTGCTTTTCTATAATTTTACCATTATAATATATGTGCTTTTTTTTATATGTTAATAAAAAAATATATTTGGCAATAAAATATATTTTATTTTTCAATAAATAAGTAAGATTTAAAAGGAAACACATAAGTGATATCTAGTATTAATATAATTATTCAAGTCCAATGTCTTCATTATTTTATAATACATACTGGTATATTTTTTAAACCATTAAACAATAATTTTTTATATTCTTATCGTTTTTTCGAGTTGAAAATGTGCCAATTTTAGCTACTGAATATTACTTTCCTGTTAAAACTGCACATAAACATAACATTCAATTCCTATATCTTCAGTGGCTCGACAACAATATCCTGCAATAATATTGAATGATTTGGTGTACTCGATATCAAATGTTATTGTGTAGGCCTTTTCCTAGTCAGGTAATACATTCCTACAACTAGTAAAATACAAATGATTTGGGACGAACAACAATATTGAAACCAAGTGCAACCATATATTAGAAGATTGGTCAATTTTCTAAATACAAAATCATCTATATCCTTCAACCATTTATATACTTTGCCCTATGCTGTAAAAACTTAATGTTACCTTTTTGGAGCCTAAAACATTAATCGTTCAATATAGTTACATATTGATAAAATCTTTGCGGTTTGACTTCTTATGAAAAAGTCAACCTTAAATTGTGAAGTTATTGTGAATACCATGATAGACTTTTTCGAACATTTAGTTTGTGCACATTTCACATGCGTTATGTTGTATGGATATTGTCTGCTGGGTTTATGTATTTTCTTGTGTTTAGGTACTCTTGTAAGAAAAACAATGTCCACTTTATAGGAATACCTGTTCTTGTTGGCTTCATAGAAAAATCACATTTCATCATCCACAGACGTGTCCGAAAAGACATTTATCTGCAAATTCACTATACACTACTGTCATACTACGTCCTTTGAAACTCCCTTAATGGTAGCAGTTCTTGCTGAAATTTGGCCACAGTATAAACCTATGTTTATACTATGTCTTGGCATTACAAAATTTTCCGTACATTTTCTTTAAAAAAAAATGTTTGCAATCGCTTATATTATATTTCAAACAATTTTCGTATATATGGTATATATTTACGAGATGATATGTCTGTTTACATGTTAAACATAAAGGTTATGTACAAAAAATCGTAAATTGACACTTCTACGTCACTAACTTTAAAAATTCTGAAATCGTCATCGCAACGTCACTTCGTTGCCAGGGCCTACGATAATCGGAGCTTCCGAGAAGGTTACAGAATTCCACCATAAGTATGCATTGAATTTCGTTAAGTTTCAATAACATACGCATACATTTTTAGTTGTCATTTATTTAGATCTAGAACATTGCTTATGTTACTATGATATGGAAGAACGTCGAGAATGGCATCGTAAAACAATGGCAAGTTGGATTAAGGGTCATACCGATTGTATGTCCTCCATTGTCAGTGATTCCGAAATTTATTGCATAGTCTGTAAAATATCGTTACAGAATGCCCAAAAAGGCCAAGTACAACGTCACATAGCACCGCTAAAACATACACAGAAATTGGACCAGTTGAAAGCTGACAATTTTAACGAAGAACTCTGTGAAGCTTTAATGGGGGCTAATATCCCATTAAAGAAACTTGACAATCCCACTTTCAAAACATTTCTTCAAAAATATACTGGTCGAAATATTCCTAATGAATATCATGTTTCTAAGTGCTTCACGAAAACAGAATGCATTAGAAGACATCTATCAAATCAGTACTTATGGATAAGTGCTGACGAAACTGTCGATATATTAGTAAGGTGTGTGGTAAATTTTGTAGCTGTTGTACTACATTCAACTATTCCATATAACGCATATGTAATAGCATCTAAAATTATAAATACAGTTCATGCGGAAACACTTGCTAAAACCATTGACGAGAATTTCCACAAAATGCTTCATTCGGACGACAGGTACGGGGAAAAAATACTTTTATTTATTAATGACAGTGCAGCATATATGTTAGAAACAGGCAGACTATTAAAGGAAACATATCCTTATTTGCTGCATATTACTTGTGGGTACTTATGTAGCACATGCTCTCCACAGAATCTATGAATATATCAGAGACACTTGTATCCGATTTTAAAAAAGTTTTCAGAAAAGCACCATCGAGAGTAGCTCTCTACAGGGAAAAACTTCCATCTTTGTCACTGCCTCCCTCGCCAGTAATAACTAGATGGGGAACATGGTTGGAAGCTGGTAGGTTTATGCAGAGAATTTCGACAGTTTACAAAATTTAGTTACACGTTTAAATGACGGTGCTCGAAGTATTTCTGAGTGCAAGAAACTAACACAAATCCTAAATTTAAAAAATCAATTGTTATTCCTTCAGGAACACTTTGGAAATTTGCCTCACCTAATCACATACTTTGAAAATCGAAATCTCAAATTAAAAGATGGATTAACCACATTCGACGTTGTTATTAATAATTTCAAAAGTATTCCAAGTGACTTCGAATGTGGCCTTCGGCAAAAATTAGATGCAGTTTTTAATAGAAATCAAGCTTTAATAACGTTGCGGCAATTGTGTATGGGGGAAAATGACACAAAATCTACCTGCTAAATACGCCGAAATAAAAGCATACTTCCAGTATGCACCTATAACCAATTGCGATATAGAAAGGACGTTTTCTATCTACATGGATGTACAGTTCTGTGCAATAAATACCTGTCATATATGACAAATTGAATTGACGCTATAATTCCATTTGTCAACTTAACTTAAGCCATTTTCACAATGGCAAAATAATGTCAAAATTAGCAATAAGACGTGTACGCCAATTTATTGCACAAAACTGTACTTCATTCAAAAAGAACAAATCTTACAGAAGAGATCCTTGAGAAAGTATTGCTAGTAAATATTAATACTCCTTTACTCGACTTGAACTACAAAATGAACAAACAATAACGTATTTTGTATTTTATAGAGCACCACCCACTTGTTATCCAATTACATATATAAATAAAATTAAAATCTCTTTAAAAATACAACATTTCAATAGTGCGCCCATGGGTGATGAGTCATCGGCCTCTCGTGTCCGGTCTATAATTATAATATTCACATAATATGATGAATTATGTTTTTAAAAGTAAAAACATTAACTTTAGGGGTGCTTGTAGCCAAGAAAATTCTGCATCATTTGGTAAAATTGCACTCGACAATACCTCAAAAAACTTTGTTTTTTCAAATCCTACTTCCTGAAATTTTCACGTACCAAACACTTATTTTTTTTAAATGGAACACCCAGTTTTTTATTGAGGCATTTGTTCCTTTTTTTATTCTCTTTCATTTTTGTTTAGAATGTCCTATACCTATCTTTTGTAATTTCTGAGATAATCACTATAATAGTAATTAGCGGTCAATGAAGGAACTACGGGTGCTGTTCTATGCACCCAAATATTCGTCCAATAAAGGCTGGAATGCGGCTGACTGCCTGAGTCAACTGTTAAAGAAAGTCGGTATACATTTATGTCAAACTTATAAAAGCATCGCTATTAGTTATCATCCAAATGAATTATTCTTTTGAAGAGTTAATATATATGATTGACGTTTTGGGTGAATCTGAAAGAAACTCTTTGCTAGCATCCACTGTTATTTCGGATCCACACTTTATGCACAGCGATCCCTGGTAGAAGTCAACCGAAGCCAGAAACCTTCGAAAGTATAAAGTGGACGGTTTGAGTGAACAGAAAGTATTGAATATGAAAAAAGAACGGAAACAGCAATAACTGGTGAGGATAAGACGTTTATGGCACTTGCGAATGTAGTCGAATAGCCCCATACTAGTACTACGAAAATTAGTCGTTAGTTAGATGTAAGTCAAATTTGAGAATCCAGAATAATTGATAAACATGAAATATCACCCGTAGCATATTCATACACAGGGTTAGATGAAAGAAATTTTCAGAATCGCTTACATCGTTGTCAATTGGCAGCAGATAAATTATCCTGGCTTTCTCAATTTTTTGTTGTTTACCAACGAAGCCACCTTCTATTAAAATGAATACGTTCATCGTCACAATTTCCGTTATTATAACACATAAAGCCCCCCACTTTATCACACCTGTAAACTTTCAGAATCGTTGGTCATTAAAACTGTGGGGAAGAATACTGAGTAGTTACATCATTGGACCTTATTTCTTTGATGAAAATTTTAATGGAGGAGAGCATCTTCGCTATCTACGGACGGATTTTCAAAGCTTTTTGAAGACATCTTCAAATGTGTCAGTAAACATAACCTTTATTTTATTTCGATGTTAGCCAACACAGTCAAAAATTAAATACTGCAACTGGACATTGCCGGAATTAAAAAATTGAAATGGGATAGTTGGATTTAACATTTACGTTGTTTGACAGTTGACTAAGGAAGTCAAGCGCCATTCCTGCCTTTCATTCGTTGAACGAATATTTTGGTGCATAGAACAACAGCGCTCGTAGTTCTTTAATTGGCCGCTAATTGTTCCTATAGTGATTATCTCAGAAATTACAAAAGATAGGTATAGGACATTGTTAACAAAAATGAAAGAGAATAAAAAGAGAAACAAAATGCCTTAATAACATACTAGGTTTTCCATTTTAAAAAAATAAGTTTTTGGTATGTGAAAATTTCAGGAAGTAGGCTTTGAAAAAACAAAGTTTTTTGAGGTATTGTCGAGTGCAACTTTACCAAATGATGCAGAATTTTCTTGGCTACGAGCGCCACCAAAGTTAATGTTTTTACTTTTAAACACAATGTGAAAATGATTTTTTTCTGAACACGTGTGTTGGTCAAATATTTTCAAAAAAAAATTAATAACTCAAAAACTATTGGCTCAATTTTGAAAAGGCATAAACAGTTGAACAGAGAATTTAATGCAGTACAAGAAAATCCAAAAATATATTGAGTGAGTCATTTAAAAAACTTCCGTGCATTTCCGGTGAAACCGGAAGTGCGTCAGAGCTTATAGTATTTTTACAATTTGCGCCAGAAGCAACTATGAATCTTCCACTAATTCTTTTTCTTTTATTTAAAACACAAAAGAGCAATCGAAGACGCGGCTACTAATGACTCACCCTGTATATCCATGAGTATTTTATTGTCAGTTAACACATATAATGAGTAATAATGACATAAACCACAGTCCTTTATACAGTATATTAAATTATGACAGGTGACGTTTAGGAAAAAGTGAAAACTCAGCATCGACTAGAGTGCCTTTATAATCAGAGTGGTGATACGAGATATGAAACCAATGTAAAATAATTCGGCCATTATGTGGGTACCTGTGGATATTTGTTATATTGTTAAAAAAAAAAACTTCAGTATTATTAAATATGGAGTGATACCTTATAATCTGCGCATTAAATAAATATGTATTTAAAAATAACGTGATAAATAAATATACGATTCAATTTTCAAACTCAGTATTTTTTTCTGGTAACAGCAATAACAATTAATCACCAATAATCAGTTTCTACTTCACGATTAATAAGGTTTATTGTACGATTGAAAATTTTACAAAGTTACAAAAGTAATTCATACAAGCTATCAGTATATCTTTATATCTATACAAATCCATTATAAATATATTTTTAAAAAAAAACATACTTTTAAGCTTTTTTATAATTTAAAGTAAATTTTATCAATCTCTGACTACAATATTTAAAATAGATTAGGTATAATTTGTATTATGAATTATTGTTTTGCATATTTACATTGCAGCTCAGTTGGTTTTGTAAATTACTGTATTTTTTAATATGTAAATAATAACAATTAGTATTTAAAATACTGCCTTGAAAATGTTACATGTCGTAGTCAATTTTTATTAGTGTGTTTGAATAAATGTAAATTATTTATACTATTATCGATTTTTATTTATCCACATCAAGTCCCATCCAAATTGTAATAGTACGGATTTAAAATATAATTAAAATTAATAAAATGTCCCAAGGTTGGGCACCATATGTAATAGTAGTGCCCTTCAGTTGGTCGCTATATGTAATAGTAATTGTTTAAAATATAATTAAAATGACTCAAATAAATAAAATTGCTTATTGAATGCTCCGCGTAATTTAGCTCAGTTAAATAGTTCGGTTTAGCATAAGACTCTTAATTTAGACACTAAGATTATTGTCCTGCACGTACTATTACTTCTATTTTATATTCCAAATTTCTTAGAGTGAGGTAGACAAATAACACGCAAAAGGATATTTAAATATTATTAATATATTGATAAAAACACCATCAACACAGATCAAGTTACAAACAAAGGTTATAGAAACAAAATACAATTTAAAGGGTACAACACGATACAAATTACGCATTAATTACAACATGGGCACATATAATAAACGACAATGCAATGACGCTTTACCTCTACAGTATACCATGGATTTAATTAGATGCTAATTGAATTGTTTTATGAAAAAAAAACATGCATGATATAGGCCTTTAATTCAAATTACGGTGGGTACCTGATACAATGCTTTGAACGCCGCTGGGCCAGTATTTTGACGGGCAGCTTTCCCAAGGTAGACTGAAATCGTTGTCTTCTTGGTCTGGAGATACGGTACACACTTAATTATTAATAGAACTTTTACTTCACTCGACCCACTATTTGTTTTATTAAAACTTATAACAGTTTTCTCAATAGGCTTTTCTTTTTACTTTTTACTAGTGCGTAGAATTACTTGTAAAGCACTGTTAGCCTGTGAGAAGCGTTCCCTTTTGTTGGGTGCGGTCTAGTGTTATTCTACTTAACACGGCCTGCGAACCTATTCATGCGTCGGCTAGGGAACGTCTTCTTACGCCGGCTAGGGAGCGTCTGTCTGCCTACTCCTTGCTTAAGTCACGCCACGCCGTATTTCTACTCGGGAATTCCCCGAGCCACCTATGTGCTTTACATTTCTTCATCACATTCAAGGTTCCACGTGTCGGTTGCACACAAACGGTTTCTTATTGATGTCGCATAACTTCCTGGCTAGCGCCGATATCATTGTCGCCACTTATGTTTTTATACCGATATACCTACGCACTATTTTTCTTTTACATATACAGAATTTATATAGGAACATTTTAAATAGGAATATTATTCATTTAATACAAATAAATGAATAATATATGTTTCCTGATCTGTGTTGACTTATTATTTACCTTAATATAAATATTTTGGATGTTATATTATATTTATATTTTATTCATTATATACAGGGCCTACCGTTACAGATACCCCCCCTTTGCCTTTTCTGACAGGCTGATAAGTCTAAATGAAAAGCAAATAATGGTAACGTGTACATAATAAAATATAAAAAGCTAAAAAAAATATTTAAACTACATATAACTCTGGTTTGCTAAATGAATAATAATAATTTGATAGGAATATGTATTTTATATTTACAGACTAATTTTCTATACCACCCTAATCTCTGTTGGATCTTTTGGCGGTTTTTTATACTTTCTCAAATGCATAATGTTTTGGGTGCATTTGTATTTGGCGATTGGGTCCCCTAACCAATAAGCCTTTTCACTTACTCTTCGTAAAATTTCATAAGTTCCGATATACACATGAAAAAACTTTTTTATTTCCTTGGTTAGTGCTGACGAATAGTTGTGATTTTTCACTAACACCTGATTACCCATTCTACCTCGATCTCCTTGCGCAATGATGTCAAGAAGGTTGTCCGGCTTTTTTCTACTTTTGGGATCATTTCTAAGTGCCAATAGAAAATCTCTATCATATATTTTCTTGAATACCTCACATTTTCCCGGTTTATCGGAGAATATGTCTTCATAGTCGGATATTACCTGTTCCACCCTATTTACCAGATTGCATTCTGTTGTACCCATTGTTAGTGGGTTGACTTTTGCCGTTTCGCAGTTTGACTTAAATAAGCTTGGAACTATTGATGGTGGTTCTCCTATTTCGGGTAATACTTCACCAGATTCCTCGTCTTTATCCTTTTCAATACAGATTTGGACCTTGGGTATAATTGAAGAATCTTGTGGAGAATCCTCGAGGTCTTTCTTGTCGTGCTTAAGACAGTGGCTTTGGTTGAGGAGGAGAGGTAGCTGCTGAATATATTGTTTCCAGGCCTCTAATTGGGTGGTCCTGCTCGGTGTGTATTTCCGTGGATTCGGTTCTCTTACAGGCTCCCTCATTTTCATATGCAGAAGGCGAGGAGCGTTTGCTTCTGCATTTATTCGTTTCCCGAATCAACACTCGGTGGTGGACTCCGTCATCCTCGGTTGCTATAATGACCTCTCCCTCTATAGTGACCTCTGTTTTGGTGGATCATTTGCACGTCCCTGCGATCATCACGTCTATCATGGTTTCGTGAAGAAGGCCCCTCTCGATTTTGTATTCCCTCGACTATGCTTATTAGCTCGGGTATTGTCTTGGCTTTTGCTGATAGTAGAATACTTTCCACTTCATAGGAGAAATGTTTACGTATTGCTTCTATGAATAGTTCTGCGCCGATTGGTGGATCCACATATTGTGTCTTATTCACCCAATACCATACATGCTGAGTCATGGTCCCGAATTTCGCATTATATGTCCTGGGCCTCAATAATTCCATCCAAATTCTTTTTTGTTCGCTTTCGGACCAATACATCTTCAGTAGTTCTTGTTGGAAATTTTCTATATTGTCCCATTGATGTTTCACTGCATTGGCCCATACTCGTGCATCACCTTCCAATTGGCCTATCGCAAAATCGAGCTTCTTTTTTTCTGGTATTGTTCCAAATTCAAAATGTCTCCTTAGTGCTTCCAGGAATTCCTTTGGGTGAAGCCCTCTTTTATCCCCATTGAATATAGGTACTTTCTTTTCTTCTATTATTCTTTCTATGCTCACTGGCGCTATTTTCTTTAAACATTCAATTTCCTGTTCGACTTCTTGAATGGTCTTCGCTACCTCCTTTTTGGTGTCTTCAATTTTCTGATTGACTTCGTGTCTTCTTTCTGCTTTTTCCTCCTCTAACTTTCTTTCGAATTCATCTGCTTGATGCTGAACCTTCTCATCGACTGCTTTCAATTCTGTTTCTGTTTTTTCCTTGAAATCATCGATTTCCTTTCTTAGTTGTCCTTGGCTCTTTGTCATTTTTTCATACATTTGGTGATTGGCTTCTTGGATGTCTTTCTTTAAATCCTCATTACTTTTCTTTAAAGTTTCCATGTTTCCATCTAATTTGTTGAATTTCTCATCACTGTCCTTCTTTAATCCCTCGAATTTCTCATCACTATCTTTCTTTAAATCCGCATTACTTTTCTTTAAATCTTTCATTGATTGTCTCATAAAGTCAAAAAATGCCTGTATATCTCCTATTCCTTTGGGCGTTGCTTCCGTTTCGACCATATTTTCTTCCGGGGTTTTATATCCGGTTGCTCCTTGGTTTGTTTCGTCACTTTCATTCTCTACCTCTGAGTTTCCCATGATCATTTCTTTTTCTCCTATCATCTTGCCACTCCTTAAATGCATTCACTTCAATTCCTTATTTAATATTCTTCCAACTTTATTTCCTTTGGAGGCTATGTTTATTTTATACTACGGCGGCTTTATTTAAACAACGATAAGGCATATAAAAAAACAACTAAATATAAAATTTGACAACAACGCTATAAAAGAAAATTCTTTTTTGTTCAAATTTTATTCTATTTTGCCTTTAAAAGCTCCGATAATTGTATAAAATATTTATTTACTTAATTCCAATGACCCCCCAACCAGGTGTACCTATTCCTTTGGATCAGCCTGTATAATACGTATTATTGTACCGTATACCTTATATGCTATGCGCCCTGAAAATGTTTACACAACTTTTGTAACACCCTGTATATCAAAAATATATATATATATATATAAATTGTCTACCTTTTAATTCAAATTTAAATTGCGCTTTTATTTAAAAATTAAAATTTTGTTCAAAAGAATTCAAAAAAAATACGTGAAAATATTTCTAAAATATTTGATAAAACTTTGTTCCTACCAAACTACTCAACACAAATTTGAAATGAATTGAAAATTTAGTGTCTTTTCGTGCCCACCGGCTGGTGCGCCATATGTAATAGTACGGATTTAAAATATAATTAAAATTAATAAAATGTCCCAAGGTTGGGCACCATATGTAATAGTAGTGCCCTTCAGTTGGTCGCTATATGTAATAGTAATTGTTTAAAATATAATTAAAATGACTCAAATAAATAAAATTGCTTATTGAATGCTCCGCGTAATTTAGCTCAGTTAAATAGTTCGGTTTAGCATAAGACTCTTAATTTCAAGACGGTTCAGGTATTTAGACACTAAGATTATTGTCCTGCACGTACTATTACTTCTATTTTATATTCCAAATTTCTTAGAGTGAGGTAGACAAATAACACGCAAAAGGATATTTAAATATTATTAATATATTGATAAAAACACCATCAACACAGATCAAGTTACAAACAAAGGTTATAGAAACAAAATACAATTTAAAGGGTACAACACGATACAAATTACGCATTAATTACAACATGGGAACATATAATAAACGACAATGCAATGACGCTTTACCTCTACAGTATACCATGGATTTAATTAGATGCTAATTGAATTGTTTTATGAAAAAAAAACATGCATGATATAGGCCTTTAATTCAAATTACGGTGGGTACCTGATACAATGCTTTGAACGCCGCTGGGCCAGTATTTTGACGGGCAGCTTTCCCAAGGTAGACTGAAATCGTTGTCTTCTTGGTCTGGAGATACGGTACACACTTAATTATTAATAGAACTTTTACTTCACTCGACCCACTATTTGTTTTATTAAAACTTATAACAGTTTTCTCAATAGGCTTTTCTTTTTACTTTTTACTAGTGCGTAGAATTACTTGTAAAGCACTGTTAGCCTGTGAGAAGCGTTCCCTTTTGTTGGGTGCGGTCTAGTGTTATTCTACTTAACACGGCCTGCGAACCTATTCATGCGTCGGCTAGGGAACGTCTTCTTACGCCGGCTAGGGAGCGTCTGTCTGCCTACTCCTTGCTTAAGTCACGCCACGCCGTATTTCTACTCGGGAATTCCCCGAGCCACCTATGTGCTTTACATTTCTTCATCACATTCAAGGTTCCACGTGTCGGTTGCACACAAACGGTTTCTTATTGATGTCGCATAACTTCCTGGCTAGCGCCGATATCATTGTCGCCACTTATGTTTTTATACCGATATACCTACGCACTATTTTTCTTTTACATATACAGAATTTATATAGGAACATTTTAAATAGGAATATTATTCATTTAATACAAATAAATGAATAATATATGTTTCCTGATCTGTGTTGACTTATTATTTACCTTAATATAAATATTTTGGATGTTATATTATATTTATATTTTATTCATTATATACAGGGCCTACCGTTACAAAATAGGTACAGTTGTGTGCAATAAACTGGCGTACACTTAATATACGATTATGTAAATATGACTTTAAGGTAGATAAAATTAAAAAAATTAAAAAACACTTGATTTCGTTTCACTTAATTTATTAGAATATCTCTAACAATATTGTTTCGCTATGTTCTACCATTCTCAAAGAACTAAATTTGTGTGTCTATTTTTAAACTTATACAGGGTGTATTTGAAATAAGGGAACAGAGTATGATTAATGGAAAGATGTAATTTTATTAGACTCAAATCCAAAATATTTTGCGCAAATTCCCTGGCTGACGCGAGCAAAAAAATTACAAAGATATTTTTAAAATATTCGTCGCGCCACTGCACTTCAATACGACTGTAGGGTATGGAAGGGTGGGTTAATAAGTAGGAGTGTGAAGGCGTGCGAGGTCAGTCTCCTTCGATTATTATGTGTGGATGTTTCGACTATGGCTTACACAACACACGAACTGAAATAAATTATTTTTTTTTAATTCACTTGCGTCCAATTAAAATAAAAGTTTCTCACAAGTAGAGTTGGGCAAATTTTACAACACAAATTTGTTTTTGTGAGAAATAAGAAGTAAAAAGTCGTTGAATTTAATCATAAGAACAGTAATAGCGGAAGAAACCGTAATATCTAAATAATCCTGGCAAATATTAAAATAATTACAAAATTCATACAGTCGGCATCTCAATAAAAAAAATTCTTGTTGTTGAAAAATAAGATATTTTA
The DNA here is from genome assembly GCA_963170755.1 of Amphimallon solstitiale. NCBI lineage: Eukaryota > Metazoa > Arthropoda > Insecta > Coleoptera > Scarabaeidae > Amphimallon > Amphimallon solstitiale. The sequence continues at coordinate 36,883,114 of OY720675.1, forward strand.
ACAGCTGATATTTCATATATATTAAGGTTGTTGAACTCTTAGCATGGTTTAGAAATAGTAAACAATGATATCATTGGGGTTTTTATAACGTCTACATATATTTATTACGTCTCTTCAACCTGTGTGGAACCGCCGACGTCTGGCGCGATACCTATAGACATATAGACACATGCTAAATCCATAGGCGACACATTAAACACTTTTCGGGGGGGGGGGTAATTTTGGCGTTCGTGTCGTAATTGACTCACAATTTTTGGGATTCATATTCTACATAATTGCACCTTTCCATTTATCATACTCTGTCCCCTTATTTAAAATACACCCTGTATATTACTTGAGGGTGTGTTTACTATACCTACTTTGACCATTTTATTACTGTCTATTATCGGTGTGTTTATGTATTCTGTCTGTGTGTTGGTTATGTGTATTTTTTTATGTATAGGTTTTTTAATTTCTAGCATTTCTAAATAATTAAGTTTTTTTCTTTTGTTAACATTATGTAGTAATTTGCAACTATCTATATCGGGATATCCCAGGATATCTGTAATAATACTAGAAATTAAAAAAGCTATACATAAAAAATTACACATAACCAACACACAGACAGAATACATAAACACACCGATAATAGACACAGTAATAAAATGGTCAAAGTAGGTACAATAACACACCCTCAAGTAATATATAAGTTTAAAAAATAGACACACAAATTTAGTTCTTTGAGAATGGTAGAACATACCGAAACAATATTGTTAGAGATATTCTAATAAATTAAGTGAAACGAAATCAAGTGTTTTTTAATTTTATCTACCTTAAAGTATATATAAATTATGTTTCACCATGAACCGACAGCTATACAGGGTGTAGATAAAGTCTGGAACAAAATTAATATTTCTGTTATCTTCGGTTTGATGGAAAAACCCTGAAACAGGTCGATTTTGTTTTTATCCCGTGCACTTTATAACATCGTGAATTTAATTCTGTCGTCATCTGGTTGCGCGCGGGCGTGACGTCATTAGTTTTTGCAAATGGTAACCCGCCACATTTATTACCCCTTGTCGTTAGGTATTCCATTGTGCATGCAAGATTTATGCAAGTTTTTTAGTCAGGATCCAGATAATATATTTTTATTTTTAAAAGTTGTAGCAATTTGTGGAGTGTTTGGTAGTTGCAGAAGAAGCGAAATGTGTAATCTGGTTATGAGTGATATAAGAAAAGAAGGATCTGCCCTGATAATTTGTATTCGTCCGTCAAAAACAGAAAAAGGCCGGACGTTTGCTGTAGTAGATAATTCCAACATAAAGTATGCCGAGATATTTAATATCTTGCACTACGTCCAAAGGATATCAGTACAGATCGAGTTTTCTTAAAATATTCTCAAGGACTATGTATAAAACAAGTTGTTGGGATTAATACCTTTGGAAAGTGCCCTTCCATTATAGCACGTTATCTAAATTTCATAAACGCTCATAAATACACAGGTCATGCCTTCAGACGAACATCTGCCACGATTATGGCTAATGGAGGGATGAATGTCGATGAGTTGAAACGCCAAGTGGGTTGGAAATCCTCATCGACAGCGAGTGGGTATATTGAAGAGTCTATCACAAACAAATTAGGCGTTTCAAAATTAATTGCTGGAGCTGTTCAGAAAGGAGGCAATATTGGATCTGACACATTTGTTAACACTGATAAGAACGTTGAAAATACACAAATAAGCAATGCTGCAAGTCACTTAACAATAACGAATAATCAAAATTGTACGTTTAATATTCATTTAAAATAATTTTTCCGTTCATGTTACATGTTTTGAAATAAAATTGACCATAATTGTTGATTAATTTGATAGTTTACAACAAAATAGTAATGTGTTATACGATATTAAATGCGGTACAAACCAAATAAACCAAATCAATAATTCCAATACATATTATCGAGTGACATGTACCTATATGTCATTTGACATTTCCTGACATTTCAATGGACTATTAAACGCTTGGGATTGGCTGTTACCAAGCAACCTTTATACGCACGCCGTGCGATAAAGGCCCGATTATGCACGCTTATGGGTGTGTTTTGATTGGTTTATGATGCATGCATATTAAAAATATATATAGAATGCCTAATTTGAGACATATTTGCAAAAAGTTGCTATTCGATAAGAGTAAAAGTGTTACTTCCGGTCCGAATTTTGAAATTTTTTTTCATACAATAGGTATTGAATATTACGGTTTAAATACGTTTATACTCGTAATGTACATGTCTAAAAAGCATGATTTGCAAAATATTCGCAAAAAAACTGCTTTTCGATAAGAGTAAAAGACCTACTTCCGGTAGGAATTTCGAAAAAGTTTTTTTAATACAATTTTTCTCAAATTTAATTTTGAGTACATTTGAATTGTATATAAATTTGTTTAAACTTAGTAATTGACGAAATATTGGCAAAATTCAAGTTTTTCACTGAAGTAAACTACTACGGGTACCGTATTACATACCGGTTTCCCCGAGAGCCGACAAAACACGAGTCGGTCTAGTCTGAGTAAAATCGGATCCACTTCCCCTATCTCACCCATGTATAGTATATAATATAGTATTTATATACCGTAGTCGACATATTTTAATTTCTGATACGAAACTAGCAAGAGGAAAAGAGCGCGACGAAATAAACTAAAGATAAACATAAGCGAGGCTGCCAAGACTCGACAAACGTTTCGTATGAAATGTAAGGCGTGAGGGTCCCCCGCCACTGTGTTGCTCTCCCACCAGTGTTAGCAAGCAGATATCGATGCCTATTATAAGGTCATCTGCATGGGATAGAAGTGTAAACCGAAATTAAAATTTGACGACTATGGTATATGGGAACAACTTACGAATAGAGGTGGGCAAAACGGTTCATTTCATTGACCCGGCTCACTCGGTTCAGCTCCTCATTGTGAGCCGGGTCCCGGAACCGGCTCATTTGAACCGTGTGGATCCGTAATAGGATACCGTTCCAGGAACGTGTAGGACATGTAATACTCGGCGCCGTCGTCGGCTCAAACGAACCAGGATGATAATTTAGACTGCGCGCACACCAATTTAATTATACAAAATGTTTGACAAACAATTTATTTGAAGCTATAATGCACACAAATTTGACAAATTATCAGATTGTTGTACACAAATTAAGCAAAATATATGTAAAACTAAATTATACATTCATTTGGTATTTATAATTATTGAAGAGAATTCCATTCGAACAAAAAGTAATTAGAACTAGAGCATTTCATAATTTTCATAGCATTATTAAATGACAATTATGATTATGATGCAGGTGTAATAAAAATATTTGTAAGAATTTTGTATCTCACAGAGAACTAATAAATTAAATATTTTATTTTATCATCCAAAGGAATATTTTTGAGACCTATATAAATAACAAATAAGTACCTACTGTTATGCGTCTTTGACCGACATAGAACAGGTAAAAGAATTGAATTTGATAAATACTTAAATGAACCGATAATCAATAGACAACAAGATCCACTAAAATGGTGGCATCAAAGAAAAGATGTGTATCCCAGAATTTACGAAATAGTAAAAAAACGTTTATGTACCTTGTAGAGATGGGCAGTTCGCGTCCGAACCGCTTCAGTGAACCGAATCCCAGCAGGGAACCGAGGGAGCCGGTTCACTAAATTTCAATGAACCGGATCTCGGCAACTTGGGTCGTTGCATAATTTGTATTCAACAATCTGATAATTTGTCAAATTTGTGTGCATTATAGCTTCAAATAACTTGTTTGTCAAACATTTTGTATAATCGGTGTACGCGCAGCCTAAATAATCCCGGTTCGTTTGAGCCGACGCGACGGCGCCGAGTATTACATGTCCTACACGTTCCTGGAACGGTATGCTATTACGGATTCACACGGTTCAAATGAGCCGGTTCCGGGACCCGGCTCACTATGAGGAGCTGAACCGAGTGAGCCGGGTCAATGAAAAGAACCGTTTTGCCCACCTCTAGTATCTTGCCTATATCTGTTCCATGCGAGCGCATTTTTAGTAAATCTGGGAACATTATTACTGACAGGAGAAGTCGATTAACAACCGCCAAAACATCACAAATCATTTTTTTAAATTATAATTTGTAAATTATCAATGTAGAATTTAGATTTATATGTACCTAAGCTGTTTAGTTATTTTTACATTTTGATATTCAGTTCAGTATATTCATTTTATATATTTATACAATATGCTGTTATGTTGTACAAAAATAAATATTTTAGTGAGTAGTGCGTGCCCTACCTGTTAAATAATATCAATTTTTATTTTTCAATCCATCCTGCGACTATAATTTTCAAATTATTCAGTCGATACTCGGCAGCCAGTCGTACAATAAGTTCCTTTATGGTTATGATACGTTCGCGACCAAACCGGATAAAGTTACTGCCCAAATGAGCCGAGATCCGATTCATTATCAACCGGCTCTCTCGGTTCGCGATCGAACCGGATAGAGTTACTGCCCAAGTGAGCCGAGATCCGATTCAATATCAACCGGCTCTCTCGGTTGCGACCCAAGTGAGCCGAGATCCGCTTCATTGAAATTTAGTGAACCGGCTCCCTCGGTTCCCTGCTGGGATTCGGTTCACTGAACCGGGGTTCGTTCGCGAACGACCCACCTCTACCTACGAAGTAATAGAACATGAACCGAACATGGAAAAATGCCATTTAAATTTACAGGATGGTAAACCTATAACAACTAAAAGTTTCATCAAAATTCGATGTTGCCAAATACTTTCGCAACCTTAACTAGTGAAATTAAACCGTTGGTGCAATGCATTTGTTTTTAAGCCGAGCTTTAGTTTAAGCGGCCCTTAACTAAACCTGATAGCGATGGTGCAATCGGCCATTTGACTTGCAATTTTTCTGAACACTCCTTATAATCAAAGCTGTTTACATAACGTGTCTAACTTCAGTTTGATGATGTGCAGCTAAATTCGTACCCGATCTTAATCGTCCATGTTTATGTTTTGGCGAAATTGTCGTGTACAATGTAAACAGCCTTTAGAAAGTCGCTTCTATTAAATTCTAACAATCACTTCAAGTTGTAAAATATCTGTAAGTCAATTACTCTTCACGAAATGGAAAATAAAGAACATGTACGGTTGTGGGATTGCGATACAGATTACAAACCCCTTCGTCGCCCAAATTCAAAATCACAAGTAACAGAATCGAAACCTGAACGTAATGTGGAAGAACAAAAAATTACAGAAAACACACAGCTCGTAACAAGCCCAATAAATTATAATGATATATTGAATAAGTCATCATTAAGGGTTGAAGCGAAAGAATGGTTTCCAGCTAATTATTCACAAGGTCAGGAAACCCCACCTGTGGTACAGCAATCCGCCCAAAGTCGTCTTAAAAGAATTAGAAGCGGAAGCAATTCTTCAGAACTATATAGTGCAGAGGAAGCTAGTCAAAAAGTACCTTTTGAATCAGAAAATTTGGATATATTAATCCAATCATTAATTTATGATCCTGGCCAATTTGATAATCTTGTAGAAAACTTCATAGGAATTTTGGCACCTTATTTTGATGATATTGAAGTTGCAATAAAAGCTGCAACAACAATTTTTGATAATGCTTTGAACGAACCCAGTTTTAGATATAATGCTGCACGACTATGCTCTATTTTGGATGAACATTATCCATTCTTTAGACCACGTTTACATTCATTATGTCATAAAGAACTTAGCTCCGGTCAGCACCGCCAAGGCTTAACACTGTTTTTAGCTGAACTTTATATGCAATTAAATTATGAAACTATGTATGGAAAGATATTATTAAGTTCTTTAAAGGAACTTATATCTTCAAAAAGGCCAGATGACATCAAAAGTGCCTGCCAGGCATTAAAGGTATACATTTGTGTATAATGTTTCATACTATATTAAATGATAGTTACCTAGTTGGCAGGGTATTCTTTGGATCTCAACGATCATGAGACTTTAAATGAAATGTTCAATGAATTGGGAGCCATGAAAACAAACTTACATCAATCTTTGAGAAATTTAGTGGAATCTGTGTTTACACTAAGACAAAATAATTGGGGAAGAAGTATTAATACAACGACTACTGAAAACAGGTAGGGCTTCAATCTTAAAATAATGGTATACTCTGTAAGACAAGAATATTAATAGCTGGCATACAATACCATTCTATTAAGTTTTGTGCATTTATATACATTTATGTTAATTTCCACTACAACTTTATTCAAGCATGAATTGATATTTTGTGTATACATTTATTTTAATTGATATCATAAATTTGTAGGTTATATAAGCTTATAGGTTATAGATAAAAAATTATTCAGGGTTTATAAGAGTATGTGATAAACTGCCTTCTAGAAGATATAGAAAAAGAAAATGAAGCTATTAATAAAATTTCCACTTATATTAGCCACAGCTGCTGTATTATAAGTAAGTATTTACTTATATCATACAGGACTTGCAATCAATATACTATTTGCAATGGAAAGTAAGTGAAACTAGAATTTGTAGTGTAAATAGGTGTAAAATGCCTCATAGCACAAGTGAATAATTTTCTGTTTGACGAAAAAATTATGAAAATTACTACATTGATAGGTTCATAGGACATGTGTCCAAAGTGTATGTATGAAATATATATATTGCCAGTATTTTTGTAGTCAAAAAATTACAGACCAAAGAGTTTAATAATTATAAGATAATTAAATGCCTGATTAAGTTATTTTTTAATTGTTATATATATTCTACTTGTGCCATATCTAATAGTGTTACATAATTGTTGTAAGCACACTTTTATTGATTTTATATTACTTTCTGACCTCTCGTTTTAAATTATTATGTTCATATTGCATATCAAGATTGTAGGTGTAATTGTGGGATTAACAAGTGCTAAATTCAGCACTAAGTTAAACTAATTTGACGGAATATATTTGCAGTGATATTCAAAAATGTCAGTTCTTTATGCACTTGCTCCCAAATTCCTGTCTAAAGTCTATTGCAAAACTTATAGATAATCTCTGCCGCATCTCAAGCCTTGTTAATAGTATATTGGCAATTTTTAATTCAGATCTTTTTGCATTTGTTAGATACTCCCTTGGTTAATGTAAGATGTATTAGGTTTTTCGAAAATTGATAAAAACATTTTTTGATCATAAAAAAATGAAATATCAATATGCCTTGAATCAGTAATCTGTTAAATTATGAAATATCAGAAATGACAATGATAAAGTTTTGTTGAAACACTATCTACTGTGTGCATGTGTTAACATTACACTATTTGGTCATTTTTTTATAAATATGTGCACCGTTGGACTAAAGTATTTAACTATTGGGGTATATCACTGTCATACAATATATAAACAGCTCAGTCTACATTTCATCCACTTTGATGTGGGGGACAATCAACTAAGTCCTAGGCAGTGTAGATGGAAATTGTAACAATGATAGGATTCTTTTATGTATTGCTGTAGTAATTATAGTAACAAAATCAAAAGGTAATGTAAGCATTAATGTATTTGTCCCCAAGCAGTTCCAGTACAACTCGCCCATAGTAAACGAAAGCGATCATTATTGTAATTACAGTGTTTCTAGTAATAACGATGAAAACAAGAGAATTATAATTTTTGATTGGTCAATTTTGAGGTTAGCTAATATTGTAGTTGTGTAGTTATTCTATTCAGACTTTTTATGAACAAACTTTAATTGAAAAAAAATGGGAATCGAACCTGGGACCTATACGTTAGTAGGTCATTACTGACCCATTAAACTATTACTGCTCTATCATAGCCATTAACAAACTTTTTTTTAAATTGCCTGAAACATGACGAATCTCCATCTGTACTAGTTGTATGGCCACACTATTATCCCTAAAGTCATTGTAACAATGATAATTAGACAAATATGTTTCATGAAGAATTTAGATATGTTTGCATTGTGAGTCATCTGCTAAATCTAGGTCAGTAGTCTTTGCAGACAATAGGTTTGTTCCAACAAAGAAATCACTGATCAGTCTTAGATCGATCTATGACTGTTGCAATTGCGCATGTTTTATCAGAAACCAGTATCCGACCAATCTGCAATTAAAGTATGTTGGAACACTATTTTAGCCTTTATATTTGTGGGTAGATGGTACTTGTTCAGTGATTGACAAGTATTTGATGAATCGTATGATTACATATACGATTATTAGTATTAATTCAAGTAAACTAGCATTGAAATTAGTATTACATATGTAGAGAAATTGAGAAAGTAAAGAAGAATCATTGTGTCGAAACTAATGTCACTATCACTCATGTATATCGTTCATTCAAAACCTTCAAATAATGCAGTAGATACCTAAAGTAATAAATTATTTAACCAATACAATAACTTAGGTTACCGTTAGAGATATCGTAGTACAATTGGTATTGGTGCGCATGCACTAAGTATCCATAACTTTCGGTTTGTAAAAGATCAGCAAACCGCTCGGACTATGTTTTGACAGTCCTCAAACTAGATCATGTTATGTTGGAACAGATTGCAACTGATCCCGGATTTGTCAGTGCGCGTTGTTGGAACAGTGATTATTCACTGCGCTTGCTCCGTACAATCACGGATCCATTCAAACGTATGTTGGAACAAACCTAATAACGATCAACGACAAGCGACAGTAGAGTCGGTTACTTTTTTGTTTCGTGTCTTACTTTCGCCTCGTCGAATTTACATGGTAGACAACCAAGTACACTACAACAAAGTATACTATTGGACAGAAGAGAGCGCGGCAGACCAAGGAACGCGTGACAATGACAACCAAACAACCACACAAGGCTTGCTCACCGAAAAAAAAACACGGACACGCTTTAAACGTCTTTAGGCGTTTTCGGAAAGTATATAGCAATTACCTGACCCGGTCAGAAAGTACCTGAAAAGTTCAGCAATTTTACCCGGTGATTTTAAACATTTCTGAACGCAATTTGCAGTCACGTGTATTAACCATAGAAATAGAGTAGGGAGAACGCGTTTTAAGCATGCGCGTGGCTGGTAGAATTGAAAGCCGCCATTTTGATAGTTGGAAATTGCGGGAAATTTGATCATTTATTTTTTGGCAAAACAAACTAACAAAATTTGTTTATATCGTGCAATTCATACTAGGCTAAAATAGTGGAACAAAGTTACTATTGTAGTATTTTATTTACACTGAAATATATAACTGGTGGAATTCTAAGTAGAAATTTGGAGCAATTTGCTACTGGTGATTAAATAGAACCAATTTCGTTAATTCATGGCGAATTTTCGTTCCTTGGATTGAAGTCGTATATTTTTTCGCCAAATTGAAAAAGCGAATTTTTGTATAGGCTCTAACAATTGCTTGTATTAGAGTATATCCATGATGTTCCTCACGAATAGGAATCTCCCTAAAATGTTCTTCCAGTTCAGGGAACATTATATATATTTTTCCGTAATATTTTTGTGCTTCAACTATTGTAAATAGAGTTATGAATCCTGTGTCTTCCGGTAGGTTGTTATTATTCAAGACGACCATTTTTCTAATTTCCACTTCAGTATAAGCCACCTAAAACGATATAATTAAAAGTGGTATTATTAAATTTGTTAATAAAAAGTTAATACCCCTGTTTTTCTTAAACAACAACTGATATGCATAATTATCTTCCACTATTCTTGCAATGCAAGTTTCTAAACATGTTGAACATTTTAAATAAACATTTTAAAGTTCGCCTTAACATTTTTATCACAAAACACGCCATGTGTGTGACAATATTTGCAAACACCTCAGTAAGGCTACAAAAACCAGGCACTACATCATAATCATTTTTAATGTTCTTTTGCCACCTCTAACAATAAAATCCTCTTCCTTGAAATGTTTAGAAGAAACCACCTTGCTCTTCGACCAAGTAAAATCACTGGAAGGTTTACCCAATGCATCTAACCATTTTTGTAGTAGTTCACTCCGGGGAAAACTACAAGCGTATTTTCGATAAATAATATTGTAAACTTGCTAAAACGAATAATGCATTGTTTTATCATGTTACTTACGTATGAAATGAAACACCTTCAGGTTTAAACCTTCGGGCATTAGAGCAGCCTGGGACCGAACAAGACATGCTTAAAGTCTTTAAAAACAACATAAATCGATAACAAAACACGAAACACTCGTCGAAATAAAATGACACTTCCACCAGGTTACCGCGTTTGACAATACAACCATAAAAATGGCTGCCACTACTGAACCTCGCTAAAAGAGGATGCGTAGTCGTCGAAGCGCGTTCTCCCCACTCTATTTCTATGATATTAACGTAATGTATACATAACCTATATTCATAGCTTCATAATCTATACTGCCGAACGAAAGAAAAAATTAATACCATAGTGAATACTCCAACTCCAAATACTCGTAAAATAGTTTTATTAGGAAGTTTGTTTGTACTTGAATCTGATGATGATAACTATAATCTGTATAAAACTCAACTCAGAGAGGAATACGAAGAGAGTTTGCATTAAAAACTATAAAGTAGATGACGCAAAATACAATTTATCTTGGCTTTTCTCTAATTTTGTTTCGTATAAAAAAAAAGTTTTGTGTATTGACACTAACGCTCTGTAAGGTTATATCCGGAGAGGGAGTAAACCTACACTACCCTAGTCACTTACCAGGGTTATGAAAGCCGAACCGGGTTGTTGGACCCGGTTAGTTTTTCGATTTTACGTACACGGTTGTTTTTACCCGAGTAAATTAACGAACGCATTTGTGCTAACCGTGTTATAACCCCAATACCCGGGTTTAATTTCCAAAAACGCCTTTTGTCGCTTCTCGTTGATCGTTAATCTCTAGTCTATGTCTAACATATAAATACGAGGCTTGATCAAAAAGCATCGGGAATTTCTATAAATCTCTAATAATCTTTATTTATTCAACACTATATTTTTTGTACCCTTCACAGTAATCTCCCTCAGATATAATACACGTGTACCAGCGATTTCTCATATTTCCAAACACTTCGGAATTCATTTTTTGGTATGGTTTTCAATTCCTTCAGCGATTCTGCCTTTATTTCTTCGATATTGGCAATTCTTCGTCCTTTCGTGGTTCTCTTCAGCTTGGGGAATACAAAAAAGTCACAGACGGTCATTTCCGGCAAATACGATAATTAATAATGGTGTTGTTTTTAGCCAAAAATTCATGAACAAGCAGTGCGAGGTGTGAGCGGCCGCAGTATTGTGGTGCAATTTCCACGAGTTCTTTTACCATAATTCGAGACGGTTTCGTCGGATGGCTTCACGCATATGACTCATAACTCTTAGGTATATGGCAGGAACTCGTGGTGTACTACGCCATTAATCGGAGAGAGCAATGAGAAGAATCTTCCCATTTGATCGAAATTGTTGAATATTTTTTGGTTTTAGCTCTTCAGATAGTTTGTATTGGGACGATTGGCCTTAGTTTCGATGTCACACCCATGTTTGGTTTCTAGTTTTGGCCCGTTTCAGAAGTTTTAGACCTTTGTTGATTTCATTCGTCAACTGAACAATGTCCACTTGTCGTTATTTTTAGTCGAATTCAGCAATTTGAAAGGAGTTGATATGTCGACATTATTGCAACCTGTCTGATAGGGATTTGGACCTTGTCCATAATCTTTGTTTTTCACTTGTTCGACTTTATCGCCGGTTGTTTACGTGCTAGGGCTTCTAGGACGGCCGTCTACACGATGCTGTCTGAAATATTTGTGCCAGTCACAAACTCTTGCTTTACTCGTAATGACTTGCTTTGAAGCATCGTTAAATACAAATTCTTTGATACAATATTTTCGCAAATAAAAAAATCGCTGAGCATAAATTAAACATTCAATATTGCTTCAAATGACAACATACGTCAGAAACGAGCAAGTACACCAACGCAACAAAATCAAAATTGTACCAATGGGATTTATGCCGCCCGCGATATTTAAACATGTTCATTGCTTTGTAAATAAACCTCGTATGTTGATAATCCTCCGTAAAATGTCTTTTTTTTTAACAGCTGCAGGTATCATTTCCTGCGTTTAGGGAGTTACGGTACCTGCGCCGCTGAACTCTGCTAGGTCTAGCGGTGTCCTGAACGCGACTGCCTATACTAGAATCGCCGAAGAGATTCAGTAATAAAAGTGCGTGATCACAACGATAAAAACGGTCGGTGGCAAAGATCATTTACACTAGGCGATTAGGTAAACTGTGATAGTATCAGAGATCGCATATGTTTACTTACTTTTACGTTTCTGTTTCCGTTAAATCTGTTTTGGCTGCATTTATTCTAGTTTCCTTTAAATATGCACAATTTCTTATGTCAAATACTACGGGCGATAACTATTTTACACACATTGATCCTTGAATGATTTTATGTGCTTGTGTGCATACGACTCACGTGAACCCTACGTGATCACTGAATCTGTTCAGCGATTCGAGTATACAGACAAAATAAATTTGGCTGGATGTCTTAGCGGCGGTAAAAAAAAGCCGTAGCATTTCAAATTTGAATTGTGTATAATACAGTTAAGAAAAACATATTCAAAGACTATCTACAAAATCTGCGAACAACAGATTCCAATTATCACAAGATCTGCTAAGATCAGATTCCAATACGTTAAATGTTGGAATGATATTGCTTTCTCAACTGCAGTAATAAGACAAAGGCGCAATGTTATCAGTTTGTGTGAAATTTATTTATCAGTTGAAATAACTACAATTCACAGTGCCAATAAATTTCCCAGCCCAAACTGGTTATAAAATAGTATTGATCGATATATCATCTTCAACGAAAACTTCCATATAATCAATATAAAAAATTTGCTAACATCAAATTCCAATACGTTTATTGTTGCTTTCCTTTTTCCACTACACTAATAAAACAAATACACAATGTTATCAGCTTGTGTTAAATTTATTTATCAGTTGTATATTCTGTGGTTATATTCTTAATTCACATTTGAAATAGTCTGTTCACAGTGATGATACATTTTCCAGTCAAAACTGCTAAGATAATAGTCTCATTTGATACATCACCTTTAAGGTCCTATATAGTGGATCGGAAATGTAATATTGGTTGCATAGCACATAATTTAATAAGCTAAGGATGTCCGAGTACTTATTACACATAGGGAATATATAATAAATATTTGAAATAATAACTCAATATCTAAGCCAATAAAAATTCATTTATGACCAAATATTTACACATTTGTAACCGCGGGAAAGATTTTTATTAGAATAACAATTCATTGTAATGTGGGTTGCCTAATTTTAATTTATTTTATATTCATTTAAAACAGAGTAAAGAATAGTTGAACGAAAAATAAGTGCAGATCGGGCTAGCTTTTTATTCAATTTATAACGTGAACCTAAACAAACAAATCTCCTCCGAAGGATTTTTGAGAAAACTGGTTTTTAATATTTTGACATATTAATTAATTTTTTTTAATCCGATAATTTTTTTCTAAATTTGATTATTCAGCGGGGTAGATTACTAAATTCTTCATAAGTTGACGTTGAAAGGTTTTCTCCAAATGTAAAATCAACAAAAATATCTTGCATCTAAAATCTGCTATTTTTCCATTGTTGACAGATCCACTATATAGGACCCTTAATGTAAACTTCTAAATGATCCATATAATATTCCACTGTAAAATGTAGTGTTAAATATTTAGGCACACTATATTTATATAGTAAATAATTTACCTTCACCCGGATCTCAATTATAGAATAATGATTATTTGGTCTCAAAAGTGCGTATGCGAAGTCTACATACTTCGTACAACAATAATAACAGTGGATTTAAATAAACTGCAAAACGCCATGTGATTCGCTATTGCCGCTGGCAGAATTTGTGCTTCTTCAAAAGATGTAAAAGTACGCATGCGCTAGCAAAAATGATAAAATTTACTACTGAACCCGTTCTATGACTTCTGACGCCACGAACTCTGGCGGTATTCTCTTCCAGCGCCGTAACTCCTTGAACGCATGAATTTACTGATTATTTATTAATAAAACATTATTTTATTTTTTAATTTCGAATTTCCGCTGGATGTTCATATTTATGGGGACCAGTATACAGGGTGAGTCAACTACGCGGGTAAGGCCGATTGTGTCTTTACGAGTAAAGATATTTCGAAGCGGTTTTTTTCTTGTGGTAGCTGTTCATTAGGGGCACACTTTAAAAATATTTTGTATTATACAGAGTGTTCCATAACTTGGTGGCTAACCATAGTTATAGTTTTTTAAATGGAACACCCTATATATTATTGCATTTTTGAATTCCTCGTATAATTTTTAGTCAAAAAGTTATAAGATAGTATAGGCCTAAAGTGTAAAGTTTTTGACTTATTCCCATTTTACTATACTATACTATTGTAAACAAAACTGCAAAAAATTTGTCCATCTAATACGTCGTTTTCGAGAAATATAATTTTATACAAACATTGAATTTTTGAGAAAAATGGGAATAAGTCAAAAACTTTACACTTTATGTCTATACTATCTTATAACTTTTTGATTAAAAATTATACGGGGAATTCAAAAATGCAATAATATATAGGGTGTTCCATTTAAAAAACCATAACTATGGTTAGCCACCAAGTTATGGAACACTCTGTATAATACAAAATATTTTTAAAATGTGCCCCTAATCAACAGCTACCACAAGAAAAAAAACCGCTTCGAAATATCTTTACTCGTAAAGGCACAATCGGCCTTACCCGCGTAGTTGACACACCCTGTATATTTAGCTACTTATTTATTTATTATTGGTAATTTCTGCAGTGCACAAGAACAAAATGGTGTGCTTACATCATCATCGGATGAAGAATTTGTACTATATGGACCAGACGGACAGGAAATAAGCCTCGAAGAACAAGAATTTTTATGCTCAAATTTAGGAGACGATGGAGATTATTTAGGGTATATCAGGAATATCTAAACAAAATGTAATTCAGTACATACTAATTTTAAATGTCCCTAGCAGCGACGAATCTTGTGATCCAGACGATCTCTACGATCCAGAACCGGAAATGGATGAGGAAATACAGGAAGCGTTCCGAGAATTCGTAAAAATGGGCAAACGATAGATACATTATTTTTAATAGAATATCTATATTGTTCCCTTTCATCTTTTTTTGTATATTTTGTTTTATCAGATCAGAAGCTCTTGAAGTAAATAAGTAATAAATACATGTTTAGACTAGTGTGTTTGAATTTAGGATAGGAATTTTATATGTTTATATCAGTATAAATTGAAAATACCATGTCCTTTAATTTTTTGTCTGTTAATAATTGTATTTGGTTGTGATGCATATGATCGTTTTATAAAAATACTATGCATATTGGCGTATTTCTAAACAAACATATATAGTTTGGCTTCATAAATAAATTATATTTATTTCCTTTGTTTAAATTATTTTTTATATGCAAGCACTTACTGTATCCCGACTAGTCTTATAAATTGTATCTAATGTAAGAATGTTGATATAAGATGGATGAATAAATTGTGTAAATTTTAAAAATGTAAAAAAAAAGATTTTGCAAATAAAGTATCTTTATTCTTTCTTTCCTCCTTTGAAATGAATACTAATTTAAGAAGTAAACTACTACCACAGCTACTACATAATATCGTATACTTTCTAGCCAATGTTAGGTATTGACCACTTCAGGTCGCGCGAATAGCCGAGACTGGTGTCTACGTGCCTTCGAAAGTCAGCCTGAAACGTTTGCATATAGAAATATCAAAAAAAAAAGATAAGGGACCCCTACCTTGTTCCTTCATTAGAAAAGGTAAAATAAGTAATGTCTTCTTCTTCCTATTGTTTTGTTAAGTCTAACTATTAATCTTAGTGTGATTTGATCTGACTTTCAGGTCTTGTGATATATTTTAAAAATGGGACAACAATTACATTTTTAAAATAGTACAACGGAAACGTCTTTATTGAATTTATTTTATGTCTGTTCTACATGTACCGATTCCGACAGTGTGTTGCTCGAGTCCGATCCAAACCTGATTATACTTGCGTAGAAAACTATTTTGGGTATTAGAAAAAGCAAGCAGTACAAAATGAAAGAAACATCTATAGGGAGCGCTGTATACGGTCACGTGTGAAAACATTGGTCTACTATTTGTTCATTTGCCGTTTAGCACTTGCTTCGTGTGATGCAGTGTTCCGATACATTTTCCATCATTTATATACATTTTCAAAATTGAAGAATATTATGTTGTTAAAGAACATATGGATTATTTCCACGAAGAATTTATTATTAATGTAAAATGTTGAAAGTGATACTGCTTCTGTATTCGTCATGCCGCCTCTACACATCGCCGAACAGCGATGTGTAGACAGTTTATTCGGCAAATATTTGATATTCGCGCCGAACACGAATGCCGATTCGTTCGGAGTCGGTTTTCGTTTCACACATCAAAGAAAATTTGTATCCGAACACAAATAACTTGGCTACACATCGTATACTGAAGTGAGATGATATAGAGATGGTCTATATCAACAGCAACAAAAATAGTATGAATTTCAGATCGGACATCCAAAATCTTAGTATTATTTATTCATATTTGTTAGATCATAGTAAGTTTAATAAAATATCACAAGCTAACAATAACTGACATATTTCAAACTAATTGTCATTTTAAATTAACATGTAAACACAATTTGTCACGAAAAAACACCGTGTTTTGTGGTATTTTTCACAGTTTGTTTCTTACTGTGTATTCATAATATATTTTTTCCCACCAAGAAGTCATAGTTGTAAGTATTTTTTAAAAATTTCTGTCAATAACTTCTTTACTAACTGTACTTTTTTTCATTATCTTGTTCTTAATTAGTTTATCCTGAGGAAGCACAAATACCTTATGTGCGAAATATTGAGAAATAAAACGTTAGACTTCCTTTAAACATAAGTCTTTTTATTGCCGGACTCCCCAACACTCTTTTCTGACATTTATATATATATATATATATATATAAATAGACAATATGAATACTCGCTTTCGAGCCCCGCGCTGGTCTGATGCTAACGTGCCGGCTTCTCACCCATGCGGCACGGAATCGAATCTGCTCGGGGACATGAATTTATTTATTCATTTCAATTTAATTGAAATTAAATACCTCTATATGATATATTTCTCTCGTTCCCTTAGTCGACTCGAGCCGACTTTACCGGAACGAGTGTTACATAGCCGAGCGTGACGGCTCAGTCTTATTCAGTGCCCACCATCAACGCACCGCTCCCAAAGAAGTTTACACTTCAAAAAGGTATTATTCTGTATACGTTAATGAATTATGGCGGAGTGGAGTAATGACTTAATATTCGAATAATAATTGCAAGAACTCATATAGTATAATGCAGCAGCAATTTGTTTACCTGCCATCATTCTATCTTCTTTTCAACGCGAATATTGCGAATACGATGTGTTGATAGGCAATTCGTTCATATTTGCGCACGAATTATTTGACGAAACATTCGTATACGAATCTTCGGCGATGTGTAGAGGCGGCATCAGATGAAAAGGATTGATAAAATTTTATAAAAGTCTAGTTTTTTAATTTAATTTAATCTTTTTATTTTTAATTTATTTATCTCGTGTTGAGGTTTAGTTTTTCATTTACTTTTGTCGAGTCGGTCTAGTCTGAGTGAAACTGAACCGTATTCCCCTATCTCGTCCATGTAATGTAAGATGGAATAAGATGTGATTTTGCACGTGCGCAATTTTATTTTTGCTGTCCCTCCTATACATACTCCAAACGCCACGGTTACACACACTATGATCTATGCCTATGCACTATGATTTTCATTCGTTGCTCAGGGATTGGTAATTTGGGCATTTAAATTTATGGTGGAATTCTGTAACTTCTCGGAAGCTGCGGCTATCGTAGGCCCTGGCAACGAAGTGACGTTGCGATGACGATTTCAGAATTTTTAGAGTTAGTGACGTAGAAGTGTCAATTTACGATTTTTTGCACATAACCTTTATGTTTAACATGTAAACAAACATCATCTCGTAAACATATACCAAAATCTTTCAATTTAAAATTTTAACTAATAAGAAAATTGTTTGAAATATAATATAGCGATTGCTTTTTTGCATTGCATTTTTTTTTAAAGAAAATGCACGGAACATTTTGTAATGCCA
Source organism: Amphimallon solstitiale (assembly GCA_963170755.1). Classification (NCBI taxonomy): domain Eukaryota; kingdom Metazoa; phylum Arthropoda; class Insecta; order Coleoptera; family Scarabaeidae; genus Amphimallon; species Amphimallon solstitiale. The sequence continues at coordinate 36,901,296 of OY720675.1, forward strand.
AGACATAGTATAACCATATGTTTATACTGCTAGCAAGATAGCACGAAACACTTTGGAAAATTTCAACAAGAACTGCTATCATTAGGAGAGTTTCAAAGGACGTAGTATCGCACTAGTGTATAGTGAATTTGCAGATAAATGTCTTTTCAGGCACATTTATGGATGATGAAATGTGATTTTTTTATAAAGCCAACAAGAACAGATATCCCTATCAAGTGGACATTGTTTTTCTTACAAGAGTACCTAAACACAAAAAAATACATAAACCTAGCAGACAATATCCACAGAACATAAAGCATGTGAAATGTGCACAAACTAATTGTTTGAAAAAGTCTATTATGGTATCGTGTTCACAATAACTTCACAATTTAAAGTTGACTTTTTCATAAGATTTTCTAATAATAAAACTACATCAAATTGAGAGGATGTTTAACTTTATATTATGTTGAAGAAGATAAGAGGAAATTTACCTGTTTAGTCAATGAATTTCTTTATTTGTAAGTCAAACCGCAAAGATTTTATCAATATGTAACTATATTGAACGATTAATGTTTTAGGCTCCAAAAAGGTAACATTAAGTTTTAATAGCATAGGCCAAAGTACATAAATGGTTGAAGGATATAGATGATTTTGTATTTAGAAAATCGACCAATCCTGTGCTGTATTGTTGTACTTGGTACACCAAATCATTCGATATTATTGCAGGATTTTGTTGTCGAGCCTCTGAAATTATAGTAATTGAAAGTTCTCTTTATTTGCAGTTTTTACAGAAGAGTAATATTCATTAGGCTGAAATTTGCACTTTGTCAACTCAAAAGAATGTAAAAAATTATTGTTTAATAAATTTACCAGCAAGTATTATAAAACAATAGAAGACATTTGACTCGTATAATTATACTAATATTGGATATGAATTATATATTTACTATAAAATCTTAACAATAAAGATCAAAAAGAAAAATAATAATACTGAACTAGAAATGTGAACTTTGAATAATAGGTACTCAAATAGAAATTGTTTGTATAAATATTGAAAAATAAAACACATTTTATTGTCAAATATATTTTTTTTTATTAACCTTACCATAATAGTGCTGAAATTTAAAAAAATTACAGTATGAATATAAAAAATATATATACAAAAGGAGGGTGTTCTTCATCGGCTAAAGGTGGAGCAAGTATATCAACATGTGTGCCATCAATTACACCTACATCTCGTGCACCCCATTTTTCATAAAAACTAAACAGAACAATAATTTTTAGAACGTTTAGAAAAGATATGATTGCCCTTGGTAAATATATGAACTGGGTGCTATCAATTAAACAAAATACATCTCCGGTCTCCCATTTTTTATCATAAAAACAAAATAAGGAATTATTTTTAGAATATTTTGATACAACATAATTACCCTTACTTAACACGATTCTTCGATTCACAATCACTGGGAAATTTTATCCATTCAGGGAATAAATTGTTTGATATTACAAGACAGGCCTGATGAACTATTCGACTTACTGAATTCTGACTGAGAGAAACAAGGCTATTAATACCAACACTATTCTGATAGCTGCCTGATGCTATGAAATTTAATGTTGTTAAGACCTGTAACAAATATATAATGTGCACTATAAAGTTAATATGCATTTCAAGTGATGTTTATGATAATAACCTTCAAATGTAATGGTATATTTGTTTGTTATATGTCCATCCAATAACTGGATCAGGTTTTGAACAGTGCCCTTATTCAGTCTAAACATTTGTTTAAAATGCCTGTTTGGTATTTCAAAAGGATATCCGTGATTTCTTAAACGTTTTCGGAATATACGCATATAATTTCTAAAATAAAGAAAATAGAGAATATTATGTATACTCTATATATTTTATATTATCGATTACCTACCTGTTGTGATCTTCATCTAATAATAATGCTATAAAGCCATTCATATTTGCAAATATAAAACAATAATAAATATAACGAATAAACAAACAGGAACAATAATAGATATAACAAATAAACAAACAGGAACAATAATAATTATAACAAATAAAGTAACAGAAACTATAAATATAACAACAGGAATAGTATATTAACAATAATTATATAATAATAATATAACCACAATATAACCAACAAAATCTTTACTCACGAACGTTTTGACATTTCTACGTCACTAACTGTAAAAATTCTGAAATCGTCATCGCAACGTCACTTCGTTGCCAGGGCCTACGATAATCGGAGCTTCCGAGAAAGTTACAGAATTCCACCATTAGTTGCGCAACTGTTCAGTGATCATGCCCAGTAGACGAGCGATCACTTTGAACATGTTCAGAAGCGGTCGTCATTTTTGTGAGCGGAAAAATTCTATGCTCACTTAGTGAGCGTATTCTGTACACATGCGCCATTGATGCATTCCAAGACCAACCTAATACATAGGTAATTTTGAAGAAATTTACTAGAAAAGTAAGATACAATATATTAAAGGTATTGTGCAGAAATAAATGTATTATAATATTGGAGTTCACCAGTATTTTATTCGGGGTTGGAAAAACCAGCCCTTCCACTAAAAACTAGGTCAAACCTTAATACAGAAAAACAATTTATTATTATTGTTTATTCGGTTTAATTAGTATAATTTTAACATATGGCGGCAATGAAAAGTACCAGATGACAGACGATCACATAAAGGTGAACGGTCCTGGTCCAGCGAACACTCAACTGTTGTGAAGTGAACGGTTGGAGCGGGATCGGTTCCCGATCCGTCTGCTGAATAAAAGCAATTTCGCAGTAGTGTTTTGTGCAGAGCATTTATGGGGTAATTGGGTTTCGATTTCGACCGCCATCCGACGGGGAAGCAGGGAAATATTCGTGATTAATTGCAAGCTAACGTTGTAGATGACTTTGTGTAGGAATTATTTGATTTATGGCCGTTTGCACCGTTGTTGTTAAACTAAGTTTAACGCTAAACTGTAGTTAAAGTGTAAATTTCCCTTGCACCGTAGCCAAAACTAGGATTAAATTAGTATAAACGAGGTTTAAATTAAACGGTCAATTTTGGCGGCTTAATTTTTATTTCTAACCTAACCACAACATAGGTACATACATTATTATTATTCTTGGCATTATTTTCTGGGCAAGTCTGTGTACTGTCTGCAAAAAAAACATTGAGGGTTAAATTTTTTCTTTACATTTGCTTCGAAAAATATTGAAGAACTGTTTTCTGGCTGCATAAACATACCTCCAAGCTATTTTCATTCAAGCTTACCAATACTTCTTTTTCTTGGGCCACTTGCGAAAAGTATATTATTAATTTAAAAAACTTATGTATTATAAACAAATAAATACATACTGTATTAACCTCAGTATTATCACTGCTATAATCTTCAATAGTGTTATCTTTGTATTCAAATATGTACTACATTGCTTGTGGTTTGATTTTGTGAAGATTTGTTAAGGTATATTCCATCTCCATCTAATCTACCATTGTCTAATCCAAATACTGATTTGGTGTTCATAATGGATAGCACCAAATCATGACATGTATCCTTTTTTATTATTTTAGGTAAGCCACCTCTGATACGAAATGTTTCCTTTTTTTCTTCGGCTGCAATTTTTCTAACTTCTTTTTTTTTATTCTCGTAGAATCGTCGCAAACAATCCGCCGCTCTATATGTACCATTCGGTACAACTGAATTGAATTTTTTGGCAATATCTATAGTCGGGTCGTTTTCGCAACCGACACGGCAAAAGTACGAACTAAAAACGCTGATTCAATACCACTACAAATTCCAATCAACCGGAACAATTTTAGAACAATAAAATTCAACCAACTAATTAATATTTTAGGATAAATAGCTACGGCTAGTAAAATACTATTACATTAAAGTCAGTTAGAAATTAAATATTATAGATAAAATTATTAAATATTACTTTTCTATATCAATATTTTATTTAATACATGGCTATTCTGAGCATTGTTGTCAGAATTTTATTTTCACGGAGCGGATGACATTTGACAAGCGTAGCGTATGACAAGCAGGTGACTAGTAAGTATTCAGTATAGCGTTTTTCGAACAATTACACATGAGACTTGGGCTACCATCACTCATATTGAACAAGAAATAAAGACATGGTGGGATATGGAAATAGAAATTGATACAACAGATATTAATCTAGTAATATTTTGTATAAATGATAGCGGTAGTAGCGATTGTGAGTTATTATTAATGTTAATGAATGTCACACTGTGGTCATCTTTACTATTATAGTTTTAAGTGTCCCCTTAATGACAGCGCGGAAGAACTGGTAATTTGTGATGGTAACCAGATAGCGATGCGAGTTTGTGGTTAAGTTGAACGTGATCTGATTGCAAGATTATTTGCAAAAAAATGTTTGATTAGCATGCAAAAATTATGTGGTAATCAATGATATACCTACCTACGAGAAATGTTTCAAACAAGTTGCTTTTAGTACACCAGTGATAATGGTAATAATCATAGTGAACAGTAAGAATCTGGCAAACAAATGTTTTTATAATTAGTGTAATACTTTTCTGACCTTCTCGCTGTTGCATGTAAAAATACTTTAATTTTGATGCATTTAACGGAAAAGCAATATAGCACTATTGGTAAGGATACTGTACAACTGTCTTTGCTACTAAATATCTTTATTGTCTGTAGTAAAACTAACTCGAACATAATTATTAAATACATTCGTGAATGTTTAAAAGAATTTCAAAAGTTCAATTTTCTCTGAAAATCTAACTTTTTTTTATATTTATATGTAATTACTAACAGCACACAAGTTCATACAAATATAAAATAATCATTATATTCAGCTTTTCAATAGTACTTAGCAAAATTATTATCAAATTAATAGTTACATATTAGAATTATTGTCGGTAGTGCTAAAACCACAAGTCTAATTGATCATTTAGGGTTATAGTGTCAAAATTAATATTACTTGACAGATCAAAGTTTGCAACGTCTCAAATTTGACGCCATTTTAATTTTGGTGGCGCATGTCGGTTGCGAGAGCGATTCTAGTTTAGCCACGCATTCGCCTTCTCCTTTGATGTAACCTGGTCGGTCCTTTTATTTTCATTTACATGCTTGTATTCCAAGCAAATATTTGCGATCAACATTTTTTCATCACTTGAAAAATTAGATGACCTACTCCTTTTTTTTTGTTCGTTATGGACTTGATCCATTTTGTTTCAAGCCCAAAATAGAGGAAATATGAAGGATGAAGGAAATCACAAATCGGGCGGGTGACGTTGGGTGACGGATTATTCAGAAAAATAAAACAAGAATAACCTTAAAAAAACATATTTACATCGCATGTGAAGTGAGTTGCGAATTTTTTTAGGGCGTTGCCAAATGTTGCTTTTCTTTAATCTTGGTTTACTTAACTGGCGAAAAATATTATACGGTGCAAATCAATCGAAACTTAATCCGAGCGTAAATTTAAACAGGGATTAGTTACACGCCGTTTAAATTATAAACGGCACAAATGGCCCTTATTTGAAGACTTATTATCTTGTGTTAGTTTATAAGTTGTCATTGTTGATTTATTAGTTCAGAAGTAGTTTTTATTGTTAGTTTGTGTTAAATAGTGGATTAGCATAAAAAGACTTTTTATCTTGTGTTGGGTTAGAAGTTTTCTTAAATTATTTTCGCCATAAACGTAAGTAAGCCTATATCTAATCAATATTAGCTTACAAGCAGTTATTCCATACAATGAATTTATTTTCTAAATTTTGGAACGTTAACATGGACAGCAGTCGATATATACGGAAGTGTATTACAAATAATTGTGTTATTTTTTGATGTGTTTCATGCTCAAACAGAGTATACCTCCATACATTACGGATTACCTTTTTAAGTAAACTTTTCTTGCAACGGTTCCTTTAAATGTATGTAATCACACCTGCTTTTTATTAACCACTGTAATCAATAATTACGCTATAATATATATATATATAGTGTGCGATAAGAACACCTATGCTGAATCTAGAAATATTTATGTATTTTTTTTGATAGTTAAATATATGTATATAATTATTTACGTGTTTCTTTTAAATTTAATAGTTATGTAATCAAAAAAACGATGTATAATTAATACTACAAAAGGAATAATTTAAATAAGTCAGTTAGCAGAATCAACCTTCGAATGCAGATTTTATTGAAGTTCAACACCTAGTTTGTCCAATAGTACTATGCTTCCTCGATAGATGTCACACTAAATACATATCTAATAATTTAAGGTTGTGACCATGGTTGTGTCCTTTCTCTTTGGAAGTTTGGGGTGGGGTATTCTCTCGTGCACAGTTTTGTGCATGTTTTGTGTTCGTTGCTCAACAAACGTGATATATTAATGTGATAAACTTGTCAATATTTTACTGTGATTTTTTCTTTTTGGTTTATTTAGAGTGTTTTTAAGTAGTGCAAATATTAATAGGTAAACTGTTTTATTAGCCAATATTGTTTCAGAGCACTTATCAGATTTTCAACGATATTTATTTATTAAAATTGCAGTTAGAATTGTTTGGTGCAGTGGGGGATTCCCATACATAATTACGTTTACGCTTTGGAGGTTATTAACCTATTGCTTCCTCCAACATAAAGAAGTAATAATAGCAAATAAAAAAATATTTAAACGTAAATATGAGTTCTGAACCAGATGACGGAAGAGATTCTGAGAGTAATAGTTCGGACGATGATGGTATAAATTTTGAAGAAAAAATGGAAAACCCAACAGCTAATAATCAAGATGAAGCAGATATAACTATAGTCCATCAAGATAGGGAAAATGCAAGTACTTGTATTTATCTATCTAAAATTGCATACTATTTTTGTTTTGTGGAGAGTATCCATATGTTCTTTTAATTTATATACATTATGTACTTACTTATATTCAAAATAATCGATAATAATATCATATACAACATAATCAAAGAAGGCATACAAATTTGTTCTCATATAACATATTTTTTGTCCACTATTGCTTGTAACAAAAGATTCAAATAATTGGTATGCCTATCCTGCCTTATATGACACATTTCCAACATGTTCGCCTGTTTTGGCATAATGATGTAAATTTATTGGTCAATACGATGTCTAGAATTTTTTTTAGAATTTGATCATTTCATAAATGTAGGTTACATAGTTTTTCTTTTTGTTCTTTGTTTGCTTGTGTTTCCCAAACTTATCTGGAACAAGTTCATATGACATAATAGTTTTCATGTGTCAAAACTAATTAAAAAAGAACGTAGGGAAAAAATAGAATACTATATTATATGTATCATTTACTTATAATTAAAAATAGTGACACTGCTTTTAATAAATTAGGCGTTGATATAGGGATCTCAAAGATTAATGTTAATATAATTACCCATATGTAATTACAGAAAAATGATCATTACTAATGATTAATATATTATATGAATGATATTTTGTTGTGGGCAAGTCGATGTAGTCCATAATGATCTGTCTAAAGTTTTTTAACTTACTTAATTACCAAATTCAATTTCACAAAGCTAGAACTTTTGGTCTTGTTCAAACTGCCATTAACTTTATCCTCTATATTACTAAAACAGGGCTATTCTAAGAACTTCTTTATAACTTCTAGCGTACCTCAAGGATCAAAATTAGGCCCTTTGCTATGTTACTTCAATGCCATCTAGACACTTCCATAATACTCATTGACCGCAAGAAGATATGCACTTTCCAAGATTCCCAAACACGCTGTTTTTAAAAACTGTACTTATTGACTGGCATTTCTTAGTTGACCGCATATTCTTCCGTATTCTCCGGATTAATTTGAAATTTATCGAAAGCGGAAGAATACGTACAATATTGCGTTTAATATTAGTATTTCAAAGAAATCAGTTTATGATTTATATTTGTTTTCGTTTGTTATTGTCTTCAAAACTTGATTATGTTCATATAACTATTATACATATTTTATTTATACTATTATTGGACGTTAACATTTATTACGCACAAAATCAAGTCAATGTTCTTATTTCATAATTGATCAGCTCCTCCACCCTGCATAATAATTGCCCACAATCTGAAGTATATAACAAATGTGTAATGTAAATTATTAGATACTTGAGTTAATCTGTTCTCCTCATACATTTCGACAAATTCATTCATATTCAAATTCAATAAATGCAATAGTAATTCCACTAAATGCACAATAATTTAAAAAAAAATCCTTTAGAAAACTAAACGTTCTAAAATCTAGAATGATACTTTGCATAGACGTATCAGAAACCATGAATAATGTGAACTCTTAAATAAATAATATTTCAAAACAATTACAATTAAAATAAATGTCTGTTCTGCTTCGAAAATATTTCAAAAAATTATTGAGCAGGCTTTAATAAACACAAGGCAGAACTTTGCGGCACTCCGTGATTTTTTTTTAAAGTGTCTGTTTCACCACCATTGTCGACGCATCGAGAGCTATTGCTCAGGCATAAAACAAACATTGATAAAGTATCTACCTATATTTAATCAACTCATTTCTACCGAGTCACTATTAAGCCGTAATAATCTAAAGCTAATACAAAGCCCATGAGACTTATATGCTACTTATTAAAGCGATACAGCGCCGTCATGTGTAGGTGACATGTATCAACAGTATGTTTTTAAATAGTTTTGTAACTTCGTAAATAAATGTGCTTTATAGAATCATTACCGACAATAACGATCAACGAGAAGCGACAGTATAGTCGGATCCTTTGATGTTTCGCTTCCCAGTTTCGCCTCGCCATATTTGAATTACAACAACCAACAAGTTTATACTGAGAAAACGTATTTATATTCACACTAAAAGAGTCGCCGTTAATGATTATCTTATAATACATGCGGAAATGTTAAAATACATAAGACAAGTTAATATTTTCAAATCGTGGTGTTCCAGGTAGATTATTTGAAACTCTTAATAGTGTTAATTAGGCTTTATTTAATACCAACAATATTATCCATTATATGAATTTGCGATACTAGCAAAAACAAATGACTGAAACAGTTCCTATGCTTCTGCTATAAAATTTACAGAATACTAATTAATATGTTTTATAAATAAGCGATTCATATATTATAATACTTTTTAAGTAAAAACAATTTATATACATACATATATATTTTAAATAAGATTTTAACGTCTTTGCCGCTTTCCCTTGATCGTTATTCTCTGTTATTACATCATATTATGAAACTTTCAGGCTTTATTTTAAACACTGGCCGGCGGTCTTGCCCGTATAAATCAAGAGTTCCGCCGGCCGTCGAAATCTACGACTATGTAACGTGTCCACCGACAAAGGCATTGTTTTGTGCAGACACGGCGGAATGGGCGTATTTGTCTTGTCGGTTTCCGCCGTTGTCATAAAGCTTGATTTATAAACTTGACGTTGCCATTGCCGTTGCAGTTGATGTTCGCAGTTGCCGTTCCCTTAAAGTTGAATACGTGGAAAGCTACAGAACCATTTATAAACTTCGTTGCCGTTGCAGTTGGACGTTGAGCTGTCAACCAACTTTTATGTTTTGTCGTTGCCGTTTGCTGACGTCAAAGGTTAGCCAATCAAACGGCAGATAACATGCACTCGATCGGTAAGTATGCACGCTCTGTCCTAGTCGACGTAGCTGACGTTTCCATTCGCAGTTTGAACGAATGGAAAGTTTATAAATGCTATTTCCGAAAGAAATCAGCAGAACGAACGGCAACTGCTAGCATCAACTGTAACGACAACGGCAACGTCAAGTTTATAAATCAAGCTTACCACTCATGATCATAACCTAATTTTATTTATTAATGTGCATGTGAATCATCATCACATGCTGCATGCAGACTATTGCAGACAAAGAAATGTATTAACAGGACGAAGAATTCAAATGGTAATTATATAGCAACACTTTAACAATTTCTAACTTTAGTATATTATATAAATAGAATGTTATGTTGGATTACTTTGGGCATATTACCAGTAAACAGAAATAGAAACAATATCATTTATGTACAATTGCTTTCTTTTGAAATGACCGGTCTGCATTTAAAAACGCTGCGCATATCTCTCGATAGTCACATTCTAATTGTATGGATGTTTGGTCCCACACACTAAATATACAAAATAATATATCTCCAGAATATTTATATTTGTTTGAATGCTGTTCATTGTATAATTTTTTTATTTAAATTCCCTTCCTCGCCTTACATATTATTTCTTAAAATATATATGTATGTATATGTGAAACGAACTAGTTTAGCTCACTCAAATAATTTAAATAACAACGTGAGAGGGTTTTATCCACCTTATTTTTATTTGCTATGCCCGTTTGCACCGTTTGTCATATTAAGTCTGGATTAGTTAAGCCCGACTTATTATTTAAGCTCGTCTTAAGTGTCCGTGGTTTGCATCGTAAGAGTTAAGCACGGATTACTATAAAACTAGAATCGATATGGCAACTATGTCCAAATTTAGTAAAATTTTATTTTTACATGTTTTCTATCTGTAAGAAATTACATTTATGTGGTAGTTGTGTGGCTAGTTGTAACTGTAACTGCAGCTTGCATAAAACCAAAGGCATGTTAGAAGTTGTTTTATTGGGGAGACGCATTGATTTCTAAAACAGAATTAAAGTTGTCTTATATAAATAAACAATTGCCTATTATTCTATTTATATATCGTTTGTAAACTCTAACTACTCGTTTGAGGAGTATACAAGGTGATTGTTGGGTAGATGTATAAAGTGTCTATTGTACCCGATATATATTAACATATATGAAATTTTGTTATTTACTTGTTTTACAAAGGACAGGATAACCACTATAATTATATGTATTTATTGACAATGTCAATGTCTATGACTTACGACAATAAAGTTATATTATTATATTATTATTATTATTATTATTATTATTAAATCATTTTCTAATTGTGCCAATAAATTGAATACCGTTTGCTTAGTCAGTCTATATCGGCGAAAAAACGATCATCTAAATTATTAAAATCATCCGTTCTATCATAGATGATACGTCTTGGAAACAGTGGCTGCTGCTGCAGGGAGGGCAACGGGGCACTGCCCCCCCCCCCCCGTTACAAATTTCTTTTAACAGATAAATTAATTATAAATAACTAATTTGTATGTAATTTTTCTGATTTGTTTGATAACAAATAATATGTTTTCGGAAGTAACAGTCCGTCTTTTCAGCGCGTTTAAAAATCGCAGTCTGACGTAGGCTCCGGGGCATCTCGCGCGACTGCCCCGTCTGTATTAGAAATCTAGCGATGAAACTGGCGCGGGTAGCGCGCGTATATATGTAGGCGGCGGGGCACTACTCTATGGTGCCGGGTCCGGGTGGCGGTCCAGTATGTAATATACAGCGGTGAGTCTATGTTGTAATTTCTATCGGTGCAAATGCAACTATGAATTGCGTTAGTAACATTAAGACAGAATTAAAAAATATAGGTCTCCCTTGACCAGATTTGTTGATTGAACTAGAATATCACAATTTAAAAACTAATAAAACCGTGACGAGAAAATTCAACAGAAGCTCTTACAGTTTATCAGACTGGTTGTGTGGGTGTAATGTGCAAAATGCTTTTTTCTATTTCGGTGCTAAAAAGTTCACTTTACGACATCCGTTTTGGTTGCAAAAGTATTTCTTTATCGCACGCTAATTTTGTTGTTTTGACGTTGGTAACAAAAAAAATGGAACCAAATTATATTTGAATGTCAAAATGTAAGCCTTTTGCCTTTAATGTAACAAACATGTGCAATAGAAGTTGTACAAAGAATAAAAAGCAGACATGCTAACATTTTATTTACTAATTAACAATATAAACTGTTAAGCAGAGTTGGATGATTAGTTTTTTGATGCTACTATTGACATTTACTTCCAAGGTTGAATAGTACAACTGTTATAAAAGTTTGTTTTTGATAATATGTCGAGACTATGTTGGCGAAAGATTTTGTAAATTGTCTTCTGCTATTTTGCAAAATAGAAAAAATCTAGTGAAGGGTGTTTTTCTACTTTGAAGAGAATAAAAACAGTTTCTAGAAATACCATGCAAGAAGGCAGACTATGTGCCTTAGCAATGTGTTCCATTGAAAAACAATTACTGACATCAACACCAAACCTCAATCAATGAATGAGTTATTAATCATTTTGCTGATCGTAAGGAACGGCGGATGGATTTTATTTTCAAACAAGTTAATTAAATAGCATATCGATACCTTACTTTGAAAACCTCGTAACTTCACTTTTTTGCAAAATTGAGCTTGATGACATACTTCGTTAATGCTCTTATTCTGTATGTACTGTGAAAACCTCGTAACTTAAATTTTAATATTGCGCCACCTATTAACTTATTTGTAAACCTCGTAAGAAAATCAGCATTATCGACAAATCGAAAACCTCGTAAGTTCTCGATTTTATGTTGACAGTTACAGGAAAGTAGAGTGAGTGTTATTTGCTTCGTTTTTTGGGGTTAAACATTATAAAGGTAAGTGGTTTTTATTAAGTACAGTGCAGACTAGATCCCATTAAAACCTTGTATGTAATTCAATTGTCACATTACACTACATAATCCTTAGAATTGCTCCTAATATTCAGCGAAAAACTTAAGAGGTTTTCATATTTCAATTGTTCAAAATATTCAGATCTTACGAGGTTTGCTTGATAAACTATTTTTAACTGTTTCAGACTAAAATGAGTTCCAGAGTGGAAAAAATAATGAAATTATTGCAAAATAACAATGAAGAAAACGACCAAAATAATTTGAATATTCAACCGTCCACGAGTACGAATTCAGTCACACATTTTGAAACATCAGATGTTGCACTTGATTCCAACCAATTAATTTCAGTAGCTGATATAGAAGACAACGACGATTATCTGATTTTGCCTCTTGATGACGAAATACATCTTGCCAGTGATAGTGAGTCACTTACTCACACTAACGATAATGAAGTAGTTCTAGAAATTTCGGAGAAAAAACGTCGTCGTCAAAGAAGAAGTAACAAAGAAACATGGGATTGTAACCAAAATAAATATAAAAGAATGAGAGGTTTAGAGTATAAAGGGAGGGGAAAATCAGAAGATGGTGAAGCTGTGTTCAATAAACCTAAATCAGCGCGTAAAATGTTGCCACCTTGCAACTGTAAGCAAAGTTTCAATGGAAAAACTTTAAAATGTAAAGAATTTTCGGAAAAAAACCGCGAAGATATTTTTAATGAGTTTTGGGAAAATTTCAGCTGGCAAGAACGCAAGCAGTACATACGAGGTCTAGTGGATGTTTTGCCGACAGTCAGAAGAAAACCCCAGGAGGAATCCAGACGAAATTCTTCGTTTGTTTTAAAATTAAAAAAAGATGGTGTGTCTTACAGAGTTTGTAAAAAAATGTTTATAAATACCCTTGGTATTGGAGAATGGTCATTACATCATTGGACCAAAACGAAAGTGAAGCCACTCAATTCTAATGATGACATTGGAAAAAGAAATCCACAATGGATTGAAGCGAAAAATATGGTGCATATGTTTTTCGATAGTTTGCCCAAAATGGAATCGCACTACTGCAGATCAAGAAGTAACAAATTGTACTTGGAGCCTATTTGGCAGACTAAAGCTGAGCTGTTTCTAGAATACAAAAAATTTGCAAATGATCGAAATCCAGAAATCAAAACAGTTTCGATAAAAACCTTTGCATCAGTGTTTGAGGAATTTAATCTCAGTTTGTTCGTACCGAAAAAAGATCAGTGCGATATTTGTACCAGTTTTAAAACAAAAAATCTTTCTGAAGAGAACTATTTACAACATCAGAAAAATAAGGAAGCTGCTAGGAAAGAAAAGGAAAAAGACAAAACAGAAGCTAAATTTGTTTACTGTATGGATTTACAGAAAGTATTACTGTCCCCGCATTCAACAGTTTCTTCATTATATTACAAACGAAAACTATGTGTTCACAACTTTACGCTATACAATATGAAGAATCAAGAAGGATTTTGCTTCATATGGCATGAGGGCGAAGGTGATATAGGTGCTTCAGAATTTGCAAGCATTATTTGTAATTTTATATTGAACCAAGAAATAGAAGCTGGAGAAGAAGTAATCCTTTACAGTGACAACTGTGGCTACCAAAATAAAAACTCAACTTTATCTAATGCACTTTTGAATTTAGCGATACAAAAGAACATATACATTATACAGAAATACTTGGAAAAAGGTCATACCCAAATGGAAGTGGACAGCATGCATGCGTGTATCGAAAGGAGGCTCAAAAATCGTGAGATTAACATTCCTGCAGAGTATGCTGTCCACTGCCGTAAAGCTCGTAAGTTGCCGAAACCATATGATGTTCACTACTTAAATCATAAATTTTTCCGTGATTATTCTAAAGTTAATTACTTTAATTCCATTAGACCAGGTAGTCGCGTAGGAGACCCAATGGTTAATGATTTAAAAGCGATTAAATATTCACCGAATAAAGAGATTCATTTTAAAATAAGTCATACTGACGATTGGTCTTTACTGAATAAGCGCCCAAATAAGAACGATAAGTATATCCCAAACGACTCACTGCCCAATTTGTATTCTAAGCCCAGAGAAATAACAAAAGACAAATTTGACAATTTGCAGGCATTAAAGAATAACTTGCTGAGCGATTTTCATTCATTTTATGATAATTTAGCATTTAAGTAATTGTTTTATAATAAAATGTACAATATTTAATGTCTATCATTAAAATTATTGTTAGTTTTTTTTACTTGTAAGTTGAATCGTTATGTTTAACGTTATTTCAATAAAATGATTAACTTAATCAGTAGAACTGCCTCTGATCCATTTTTTAAACATAATTCTACATTCTTTAAGTTTCCTACTTTTGCTTTAGAATTAATGATAAAATAATAAAAATGTTTTTTTTAAAAAAAAAACGTACTAAAATCTCTTTCTGTAAATTGTAGACTAAAAACCTCGTAACTTTTATTTCTTCCCGTAATTGATTAGAAAACCTCGTAAGTTATCATAAAATCCTTCAAAAATAACAATGTTCAAATTCTGAATCGACAAATTAATCTTTCAGTTGATATATTAGCGTAGAATGTATGATTATGACAAAGTTAAAATAACAACCAACAAAAAACAGTTTATTGTTGCTCGTGTAAAATTTGCTCATATGGACATACGAGGTTTTCAAAGTAAGGTATCGATATTGAGTTTATTTTTTGTCTGTACTTAATTTTTGATATTAAACACTCAGACCCCCGGTGCCCTCCCGTCCCAAAAAATCACGGGCCGCCACTGCTTGGAAAGCCAAAATCTATAATTTCCAAAATATCAAAGTCATCAACGAATAAATCATCCCATTCAACATTCATTTTAACACGATCGGGTTTTAAAACTAGTTGCAATCGATGTTAATCACTTTTTAGAAACAAATGTAGGTTAATCTTGCTTTAAGTCCGGAAATATCTAGACTTAAGTTAATCCTCACTTAAAGTAATTTAAGTCAGACTTAGTAAGCGGTGCAAGACTTTTAGTCCGAGATAAGAATTAATCTCGACTTAACAAAGCGGTGCAAACGGGCATTAGTACAACAGATAATCTACATAAATGCTTTTGAAAAATATCATTAGTTTTATTATTACAATACATACCTTATTTTTAAATTATTTCAAATACAAAAATGATTGAGTTTAACACCCTGTCCTGCGGTTATTAATTAAAACAATATTCGCATTTTACTTTCTTATACGTAGTAAGGAAATTTTCGACTTCGTGATTTTGCAGATGTCCACGTTTTGAAGTGTTCTGATACCGAAAAAGCGGTTTTTAAATATGTGTATATATATATATGTATATATAGCTATCATTTCTAAATTTTGTATATACGAGTATAATCTCCCTCTTGAGATCTGATTAAATTTTCAGTAAAATCGGCAGACCAGAAGAAAAAACCGAATTTTGCCAATATTTCGTCAACTACTAAGTTTAAGCAAAGATGTAAAGAATTCATATGTACTCAAATTTAAATTTGAGAAGAATTTTATCAAGAACGAAATTCCTACGGGAAGTAGGTCTTTTACTCTTATCGAAAATCAGTTTTTTGCGAATATCTCGCAAGCCAAGCTTTCTAGGCCGATATATTATGAGTATAAATGTATTTAAAACATAAAATTCAATACCTTTTGTATAAAAAAATTCAAAATTCCGATCGGAAATAACACTTTTACTCTTATTGAATAGCCTTTCTATAGAGATATATTAAGAGAATAGAAGTACTTAGAACAGGATCTTGAATAATTTTTGTATAAAAAATTCCTAAAATTGTTAATTTGAAACACTCATACGTATAAGAAAGTTGTGTGGTGGCAACACTTACTTTTACAGTGTACTGTGATGATGAATATTTTCGACCTCAAGATTTTTGCAGATATCTACGTTTTAAAGTCTGCTGATACCGAAAAAGTAAAGCAATTGTACATACATACTTAAATTACTTCATTTATGAGCAGAGAGCGGACACGAAAGGTTGATGACTCATCGCCCATGGGCACACTATTGATATGTTGTATAAGAGGTTTTAATTTTATTTATATAATTGGATAACAAGTGGCTGGTGATCTATAAAATACAAAATACCTTATTATTTGTTCATTTTCTCTTCTGTAAGGTTTGTTCTCTTTGAATGAAGTACATCTTTGAAGATAGAAAACGTCCTTTCTACATCCTAACTGGTTATAGATGCATTAACACTTTACTCGCATATATATTAAGGAGATAAAACTATTTAAAACTTATTATAGGCAATTTTCAAGAAATTCGAAACGCACATACGTATAAGAAATTCTTTTTAAATACTATAAAAAAAACATGTTTGTACATCCTTTACAATATATAATTATATGTGACATACACTTCTTGTATTACTTACTTTTGTATAAAGAAGTACTCGTTTTTTTACTTCACTAACAATAAATACTACTTACAACTTACTAAATATTGACTGTTTTCTTTCTGCAAATTACAACACTTATTTTGACAGTTTGAAATATAGATAATACTTCAAATATAAAAAACGCTTATTTCATAGTGTGAATTACTGATGATATAATTTGAAGTAGAATCTTTTGTCGGTGTTTTTTGCATATTTTAATAGATGCGTTGCTTACTGATTATTACAAACCATATTTTAACTGAATTAAAAATATAACAAAATAATAATTCAATACAATTAAAACATACTAGCGGAAACACTTGCCAGTCACGTGGAGCAGCAGTGCACTCCTAATTGGAAAAATGCAAATATAGAACACATAGTTCATGTTCACAAATCCCTAAACAAAAGGAAAAACGAACCTGTCATACCAACTACGGACTTCATCATCCCTCAGCAAATAAATAACATATTAAAAGAACTAAAACCTAAGAAGGCCCCAGGAAAAGACGACATCTCGAATAAAATGCTGAAGAACATGCCATTCAAGGTGATCATGTTCCTCCTGAATATTGTAAATGCGGTATTCAAAATTCAAATCTTTCCGAAAGGCTGGAAACACGCTTCAGTGGTGATGATTCCGAAACCAGGCAAGGATCACAGCATCTCATCAAACTACCGCCCGATCAGTCTGCTATCTGCACTCCACCATCACGCAGCTTTCCAGGGTAACAGAGCATATCCATGACGGCTTTTATAAAAACCAGACAACAGCAGCAGTATTCTTAGCTGTATCCAAGACCTTTGACTGGGTGTGGCATCAGGGTCTTTTATACAAACTTTATGCATATAGCTACCCCAATTATCTAATCAAAATCATTCAGTCTTTCTTATATCGTAGAACATTCTCGGTACAACTTCAAAATTCAACTTCCTCACCCAGAATCCTCACCGCCGGAGTTCCCCAAGGTTCAGTCCTTTCACCGCATCTGTATGCAATTTTTACCTCAGACATTCCCAACACCCCAAAAACTCTCTTGGCGACATACGCAGATGATACAGCTATCTTAGCAGCGTCAATTAATCCTACCGCTGCCATCTCAACCTTACAAACTGCCACCGATAAACTTATAACCTGGTGCCATACCTGGCGAATAGGAATAAACGGAGATAAGACCCAAGCCATCATCTTCCGTAGGAAAATAAAGCCGTTTCGAGGAAACATCTATATCGACCATATAGAAATACCTTGGTTAACACGCGTGAAGTACTTAGGGATCAATTCGGACAGAAGATTAACATACTCATATCACCTTAAAACCACCTTAAAGAAGACAAAAATGGGCAAGGGCAGCCTCTGGCCACTCTTGGGCTCCGCCAGCACCCTCGATCCGAAACTAAAATTAAGAATTTACAAACAAATCCTAAGGGCCACGTAAACCTATGGATCACAGATATGGAAACACGCAGCTCCGACTCATATTAAATCATTACAAATATTTCCCTCAGGATGGTCCTGAAAGCCCCCTGGTATATAAGAAACTCGCAAATACACAATGAGACAAACACCCCCTCTATCCCAGAATTTATCGAGGATCTCTCCCGAAAATTCTACGACTCCATTGACAACAACGACAACATAAAACTCACAACAGAAATGTTATACGACCCAGAAATCTACTTGCCGCACAAAAGACCTAGGCTCCCCCTCACATAGGTCCTCTTCTGTAAGAATCCTCTGAAAGAGTTCATTTCCATCAAGCCACATTAAGATTAATACAGATAAGACTAAAAGTAAAAGGCCTAAGGCCTGACTTAAAAGCCACTACAAGAAGAAGAAGAAGAAGAAGAAGAAGATACGAGGTAAGCGCCAGAAGTTTTACGGCCTGGCTATATTACGGAAGGGATAGAAATATATGAAAATAATTATTTCTCAATATAATCTCCGTGTAATTTAATGCATTTTTCGGATCTTGAAATTAACCTTTTAATACCATCAGAAAAGTATTCTGGAGTTTTATCTGCAAAATAGTCTAAAACCGCTTCTTGCACTTCTTCATCACTCTCAAATTTTGTTCCTCGAAGGCGTTTCTTCAGTTTTGAGAACAAATAATAATCGCTGGGGGCGATATCTGGACTGTAAGGTTGGTGCAAAAATTCTATAAAACCACAATCCTGCACAGCAGCCTGGACAATTGTAGCCTTATAGACAGGGACATTGTCGTGCAGAACGCGAACAGTACGGCGCAACATTCCACGCCTCTTTTTTTTGAAATTAATAAGCAGGATTCCTTTGAAATACCAAAAGATTGTTGCCATAATCTTCTTTCTTGCTTTCCTTGGCCGTTTTCTTCTGGCCTTCGCCATTCCACTGATTCCCTTTTCGATAAGGGATCATAGTAGAGAACCATAGTTTCATCTCCTGTAACAATGGATTGAAGAAATTGTTCCTGCTTGTCGCGACAGAGGTTTAAAAAAAACTGCTCACAACATGTCACGCGTTGCTGTTTCTGAATTACTGACAATAATCGTGGCACCCACCTCGCACTGACCTTATTCATATTAAGGCGTACATGAAGGATTCATCGTATGGTTGTACCAGAAAGCCCACAAAGTTTTGATGATTCTTTGACCTTTAGACACCTGTCTTGCAACGTAGCCTGACGACCTCGATGTTGGCTGACCGGCACGTGACTCGTCTTATACGCTTTCTCGGCTCAAATTAAATTGTTTTGCACAATCTTTTACAGTGGATAGGGAAGGGGCATATTCACCGTATACACCATCCAAGCGTTGTTTAATATCCTTAGGATCAACACCTTCTTTTGTCAGAAATTTAATTACTGCTCGGTATTCAATTTTCAACATTATGAAAAATAACGCAACACGACCAACACAAACAACTGTTGCTATGCGATTGAGACAAATACGCGTCTAAAATTTTTAACACTATTTCACTGAAGATGGCGCTACATAAGACTACCAATATTTGTTTTTCATCATTACCGGAATATGGTCAGAACGGAAACTTCTGGCGCTTACCTCGTACATGAGTGAATAACTAATAACTAGACAGCGGACGTGCCAGGTTTAAACTACGACGGAGCAAAGAAATAATGTAAACAACACGCAGTTACTGAAAAGCACTATTCATATGGTGAACTGCAACAAAAAAACGATAGCAAAAAAGTCCATTTTACTAGTAAATTCCTTTCTTCATCGGCGTAAGTAGAAGCATGAGGGGTTTTAAAATTTATTATATTTGCCTTATATTTCGCATGATAAATAAAGTTATATATGTATATACCTATTCATCAGGGTTGGCATACACAAAAACCCATTTCAAAAACCCAGTCGGTTTTTGTGTCAAGATCTCGTACAGAAATAATTAACTGCCTTAATTTAATTTGAAAATTGTTTTATTAAAAAACAAATTCGTGCCACAGTGACTAATATCAATAAAAAATCTAGGATCACCTACATTTTACTTATCTATGTTAAACAAAATAAAAACGCTACTAAGGAACAACCTCGGAAACAACAGTCACAACTCTTGGATACAAAATTTATAATCAAAAGTAACGTAATTAAAAAGAAAAACATTAATCTTTGGCATTTTCATATTGGGAAAGTTTTATAATCTTAAAAGTTTTTCCACTCTTTCTGGAGCTAAGCGGTTTCTGAGGTCTGACCACACATAACCGAAGGTACTAAATATCCTCTCCAGAGATGCCGAACTTGCTGGACAACTGTGCAAATCAGCGAAAAATGTTGCCATTTTAATTAACGAAGGATTTCTCTTTTAGGAACTCAATTTAGCACCCATAATAAGCCACCATTTATGTGCTGGTATTGTTTTTATAATCGATTCTGAAAACAGACCTTGTATAAAGATCAGTGTCCTTGATTCTAAAAAATAAATATCCTTGTAAATAGTCTCCACAGAATTCAGTCAACCATTTTTCTACACTTTCTTCATATTCATTAGACAGTGATGTTTCTAGAAACTTTGGGTCAGTCAAAAAATAAACAAAGTGGAATGGCTGCATCGCTTCCTTAAATTTTTTATTGACATCTGATTTATAGGGTTCAAGATTTTTGTTATTTAATAATTCATCCCAAAGTAGCACTGCATCAACTAAAGTTACATGATCGCTTTGTAGCTTGTCCAGAGCATTACCAATTAACTGTAACTGTAGTTCTAAATCAAAAGAATGTTTGTAAAGATTCATGTCGTTGATTTTTCTGGTTATATTGTCATTAAAAACTTCTGGGTGATCTTTGACAATGTCCCTGTATATAAGGTAATTTGAATTAAAAGTGCGTACACATGCAATTTGGGAATTCCATCGTGTGTCGTTCGGAATTTGCGGCAAAAGTCCTTTTTTCTCTTTTAATAGCCCGTGCGGTTGGTGATGATTTCTTATGTATGTTTGGATTTCTATTAGGTGTTTTAAAAATGTGCGAGGTGATACAGCCTTTTCTAATATGTTTAGATAATGTGCACTGCAACCGTATGTTAGTATATCAGGATATTTTTCGCTGAGTTGTTTTCTGAAACTTTTCATCTTGTTTTCATTATCAGTTACGATAGCAAATATTTCTCGATTAAACTTTTCCTTACACAATTTTATATTTTCTTCTGCGACCTGATACTCGGCGTTTTTTTTATCCGAGCAGCAATCTTTTGATGACAACAACATGGAACTTTTACCGGTATGTACGCTACAAGCCAGTATTGGATCATTTTTGCAGCTAGACCATCCATCAAGCATAAGAGTAATAGGACGGTTGTTTTCTTTTTCGAACAATATTTCTGCCATTTTCGTTTCATAGATATCATAAACTTCATCCAACAATGAATCTGAGAGCCGCTTTCTGTTAGGCGGTACATAACCTGATCGTAAAGTATTGACCATTTTTAAGAAACAGGGATTTTCAACAGTTGCAAACGGAATATTGCACGAGTAGAAAAACTCTGCTACTTTGAGATCAATATCGTGATGTTGTTTTTTAGTCGTTTTTACAATAAACTGATCTAAGTTCGAGGCTTTTTGTCTTTTGAATTGTTGATTTTGAAAACTGGACTTTAATGTCATTGATTCTGTCTCTGACTCTGACACCAATGACACCATCGAATCTGATTGACTTGATTTTGTTGTTTCTGATCCTGTTGATTGAAGTGTTAATTTGAATTTGTCTGTATCATTATCGTTGTTTTTTCTTTTATTAACTGTTGTTACTGTTAATACATTTGAACATTGGTGTTGGTTCAAAAGTATTCCAAGTGACTTCGGATGTGGCCTTCGGCAAAAGTTAGATGCAGTTTTTAATAAAAATCCAGATTTAATAACATTGCGGCAATTGTGTATGGGGACAATGACAAAATCTAACTTCTAAAGACACTGAAGTAAAGAATATTTCCAGTATGCACCTATAACCAGTTGCGATGTAGAAAGGACGTTTTCTATCTACAAGCATGTACTTAATTCAAAGAGAACAAGTATTACAGAAGAGAACCTTGAGAAGGTATTGCTAGTAAATATTAATACTCATTTACTCCGCTTGAACTACGAAATGAACAAATAATAAGATATTTTGTATTTTATAGATCACAACCCACTTGTTATTCAATTACATAAATAATATTATAACCTCTTTAAAAATACACCATTTCAATAGTGTGCCCAGCGACGTGTCCGCGCTCTGGTAATGACCCACCAGTGGCGGATCTAAACATACCCCTCTTGGCTTCACTTTTTGGCGAAAATGCTTTCTCCTTCTTGATCATTGCCGTTTTGATGACGGGGGAATTTTCATGTAGTATTGTTTTGTACTTATAGAAACTAGAAAAATACAAACAATTTCGAATATACTTATTCGAAAAATATTTTTATCCTGTATGACTAAAGCAATTTATTTTTTTCTGTTTTCTTATAGAAACTAACCGTAGAAGGAATCATGGATGTGGAAAATGTCCCGAGATACGAAGATGTAACGGTAATGATTAATAGTACGCTCCCATTTCTAATTGATGGAGATGCATTGATAATGTACGCATTTTTACAAGACAATCACAAGATCGCCTTGGGGGGTCAATATTTGCATGTAATTTATTTTTGCGAGCGATTTCTAAATCTGCTCTTGGATAAAGGAGGAAATTTTGTTATTGTATTTTTCCAAATATGGGATAAATTTTGGCAAGAGAATCCATACGTGAAAAGTCTTCGTTTATCGGTCTACAAGCATTTGAAAGAAAACACCGACTACAGAATCCTAAGCTTTCCAGATTTCAACAGCGACGTATTTGAAAGTTTTCTTAATAAGGAGAAGCCCAGGTGTGTTTTACTAGATTTGAGTTACGATTTAAACTTGCAAAAGTTTAATGAACGTACGTTAGCTAAATCCATGAATAAGCTATATGCTTCTATAAAAACAGCTCTGAAAATAATTTGTTTTGAGATCATACATTTTCGACTGAATGATTTACCGTGTGTGGATATTTGCGAAATTGATAGTGAAGAATCTGTGATTTTTTCATTTAATTTACATCCTCTTAAAAGTGAACATAACTTCCTAATTAGGTTCTTATCCTGCCTGGTAAATAATATTAAATTTAATTCCCCAATAGTTTCGGAAAATATTTCAACAAAAACGAACTTTTCTTGTTTTGATGCCAGACGTGCTATAGCAATAATTGCTTCTTCTAAATTTTTATCCGTCAGTGATGATACGAATACACTTAAAATAATTCTTTTATACTACGCCGCCTTGGAGGTGTTGCACCTAGAAGATCGTTGTTGTCCTCACGTTGTATTTAAAAAAGAATCATTAGGAAAAGTACAAAGTATCGTGGCAGTATGGTTGGATTGCATCGCATCTGTAATGGAATATTGTTCGGAACATGATTTGAAATGGAATACGATCGGAGACATTTGGCAAGGTACAATGTTCAGTTATATATGTTACTTGATACGAAATTGTATATATATTGGTACTGAATTGGGTCATTTACAAGAAGCTTATGAGAATTATATAACATGGGTTGAATGTGAGACTGATAAAAAAATTAAAGCATATCCAATCCTGTCCGTATGTGAAATTGATGACATATCCTTAAAAGATAATAAATTAGGAAAGAGAGGTAATTTTGAATTATGTTCCCGATAATTTACAATAATTAAATTTCATTTTTTATGTTCTAGATAAACCCAGTTTATATCTGTTGAATAATTCAATTATTAGAAGCTTTTGTGGCAATGCATTTCAAAATGTAATGTGGGAAAATCCACCGAGTGGTTTGAAGATTGAAGAATTTGATGAGATAAAACATTGGCACTGTAGAAAACCGTTGACAGACGATTATGATCGCCAACGCGACCACGATAATTATGAACAAAATGTTGCACTTTCCGAGGAAGAAAAAAAACGTCGTGAGCGTTGGTATGATTTATTCTTTATTATACAGGCTGTCTTAAAACGGCCCGACTATTTCGAGACTGAACGAGACGCAAGCGAAACAGTGGGTTAGAGGGATATCCGGTGCAAGATCTGTCCTTATATTTTTATTTGCCACCATGCCTTATACGGGCGAGCAAGGCTCTTTTTGCGTGCGCGCGTCTTCGAGAATAATCGGTCGCTCATTCATCGGCTATTTTAACGTTATTATGGATTGCGCAATATTAGAGAAACTATTCCCGCGTGGAAACACCCTAGGCGATATTCATCATGGTCGTCCAAGAACAACAGAAATCCCTGGAAACATCGAGTTGATTGCGACTTCTATAGGGCGACAGCCTCTTGATCATTAGGAATCGCGAATCGAAATTGGAGCGACCATTCATACTGCAATCTGATTTGCGTCCTAAGGCCTAAAATATTCAGATTGCATAGAGTTTGAACGAACATGATAATGTTATGAGACTTAATTAGTGAACATAATGTTAGAAAGATTCGACCAGTTTGACATTTTCTTCATCGACGAGGTCCATTTTCATTTAAAACGTTATGTGAATCGTCAAAGGTGCCGATTTTAGGCAGAGAGTAATCCAACAATGTTACATCAACGCCCTGTGCATAGCCCCAAAGTTATAGCTTGGGTCGCAATGTTGGCAAAGTGTATTATTAGACCTTACTTTTTTGAGGACCATAGAGGCAGCGTTACAAGCACCTCTCACGGTTCCAGTAAGATGAAGCCATGGCGCATACCACTAACAACTCCTTGATAGCACTAGTTATTCCCCGAAAAGGTGAAATCGCGAAGGGGTGACTTGATTTTTTCTTATGGGGATATCTTAAGAATATTGTCTACGAAAGCAATTCAGGAAGCTTGGCAAATTTTAGAAGAAATATTGAAGAAAAGATTAGGGTGACCCTCGACAATTTCTTCGAAAAGTCTTCGACAATGTCCGCAGAGCTTTTAAAGAGTGTCACCATTTATCCAATGTATTATTCCAAAAGGAAAAGTTCGCGTACATTTTAGTATCAATAAAAAATAATTACAATAAATCATATTTTTATTATCGTTTGAAATAGTTGGATCGTTCTGAGACAGCCTGTACTTGTTTTTAGATGACATGGATACCTTGGCATTGAAAGGCTACATGCCACATTTGAGAAAGAACTTTCAATACAAAAAATGTTTTAAATTTGCCACATCAAATCTTAAGTGAGGCATTACAAAAAAAAAAAAAATTGACATAGTTTATAGTTTGATAACGTTGACGCAAAACTAGGCCGTAAAAAATGTGTCTTACCCCTTCATATGCCAACGTCTTCATATGTTATTGGTATTAATTTGTGTATATCATTTTTATCTAGTATTATAAATAATTATTTGTCATCAAAATATTCATATCGTCGTACAACTAACATACAAACCTATTCCTGACTTAACCTGTATTATGCATATTGCACGTTCAAATAGTCGGTAAGTTAACTCTGACAAATTTTACTGTAGATACCACATTTTAAGAATTTTTTTGCCAAGCTGGTAAATATAATATTCAACAATTTAAAATATTTATTTCTAATTTTATTACTGATAATAGCACTTTTAACCAAATATATTACACTAAATCCATCAGAACACTGTTAAATTATAAGCTAAAGTTAACATTTGCCAATATTCTTGATGATTCTCAATTTATATATATTACCTATATCAAATAAAAATGAAATTCTTAAAATGTGTCTAATTACAATCACAATTTTAAAAATAAAAATAGTTGATTGAATCATGAATGCACAGTTGTCTTTATACTCGTATTTCTTTAAACAAATATAAAGTCAGTGGTGTATGAAATAAAATCAATACTAATAGAAGAAATCTATTAATAAAATACATAATCCAAGTTACCAAAAAGACAAATAAATATATATAAATCAACAATATTGAGAAAGTTTATATACAAAACCATGCGATAGCGCCTTGTTTTGCCCACAACTAACGGTTTTGTATATCTGTCTTCTTTGTATGTAGAGGTCAATTCCTCTCTCTCTCTACAGTCCATCTAGTAGTTCTATATTATTAGATCATTGGTAAAAACAGACCGAACCTGTATATACGGACTTGGCAGTACTTTCGATATTATTGTTTATGAATTTTTTCTTTCTGAAGGTAGGTTTTCGATAACGCAAGCAACAAAGACATTCCACTAATCACGAACAAGAACACTCTTGTTGCCGGGAAATATCGTGCGACTATTTCAAATAGCTTTGCAGGCGATAGACTCGAATTTTCACAAGGGACTACCAATAGGAAAATAGCTTATATATTGACAGGTCCAGTAACGTAATGACTGGTTATCATTAAATTGTTCTTTAATTGTATACTGTTGGACAATAAAGGTATATTTGCAAACAAAATAGGAACGATAACTGCCAATACTTGATTAATATCTGGAACATTCTTATGGAATCTTAACCATTGTACTGCATTTACATTTTTAATATATTTTTTTGTCAAAAAATGTATTGCTTCCTTAAATTCTAAATCTTGGGAAATCAAATACACTATATGAACAGAACACCCATAAGTTATAACGGAATATTTTAGGTTTAGGTGCTCTCAAGTTTCTTCTCATATTAGTATTAGCCGCATGGTCTGTAACAAAGATCACCTTGACAGTGGATGTGTCTGTATCATCAGTGATCATATCTTTATCAGTTGTTGTAGATTCTTACTTTCGAATAAGAAATTGTATAAGATGATGCTACCTTGCTCAATGGTGCTCCTATGGTTAGTAGAACTGAAATTAATATTGCAGTTTCTTCTCTTTATTATCCTTAGTAGTCGGAATCTTTTATTTGTTGTTTATTTCAACCATTAGCATTAATGATTATTTCAATTGCACTTATAGTAGAGCTAATTTGTAGTTCATTCAATTTTTTTTATTATATACTTCAATGTATAACATTATACTTTTTAGGACTTTTGATTGTGTACAATACAATAAGAATTATAATTATTAGTCTGTTGTTTAATATTCTATACGTTTCAGGAAGAAAAAAAACTCTCAAATGTTTGCCCGGTTTTTAGATATGTACGGCACTAGTTTAAATGGGGGCCAGATCAAATCTGAGGCAATAATTTGTCAACAAGATAAGAGAAAAGTCAAAAAAGAAAAAGAAAGCAAGAAAGCCATTGCACTTAAAAAGAAAATATTAACTGATAAAGAGCAGCATAACCTAAACAAAGAAAAAGAAGAAGTAAATAAATTAAAAGCTGCCATAAAAAATAGCTCAAATTCTGCCGATTTTGATCAAAAAATGAACAGTATAAATAGAGTTTTTCAACGTTTAAAATCCAAAGAAACTATTTTGTCCGTCAATATGTTGAAGTTAGAGATTTATAGAAAGTATATTAAGAATTTAAATTCAAGTGCACTAAATACAGAATTAATAAAAAATATTTTCTTGACGATCCGAACAGTTTTGCAAAATAATCATGATTTATTTAAGGAAAAAGAGAAATTGTTCCTTTCTAAATTTTTACATGAACTTGGCTTCAAAGAAATTGCAAACCGGAATAACCTTCCTATGAACATTAGCTTTGACCAAGTGAAGAATTTCGACTGGGTCCGTTTCCAATTAGAACATATGGGTGCAAATATGGAAAGATTGAGTGATGGTATATATGATCCGGATGTTGGCTTCACTCCAGATCCCTGGCAAGCTGAGTTCATAGAAGTTATACGAAAAAGACAATCAGCTCTGGTTGTAGCTCCTACATCAAGTGGAAAAACCTTTGCTGCTTACTATTGCATGAAACGTGTATTACAAGCTAGTGAGGATGGTATCGTAGTTTATGTTGCACCCACTAAAGCGCTAGTCAATCAAGTGGACGCAACTGTATATTCTAGATTTAAAAGAACTGAATTACGTGATGGCCAGGCTATTGTTGGTGTGTTTACTAGGGATTATAAGAGAAATGCTTTAAATTCACGTATATTAATAACAGTTCCACAATGTTTAGATATCTTGCTCTTATCACCTCGACGCTATACTTGGGCGAAGAATTTAAAATACGTAATTTTTGATGAAGTTCACAAATTATTGGGAAATAATGAAGGTCTTGTTTGGGAAAGATGTTTGCTGTTAATACGATGTCCTTTCCTAGCGCTCTCGGCTACTATAAGTGATGTTGATAGCTTCCACCAGTGGCTGCAGTCTAATGAAAATTTCAAACGAGAGCAAGATGAAAAACGCGGTAACTCACGTGGTTCATACAACGTTGAAAAAATTGAATATGGCAAGCGCCATTCAGACTTGATCAAACACGTCTATAGTACTGAAACAGATTTACAACATTACCACCCCTACTGTGCTCTTGATTCTAGAACTATCAAAAATAACAATGGGATACCTCCGACAATACAACTGTCACCGAATGAAGTGTTACAATTGTATGATAAAATGTGTCTAAACGAGTTGGCACGAAGGAAGTTAATAAATGAACG